>OZ030009.1:16480771-17170771 GCA_964023405.1 Apodemus agrarius | reverse complement strand
CCGCTTTCTTCACATTCTCAAAGGGACCTAATGTGCTGGGAAAGTTAAACAAAACTAAACAAACAAACAAAAAAAAAACCCCACTTTGGTTCTGAGCCAAATACAGGTCTTGGGCAGGATGCCAGTCCCTCCAGCAGAGGGCGGTGGCACCTGTAGTCACTTTGACCTTGACCTTGGTTATGAAGAACTTCCCAGGGTGAGCAAGCCTGGTGTAACCCAGGGGCTCCAAAAACCCAATTCTAACCTTCCTTTGCTTCTCTCTCTGGGGTTGCCTTTAAAATTCCATTTCTGACCCACAGAGCCACATTAGAGTCCAAAGCCAGTGAACTCACTGCTTCCCCAGAGACAACTTAGACCAAACCATGTCTTGTTTTGTTGTTCGGACCTTAAGGAGAGGGGTAGCGTTGCTACGTCTGCCCCCCTGCATATTAGTCAGGGTTCTGTAGGAAAAGAACTGATAGAATGAGTCCACGGAGACAGAAAGAGGATTTATTAGAATGGCGTACAGGCTATGGTCCAACTAGTCCTAAAATGGCTGCCTACCAACAGAAGGACCAAGAATCCAGCAGTGGTTCAGTCCACAAGGCTGGACCTCTCAGATGGTCTTCAGCAAATGCCGGAATCCTGAAGAATTTGTCTCTAACGTCGGTGAAGGAATGAACTTGAGAGAGAGAGAGAGAGAGAGAGAGAGAGAGAGAGAGAGAGAGAGAGAGAATGAAAGCGAAAGCAAGCAGGCAGAGGATGCCTTCCTCCATGCCTCTTTTTTTGTTGTTTTATTTTTTTCTTTTTTCCACCTTCCCTCTCTCCCTCTTGCTCTAGCCCCTGCTCGCTCCGGCCCATGGGCTCTTTATTTGTTTTTCATTACGGATGGTTGTGAGCCACCATGTGGTTGCTGGGATTTGAACTCATGACCTCCGGAAAAGCAGTCGGTGCTCTTAACCGCTGAGCCTTTTCATCAGCCCCTTCATGTCTTTTATACAGGTTCCCAGCAGAAGTGGTGACCCAGATTAAAGGTGGATCTTCCCACTTGAAATGATTTGAGTGAGAAAATTCCCTTACAGGTTTATCCAGCCGCTTGGGTTTTAGTTAATTTCCGATATAGTCAGGTTGACAACCATGAATGTCCGTGATGCCCCAGGAAGGAATTTTAGCAGGGCTAAATCTCCACCATAGAACCTTCCTCCTCCATAGAGCCTTCTCCGGCTGACAAGCAATGAATCACGCAAGTTACGTTTCAGAAAGGCAGGAAGAGCAAGCGACACAGATAACTGGACAGATTCTTCCCAGAGAGGTGTAAGTGCAAACATCCTGGGGCAGTAGCCTTCTGAGTTCTTCAGAGACACGGGGTGCTTGGAGTGAGGTGCACACGCCAAGCTGAAGAAACACACACAGGAATCTAAACGCCCTGGCCAAGACTTTGCCTTTTCTCTTAATGGGATGGGAAGACATCAGAAGTGTTGGGCGTGTCACAAGCATGTCACAGGTGCTTCTGGTTGGTTGGTTGGTTGGTTGGTTGGTTGGTTGGTTGGTTTTGAGAGAAAAAGTTTCTTTGTGTAACCTCCTTGATTGTCCTAGAACTCGTAGATTAGGCTGGCCTTGAACTCATAGAGATCCACCTAACTTGTGCCTTCTGAGGGCTGGAGTTATAAAGTCCTTGCACCGCCACGCCCAGCTTCACAGGTACATTTTATAAGACCCTTGCTCGGTGCCAGGAGTAGAATGGTAGGCACAGGGCCAGAAGCAGAACGAGGTGGACTTCGGCAACTCTGCAAAAACCGAGGTAGGAGAAGACCTTGGACGCCCAGGGTAAGACTCAGCCCTGGTGAGATGCTCAGCAGATAAAGGTGTTTGACCGATAAGTGTGCCATCAAAAGACTTTAATTCCAGCAGAGGCAGGTCGATCTCTGTGAGTCTGAGGCTAGCCTGGCCTACCTAGTGAATTCTAGCCAGCCAAAGTCATGTAGTGAGAGCCTGTCTCTAAATAACTAAGTAAGTACAACGCACTTGCTGCCAAGCCTAACAACATGAGTTCGATTCCTGGAACCCACGTGGTGGAAAGGAGAGGAGTGACTCCCAAAAGTTGTTGTCTTTGGACCTAAATAAACATTCCCTTGTTCAAACATACACAATCACACACACACACACACACACACACACACACTACAGTTAATAAATAAATAACGTAAAAAAAAGACAGCTCTTACTCCGGGTGTGGTGGCGCACGCCTGTAATCCCAGCACTTGGGAGGCAGAGGCAGGCGGATTTCTGAGTTCGAGGCCAGCCTGGTCTACAGAGTGAGTTCCAGGATAGCCAGGGCTACACAGAGAAACCCTGTCTCGAAAAACCAAAAAAAAAAAAAAAAAAAAAAAAAAAAAGACAGCTCTTTATATCTGTAGGTTCTACACCTATGTATTTGCCCAATTATGGATTAAAATAAATGTAAAGATTCATAGTTGTACAGCGCGTGTCCAGTGTGTGCAAGGCTCTGGCTTTGATCCCCAGTACTGCAGAGTCAAAAAAATGTGCTTAGCCTGAACACGTATTCCTTATCATTCCCTAAATAACACAGTATTAGTGTTTACGTTGCATGAGACCAACAAGGTGGCCCGGTGGAGAGAGGTGTTTGCCACCACGCCTGATGACCAGCGCTCAGCTTCTAGGAATCCAATGGGAAATCGCGAACCCTGATTCCTGAACGTTTCTCCTTTGTTCTGTCTCCACAGGAGTGCTTCGGCATCTGGGTACATGTGCGTGCATACACACACACACACACACACACACACACACACATAATAAAAATAAATAAGTGCAGTAGAAAATTTCACATAGCTATTATTATTGTTATTATTATTGTTATTGTTATTATTGTTGTTGTTGTTGTTGTTATTATTATTATTATTATTAAGCAAATCTAGAACAGGAAGATGTGACCCAGTTACACACTCATCCCCAGCATTTTATATTAGGGAGTTTAAACTTCTATGAGTCATGGTACCCGGTGTTGGAGAGTCCTAGGACTAATTCCCATGGATACCAAGGGGTGATTTTTTAAGCTCCCTCTTTTTATCTCCAGCTGAGACCTCTCCCTGCTTGCTGTGTTCGCCCAGTGGAATGTTGATTTAGCCTGAGCGCCTTAGAAACCACAGCCTGAGGCAAAACTTCCACCCTGCGCTCTATTAAAGAGGGAGGAGGAAAGGGAATGGGGCAAGCGACTGGGCGAAGCAAACTCACGGTGGTCCCGGAGCCAACCACGCATGCGCAGAAAAGCAAAGCTGGGTTCTCATTCACACAAGGGTATCTCCTGAGACCCAGACAGAAGCCCAGCACCTCTGCCTCCTAAGAAAGAGAAGGTACAGAGCCAGGAACTGACTCCGTGCGTAAGTGCTTGCTGCGCAGGCATGAAGTCCTTAAGTTCGGAAGCCCAGAACCCATGTAAAGCCAGATGTGGTATCTCGCTTCTGCACTCCCCAGTGCTTTTGTAGCATGGGAGGTGGGAGGTGGAGAATCCCCAGATGCTCACGAGGTCGCTCACCTAGTGCAACTAAAGACTCTGTCCTCCATAGGGAGGAAGGGAGGACTGACACCCGAGGTGGTCCTTTGACCTCCGCACGCACGTGGCATACAAATATTTTAAAATGAGGAAAGAGGGGGGTTGGAGAGATGGCTCAGTGGTTAAAAGCACCGACTGCTCTTCCAGAGGTCCTGAGTTCAATTCCCAGCAACCACATGGTGGCTCACAACCATCTGTAATAGAATCTGATGTCCTCTTCTGGTGTGTCTGAAGACAGCTACAGTGTACTCATACAAATATAATAAATAAATCTTTAAAAAAATGAGGAAAGAAAGAATGAAAGAGAGGGAAGGAAGGAAAGAAGGAAGGAAGGAAGGAAAAAGGAAAAGGAGAGTAAGGCTGGAAAAGACTCTATGGGTAAAGCACCCTCGAAGGTACCAAAATGCAGGAATGTTCAAGTTCCTCATATAAAATAGTGTCTGCTTATAACATAAGGTAGACTTCACATTGGTTAGAAGAGGGCGGTGCTTTGCTCTTAGGACTCCGAGGGGACTAAGACAGGAGATTCGGGACTTTAAGGATAGTGCGGGTGCGTAGCATGATTCTATCTCTACAAAAGGAAGACTAACAAAACACACCGATATCTAGGTCAATACAAGCCGAGGAATCGACCTCTGGAATCAGCATCAAGGCAGGTGGCATTGGTGACACCGGAAAGGATGTTACACAGAGTGAGTGACTGGAGCCAAATTGTCCAGAAACAAATGGCAAAAGGAAGAGAGCGAGGCGGGGAGGGGCAGGTCTGGGTGACGAGGGTAGACCCTCTCTTTTTGTTTACTTCTGCGACAGGGTCTCCTGAAGATCAGGGTGGTCTCAAACGTGCTATTGTACCTTGAGCTCTTCTGTTCCTCCTCCATCTGTCTCCTAACTGTTGCACTTGTGTGCCAGAAGCACCACGTCCCATTTATGCAGTTCTGGGGCTGGAACTCAAGGCTCACAAGCACTCTACCGGCTGACTTACATCTACCCAGCCACACATGACATCGTTGCGAGCTTTCCTCTATAAGGGAACACAGAGAAGAGAGTAACTTGGGAAGGGGGAAAAGGTTATAGTGGGTGCGTTCTGCATGGGCACAACAATGATTCAGCAGAAGAGACAGGCAGATCTCTGAGTTCAAGGTCAGCCTGGTCTACAAGAGTGAGTTCCAGGACAGCCAGGAACTGGCTCTTCAAGACAGTAAACGTGGTTTTTGGACTCATTTTCATTTTATGTCTGTGTTTCCCTGAGTGTGTGCACCACCTTTGTGCAGTACCCACAGAGGCCAGAAGAGGGCGTCAAATCTGATGTTATAGGTGGTTGGGAGCAACCGTGTGGGTGGTGGGAATAAGTCCTGCGTCCTCTGTAACAACAGCCAGAGCTTCTAACCTCTGAGCCATCTCTCAGGTCCACAGAGAAAAAAGTAATAATAAAGAAGATAAAATAAGCTGGAGAGATGGTTCAGCAGTTAAGAACACTGACTGTTCTTCCAGAGGTCCTGAGATCAATTCCCAGCAACCATATGGTGGCTCACAACCATCTGTAATGAGATCTGATGCCCTTTTCTGGTGTGTCTGAAAACAATAATGTACTCATATAAAATAAATAAATAAGTAAATAAGATAAAATAAATAAAAAATAAAATAAAGTGATGGTGATGGGTAAAATTGAGGAGAAGAAAGGGAGGGAAGGAAGAAGAAAGACAAGAGAAGGGGGGAGGGTCTGGAAATTTCCAAAAAAAAAAAAAAAAAAAAAAACACTGAGATCCGAGGTCTGGGGACCTGGAGGCAGGAGGTTTGCTTTTGAGGGAAAGGGAATTGTAGCCATCTGGAATCCCCTCTCCATGGCTGCCTGTGTCTCTGGGGCCCAACTTTGAAAGTTGAATACTTACTTTCTGATGTGGTTACAATCCCCGAGCCTGCAATATGTTCCCAAGAGTATTTAATTAAATGGGAATCTGGTATGCATCTGTGACTAATTAATGCTGATCAAAAACAATTAAATATTAAATGTCACTGCTGTTACCTGGTTCCTCACCAATAATTTCCAAAGGCTGAATGTAATTTTCAAGCCTTGACCTCGTGGGAACCAAATTCATGTCAAAATAACGAAAAAAAAAAAAAAACAAAACAGGGCTAATGAAAGGGTGGGCTCTGTGAATTTAAAAACGTACCTTGGGGTGGGGATATAGATCACCAGCAAAGCAGTTACCTAGCTATGCATGAGGCCTGGGGCTCTATCCCCAGCTCTACAAAACAACAATACCAACCCCCCCACACACACACACGATTGAACAAACATACCTATTTGAAGCTATGGAATGCTAAGTAACAGGGCAGAGGTTTCTGGGGGCTCTCTTCCTTAGTCTCTGGCTCTACAAAGACCCCCTCTTCCCCCCACAGAATGGAATCTCTACTCGTCAAGACAATAAGTGTGGTTTTTGGACTCATTTTCATTTTATGTGTGTGTTTCCCTGAGTGTGTGTGTGTGTGTGTGTGTGTGTGTGTGTACCACCTTTGTGCAGTACCCACAGAGGCTAGAAGGGGGTGTCAAATCTGATGTTGTAGGTGGTTGGGAGCAACCGTGTGGGTGGTGGGGATAAGTCCTGCGTCCTCTGTAACAACAGCCAGGGCTGCTAACCTCTGAGCCATCTCTCGGGTCCACGGTAAGCACTTTTGACAGTTCTTTTTATGCTAAAAGGTCTTCAGTGACTGCTCTGTGAGCTAGACAGAGTGGTTTGATCAGTGTTTAACAAGGACTTCATTAGGACAAGTTGCATGCTAGGCTCTGGTAATAAACACCTAGAGATTGTAAATACGGATAGGATAGGATAGGATAGGATAGGATAGGATAGGATAGGATAGAATAGAATAGAATAGAATAGAATAGAATAGAATAGAATAGAATAGAATAGAATAGAATAGAATAGAATAGAATAAACACAAAGGCCTGCATACAATGAACTCTGTCTTCAAGATCTAGGTTAAAGTCTAGACTGGTTTCTCAGAGAGTATCCACATATTTTCAGCATACCCCATGTCCCAAAAGGGGATCCTGAGGACTTTGCCCTGTTTCTCCTGATGTTCTCTGTGTCCGTTGGATAGGGGTTACTCTCTCCTATTCTCTCCTAGTTTCCTAGGCAATACTTTTGTTTCTATCCCATTTTCTTCTCGCATCCTGTTGTTACTTTGGTTTTGTTTGAAAATTTATTTATTTTATTTACGAGTACCCTGTCGCTGTCTTCAGACACACCAGCAGAGAGCGTCAGATCCCATTACAGATGGCTGTGAGCCACCATGTGGCTGCTGGGAATTGAACTCAGGACCTCTGGAAGAGCAGTCAGTACTCTTAGCCGCTGAGCCATTCCCTCCAGCCCCTTGTTTGTTTGTTTTGGAGACAGGATCTCTCTCCGTAGCCCAGTGTCTCAGGCTAGCCTAAAACTCATTTGTGTTTCCTACCTCTGTGTGCTGGAATTACAGCTGTGTGTTTTCCTTTCGCCACTCTTCCTTCCTCTCTGTTTTGGAAAGAGACTCAGATAAGCCAGGCTAACCTCAGACTTAGCTGCTAGGTCTGCTAGGGCAGCCTTAGCACTGAACTGTCTCTGCCCCTAAGTGCTGCGATTCTGGGCACATGTCACCAACTGTACCTGTTTTCATTTCCTAGACTTCTTATCTTGGGGTGATTTCTTTGTGTGTGTGTGTGTGTGTGTGTGTGTGTGTGTGTGTGTGTGTTTTGAACACAGGCTCCACACAACAGACAAATGCTCAAAATTGTAAATCCATAATGCTTTGGAGGTGTGTGTGTGTGTGTGTGTGTGTGTGTGTGTGTGTTTGTTTGTTTGTTTGTTAAGGAAGCAACAGTGGCTTTTTTTCCTACCATCTCAAAGTTACAGGCCTGCACCACCACCCTTATGGTCCTAGTGAGAGGCAAGTTACATCCAGTGGATCCCACAGATAGGAACACTGCCCAGGGGAACAGTGCGTCTGTGGGGGTGAGATTCAAGGACAAAGACCCAAAGCCATAGCCTGGAACTCCATGGCTGCTGGGATCCAGAAAAATGAGTCATGCCCAGCAGACCAGCAAAGGGATGGGCGGAGGAGAGAGACTGTATCTGCAGCCAAAACAAAGAGAGTTGAGAACCAAGAAACGTCTGCACACGGAGTATCCGGGTGGAAAAACAAGGAGGTGGTTGGGAAAGGTGCCAGACACAACTCGGGGGTGTGTGCTGTGTGACTTTGAATCACATCCTGGCCTGGGCTAGATAGGTCACTCCTGGCCATTAAAGAGACGCCAATGGCCTGCCTGGCAGCCTGATAGCCCCTCGGCAGCCCCTCTCCAAAGTGACGGCGCGTGGGGCCGGGAGTGTGGCTCAGTTGGTTCAGTGCTTGCCCAGTGTGCGCCGAGCCTTGGGTTCCATTCTCGTGGTGGTAAACTGGTGTGGTGGGAGCGGAGGCGGAAGGATCAGAAGTTCAAGGTCATCTTCATTTATTTATTTATTTTTTTAAAAAGGAGCAAAGTATTCAGAGAGATGGCTCAGCAGCTAAGAGCATGCTCTCCTCCTCTTTCTCCTCCTCCCCCCCTCCTTCTCCCCCTCCTCCTCCTCCCCCCTTCTCCCTCCTCCTCCTCCTCTTCTTCTTCTTGAGTATAAGGAATATAAATATGAGTCTTTTCTATCTAGAATCATAAAACTGGATGTTTATAACAAGGAATCCAGATCTTTATGTTGTTGTTTGCTTTGCTTTGGTTTTTTTCTTTTCTTTTCTTTTTTCTTTTCTTTTCTTTTCTTTTCTTTTCTTTTCTTCTCTTCTCTTCTCTTTTCCTTTCTTTCTTTCTTTCTTTCTTTCTTTCTTTCTTTCTTTCTTTCTTTCTTTCTTTTGAGACAGAGTTTCTCTGTGTAGCCCTGGCTGTCCTGGAACTCACTCTGTAGACCAGGCTGGCCTCGAACTCAGAAATCCACCTGCCTCTGCCTCCCAAGTGCTGGGATTACAGGCGTGCACCACCACGCCTGGCTGCTTTGGTTTTTCGAGACACGGTTTCTCTGCATAGCCCTGGCTGTTCTGGAATTCACTCTGTAGAGTAGGCTGGTCTTGAACTCAGAGACCTTCCTGCCTCTGTCTCTGCCTCTGCCTCTGCCTCTGCCCTCTGCCCTCTGCGCCTCTGCCTCTCAGCCTCCTCCTTTGCCTCCTCTGCCCCTGCTTCTTCCTCTGCTGGGATTAAAGGTTTATACCTTCTTGCCCCTCCTGGAATTCAAATCTTTTAGTTTCTACCACCTCATTTGCAAATATTTTAATCACACCCTCCCCACCACCACCCTGGTTTACACACAGACCCTCCTGCACTTTTGGAACTGAAGTGAGTTAGCCCAGCCCTTTCTACTTTCTCCACTCCTATGCTCTGATTCCTTTAAAACCAGCCAACCTCTGAAGACTGTGAGGTTAGACCCCAGCCAATGGGAAAAGATAATCACTACCTTCCTCAGAAAACCAAAACCGAGCGTCCTTCTTGGCCCAATATTCTTGCTCTGCCAAACTCACACTCTTGATCAAGAGAAAACTGCTTTATGGAGACATCTCAGTTGGAGTAGTAGTCTCTTTATGAACCAAATGTTTGTTGTTGTTCAGAGAGTGGCTCACTGTGTAGCCTTGTATGGCCTTGAACTCAAAGAAATCCACCTGCCTCTGCCAGCCCAAGCATTGGAATGAAAGGAATATACTATGGTGCCTGACTCTGAACTTATTTCTAACTCACAGGACCTGAGTTAGATCCTCAGGACCCATTTAAGGTGACTCACAACTGCCTGTAACTCCAGCTGTTAAGAAGACCACTCAGGCTCTTTCCGCCACCTTGGTGCCTGTGGAGGCCTGCTGGGAACAGGACTTCTGAAAGCAAGTCTGTCTGGAAGGCTGTGGTGCAAGGCCACTTTTGCTGGCTACAAGCGAGGTCTCTGGAACCAAAGAGAGCACACGGCTCTTCTTAAAATCGAAGGTGTTTATGCCTGAGACGAAACTGAGTTCTACTTAGGCAAGAGGTGTGCTTATGTGTATAAAGCAAAAAACAATACAGTGACTCCTGGAGGCAAACCAAACCAAATCAGAGTGATCTGGGGAAAAGTAACTCGGGCCCACGGAAACAGTGGCATGGTTCGTGCCAAATTCCAAAGCAACCTTCCTGCAAAGGCCATTGGACACAGAATCTAGGTGATGCTGTACCCATCCTGGATTTAAATTAATGGATAGTAAATAAATAAAAGTAGATTTGTAAAAAATAAATAAATAAAGAAGAAGAAGAAGAAGAAGAAGAAGAAGAAGAAGAAGAAGAAGAAGAAGAAGGAGGAGAAGACCACTCAGCATAACCAACGACCACACTGAGTCTGTGTTAAGCTGGCTGGTGTTTCCTGGAGAGAGCACTTCTCACTGAGAAACCTTGAATGTACTTTACAGTGTAGGTCGCATCTATCTCGCCAGCAAGAATGACACGAGACAGTCAGGATCCTTCCACAGACGTTTATTACGGGGTTGATTGCAGAGGCGAAAGACCAAGAAAAAAGGAATGGTGCTACTTAAATAGGCCTAGGCTAGACGTGTTTCTACCTGATTGATGCACGCCACGATGCCTCATTAGTATGCTCCGGGGTCTGAGCTGCGACCCGCCAAACCTCTACCAGCGCATGCGCAGTAGGGCGCGGGAGTGGAGTAAACAACAGCACATTGCTGATTCATCACAGGAAATGGGCGCCATCTTGTAATGGCGAACGTGGCTTCCTATATTACAGGAGATTTTAAAGGCAAAGAGCACAGGAACAATGATATCCTGGTTGGCAGTGGAAGGGAGCAAGCAGGCACGCACGCACGCAAGCAAGCAAGCAGTTTAACAGAAGCCAGAATATGCAGTCAGCTGAGGCATTTTGGCCTTGAAAGTTTCTAGAACTGAGTTGGGTATTTTCCCACAGGACTTTTCACAGTGGGGGTAGAAAAGGAAGGGAGTTCAGTTTCAGTTTAAACCAAAATGCTTCCAGTGGAGACAGATCGGTGGAACTTCTGCCCTGTCACAGACATCTGCAGTCAGATGCGCATACTCACAGACAAACACATGCACTAATTAATTATGTTAATTAAATATGAATTAAGGATAATAAAATAATTCTTAACTCTTAGAAAAAGGAAAGAAAAAAGGGGGTGAAGAATGAAGAGATAAAGATCTTCTTTGGAACTTTTAATTTAGGGGCTATCTCACTGCCTAGAGGCACTTGCCACCAAGCCTGACAGCCTAAGTTTGATCCCTGAAGCCCTCCATGGAAGGAGAGAACTGATTCCCAAAAGTAGTCCTCGGACTTCCACGCACATGTCTTGCCCAGTCATCATGCGCCTTTCCCAAACTCTCCCCTCTGTGTGTGTGTGTGTGTGTGTGTGTATATACACACACACACACACACACACACACACATAGTATATATATATATATATATACACTTTATTTTTTAGAAAATGTTATTTTTATGTGTGGGGGTTTTTTGCTTGCATATGTGTGTGTGTGTGTATGTGTGTGTGTGTGTGTGTGTGTGTGTGTGTGTGTGTGTGTACCTGAAAGGATAAGGTTGTAAGCTAGGAATCCCCCATGCCTGGGCACGTGGGGGGCACTTGGGTCCCCAACGCCAGTGGGGGAGGGTGGGCACGACACTGCGTGGCGGCCACGTAAGCGGAAATGACTTAACTAGTTCTTCCGGCCTCTGTGAGAGGCTGGTAGGTCGTCAGAGAGCGTGGGTTCGGATGGTTTGAACTGATTGGCTTAGAAGTTTGTGGTAGGCGGGTTCTGTTATAAGTCTATAAAGGCCAAGGCAAGCCACTCCTCACGGGGCTTACTTCTTTACCCTGCTGGGGAGACTGTAACCTCCCAGAGCTCTGGAAATTAAAATCCTCTTGCAAAATTGCATCAGGTCTGTCTCTCATGAGTGTTTTGGGGTGCCGGTTTCCGAGGCATGGGGTACAGGAGTACCCCCGTTTTTTCTTTCGGATCTTACATACCATGTATGCCTAGTGCCTGTGGAGGTCAGAGGGCAGTGCTGAATTCTTTGGAACTAGAGTTACGGATGGTTGTGGGTCATGATGTCATGATGCTGTGGGTGCTGGGAACTGAAGCTGGGTCCTATCCTAGAGCATCAATGCTCTAAACCTCTAAAGCCACCGGGCTCTGGAAGTGGCCTCAGGAAGCAAACTGAAGTGGAAGGTTGGACCTGCACCACCTGCCGAGCGTCTGGTGAAGCCACTGTCCCTGTGCTTCCTGTTTTCCCTGATGCTCAATGGGAAAGGGAAGGGGGGAGGAGCTGGCGTGCGGTGCACCAGGTACCTGAGGGGTCTGTCCTTTGGGGTTGGGTGGCTCTTTCTGGAGGTCATCAGAGCCCTACAGAAAGACCATGGTGTCTTATCAGTGACAGAACACTAGAGAGCTACCTAGAGCAATCTCCTGACATGAAATAGTTGGGTATTTCCTTCCTTCCTTCCTTCTTCCTCCTTCTCCTCCTTCTCTTCTTTTTCTTCTTCTTCTGGAACAAGGTTTCTCTGTGGAACTAACTCTCTAGACTAGGCTGGCCTTAAACTCATGGGGATCTGCCTGCCTCTGCCTCCTGAGTACTGGAATTAAAGGTGCACACCCTTCCCATCTGTCCTGGGTTTTTTTGTTTGTTTGTTTGTTTGTTTGTTTGTTTTGTTTTTTTGTTTTCTTTTTTTTTTACTTGCTAGTTATTTTAACCTCAGTGCCTTGTTTTGTGTTGAATTTGTTTGTTGTGAGGCTGAGGTTTGAACCCAGAGCCTTGTGCATGCCAGTGCAGCTGCTGCACTGGATACGAGCCCTTTAAGTCTTGACTGTGTCAGACGTTCCACAGAAGCCTCAAGAGCAATAGCGTAAGGATGAGAAAGTTCACCAGACTCAACAAGGCAGGAGGAATACTGTTGCTTTTGAAAGAGAGAAACATGGGGAAAACAGGGCTGGACAATAGCGAAGCTGTCAAAAGCACAGACTTCTATTCCAGGGGATCCAAGATAGATTCCTATCACCCACTGTGAACAGCTCACAAGTCCAGCTCCAAGACTACCATGCCTTCCGATGACAGATGACACATGACATATACACTCATACAGGTGTGCACATATACCCACATGTGTATATATATAATCTTATAAAGCCAGCACTGTGAGCCCACACTCCTCTATTCCCCTTACAGACTTGTGTTGACAAAATTCTTTATCACCACCTTGAGACTTAACAAATAAACAAAACAAAACCTACCATATCCTGGTGACCCAAAGTCACTGTAAGAGACATGGCTAGATCTTTGTCCAGCTCTTATGCTTGGCCATCATGACACTGAGCAGACTCAGAGGCTAGAGCTGAAAGCTAGTCCTGAGGCTCTGACATAAATGGTGGACTTCAGAAAGATGTGGCTCTGCCCTAAACCAACTGGCTTTGCACTGTCTGGGGGTGACTCTGGCTCTCTAGCGTGGGATCTTAAGTCCTCGAGGACAAGAATGTCATGAGGAATCCAGAAAGCTGATTATGTTAGTAAGAATTCCCCAGAAGAAGGAAACTGATAGAATAACTGTGGGCTTTTAGAATAGGCCCCGCCCCACAGTTACCTGGCAACAGCCAGGTGTGCCTGGTTCACTATAAAAGAGGCTGCTTGTCCCCTCCTCTCTCCTGCCCTCTCCTCTTGCTCCTGCTCCCCCCTCCCCACTCCCCTCCCCATCTCTCTCTCCACGTGCTCATGGATGGTCTCTACTTCCTCCCTTCCACCCGCTGCCCTCCTCCCTCCCTGCTCTCTGTCTTTCTCTCAACTCCGCTCCCCATGTCCTGAATAAACTCTGTTCTACACTATACCATCATATGGCTGGCCCCTCCATCCGGGGGAAGGGATGCCTCAGCATGGGCCCTTGGAGGCACCCCCTTCCCCCACACCATACCACCACTCCACCAAACATACCCCTTCCTCACTTTCTTTTTATAAAACACAACAATAAATATATAGAGAGGAGAACGGGAACTTATTAGAGTGGGCTATAGGCTGTCATCCATCTAGTCCAACAATGGCTGTCTAGCAAAGGAAAGTTCAAGAATCCAGTAGTAGTTCAGTCCACAAGGCTGGATGTCTCAGCTGGTCTTCAGTATATGCCAGAATCTCAAAGAAGTCATCTCCAATGCCCGTGGAGGAATGGACTTGCCAAGGATAGCGAGGGCAAGCAGACAGAGACAGAGCTTCCTTCTTCCGAGTCCTTTATATTGGTTTCCAGAAGAAGGTGTGGCCCGGATTAAAGATGGATCTTCCCAGCTCTAAAGATTCAGATAAAATTGGGTCTTCCCACTCTCTTCACATAAGGTTTCTTCTTCTCTCAGACAGAGTGTTAGTTGAAAGTATTTCCGCCAAAACTGTAACCAAAGGTGGCGTTGTGCTTCCAGAAAAGTCTCAAGGAAAAATATCGGAAGCTACAGTGATGGCTGTGGGACCGCGACCCAAAAGGAAAGGTGGGTCTGTAAAGCTAGAGATGAAGTGTCTTAGTTAGGGCTTTACTGCTGTGGACACCATGACCAAGGTGACTCTTGTAAGGACAACATTTAAGTGGGGCTGGCTTACAGGTTCAGAAGTTCAGTCCATTATCATCAAGGCAGGAACATGGGGGCATCCAGGCAGGCATGGTGCAGGAGGAGCTGAGAGTTCTACATCTTCATTTGAAGCTGCTAGCAGAAGACTGGCTTCCAGGCAGCTAGGAAGAGGGTCTTAAAGCCCACACGCCCACAGTGACACACCCACTCAACAGGGCCATGCCCACTCCAACCAAGCCACACCTACTCCATCAGGGCCACACACACTCCAACAAGGGCACACCTACTCCAATAGGGCCACACCTTCTAACAGTGCCACTCCCTGGGTGGAGCATATACAAATCATCAAACAAAGTTCTTCTTCCAGAACATGGAGGCACCAAAGTAGGTCTAGATGACAAGGATTCTTTCTTTCTTTCTTTCTTTCTTTCTTTCTTTCTTTCGTTGTTGTTCTTTGTTTTTCGAGACAGGGTTTCTCTGTGTAGTCCTGGCTGTCCTGGAACTCACTCTGTAGATCAGGCTGGCCTCGAACTCAGAAATCCGCCTGCCTCTGCCTCCCAAGTGCTGGGATTACAGGCGTGCGCCACCACTGCCCGGCGAAATTGTATATTTCTTATTTGGGTTACCAGTGCTCAGGGCGAAGAGCCATCCCAAATCACAGATTCAGTAAACTCCTCCCTAAACCAAATTCTTGATCTTTGCAGCCCCAGACCTGCCTCCCCAGCCTCTGCTCAGCAATGCTGGCTTTCTTTCCTGGCTTGCTGTTGTGGCTGGCCCAGGGCTTGTATTTTGATGCTAATTCCACTCCTTAGAGGGGCTGCAGATGAGGAGTTGCCTTGTTAACCTTCTCCCCACCTTAACTTTTCAAATAAAGGCTTGAGCCAATGATTGGGCAGGAGGAAGTGGGAGGAGCTGAGAGTCTAGGGGAGGAGCGACAGGGGAAAAAACAGGAAGGGGAGGAGCTACGGGAGAAGCCGGAGAAGCGCTAAGGAGAGAGAAGCTCGTGGAGGGGAGAAAGCAGAAGTTATATGGGGTAATATAGAATGGAAATAGAATAGTGGAGTGGGAGGTCGCCCAGTCTAGGCTTGTAGCTTGATTTGTTAACTGATTGAGTTGAACTTTCTTTTACCGGGGAATTGGGTTGGAAACAAAGAAAGCAACAGCTACCCACAGAAACCTTGGGACACCATAGAGGACTCCTAGGTCCTGCCAACCTATCGGGAAGCCAGTGCTACGATGATCCCCGACATCTGACCCCCCTGACCTGGATCCCATTGGACTCACCACCCGTCACCTTCACCCTTGAACCCCCTTCTCACCTGTGAGCAGAGTGGTCTTTTCCTACGCGGAGCCTCTACCCGCTAGGCGGCTGGTACACTCACCTCCCTGCTCACAGACAACCAGGCGAGCTCCTACCTTAGAGCCTTTTCATTAAGGTTTCTGTCGCCTTTGACAGTGAGAATCTTCCCTCCGGCACCAGCAGTCCTACCTCTGGGTCTCTGAAGTTTTCCGGCTTATGTCACTCCCTCTACACATCGGACCCTGACTATTCTATTTACATGCAGTGTTGCTTTTTCTAGCCCTCCAGAGTCCTTCCCAGCACTCCACGATGGCCTTTATCTATACCTGGCATTTATCCACCTCCAACTACGAAGTGCAATCCATAGTGAATCTTTCCTTTTTACATTCATTCCCCTGCGAGTGCACACACCCTTGGTACATGGCACCTATGTGGGAGTCAAAGCACAACTTTTTTTTTTTTTTTTCGAGACAGGGTTTCTCTGTGTAGCCCTGGCTGTCCTGGAACTCACTCTGTAGACCAGGCTGGCCTTGAACTCAGAAATCCGCCTGCCTCTGCCTCCCAAGTGCTGGGATTACAGGCGTGCGCCACCACGCCCGGCTCAAAGCACAACTTTTAAGAATGAGTTCTTCATTCTTCCACTTTGTGGGTTCTAGGGTTGAACTCCGGTCGTGAGGCTTCTGCTGAGCCATCTCACCACGAGATGTGGTCCTGGCACCAAAAACAAGTGGCGACACAGGAGAGATGCTTGGTAAAGTAAGTTAAAACAAAAACCAAGGGCTAGAGAGATGGCTCAGCGGTTAAGAGCACATTTGGAATGTTCTTCCAAAGGTCCCGAGTTCAAATCCCAGCAACCGCATGGTGGCTCACAACCATCTGTAATGGGATCTGACGCCCTCTTCTGGTGTGTCTGAAGACAGCTACAGTGTACTTAGATATAATAAATAAATCTTTATAGACCAGAGAGAGCGAGGTGAACCAGAGGTCCTGAATTCAAATTCCCAGCAACCACATGATGGCTCACAACCATCAGTACAGCTACAATGTCCTCATATACATAAAATAGATAAATAAATCTAAAACAAAACAAAACAACCCAAAAAAAGGTCTGACCAAGCGTTTGGCACACATCTTTAACCCCAGCACTCAGTAGGCAGAAGCAGGTAGATCTCTGTGAGTTTGAGGCCAGCCTGGTCTACAGAGTGAATTCCAAGACGTTCAGAGCTACACAGTGTGAGACCCTGTCCCAAACAAACAAATAAATATTAAGAAAAGAAAAAAGAAAAGAAAAGAAGAAAGCAGGTGTGGAGGTCAGAGGGAACATGGTGTCATTTCTGAAGTCACCTGTAGGCGTGGTGGCTTCTCATAACCCCAGCTCCTGGGAGACGGGGGTGGGGGAGGGGAGCATGGGGTGGGGGGGCAGGCTGGTTAGACTGTGAGAGTAGAGGAGCTCTGGGTTCAGACGCATACATACACACAAAAGATGCTTTTAGATCTATTTATTTTGTTTTATGTGCCTGCTTGCATGTTTGTCTGTGTACCATGTGCATGCCTGGTGCCCTCAGAGGTCAAAAGAGGGGCTCAGAGCCCCTGGAACTGGAATTACATATGGTTGTGAGCTGCCTCGTGAATGCTGGGAACCAAATCTTGCTCCTCCGGGAGAACGGCCAGCTCTCTTAACATCCATCGCCATCCACAGCATACAAAGATTTTAAAGAGCAAAACCCAAAATCAGCTCCCAAATCTGCGGCTAACTGCTGTGCCGCCCGGGGCACCGCGCTGTACCTCTCTGTGCTATCTGTATCAGGGAAGTCACTTACCGAATCTCACTGGAGTCTGAGAACTAAGCAGACTGGCTGGAAAAGGGGCTTGGCAGCTACCTTGATGGGGTTTCATAATGCAAATTACCTAGACCAATGGTTCTCAACCTGTGGGTCACCCCCCCTTCGGCAACCCTCTATGTCCAAAAATATTTATATTACAATTCATAACAGTAGCAAAATTACAGCTATGAAGTAGCAGTGAAAACCATTTTACTGTTGGCTAGGGCTCACCACAACATGAGGATCTGTATGACGGGGTCACAGCATCAGGAGGGTTGAGGACCACTGGTCTGGAAGAAGTGTCTTCGCCCGGCAGTGATGGTGCACAGCTGTAATCCCAGCACTTGGGAGGCAGAGGCAGGCGGATTTCTGAGTTCGAGGCCAGCCTGGTTTACAGAGTGAGTTCCAGGACAGCCAGGGTTACACAGAGAAACCCTGTCTCAAAAATCAAAAAAAAAAAAAAAAAAAGGCGTGTCTTCCTCTTGTTGGCACTGAGTCCTTGGAACTCCCTTAGAGGGTGGAGCTTTGTCCTCTTCCTTGACCTGTTCTCAAAAAAAAGCTCAGGATCCACATGGAGCCAGGGGCCACCAACCGCAAGACCACTTTTTCCTGCCCACTATTTCCCTCTGAGGTGGAAAGCAGTTCACTGGAATAATTTACCTCGGGGCAGGGAGAGGGAACGGCAGCACACACTGTTTTAACAGGGAGGTGCATCATCACCGGCAGGAAAACCCCACTGTGGACAAGGATGCTTATGCAGAAGAGGGAACACAAAACAGACGTTTTCTGGGTCTTTCCTGGACCCAAATGTCTTCCTTTCCAGCACACCTTTCCCCCCCCCCCTTACCCACAAATGGAAGAAAAAAAAATGGCAGTTTGAAAATTAGACCATGTAGAAAAAAGCAGTTGGGAGGGAGGGGGTGTTTGAGGTGGGTCTTCAGCCAAAATATTATTCTTCTTACACCAGCTGGCTTCCAGAGTCGAGGTGGGGGAAGGACAGCCCGGAGCACAGGCAGTGCTTCCCCAGGGAAGGAGCTAGAATGTTGGATTACTGACGGAGACGGTTCTGCAGGGCAGCTTTGATCTCTTGCCCGGTGTGGGGCTGGAGTGTAGGAAGCCAGGACTCCCAGGCAGTCCCCAGCAGCTGTCTTCCTCCTAGGGTGTGTGCCTGAAAATCCGCGAGGGCCTCCCGTCCAGTCTGGGCTGGTGCCCCAGCCTCCCTGCCCTTGTCCTCAGTGGCCAGGAGTCCTCCCTCCCTGCTCCTCCCTGCCCTGAAGTGAGCTGCACTGGGGCCTGAACCCAAGTAAGAGTTGCTCACCAGTCTTTGTTGAGAGCTTGTTTTGGCCAAGCTCCCCGGTGGAGAAGATTGCATTTCTTGGTTATTTTTAAACCTGGATTTGTGGGATTTGATTTGGAAAAATGACAAGACGACAAAATAGAAAGTCAAGAGAGGTTAGTGGCTCTGGGCATCCTCCTGAGTAGATGGGACACTCCCTTGGGCCTCCTGGAACCCAGAGAGTGACCATCAGACAACAGGGGTTCTGGGTCAGCTCTGCAGAGCATGCACCTCACATCTGCATTCGAAACATCAGCTCCAGGGCTTGGGTTTGCTGCAGGATCCAGCTGTGCATTTGGAGATCCAGCCAGACTTGGTCCCAGGTCATGGGTTAGACATAAAACTTGACAGCTATGACATAGTTACTATAAAAGTTCATAAGAAAGGTGCAGAGATTTGGGGTGGGACTCCAACGTAGCAGAGAAGGATCTAGAAAGACTCCCATCTACAAAGCCAAATGAACAAGTGGGAGACGGGGCTGGGGGCATGGCTGGCGGTAAAACGTTTGTCGTGTAAGCATAAAAACTAAATTCAGTCCCCAAGCCCATGTAAAAGTTGCAGCTGTAATCCCAGCTCTGGCGACATAGAGTTAGGAGAACCCCTGGGATTGATTGGCCAGCCTGGCTGAAAGAGTGAGCTCTAGGTTGAGAGAAAGACTCTAAAAGTAAGATGGAGAGCAATTGAGAGTGACATCCAAAGTCAACTTCTTAGCCTCCAAATGCCTGAGCACATACGTGTGTGCGTGTGTGCATGTCTGTGCTCACACTGCAACATTTTTTTTTTTTTTTTTTTTTTTTTTTTTTGGTTTTTCGAGACAGGGTTTCTCTGTGTAGTCCTGGCTGTCCTGGAACTCACTCTGTAGATCAGGCTGGCCTCGAACTCAGAAATCTGCCTGCCTCTGCCTCCCAAGTGCCGGGATTACAGGCGTGTGCCACCACGCCCGGCACACTGCAACATTTTAATGGAACCGATTACGTAAAGAAGTAGCCAGGCCAAAGCCCTTGGGAGCTGGAGGGAAGTCCAAGTGTCTCGTGGTGCTAACCAGACTGAGAGCGGTGCCCGGAACTTGCAAGCAGGTTTGCAGCTGGGCATGCTAGCCAGCTTTCCCAGCCGGGGTTAACTGCCTTCCATGAGGCATACTGAGTGTATACATGCACAAGGATCATGGGTGTTGCAGGGTTTTCCAAGTCCAATCACATTAGGGCAGTGGAAGGCCTGTGATTGGACAGGAAAAGGGAGGCGGAGCTAGGAGTTGAGGGGGTAGGAAGACAGAAATCTCAAAAAGAGAGAAAAGAGGAACCACGATGGTGGCTTTGGCCGGCCATGGTCCTGTGTGGCATTTACTAGCCACAAATAGCTAAGTTTTTATAAGGTTAGAAATACTGGGATAGCCGGGCGGTGGTGGTGGCGCACGCCTTTAATCCCAGCACTTGGGAGGCAGAGGCAGGCGGATTTCTGAGTTTGAGGCCAGCCTGGTCTACAGAGTGAGTTCCAGGACAGCCAGGGCTACACAGAGAAACCCTGTCTCAAAAAAACAAAAACAAAACAAAACAAACAAACAAAAGAAATACTGGGATAAAACTTTTATCATTATCGATTGGATCTTAAATTACTGTATTGTCATCATGTAATTGTGATTTTTTTTTTTTGTTTTTTGTTTTTTGTTTTTCGAGACAGGGTTTCTCTGTATAGCTCTGGCTGTCCTGGAACTCACTCTGTAGACCAGGCTGGCCTCGAACTCAGAAATCCACCTGCCTCTGCCTCCCAAGTGCTGGGATTACAGGCATGTGCCACCACGCCCGGCTGTGATTTTAATTATACATAAATCTGATTGCCTAATTAAGCTTTAAGAGTTTTGATTTACTTGGCTACTGGAATGTGGGTCCACTGATTAAAGGGGTAAATGGCAGAGAAAACACAGCTCGGCGGTGAGAACACACCGAACCCGGACACCACCAGGACATGGTGCTGAGGCCCGGCGGGGCGGGAGAGACGGCAGGTTCTTTTTTAAATATTTCCCGCAACACATGTGTGTCCCTGCCCATGGAGTCTACCTTCTACAAAGTGCACTAGTAGTTCAGAGACAAATGAACAGCAGACAGTGACCCTGACAGTGGTGCTCAGGACAGGCAGTGCATTTCCTGGGCTTTAAAAAGATGCCCCTGATCACCATCATCTCAAAGGAAAATCACACTTTTTGGTTTTTTGAGATAAGCCTTACACTGCCCAAGCCTGGCTGGTCCCAAACCATTTTCCTGCCTTAGCCTACCCACGTGCTAGGATTATAACCGTGCACCATCATGGGAACTTTGGTTGGTTGGTTGGTTGGTTGGTTGGTTGGTTGGTTGGTTGGTTGGTTGGTTGGTTGGTTGGTTGGTTGGTTGGTTGGTTGGTTGGTTGGTTGGTTGGTTGGTTGGTTGGTTGGTTGGTTGGTTGATTGGTTGGATGGTTGGTTGGTTGGTTGGTTGGTTGGTTGGTTGGTTGGTTGGTTAGTTGGTTAGTTGGTTGGTTGGTTGGTTGGTTGGTTAGTTGGTTGGTTGATTGATTGGTTGGTTGGTTGGTTGGTTGGTTGGTTGGTTGGTTGGTTGGTGTATGCCCCAGTGTGCATGTCATGGCCTCACAGGGTTAGAGGACAACGTGCAGGACTTGGTTCTCTCCTCTTGGTTCTCTCTCTCACGTGGGCTCCAGGGATCCCCTCACCCACTGAGCTATCCCTCTGAACCAGGAATTATTTTTTTAATTTGTTTTGTTTGTTTTGATACATGGTCTCACTATATAGCCCAGACTGGCCTTGAAACTCCCAGTGTAGACCAGGCTGGCCTCAAACTCACACAAACCAGCCTGCTTCTGCCTTCCAAGTACTTGGATTAAAGGACTGTACCACCACCCCTTTGGCTGGGAACTATTTTTAAGCTGACATACATACATACATAGCTTACATGCTGTAAAAGTTTGTCGGAGCTAGAGGTGCAACTCAAAGGTAGAGAATGGGCTTAGCATTCATGAATGTGTGTGAGCATTCAGAATTCATGCCTCAGCACATGAACGAACGAACTAAAAAAAGAATAAAAAAATCCAGAATAACAGTTCAATTTCACTCAATGTAAATTAATATTTGTTCATTCCTGCAAGTGTTCAGGAGGGGTGCTGTTAGATTATTTGATTAACAAACAAGAATAAGCTCAAGAAAAACAAAATGGTATTTCTTTTTTTTAAAAAAAAAAAATTATTTAGCCAGGCAGTGGTGGCACACACCTGTAATCCCAGCACTCTGGGAGGCAGAGGCAGGCAGATTTCTGAGTTCGAGGCCAGCCTGGTCTACAGAGTTCCAGGACAGCCACGGCTATACAGAGAAACCCTATCTCCAAAAAAACAAATCAAAAAAAAAAACCAAAAAAAAAATTTATTTTATGTGCATTGGTATTTTGCCCACGTGTATGTCTAGGTGAGGATGTCAGACCCTGGGAAGTAGAGTTACAGCAGTTGTCAGCTCCCATGTGGCTGCTGAGAATTGAACCTGGGTCCTCTGAAAGAGGAGCCAGTGCTTTCTAGACAGGGTTTCTCTGTGTAGCCCTGGCTGTCCTAGAACTCACTCTGTAGACCAGGGTAATTTCGAACTCAGAGATCTGCCTGCCTCTGCCTCCTGAGTGTTGGGATTAAAGACTTGTGCTTTATCCCTGTCTGTCTATAACTGGTAATTTCTAAATTATGTTTATCTGTGGGTGTGCATACACATGTGTGTGTACATGGTAGACATACGTGT
The DNA here is from genome assembly GCA_964023405.1 of Apodemus agrarius. Lineage (NCBI taxonomy): Eukaryota > Metazoa > Chordata > Mammalia > Rodentia > Muridae > Apodemus > Apodemus agrarius. Next base: position 17,148,411 of record OZ030009.1, on the reverse strand, counting down.
GTGTGTGTGTGTGTGTGTGTGTGTGTGTGTGTGTATTCATGGGTGGGCATGCATGTGGAGGTCAGAGACAACTCGTGAGAACTGGTTCTCACTCTCCATCATGTGGAGAGGGTCAAACTAACTCAGGTTGTTAGGCTTGACCGTGAGTACCTTAACCCGTTGAGTCTTCTTGCTAGCCCCAACAGGGTTGTGTGGCACGGAAAGTTTTCCCAGCCCTAACTCATTTGTTCACAGATGCAGCCGCCAACCTCCACCCCACACGTCCCTATGCTGGCATCCCTCCACTCATCAGGGCTTGGCTGATAGAAACGTGCGCTTCCTGTTTACAAAGGGATATGAAATATGCCTGTTGGGTCGGCCCTGGTGTTTTGCTGACTCTTCCTGCTCTGTGAGATAGATTTCACGTGGTGCTGGAGTTTTGTTTATCCTTGGAAGAAACGGCTCGACAATGCTTAGAAACTCACAACGCCATGAGACCGCATCCGTAAGATGTTCCGTTTACATTGGTCCTCGAGTTTGGTTTATTTACATTTTCTACCATGTTCCCAAACGGGTTTATTAAACACACACATCGGGCAGTTTCTTCTTCCTTTTTAAGGTGATTGCTGAAGTCAGGATTAAGCAAAAATCAGAAGAGAAAAGTAATCAGCTGGATTGAGAGGCAGGCTAGGAGAGGAAGCTGCCTGAACACAAGTCTCCATTCAAGCTTTAAACTTATGGAAGAGACACACATAAATCTTGCTCAGACCTTTCAGGTTGGCAAACCAAATAGAGGACCTCTTTGGTCAGAGGACTTAAAAGGATTGTACAGGGATTAGAGAGCGCGAGAGCTCAGGGTCGGTTAAGAGTGTATACTGCTTTTGTGGGGAACCTGAGTTCAGTTCCCACCACCCTTGTGTTGGTGTTGGGGCGCTGACACCTGCCAGTCATCTAGCTCCAGGGAGATCTGATGCCTCTGATGCCATCTGGCCTCACTCACACACACATACCCACACCCACATATACACATAATTTGAAAATAATTATAAAAGTCTATAACTTAAGAAGATTGCTTAACTTGGTGCTTTAAAAATATCGGGGAGCTGGAGAGATGCCTTAGTGGTTAAGAGCACTTACTGCTCTTACAGAGGACTTGGGTTCCTTTCTCAGCACCCACAAGGTGACCCACAGCCATCTGTGACTCCAGTTTCAGGGACTCTGATGCCCTCAGATCTCGGTGGACACCTGCAAGAATGTGCTGCACTATTGAAAGTACACATAAACACATGTAGTTAATAAATATGTATGTTTGTTGAGACAGGGTTTCTCATGTAGCCCCTGAATGTCCCGGTACTAGTTCTATAGACCAGTTTGGCCTTGAACTCACAGAGATCTTCTTGTCTCTGCCTCCCTGAGTGCTGGGATTAAAGGTGTGTGGCACCACTGCCTAGCACATACATAGACTTTTTTTTTTTTTTTTTTTTGGTTTTTTGGAGACAGGGTTTCTCTGTGGAGCCCTGGCTGTCCTGGAACTCACTCTGTAGACCAGGCTGGCTTCGAACTCAGAAATCCGCCTCCCTCTGCCTCCCAAGTGCTGGGATTAAAGGCGTGCGCCATCACCACCCAGCCATACATAGATTTTTTTAAAAAGCATAAAAATGTGTACACATTGGTAGTATATCATATAGCCAAGTAATATTTGATATATACATTATATATTTGAATCCTTGTAAATATGCACTGAATACCCTCATTTCTCTCTTATGCTGCCCAACCTAGCCTCAAACTTGTTGGGTAGCAAGAATGACCTTGAACTCCTGATCCTCCTGCCTCTGATTCCCAAGTGATTCTATTACAGACACTTGCCGACTCGACAGGTTTCTGTAATGCAGGGCTCTAATCCAGCTCTTCCTATATGCTAAGCAAGCGCTCTACCATACGGTTTAACCATGTCCACCAAAGGTCTGCCATGATTCGGAGGATGATTTGGGAGGCAGAACCTTCGAGAGGTGAGGCCAGATGAGAGGTACTTCAGTCACTAAGGCTGTCTACTCGGAACTTGGTGCCCAAAGACCCCACAGTGTCAGCTTGCAGGCGCGTGTTTGGCGTGTGGTGGAGGCAACTGTGTCACTTCCTAGTCAGCTTGTAGGGTGGTGATGGGTAATGTCACTTCCAGTTGGATGACAGTTGGAGGCCTCCAAGACTCTTGGCACTATATGGGCCACCTAACATCCTTTGTTTTCCCTACACTGGGAATCAAACCCAGAGTTTTATGCATGCTACACATATCGTATCTGTGTATCACACATCGCTTTTCCCTTTCAGTCACTGAAAGGTTGAGATCAGCCTGGACCTAAGACCTCATTTGATCATATACATACATACATACATACACACACATATAAACACATACATACACACACATATATATACACATACATACATACACCACATATATATTTCCCCAAGAGTAAAGATTTGTGTTCGTTTAGTTCCCAGTGTGTGGCACAGAGTCGATGTCACATAAACGTGCCCTAGATAACTGGAGGGATCACTTTGAAATTTGGGGGCAAGAGCCAGCATATGGAACACAGTGGGCCAGAAGGGATAGCAGAGGAGGTTCTGGGGTGGGCAGCGGGCAGACATGTGGGCCAGGCAGGCAATGGAAAGGCACGTGATAAAACAGAAGAGCTTTTAAACAGGGAATAACATCTACTTTGCATTTTTATTCTCTCTCTCTCTCTCTCTCTCTCTCTCTTTGTTTTTTTGGTTTTTTTTTTTTTTCCGAGACAGGGTTTCTCTGTATAGCCCTGGCTCTTCTGGAACTCACTCTGTAAACCAGGCTGGCCTCGAACTCAGAAATGCACCTGCCTCTGCCTCCCAAGTGCTGGGATTACAGGCGTGCACCATCACCACCCGGCTTTGTATTTTTATTCTTAAATTTTTAATTATATGTATATGTGTAAGTCTATGTGCGGGTGTGTGCATGGTGTCACAGGTACCTTCGAGGCCTAAAGGCTGTGCTAAATCTCCAAGAGCTAGAGTTACAGGTGGTTGTGAGCTACCTGACTTGGGTGCTAGGAACTGAACTCTGGTTCTCTGGTAGAGAAGTAAGTGCTCTTAACTACTGGCCACCTGTCCAGCCCCTAAACTCTCTCTGTTTTTAAATTTATTTCATTTTATGTGTATGAGTTTGTCTTAGTTAGGGTTTCTATTGCTGCGACAAAACACTGTGATAGGAAAGGAAGTTGAGGAGGAAAGGCTTTATTTGGCTTATACTTCCAGATCATGGTCCATCACTGGATGAAGTCAGGACAGGAACTCAAGCAGGGCTAGAACCTGGAGGCTGGAGTTGAGGCCATGGAGGAGTGCTGCTTCCCATGGCTTGCTCAGCCTGATTTCTTATAGAACAGAGGATCACCTGCCCAGGATGGCCCCACCCATAGTGAGCTGGGCCCTCCCCCACTCATCACTAATTGAGAAAATGGCTTACAGCTAGATCTCATGGAGGCATTTCCTCAACCGAGGCTCCTTTCTCTGTGATAATTCCAGTTTGTGACAAGTTGACACACAAGACCAGCCAGTACAGCTGACCCCTTGTCAACTTGATACACAAACATCACTATTAAGCCAAAACCCTCTTTCTTTCTTTCTCTCTCTCTCTTTCTTTCTTTCTCTTTCTTTCTTTCTTTCTTTCTTTCTTTCTTTCTTTCTTATTCATCCCCAAGATATCACATTAAAACATAAATAACTTTAAAAGTCCCAAGTCTTTACAAATTCAAACACATTAAAAATTCACTCCCATGGGCTGGAGAGATGGTTCAGTGGTTAAGGGCACTGACTGCTCTTCCAGAGGTCCTGAGTTCAATTCCCAGCAACCACATGGTGGCTCACAACCACATATAATGGGATCTGATGCCCTCTTCTGGTGTGTCTGAAGGCAGCTACACAGCTACACTGTACTCATATAAATAAAATAAATAAATCTTTAAAAAATATTTTCATTCCCTTTAAAATAGCTAATCTCTTACACTTCAAAGCTGTTAAAATTCAAAGCCTCGAACCAGCTCGCTGGCCCCTAGACCAGCTGTGTAGCGGCGGGCCTCCATATCGCAACCAGGACACAGCTGGAAAGGCCCAGGCTCTGTGGGACATCCCCGCCCTCGGGTGAGCACCTAAGCTGCGTTCTGCAACCAGCTCGCTGGCCCCTAGACCAGCGGTGTAGCGGCGGGCCTCCATATCGCAACCAGGACACATCTGGAAAGGCCCAGGCTCTGTGGGACATCCCCGCCCTCTGGTGAGCACCTAGGCTGCGTTCTGCAACCAGCTCGCCGGCCCCTAGACCAGCGGTGTAGCGGCGGGCCTCCATATCGCAACCAGGACACAGCTGGAAAGGCCCAGGCTCTGTGGGACATCCCCGCCCTCGGGTGAGCACCTAAGCTGCGTTCTGCAACCAGCTCGCTGGCCCCTAGACCAGTGGTGTAGCGGCGGGCCTCCATATTGCAACCAGGAAACAGCTGGAAAGGCCCAGGTAAACACCCCTTCCAGGGCTACACTCACGGGGGTATCTGCTAGGGTCTCGGAGCCAAGCAGGCGGAGTCCCGCCTAGGCTCTGTGGGACATCCCCGAGCCCTCTGGTGAGCACCAAGGCTGCGTTCTGCAACCAGCTCGCAGGCCCCTAGACCAGCAGTGTAGCGGCGGGCCTCCATATTGCAACCAGGACACAGCTGGAAAGGCCCAGGCTCTGTAGGACATTCCCGTGCCCTCTGGTGAGCACTGAGGCTGCATTCTGCAACCAGCTCGCCGGCCCCTGGACCAGTGGTAGCAACGGGCCTCCATATTGCAACCAGGACATAGCTGGAAAGGCCCAGGTAAACACCCCTTCCAGGGCTACCCTCACGGGGGATCTGCTAGGCTCTCGGAGTTCCTTGCAACCAGGACACAGCTGGAGAAGCCCAGGTAGACAGACTCCAACAGGGGCCACAATCGCATGGGTGGCAGCCAGCTTATGATCCCTTAAAGCAGCAGTCACACATATTCACCAATAGAGAAACAACAGGTAAGCCCAGCCTCACAGGAGATTCAAACACCAGCCACTGACAACAAGGCCAACTAAAACCAGAAATAACCAGATGGCAAAAGGAAAACGAAGGAACGTTACTAACAAAAATCAAGGCAACATGATAGCATCTGAACCCAGTTCTCCAACAACAGGAATCCCTGGATACCCTAAAACACCAGAAAAACAAGACTTGGATATAAAATCACTGGTCAGGATGCTGGTAGCTGAACACATAGAAAAATCTCGTAAAGAAATAGAGGAGAAAATGGATCAAAAGTTAGAAGCCTTTACGAGGCAAATACAAAAATCACTTCAAGAAATGCAGGAGAAGATGGATCAAAGAGAAGAAGACAATAAGGAAGAAAGACAAAAGTCACTTAAAGAACTACAGAAGAACGTGGGCCAACAAGTAGAAGCTATGAAAGAGGAAGCACAAAAATCTATTAAAGAAATTCATGAAAACACAATCAAGCAAGCGAAAGATCTGAGCACATCCATCCAGATACTAAAAACAGAAGTAGAAACAACTAAGAAATCACAGAGGGAGACAACATTGGAGATAGAAAACCTGGGGAAGAAATCAGGGGCCATAGACGCAAGTATCAACAATAGAATACAAGAGATAGAAGACAGAATCTCAGAAGACGAAGATACCATAGGAACCATTGATTCAACAGTCAAAGAAAATACTAAATGCAAAAAGGTGGTAACCCAAAACATCCAGGAAATCCAAGACACTATGAGAAGACCAAACCTAAGGATTATAGGTATAGACGAGAGTGAAGATTTACAAGTTAAAGGGCCAGCTAATATCTTCTATAAAATTATGGAAGAAAACTTCCCCAACCTAAGGAGAGAGATGCCCATGAATATACAAGAAGCCTATAGAACCCCAAACAGACTGGACCAGAACAGAAATACCTCCCGTCACATAATAATCAAAACTCCAAATGTAATAAACAAAGAAAGAATACTAAAGGCAGCAAGAGAAAAAGGCCAAGTAACATATAAAGGAAAACCTATCAGAATAACACCAGACTTCTCACCTGAGACCATGAAAGCTAGAAGATCCTGGGCAGATATCATGCAAACTCTAAGAGAACACAAACTTCAGCCAAAACTACTTTACCCAGCAAAACTCTCAATTGCCATTGATGGAGACATCAAGGTATTCCATGACAAAACCAAATTTGCAAGATATCTCTCCACAAATCCAGCCCTACAAAGGATAATAGGGGGAAAACACCAAGACAAGGACGGAAACTACACCCGGGAAGAAGCAAGATAGAAACCTCCTCTCATCAAACCCAAAAGAAGATAACCTCTCGAATATAAAAAATAAATAAGATAAATAAATATAATTTCAAAAATGTCTGGAGGTAATAATTACTATTCCTTAATATCTCTTAACGTCAATGGACTCAATTCCCCAATAAAAAGACATAGATTAACAGACTGGATAAGGAAACAGGACCCTACATTTTGCTGCATACAGGAAACACATCTCAGTGTTAAAGACAAACACTACCTTAGAGTAAAAGGCTGGAGGACAATTTTACAAGCAAATGGTCTCAGGAAACAAGCTGGAGTAGCCATTCTAATATCAGATAAAAGTGACTTTCAACCTAAAATCATCCAAAGAGACTCAGAAGGTCACTTCTTGCTGGCCAAAGGGAAAATCCACCAGGAAGAGCTCTCAATACTGAACATCTATGCTCCAAATGCAAGGGCACCCTCCTTCGTAAAAGAAACCTTACTAAAGCTTAAAGCACACATTACACCTAACACAATAATTGTGGGTGACTTCAACACCCCACTATCCTCAATGGACCGATCAGGAAAGCAGAAACTAAGCAGGGACACAGTGAAACTAATTGAAACTCTGGACCAATTGGATTTAACAGATATATATAGAACATTTCATCCTAAAGCTAAAGAATATACCTTTTTCTCAGCACCGCATGGTACCTTCTCCAAAATAGACCATATAATCGGTCACAAGACAGATGTCAACAAATACAAGAAGATCGAGTTAATCCCATGCCTCTTATCAGATCACCATGGAGTAAGAGTGGTCTTCAATAGCAACAAAAACAACAGAAAGCCCACATACACATGGAAACTGAACAATACTCTACTCAATGACACCTTGGTCAAGGAAGAAATAAAAAAAGAAATCAAAGACTTTTTAGAATTCAATGAAAATGAAGGTACAACCTACCCAAATCTATGGGACACAATGAAAGCAGTGCTAAGAGGAAAACTCATAGCTCTAAGTGCATCCAAAAAGAAACTGGAGAGAGCATACACTAGCAGCTTAATGGCACACCTTAAAGCCCTGGAAGAAAAACAAGTTAATTCACCCAGGAGGAGTAGAAGACAAGAAATCATCAAACTCAGGGCTGAAATCAATCAAATAGAAACAAAGAGAACCATACAAAGAATCAACAAGACCAGGAGCTGGTTCTTTGAGAAAATCAACAAGATAGATAAACCCTTAGCCAGACTAACCAAAGGACACAGAGACAGTATACAAATTAACAAAATTAGAAATGAAAAGGGAGACATAACAACAGAAACTGAGGAAATTCAAAAGATCATCAGATCCTACTACAAAGGTCTATACTCAAAACAACTGGAGAATCTGGAGGAAATGGACGATTTCCTAGACAGATATCAAATACCAAAATTAAATCAGCATCAAGTAGACCAGCTAAATAGTCCCATAACCCCTAAAGAAATAGAAGGGGTTATAGAAAGCCTCCCAACCAAAAAAAGTACGGGACCAGATGGTTTTAGTGCAGAATTCTACCAGACCTTCAAAGAAGACTTAACACCAATACTCTCCAAACTATTCCACAAAATAGAGACAGAAGGGACACTGCCCAACTCATTCTTCGAAGCCACAATTACGCTAATACCTAAACCACAAAAAGATCCAACAAAGAAAGAGAACTTCAGGCCAATTTCTCTGATGAATATAGATGCAAAAATACTAAATAAAATTCTTGCTAACCGAATCCAAGAGCACATCAAAACGATCATCCACCATGATCAAGTAGGCTTCATCCCAGGGATGCAGGGATGGTTCAATATACGGAAATCCATCAATGTAATCCACTACATAAACAAACTGAAAGAAAAAAACCACATGGTCATCTCATTAGATGCTGAAAAAGCATTCGACAAAATTCAGCATCCTTTCATGCTAAAAGTCTTGGAAAGAGCAGGAATTCAAGGCCCATACCTAAACATAGTAAAAGCAATCTACAGCAAACCAGTAGCCAACATCAAAATAAATGGAGAGAAACTTGAAGCATTCCCACTAAAATCAGGGACTAGACAAGGCTGCCCTCTCTCTCCATATCTTTTCAATATAGTACTTGAAGTTCTAGCAAGAGCAATTAGACAACATAAGGAAGTCAAAGGGATACAAATTGGAAAGGAAGAAGTGAAACTATCATTATTTGCAGATGATATGATAGTTTACCTAAGCGACCCAAAAAACTCCACCAGAGAACTTCTACAGCTGATAAACAACTTCAGCAAAGTGGCAGGTTATAAAATTAACTCAAGCAAGTCAGTGGCCTTCTTGTACTCAAAGGACAAGCAGGCTGAGAAAGAAATTAGGGAAATAACACCCTTCACAATAGCCACAAACAACATAAAGTATCTTGGCGTAACTCTAACCAAACAAGCGAAAGATCTGTACAACAGGAACTTCAAGTCCTTGAAGAAAGAAATCGAAGAAGACCTCAGAAGATGGAAAAATATTTCTTGCTCCTGGATTGGCAGGATCAATATAGTAAAAATGGCCATCTTGCCAAAAGCAATATACAGATTCAATGCAATCCCCATCAAAATCCCAACTCAATTCTTCATAGATCTAGAAAGAGCAATTCTCAAATTCATCTGGAGCAACAAAAAACCCAGGATAGCTAAAACTATTCTCAACAATAAAAGGACTTCTGGGGGAATCAATATCCCTGACTTCAAGCAGTACTACAGAGCAATTGTGTTAAAAACTGCATGGTATTGGTATAGCAACAGGCAAACAGATCAATGGAACAGGATTGAAGACCCTGAAATTAACCCACAGACTTATGGTCACTTGATCTTTGATAAAGGAGCCACAACCATCCGATGGAATAAAGATAGCCTTTTCAACAAATGGTGCTGGTTCAACTGGAGGTCAACATGCAGAAGAATGCGAATTGACCCACTCTTATCTCTTTGCTCTAAGATCAACTCCAAGTGGATCAAGGACCTCCACATAAAACCAGACACACTGAAACTATTAGAAAAGAAACTTGGGAAGACCCTGGAGGACTTGGGCACAGGGGAAAAGTTCCTGAACAGAACACCAATAGCGTACGCACTAAGATCAAGAATCGACAAATGGGACCTCATAAAATTACAAAGTTTCTGCAAAGCAAAGGACACTGTCCGAAGGACAAAACGGCAACCAACAAAGTGGGAAAAGATCTTTACCAACCCCACATCCGACAGAGGGCTAATATCCAATATATACAAAGAACTCAAGAAGTTAGACCGCAAAGAACCAAATAACCCTATCAAAAAATGGGGCACAGAGCTAAAAAAAGAATTTTCACCAGAAGAAATTCGGATGGCCGAGAAACACCTTAAGAGATGTTCAACATCATTAGTCATCAGGGAAATGCAAATCAAAACAACCCTGAGATTCCACCTCACACCAGTCAGAATGGCTAAGATTAAAAACTCAAGAGACAACAAGTGCTGGCGAGGATGTGGAGAAAGAGGAACACTCCTCCACTGTTGGTGGGATTGCAAAATGGTAAAACCACTCTGGAAATCAATTTGGCGGTTCCTCAGAAAATTGGGCATGTCACTTCCAGAGGACCCTGGCATACCACTCCTGGGCATATACCCAGAGGATTCCCCTACATGCAATAAAGACACATGCTCCACTATGTTTATAGCAGCCTTGTTTATAATAGCCAGAAATTGGAAGGAGCCCAAATATCCCTCAAAGGAGGAATGGATACAGAAAATGTGGTATATTTATACAATGGAATACTACTCAGCAATTAAAAATAATGAATTCATGCAATTTGTAGGTAAATGGTTAGACCTGGAAAATATCATCCTGAGTGAGCTAACCCAATCACAAAAGAATGCACATGAAATGCAATCACTGATAAGTGGATATTAATGAGCCCAGAAGCACTAAATACTCAAGACACAAATAGCAAGTCAAATGATTCCCAAGAAGAAGAAAGGAGAGGACCCTGGGCATGTAAAGATTGCATCCAGTTTAGTAAAGAAACCGAGGGGGGAGGGGGAATGATTGGGGAATAGTTGGGGGGGAGAAGAACTATGGGAACTATGGTGGGTGGGAACTGGGAAAGGGGAAAGCCTTTGAAATGTAAACATAGAATATAGAAAATAAAAATAACTAAAAAAAAAAAAAAGACAAACACAGATACATAAAGAGCCAACAATAATTGTTCTACAGTCCCTTGTTGTGAGGTCTTTTGGAATTCACACAGTTTTGCATCAGCAAAGTCACAGAGTGGGCAACAATATCCTGTATATCCTGTCCACTCTACACTCTGAAGTGAGAACGATTCAAGCAAAAAAAATAGTTAAAAATGAAAAGTAGCAGCTGGGCATGGTGGCGCACGCCTGTAATCCTAGCACTTGGGAGGCAGAGGCAGGCAGATTTCTGAGTTGGAGGCCAGCCTGGTCTACAGAGTGAGTTCCAGGACAGCCAGGACTACACAGAGAAACCCTGTCTCAAAAAACAAAAACAAAAAAAAAAAAAAAAAAAAGAAAAAAGAAAAGTAGCTCAGCAGTGTTTGCAAACATCTTTAGCCCCAACACACCAGAGGCAGATGCAGGGAGATCTCTGAAAGTTTGAAACTTAAGGCAAGGCTTGGGCTACACAATGAGTTCTAGAACAGGTAGTGCTAAAAAAAAAAAAAAAAAAAAAAAAATTCAAAGCCTCTCAATCTTCTGGACTCCTCCAAAGGACTTGAGTCACTGCTCCAGCTCTGCCTTCTGTAGCACACACAGCTTGTCTCCTGGGATCCAGCTGGCTCCACTCCATCATTGCTGCTGTTCTTGGTGGCCATCCCATGGTTCTGGCATCTCCAAAACTGCTGGGGTCTCTTGCTATAACTGGGTTATACATTCACTAATAATAGTGTCTCGTTGGTTTTCTTTCTGGTGCCAGTCTTCAGCATCTTTACATGACCTCTCTAACCCCGGGCCTTCAGCTGCCACTGAGGCTACGCGGCCACCAATGGCCTCTCCTGGCCTCTCACAGTGCCACGCCTCAACTGATCTCCATGGCCCCTTCATACCTTCAAAACCAGTACCACCTGGATGATTCTTACACATTACCAAGTCCAGCTGCAGTATGAGCCCCATCATTGGCTGACTCTGGAACATAGCTCCTCTGTGCTCTCAGAAAACACTTCCCAGAAGACTTCACCTAAGTGATGCTGGTCTCTTCTTAATCACCACTAATTTCTCAGCTACAATCAATCGGCATTGAGGTTTCTAGCAAATTCCCAGCAAAGCAAAGGTTTCCCTTTAGTCATTTTGATGTCTTGCTAATCACAGCTGATTCTTCAGCCCCAGCTAACCAGAACCACAGAATCAATCAAAATAACAAATGGCTTAACCAAGACTACAAATTTCCTTCTGAAACGTCACAAGCCAGGCCTCCATCTTCTGCACGGCTCTCAACAGTCTTATCCTCTAAGTCCCACAGAACAGCCCACTGAGCTCTCAGTACTCAATGGCTTTTGTATCCCAAAGTTCCAAAGTCCTTCACAATCCTCCAAAACACGGTCAAGTCTGTCACGGCATTACCCATTCCTGGTACAAAAATCTGTTTTAGTCAGGATTCTCTAGAGTCTCAGGACTCTACAGAATGCCTCTCTCTTTCTCATATGTGTACACACACACACACACACACACACACACACACACACGGAATTTATTGGAATAACTTACAGGCCAACTAACCCAACAATGCGCAGCTGTGAATAAAAAGTCCAAGAATCTAGTAGTTGCTCAGTCCCCCAAGACTGGGTGTGTCTGCTAGCCTTCTGTGTAAGATGGAATCCTGAAGAAGTAGGCTTCAACTGATGTGCTGGCAAAGTGAGTGTAAGCAGGCAAAGAGAACAACCCCTTCTTTCTTCCCAGTGTCTTTAGATAGGAGGTCTCCAGCAGAAGGTACGGCCCAGATTATATGTGTGTCTCGAGTTTTGGAATAAAGGCACGTGTTAATCCTGATCAAAAGCATGTGTCACCCCATTTCATGATCCGGATCAAAGACCCGGGTCTTCCAGCCTCAAGATCTGGATCAAAGGCTTATTGTCTCCTCGCCTCAAGATCAAACTCACAAGAGAGCAAGGTTGACAACCATGGAGAGCCACCACGGGGTGCTTTGCCTGCACGAATATATGTGCACCGTGAGTATCACACACACACACACACACACACACACACATATACACACACACACACATATACACACACACACACACACATACACACACACACACACACACACACACACACACACACAGCGTGCAGAAGAGGGCATTGGCCCCCCGTGGAACTAGAGCTAGGGATGGTTGTGAGTCACCATGTGGGGGCCAGGAACTGAGCCTCTGTGAGAGCAACAAGTGCCCTTAACCACTGAGCCCCTAATTTGTATTTTGTTTGTTTTGTTTTCTTGAGACAGGGTTTCTCTGTGTATCCTTGGCTGTCCTAGAACTCACTCTGTAGACTGGGCTGTCTTCAAACCCAGAGATCCTCCTGCCTCTGCCTCCCAAGTGCAGGGAGGAAAGGTGTGTGCGACCACTGCCCGGCCTCTACTTAAAAGACCATTCTGAGGCAGATGTGGTGGCTCTGCCTATAATCCTAGCATGTAAGAGACTGAGCTGGTGAGCCGGGCAGTGGTGGCGCACGCTTTTAATCCCAGCACTTGGGAGGCAGAGGCAGGTGGATTTCTGAGTTCGAGGCCAGCCCGGTCTGCAGAGTGAGTTCTAGGAACTAGAACTACACAGAGAAACCCTGCCTCGAAAAACCAACCAACCAAACAAACAAAAAAAGAGGCTGAGCTGGAGCATCACAAATGTGAGGCGATCTTTGGCTACATGATTGATTCCAAGCTAACCTGAGCTACAGTGTAAGACTCTTGTCTTGCATTAAGAAAAATTAAGAGGTCTGGTGAGATGGCTCAGCCGTTAAGAGCACAGACTGCTCTTCCGAAGGTTCTGAGTTCAAATCCCAGCAACCACATGGTGGCTCACAACCATCCATAATGTGATCCGACACCCTCTTCTGGTGTGAACTTACATATTATAATAATAAATAGATCTTTTTTTAAAAAAAAAGAAAGAAAGAAAGAAAGAAAAATTAAGAATAGTTGCGGCTGCCCTGTGGGGACTGAATTTGGGGGTCAAATGCAGAAATGAACAGAAATAAAAATAAAAGCAGCCCCGTTAGGTGGTGACAGCAACCACTCTGTCACGAGGGCACAGTCACTAAGGCACCAGTGCTGTGAGGGACAGAGAAAAATCTGCCCAGGCTCCTTGTGGGAAACTGGGAGGAGGTTTGTGGGCCTATTTTAGTGAGACTTTCCTCCAAATGGCAGATCCAGCTTGCCTGCTAATGCTTCTACCTGACTTTATGGAGAATGGGAGGAAGGTAAATTAGACCCCAACTCCTCCAGAAGTGACAATGACTGAGCCCTTGGAGGACCAGACCTCCTCAGTCTGAGACCAGGACCATGGCTCCCTGTTTTTGGTTTATGGTTGGAAACCTTGTATTCACCGAGTGTCTTCCCTCCTCTCTGTCCCCAAGGCGACTTCCAAAACCGCTGGACAAGCTCTGGCAGGTCTCACAGCCTCTCCTTCCAGCTCCATCCGCTGCAGGAAGGCCTTAGCGAACAGCCCCCAATCTGGACCCAGTCTTGTCTCCCGGTCTGCAGAAGCCACTACCTGTCACTTCCAGGATGGTCCCCAGTTCCACACCACAGTCAGCAAGACCCTTCCCTACCTCACACTCCCCCACCACATGCAACCTTCCTGGTTAACTTAAGTATAATCGGGCACTTGCCTTTGCCTAGGGAACCTTCCCTAGCTTCTTTCATGCGATTAATTCTCTCTTGGTCACCACCAGCTCGGGTGCATGCCCCCCCCCCCCCCCCCACGGCTCCAGGTCCTCAGTACTTGCCAGGTAGAAAACCCTCTCCTGGCTGCTCTGATGGGTTTACCTGTCTCCCCCACCAAGACAAAAATAAAGTAAATTAGAAGGCTAGAGAGATGGCCTATTAGCTAAGAGTACTTGGTTGTCTACTAGATGGCCAGAGTTTGGTTCCTAGCTCCCAAGGCTCAAGGGCAGGAACTTTACTCATTCTCTTTTGTGTCTTGGCCTTAGCAACAGAGACTGGCGGAATAGCAAGGGGCTCAAAAACTGCTGACCTTAGCCCTCAGGCCACCACTGCACCCTCAGGCTCACCCAATTGCGAATGCACTTACCATGAAATGAAGAGAACTCCCAGGTCAGACAGCATCGCCTTGAGCGCAAAGGCTTATGGGAGCGCTCTCCGCACAGCGCGGAGGGAACGCGGGGCTTGCCAGGGAACTGGACTCTTAAGTTGTTTCCAAAGAAGGTGAAAGGCTGCGCTACTGCGGAAACATCAGGGGAACTGTTAGTAAGGGAATAGTCTCTCTGCGATGAACACTCTTGAAACAGACAAGAAGATGCTTCCAAAGATGAGCTACTGATTGGACGGCAGCTCGCTTGTTCTCGAGCCCGACTCTTCCTTCCCCGTTCAGTGTAGATGTGGACTATAGACGGCCAGGATCCAGCCAACCTGAGACCTTGAAGGAAGGGGGTTCCTAATCAGTTATTAACCGTGACGTTTGTCACAGCACGGCCCTCTGAAGAATGCCACAACAGCACGGAGAATGGACGGAGAAGGCTCCATAAGGAACGTGTGTTTAAAGCAGCGCTGTGTAACAAAGGAGCCTCAAGCACCACCGGTTAAAGTCGCATTTAAACAGGGTGTGGAGGCGGGTGTCTGTAATCCCAGGTTTGAGAGGCAGGAGGCTCAGCGGTTCAAGGTTCTCCTTCCCTACATAGTGAGTTCCTGGGTTTCATGAGAAGCCAGGTTTGTTGTTGGTTTTGTTTGTTTGCTTGTTTGTTTTCAAGACAGGGGTTCTCAGTGAAGCCTAACTTTGTAGTCCAAGCTGGCCTCGAACTCAGAGATTCACCAGCCTCTACTTCCGGGAGCGCTTGAAGGCCTTCCTTTTTTTTTTTTTTTTAATTTTAATTTTAATTTTTTATTTTTTTGGCTTTTCCAGACAGGGTTTCTCTGTGTAGCCCTGGCTGTCCTGGAACTCACTCTGAAGACCAGGCTGGCCTTGAACTCAGAAATCCACCTGCCTCTGCCTCCCACATGCTGGGATTAAAGGCATGTGCCACCACCGCCCGACTGAAGGCCTTCCTTTTTTAAAGCTAAGGTTTAGTTTTAGGTTTTTTTTGTTTGTTTCAGAGTTTTTTGTTTGTTTGTTTGTTCATTTTTCAAGACAAGGTTTCCTAGCTGTTCTGGAACTCACTCTGCAGACCAGGCTGGCCTCGAACTCATGGAGAGTCACCTGTTTCTTCCTCCCAAGTTCAGTTCAGGAGACCTGAAACCTGTCTTGGCCTGTTTGGGCTGCTGTACCGGAACTACGCCAGTCTGGGTGGCTCATGACTAACTTCTACTTTTCAGAGACCTGGAGGCGGAAAGTTCAAGACAATAAAGTGACCAGGTCTAGGGTGAAGTAAGGCTCTACTTTCTGGCTCAGAGATGGCACCTTTTCTCATGATAAGGAGGGGTAGAGGGTCTCTGATGTCCTTTTAAATATTTTTTAAAGTTTATTTTGTAAGTATGTGTGTTTTGATTTTGTTCGTTTTGCCTGCATGTCTGTCTGTGCACCAAAAGCATGCTTGGTGTCCACAGAGGACAGAAGGGCGGCTCAGATATCTTAGGGCTGGAACTATAAACTGTTGTGAGGGACCGTGTAGGTGCTGGGAATCAAACTCCAATCCTCTGCAAGAACAGCCAGTGCTGTAACCATTGAGCCAGGCCTCCAGCTCCTATTATTAGTATTTTTTAAAATTTATTTATTATTATATGTAAGTACACTGTAGCTGCCTTCAGACACACCAGAAGAGGGCTTCAGATCTCATTACAGATGGTTGTGAGCCACCATGTGGTTGCTGGGATTTGAACTCAGGACCTCTGGAAGAGCAGTCAGTGCTCTTAACCGCTGAGCCATCTCTCCAGGCCCCTCCCCCACACTTTTTTTTTTGAGACAGGGTCTCTCTCTCTCTCTCTCTATATATATATATATATATATATATATATATATATATATCCCTGGCTGTCCTGGAACTTACTGTGTAGACAGGCTTTCCCACAACCTCACAGATATTATAGGCATCTTAGTGGTGTAGATCTGTTACTTCCTTAAGGACTCTCAGGCTTCCCAGAGTTGACTTATCCCTCGTGGGGTTTCTTGGCCCACCCTCCAAGAGCTCCCATTCTGGGCTCCTTTTGCACTCACTCAGCATGGAAGTGTGTTCTGCCTTTCTTCCTCCTCCGCCAAGAGAGGAAGAGTCCCCAGGGACAGGGGAGGAGGTGGGAACGGGGAAATGACTTCAGAGGTCTGGAAGCTTTTATGAGCGTGGATCTCCCGCCAGTCAGATGAGGAGCCCACCAGGATCTCTCTGGAGGCTGCCGGGAAGGTGTTCCGGAATGGCTGGTGAGCCTGATGAGGTGTCGGAGCCGGGTGCTGTCAGCTTGCTGGCTCTCAGAGCTGGTCTGGTCCCTGCTGCTGTCCCGGGATGAGGTCAGGGGTGGCTCATCACAGAGAAGCCTTGCTGATCAACGCCCTTTATGTGCCCTGAGCCTTATTCTGCCTCCTTGCAACCACAAGCAACCATTCGGGCTGTTCCTCTCCTGTGCACACCCAGAGGCACTTTTATCTGAGTGCCTGCACATAGCCTGTCTTAAAGGAGTTGCCGTGGGTCCTGGCGAGGCGCAGTGGTTAGAGCACTGGCTGCTCTCACAGAGGACTCAGGTTCGATTCCCAGCACTCACATGGTGGCTCACAAATGTCTGTCAATTTAATCCCAGAGGATCTCATGCCCTCTTCTGACCTCTGAGAGCACCAGGCTAGCATGTAAGTGCTTATATACATGCAGGCAAACACTTATACACGCAAAATAAAATCAAATCTTTAAAAAAAAGGGGGGGGCTGGAGAGATGGTTCAGCGGGTAAGAGCGCCGACTGCTCTTCCAGAGGTCATGAGTTCAAATCCCAGCACCCACATGGTGGCTCACAACCATCTGTAAAGAGACCTGACACCTTCTTCTGGTATCTGAAGACAGCTATAGTGTACTTACACATAATAAATAAATAAACCTTAAAAAAAAAAGAAAAGAAAAGAAAAGAAAAGAAAAGAAAAGAAAGCAAAGGAGTTACCTTGGTCTCTTAGTGGGTGAGTTGAAACCCACTGGCCTGTGGTTACAGACAGGATCCTGACTTCATGGGATTAAAGGCATGCACTGCCATGAGCCAGTTTTAAAAAGATTTTTAGGTACATGTATGTGTGTGTTTCTGCATGTCTCTGTGTGTGTGCACATACGTGAGTGGGGGTGTCTGTGAAGATCAGAGGCACTGGGTCCCCACGGAGCTGGTGTTCCAGGCAGTTGTGAGCTGCTTCATGTGGTTGCTGGGAGCCAAACTCTGGTCTCCGGAAAGAGTGGCGCATGCTCTTAAATGGCCGGTGGATCTCACCAGCCACTCTTTTTAGATCTTTGAAAACCTCCATTTACTTGGGGCTGGGGGGATGGCTCCGTAGTGAAAGGCACCTGTCGTTCTTGTGGAAAAGCTGTGTTTGGTTTCCAGCAACCACAGCAGGCTGTGCCTCGTTGTGGCTCCTAACCAGTTCCAGGGGATCCGGTGCCTCTGTTTACCTCTTTAGGCACCTGGCACGTGTGTGGTACATGTACATACATGCAGGCTCACGCTTACAAGTACCAGTGCCCGCAGGAACTAGCGGCTGCGACTCTCCAGCTGTGAGCTGCCTGACATGGGGGCTGGGAATCGAACCCGGGTCCTCTGCAAGAGCAGGATGCTCAGTCAGCCACCGAGCCATCTCTCCAGCCCCTCGTGCTTTTAGAGTTAGGCAGAGAGGGGAGCAAGTGGCTGTAGAAAGAGATGGACACACACGGAGGTTGTCTTCAGAGAACACTTAGAAAACCTAAACTGTCAGAGAAAGCACACACAGGCTTTTGTTCAGTACCAGAAAAAAGACAAGAAGGTGGAAAGGGAAAAGTTGTGCTTTTAAAATTATAATTCAGGGGCTGGAGAGATGGCTCAGTGGTTAAGAGCACTGACTGCTCTTCCAGAGGTCCTGAGTTCAAATCCCAACAACCACATGGTGGTTCACAACCATCTGTAATGCGATCTGACGCCCTCTTCTGGTGTGTCTGAAGACAGCTACAGTGTAAGTACATTGTACATAAATAAAAATAAATAAATAATATTTTAAAAAGGAATTAAAAATCTTATAAAAAATAAAATTATAATTCAGAAAGTGGATGTGTAGTGGTGAAGATCTGTGAGCAATAGTATCCTGTTACATGACGTAGCCCAGGCTATGTAGTAGTAGGCCTGGAGCACCTCACCCTCCAGCCTCCACCTCATCCTGTTACATGATGTAGCCCAGGCTATGTAATAATTGACCCGGAGCACCTCATCCTCCTGCCTCCACCTCATCCAGGTACACGATGTAGCCCAGGCTATGTAATGGTTAACCTGGAACACCTCACCCTCCAGCCTCCACCTCATCCTGTTACATGATGTAGCCCAGGCTATGTAATGGTTGACCTGAAGCACTCCATTCTCCTGCCTCCACCTCATCCAGGTATATGATGTGTAGCCCAGGCTATGTAATAATTGACCTGGAGCACCTCATCCTCCTGCCTCCTCCTCATCCAGGTACACGATGTAGCCCAGGCTATGTAATGGTTAACCTGGAACACCTCACTCTCCAGCCTCCACCTCATCCAGGTACACGATGTAGCCCAGGCTATGTAATGGTTAACCTGGAACACCTCACCCTCCAGCCTCCACCTCATCCTGTTACATGATGTAGCCCAGGCTATGTAATAATTGACCTGGAGCACCTCATCCTCCTGCCTCCACCTCATCCAAGTACACGATGTAGCCCAGGCTATGTAATGGTTGACCTGGAACACCTCACCCTCCAGCCTCCACCTCATCCTGTTACATGATGTAGCCCAGGCTTGACCTGGAGCACCTCATCTTCCTGCCTCCACCTCTCAACTGCTGAGATTAGAGGTACATGCCACCACGCCCGCTTAGTGTGGTAATAAGGATGGAAGCCAGGGCTCATGCTAGGCACGCCATACAAACTGCGCTAAATCCTCATCTATCCTTAAATTTCTTTTGTAAATTTTTTTTTGTTTTATTTTTTATTTTAAAGGTAGTAGCCTGCCTGGCCATGGGATTATGAGACTATACCACCATGCCCAAAGTGTGACTTTTCTACCTAGAAAATGGAGTGTTACAAGACAGAAATGAAGCCCCAGGGCCAACTTCCTCTTCATACTCAAGTTCTGCTTTCTGGTTCTAGCAGCTTTGTCTTTGTCAAAACCCGGGGTCTCAGAGCGGGTGCCGGATGATGGACTCCTCTGCTCCTCTCTTGGTGGTGAGCTTCAGGTTTCCACGGGGTTGGAGCCAGGGCAGTAATGGCTTAGCTGCTTTGTCCCGCCCTTTTTATTGATTGACAGCTTGAGACAAGGGTGTGATGTAATCCAAGGCTGGCCTGGAATTCATTATGTAGCTGGAAGTGACCTTGAACGTCTTACCCTCCTCCCTCCACCCCCTGAGTGCCGGGGTGACGAGTGTGCACGCCGTGCCTAGTTTATGAAGTGCTGTGGATGGAACCAGGGCCTTGTGTGTGCTGGGCAGACACCCTTCTAAGCTAGCTGCAGCCCCAGCCCTTCGGTCCCCTCTCTTACTGATTCCCACAGGAGGAGACGTCCCTAACGTAATTGATGGGCTGGAGAGAAGGAACTGAGATGCCAACCTTGCCCTGGCTTGGATGTGGTTGGTTCCTGCCAAACCTGTTGGAATTCATTGCTGGTGTCCCAGCACTGAGAGGTGAGAGGTGTCTGGGTCAAGGGGGAGGAGGGGGACTCACTGCTATCATGAAAGGATTTTGTAATCCTCCCCACCCCACCCCCAGGAGCGAGTTATTATGAGAACAGGCTAGCTGACTTATTGGCCCTTCCTCTTTTCTGTGCTGTACCGTGCGTTGAGCCACCTTATGGCTCTTACCAGAAGCTGAGGAGAGGCCAGGACCGAGCTCTTGGGCTTTTAGAACCAGGGGCCCAAATCAACCTCTTTCCTTCATACCTTCCATGGCCTTGGTATTTTGGTACAGCCACAGAAGGCAGACCCCGAGTTTCCTCTCTTTTGTTCTCTCGGACAGCGTGCCTAATGGCCTTTAGTCCGTAGGCAGGCTTGACTTCTGGGGCCTGGGGACAGCTCCTGCCCAGCATAGTTTAGGCTAGAGTGGCTAACCCTGCCTAGCTGCATGTAGGTCGTGTGTCTATCTCGCCAGCAAGAAGGACACGAGACAGTCAGGATCCTTCCACAGAGGTTTATTGCGGGGTTGATTGCAGAGGCGAAAGACCAAGAAAAAAGGAATGGTGCTACTTAAATAGGCCTAGGTTAGACTTGTTTCTACCTGATTGGTGCACGCCACGATGCCTCATTAGTATGCTCCGGGTCTGAGCTGCGACCCACCAAACCTCTACCCGTGCATGCGCAGTAGGGCGCGGAGTGGAGTAAACAACAGCACATCGCTGATTCATCACAGGAAATGGGCGCCATCTTGTAATGGCGGACGTGGCTTCCTACAGCTGCGGAATAGGTAATGAGACAGACAGTGGATCGTGGGATCCACTTCTTCATAATCAGCCTTTCTGTCCTCCCCCAGGATAGTTTTTTTTTCAGTTTCATTTTTCTTTTTTTCTTTCTTTCTTTCTTTTCTTTTTCTTTTTATTTTCTATATTCTATGTTTACATTCCAAAGGCTTTCCCCTTTCCCAGTTCCCCCCTCCCTATGTCCCATAGTTCCTCTCCCCCCAACTATTCCCCAATCTTCTTTTTCTTTTCTTTTTCTTTCTTTCTTTTTTTTTTTTTTTTTTTTTTTTTTTTTGAGACAGGGTTTCTCTGTGTAGTCCTGGCTGTCCTGGAACTCACTCTGTAGACCAGGCTGGCCTCGAACTCAGAAATCCGCCTGCCTCTGCCTCCCAAGTTCTGGGATTACAGGCGTACGCCACCACGCCCGGCTCCAGTTTCATTTTTCTAGATTTCTATGTCTGCTCTTCCTTTGCAGATTCAACCAGGAAGAAGGGGCGTGTTACTTACCAGGCTCCTCCCACACTCCGGTACCTCTGTAGGGAAGTACTGGATTATAACCTCCAAAGCTGTTATAATCAAGTCAGGAGACCCAGACTTGTCAGCAACAGATACAGCACACAATTAATTTTCATCTACTAACAAGCGACACAGTTTCAGATTCGCGACTTGCAAAGAAGGGATGGAAATCCCTAAAGGCACTGTGTTCTCCAAATCTGTGGCTAAAATATTTACACAGAGCCCCGGTGATCTCTAAGTGGCGGTTTGGGCCGCCCAGCCTGTCCAGACCAAACAGCGTTCCTGACTTTTGGAAACTCATCAAGGAATCCATGTTTACTTAGACAACTTGGGTCCCTTAGGGCTCTGAGTAGGCTGGATTAAATCCGAGGAGAAGCCATGGCTCCGAAACATTCTTCCTTCTCCCAGGACCGTTGGAACACAGGCTTCTCAGCTCTCGGAGGCCCTCAGGAGGGCATCCGGTGGTCTGATCAACTGTCTAGGTCCCAGGCTGGACTATGAAGACCACAGACGTTTAAGGACCAAGGCCCCTTGGTGAGCGTCGACACAGTGATCTGTGCCAGGCATGAAAGTCTCCTTCATCTAATTCCCAGAGATAACGCAGGCATCCGGGTAAAGGGTTGGACTTCAATTAAACCGGAGCATCTCAAAAGAGGTGGTGGGTCAGCTGTGAGAAACAGGCTGTAGAGATGCAGGAAACAGCTCCAGTCTTATTGAAAAGGCAATGGAGGTTCAAGAGTGACTGTGTGCAGGGCACGGGGTGAGTGAGTGTGTGTGTGTGTGTGTGTGTGTGTGTGTGTGTGTGTGTTGTCAGGAGTGCTCTCCTTGAGTTAACTCAGAAAATGAGATCTGCGTGTGAGGCAGCGATGGTGTGAGGCTGCAGGATGTGAGGCCCTGAGTGAGCAGCCAGGCTTCCTCAGTCTGCCTAGGGCTTCTGCCCTCTTTGGTTCTTCCATGGTTCCGATGGGACAGTCAGTCACCATCCCTACCCGCCCTAGTGGCACACCATGAGGTCATTGGTCAGGTCTGAGCAATCATAGATAGCCAGTCTTTCCGTACCACGCGGGTGTTAAGGGTGACTCATCGGCACTGTTCCGTGAGGCTTGGCATCACCCCCATGAGACGGATCAATACACCAGAATGAACAGTAGTCTCTGTATCTGGAGGTTCAGGCTCATGAGGCTGGGCAATGTTGGAGACTCCTCTGAATTTCAGTCTCTCCTCAGGACTATTGTGTAAAAGCTGCCTTGCAGGGTTGTGAGGAAAACTGAGAATTAAATATGTACAGTCTCGGCACATGGGACTTCAGCCAGGCTGTATTAGCCAGGGCTCTCTAGAGTCACAGAACTGATGGGTACTCTCTATATAGTAAGGGAACTTGTCGATGACTTACAGTCTGTAGTCCAACTCCCCAACAATGGTCAGCAGCAGCTGTGGATGGAAGGCCAAGGATCTAGCAGTTGCTCAGTCCCACAAGGCAAGCAGGTGAAGAGAGAGTAAATTTTCCTTCTTCTAACGTCCTTATGGAGGTCTCCAGCAGAAGGTGTGGCCCGGATTAAAGGTGTGTGCCACCAGACCTGGATCTGGGACTTGCTTTGTCACCGGTTGACCTTGAACTCAGAGATCTCCCTGTCTTAATCTTCTGGGATTCATAGCCACTATGCCTCAAGATCTCCAAGTCAAGATCCAGGTCGGAGTTCATTCCAGATCTAGTCCAGTTGACAACCAGGAATAGCCGTTATGAAGGGATTTATCAATATCATTCAACATAAAAACCATCTATCGGAGCCGGGCGTGGTGGCGCACGCCTTTAATCCCAGCACTTGGGAGGCAGAGGCAGGCGGATTTCTGAGTTCGAGGCCAGCCTGGTCTACAGAGTGAGTTCCAGGACAGCCAGAGCTACACAGAGAAACCCTGTCTTGAAAAACCAAAAAAAAAAAAAAAAAAAAAAAAAAAAAAAACCATCTATCTCCCTCCTTCTCCACTGCCTGATCAAATGCGGCTTCTGTGAAATACTTTCCTTTTCCAGATAATGTCCCATTATGTAGCCCAAATGGCTTGGATCTCATTGTATAGGCCAGGCTAGCCCTGATCTCATGACCCTCTTGCTTTGACCACCTGTGTGCACACTGTCATGCCCAGCTTGTAAAACACTAAACATCTTAAAAAGTATATGGACTTATTGAGAACGGTAAAACACACACACACACACACACACACACACACACACACACGAGGGGATCAGAGAAAGGATGTGGTTCATCTCTAGGGTCTGAGCAGATGCCAAAGGAAATTCACCAGTTTGGGTTTGGTTAGAGATCTGAAACAATCCCTGCTGCCTTGTGTGTGCAAAGCTAAGTTCCTGAGAAGAGGCTCTTAATATCTATCTATCTATCTATCTATCTATCTATCTATCTATCTACTGTCTATCATCTATTTATTTGAGACAAGATCTCACTCTGTAGACCAGGCTGCCCTAGAAGTCACAGAGATCCCACTGCCTCTACCTCCTGGGTACTGGCACTAAAGGCATGTACCACCACCCCTGACCCAATTTCTTTTGAAATCTGTTAGTTGCAAACAAAGCAAAACAAAACAAAATTAAAATACTGGCCAGGCAGTGATGGCACATGCCTTTAATCCCATCACTTGGGAGGCAGAGGCAGGTGGATTTCTGAGTTCGGGGCCAACCTGGTCTACAGAGTGAGTTCCAGGACAGTCAGAGCTACACAGAGAAACCCTGTCTCAAAAAAAAAATTAAATTAAAATAAAAAGAAATCCACTTACTATACTCACTAGAATTCAAATAGACATCTTTCTCTTTTATATTTTCTCTTTCTTTCTTTCTTTCTTTCTTTCTTTCCTTCCTTCCTTCCTTCCTCCCTCCCTCCCTCCCTCCCTTCCTTCCTTCTTCCTTCCTTCCTTTCTTTCTTTCCCTCTGCTTTGAGACAGGGTTTTATGTAGCCCAGGCTGTCCCAGCACGCCCTATGAAGACAGAGGATAACCTTGAACTTCTGACCCTCCAGTCTCTGCCTCCCAAGTGCTGGGATGACAGACCCGCCACACTAGGCCTGGCTCACTCAGTGCTAGGGATTGAACTCAAGGCTTCTCGCACACTGGGCAAGGGCTCTACCTGCTGAGCTACATCTTCATTCTTGACTCAGATTTCAAATGGATCACTTTGGTCTGCTGGGACTGCAGGCTTCCCCGGGGGCCAGCATAGAATCCCATGGAAGAAGTAGCCTCAAAGAGGCTGCTGCTTTTATCCATAGGAAAGCAGATGTGGCAGCTACAGTGTGTAAGAAAGAAAGGTAAACACCAGGAGATGATATACATGCAATCCTTTTAGATTTATTTGCGTTGTTTTAAAGTACGGATAAGTGTGAGTAGATACTCACACACGGTATGTGTTTGCGAGTGCTCTTGCTTGCAGAGAACAGAGGCAAATGATTTCCTGAGTCGGAGTTATAGACGGTTGTGAGCCGCCTAAGGTGGGTGCTGGGAACATCGCTCCAGGCCTCTGGAAGAGCAGCTAGCGCTCTTAACTTCTGACCCACCTCTACTATGGCCTCCACAGAAACAGGGTGGAGCTTATGTCCAAATGTCAGAGAAGGTTCTGTGGTAACAGAAATTGTACACGGAACTCAGACAAGAATATAATCTTCCCCCATGACCTGTACTGCCTGGTTGGGCCTCAGTGGGAGAAGATATGCCTAGCCCTGGTGGGACTAGATGTCCGGGGGAGGGGGAGGGGGAGGGGGTGCGGGGGGCCAGTACCCAAGGGGGGCTCCCCTACTCTGTGGAGAAGCTGAGGGGGTAATGGGAGTAGGGGTTTGTAAGGATGTGGGACTGGGAGTGGGGTGATTGGAATGTAAAGTGAATAAAAAAATAAACTATTGGGGAAAAAAAGAATGGACTCTTGATCAAGAATATAAGTCCTGGGACTGGCACCTGCTGCCAAGCGGGGTGACCTGCTTCCATCACTGGAAGCCACGTGCCGGAAGGTGGGGACCAACACCCACAGATGCACGGTGGCGCACGTTCGCACATCCACAATTTATTCCATCTCCGCCCGGTCCAATGGCACAGGCCTGTCCTCGCAACTATTTCCAAGGCAGAGGCTCTGACTCGAAATGAAAAGTTCAACCAGGTGTGGTGGTTCGTGCCCTTAGTCCTAGCACTTGGGAGCGAGCCAAAGGCGATTTGCGGTGAGTTCAGACAAACCAGAGCTATATTGTGAGACTTTCTCCAATAAAAAGGTGGCTGTGGAGAGCATGCTTAATGTGAGTGGAGTCCTTGGTTCAACTACTGCTGGGAAGAGAGAGAAAGATCCTGTTCAGACCTGTAGCTCTAGGTCTTGCTGAGTCCTAGCAGGTGTTCAATGACCACATGTTGATCAATTCTCCAGACCTGCTGTCCATTTGAGGACAGGCAGGAGATTTGGGGTTCTGTTCCTATTGGCTGACAGACTCTAGCAGTCAAAGACAGGGGAGCAAGGGGTTATGTTGGAAGAGGAAGTGATTCGGGGGTCAGTGAAGAAGTCGGCAAAGCATACTGTCTGAAGTTTCTTTTTGGCATTAAAAAGAAGAAGAAGAGGAAGAAATAACATAGCTAGTTCTGCTCTTTGGACGTGGGCTCGCTGAGTCAGGGATTCAAAGAGAGTAGCACGAGGTTGGGAGCGGCAGAGGAATCTGCAGCAGATGCAGATGCCCCAGAGACTTGGTGAGGCTTGAAGATGCTCCCCTCCATCACGGCTGCTGGCTCAGGAATCAAGGTCAGGGACGGGGGAACCAAGTCCAGGCCCCTGGGGCCCGAGGCCCAGCCTCTTTCCCAGAGAACATGAGCTTTGTTCCACCCTTGGACTCCACAGAAGGCTCAGCTGAGTGTCCCAGGCGGAGGGTGTGAGAACGTCCGTTTCGTACCCATTTATTTCCGTTCTCTTGGCTGCACTTTCTGAACCCTGAAGACACCGGGCTGCGGCTGCGTTCTGTGATCTGCCGAGCCTTTGTTCGGCCTCCCACAAGGGAGGGAGGGTCGGTTATTAAAAGACCAGATTCTGTGTCCAATATTTACCCCATATGACATTGCCTTGATTCCTAAAATACCTCCAGATCGCCGGGGTGGAAGCTTCTCCTTCCCTTTTCTGTTTTGTTTTGTTTCCTTTCGTTTGGTTATGCTGGGGCTGTTTATGGAGACCGTCGCTATAGTGACCGTATCGGAGCAGGTCAGATGGAACGCCGAATCCTTGGGTTATTAGTGGTTTTGCTTTTGTACCCGGAAGCATGACTTTTTCACCCCAACCCCTGTCTTTCATTTCTTGTAAGCGCTTACAGTCTCAGCTCCAGGTCAACCACCCTCCCTTTTTGATGGATTGCCAGCGGTTCCAACCGCAGAGGTGGTCCTCTCCAGGAAGAGGAGGGATGGGGAGACTTGGCTTGGGGCTCCCGACTGGAAACCGTATTTACCAGAAACCCTTTTTCCTTCGGCTACAACTTGGGTCAAGGTTTCAGGGTGTTGAAAGATGCACTATATAAACTACAAATCTAAAGGACCATGGCTGTTTGGTCCACAGACGTGAAGATGGAGCTCAACAAATAAACACAGCTGGCGTGGGATGGCCTTTAGCAAATACCGTCTTTTTTTCCCCCCACAATCATCTTCTTGGCCAGGAAGTAGTAGTAGTAATAGTTATTACTGTTATTATAGCATTCTCGTACACTGCTAGTGGAGTTGCGGCTATCTGTCAGCGGGTGAAGAAAAAGTCGGACCACACGTCCTTCTGTTTATAACTGAATTATTCTTGTGAGTCCTAAGAAAATAATTTGGCATGAGGATGTGGGGCTGTATACAAAGATGCTTAATGATGGTTTTAAAAAAAACAATGCAATTCTGGAGGCCATTTATTATATTCTAATATTAGTGTGGTAGCAGTGGCTATGTGTGTGTGCACGCATGAACGCGTGAGTGTGATTGTGTGTGTGTTATGTGTGCATGTGGTGTGCAGTGTGTTGTGGTGTGTGTGAGTGTGTGTGATATGTGTGTGTGGTATGTATGTATATGTATGTGTGGTGTGTATGTGTGTGGTGTGTGTGGTGTGTGTGCATGCATGAATGTGCATGTATGTGATATATGTGTGTAGTGTATATGTGGTGTATATATGTGTGGTGTGTGTGTGTATGTGTGTGTGAGTGATGAGGGGTACAGGGGAGAGGGCATGGTAGGAAACTCCTTTCACTGTGGGCTCCAGGGATTGAACTCAGACTGTCATGTTTGTAGAATCCATTACATGGGCTGGAGAGATGGCTCAGTGGTTAAGAGCACCATCTGTTCTTCCTGGTCCTGAGTTCAGTTCCCAGCAACCACATGGTGGCTCACAACCATCTGTAATGGGATCAGATGCCCTCTTCTGCTGTGTTTGAAGACAGCGGCAGTGTACTCAGAAAAATAATAAATAAATAAGTCTTGGAATCCATTACATGCTGAGCCAGTTCAACAATCCTGTGTTTTGTTTTTGATCAAGATTCTTCCATTAAAAAAAGATACTGCCGGACAGTGGTGGCGCTCGCCTTTAATCCCAGCATTCGGGAGGCAGAGGCAGGCGGATTTCTGAGTTCGAGGCCAGCCTAGTCTACAGAGTGAGTTCCAGGACAGCCAGAAAGCCTGTCTCGAAAAACCAAAAAAAAAAAAAAAAAAAAAAGGATACTGGGATACCATTAAACCTTCTGCCCTGGGAGAATCCTTAAAGGGTCCACGATGAGTTATCAGTTAAGAAAAAAGCAACTTCAAAAGCTGTAAACGCTCATTATGGCAAATTATGCATGTCTGTGTGATTTATAGTAAATTATGCATATGTGTGTGACAGAAAAAGATTGGTTTACATTCTAAACAGAAAGCAGCACTTGTTCCTAGGCTAATTGTCTTCTTTGCCCGTGTGTGTGCTTGCATCTTGCTATAAATGGCCTCTTTTGTTTGTTTGGGTGTTGCTGCTGTTGTTTTTGGCTCTATGGATCCAATTCGGGGACTTGCACATTGTAGGCCGTTGCTATACCATGGAGCCACATCTCTAGCTTCAAGCTATCACGGGCATGCACATACATACATACATACATGCATGCATACATACATACATATGTAGGCAGTTTTTTTTCTAAAGACAAGGTATGTAGCCTCTGTAGGCCTGGAACTGGCTGTGTAGACAAGGCTAGCCTTGGCCTCACCAAGAGGCTCAGCCTCCTGAATTCTATCCAGGATCACAGGTGTACATCCCCGTGCCTGGCTTTGCCCATATTATTGAGCGATGACTGGACATGGGTGGTGTCTCATCCCCTTTGACAGATGAGGACACCAGGATATAGGAGGTGCCACCATCTGCTCCTTCATGACTACAAGGAGGGGGAGGAGGTGTGGTTATTTAGGTAGGAGAGACATAGGGCAGACTGTATCTGTTACTTTTCTGGGGCTGTGGTTGAAAACTACTGGGAGGATGGTGAGATGGCTCAGCCGGTAAGAGCACTGACCCTTCTTCCAAAGGTCCTGAGTTCAAATCCCAGCAACCACACGGTGGCTCACAACCATCCGTAATGAGATCTGACGCCCTCTTCTGGTGGTCTGAAGACAGCTACAGTGTACTCACATACAACCATAAATACATCTTTGAAAAAGGGAAGAAAGAAAAATACCAAGGTTTTGGTTTTCAGTTCCAGAAGGGTAAGCATCCATCCTGGCAGGAACGGAATGGTAGGCAGGGACAGGAAGGAAGCGAGAGCGCACATCCTCAACCTGAACACCAGGCAGAGAGAGCAAACCGGAAGTAGGGCAAGGTTATGAACTTGGGTTTCTCTGTGTAGCTCTGGCTGTCCCGAAACTCACTCTGTACACCAGGCTGGCCTCGAACTCCGCCTGCCTCTGCCTCCCAAGTGCTGGGATTAAACGCATGTGCCGCTACTGCCCAGCTGGTTATGAACTCTTTAAATCCGGCCTCTAGTGACTGACTTCCCTCAGGAACTTCTCCCAAAACAGCGCCACCAGCTGGGCTACAAATGTTCACATACCTAAACCAATGATATAGAATTCAAGAATGGGATAAAGAAGCCGACGGGAGAAGGGCGATCATACATTCTGGATATGGTAAAAGATGGGTTTCATAAACACGGAGATAGTAAGCTGGAGGAAACGGTTGTCATCTTCGCTACCCCCCTCTGAGTGCTTGTGAAGGATGCGAACTTGGATCGCAGGCATCGCGCCCTTCTAGCTGACGTCACAGCCCGTGGGGAGCGGCGGAGGCTCTGCTGTAAGGCGCCGCAGCACGGGTGCAGAGAGCAAAGTCCACAGGAACCTGGAGCACGTGGTCATGTTCTAAACACCTCTTGTGTTTGGGCTGAGCAGTAAGAGTGAAAGAAATGTGCACCTGGGGAGCTGTCAGGGCACAGTTCAAAGCCCAGCCGACCAGGAACGGAGCTGTATGGCCCCTGTCCATCCTTCCCACTCTGCCTAAGATCAGAGGAACCGAACTGCTGCGTTTTCACAGCGATCCCAATGACGTTAAACATTCCAAACGCGACTCTCTCTCTCCTTCTCTCTCTCCTTCTCTCTCTCCTTCTCTCTCTCCTTCTCTCTCTCTCTCTCTCTCTCTCTCTCTCTCTCTCTCTCTCTCTCTCTCTCCTCTTTCCAAGACAGGGTTTCTCTGTGTAGCCCTGGCTGTCCTGGAACTCACTCTGTAGACCAGGCTGGCCTCAAACTAAGAAATCTGCCTGCCTCTGCCTCCCAAGTGCTGGGATTAAAGGCGTGTGCCACCACTGCCTGGCTCCCAACATCTCTTGAGCAACCAGAAGCTATTAAGGGGAATTTCCAATGTGTAATGGGGAGACATTAGTTGCTGGAATTAAACTCTCAACACTGATGTAGCTCCTCCTCCCTCAAGCATCATCTGATTGGAAGATCCCTTCCGTGGTTCCCGTAGGAGGGGACACAGGCTTCTGCATCTTGATGTCTTCCCTCAGATCCTCTGCACTCATTCAGCTGATGAACATGGGACAGGACTCAAGGGACACATTTCGGCTGTGCTTTGAGATGGCATCATGTCATTTCCTCCCCCCACACCACTGGTTCAAAAAACAGCCACAGAGCTTAGGAGGGACTCCCATGATTCCAAGGGAGGCTGGACAGCATAGACAGTGTGCTCAGAGAGAGAGAACGGGTGAGGTGGTCACGTAACTTGTTAGTGTTGATGAGTCTGAATAGGTCATAGGTGGTATGAGGCAGACAGTGAAGTCCAGATGAAGCCCAGGACACTGCAGTGGCCAGCCTGTCACCTAACAGAGACACTTGGGCAAGGCGTTTTTTGACAGACACGTTTTATGCTGTGCTGGTTCTACAAGGTACTGGACCACAGATATCAGATCCTGTCTGGTGGGTTGCTTTTTTGTTTTTTTTTTTTTGTTTTTGTTTTTGTTTTTTGTTTTGTTTGTTTTTATTTTTGTTTTTTGAGACAGGGTTTCTCTATGTAGCTCCGGCTGTCCTGGAACTCACTCTGTAGACCAGGCTGGCCTCGAACTCAGAAATCTGCCTGCTTCTGCCTTCCAAGTGCAGGGATTACAGGCGTGTGCCACCACCGCTCGGCGGGGTTTTTTTTTTTTTTCCTTGTAAGAGTTATTAATTGAGGCAGGGAGGGGAGAGACAGGAGGGGAGGAAGAAAGGAAGGAGAGAGAGAGAGAGAGAGAGAGAGAGAGAGAGAGAGAGAGAGAGAGTCATGGGTGTAGTACCTGAGGAGACCACAAGAGGACGCCAGATCAGCAGGAGCTGGGGCTAAGAGGTGGTTGTGAGCTTCCTGACCTGGGTGCTGGGAACCAAACCCAGGTCCTTTGCAAGAGCAGCAAGCCCTCTAACTGCCAAGCTGTTCACCAACCTGCCTAGCAGGTTTAAGCTGCCGAGGAACAGCACTAACGACGCAGGCTCAGTCACCACATCACCCCCGATGTCCTTAGATTTTTCTCTTTTGCATCTTGTTCTCAATCTACCCAGCTTCTGGCTTGGTGTTTGTCCTGGTATGCTATCTATGGACTGTGGTAAACACCGCGACCAAAAAAGTATGTTGGCCCCCTGGTGCCCAGGGGTGGCACCGCCCACAATGGCTCCCTCTCACACCAATCATTAAATAAGAAGCTGACCAACGGGTTTGTCTACAGGTCAACCTGACATACGGGGGTGGGGCCATTTTCTCACTTGAGGTTCTGTCTTCCCAGATGAGCCCAGCTTGCGTCTGTCAAAGTTGACAAAACGGATCAGTGCAGTGGCTCAGTGGCTCATTTAACCGTGCTTGTGTCACCTGGGGGGAAAAGCTGGCCCGGATGTTCATTGCTGCTTCTTGATCTTTGCCAACATTCCATGTGCCCCAGGCTAGCCCCAAACTCCCTATGTAGCAGAGGATGGTGTTAAGTTTCCGCACTCCGGCCTCCACGTCTTGAATGCTGGGCTTCCAGTCATGTACCACCACGCCTGATACACACAGTGCTGAGGGGCTCACACTTGGGGATTTATGCATGTTAGGCAAGCGCTGTACCAATTAGGCTACAGCCATCCATGTAACTATTTTTACTTCAGTCTGGATCTTTGTAACAACAGTGATGACGACCACCATGAGTAAATAGGTTCTCAGGTCTAGTCTGGTCCTAGAAGTTGAAAGCCTCAACAAAGGCCAGCTTATGATGTGTGTCCCATGGTTCCTCTGAAGAAAAATTAAGCTGATTTATTTATTTATTTATTTATTTATTTATTTATTTATTTGATTTTTTTCGAGCCAGGGTTTTTCTGTGTAGCCCTGGCTGTCCTGGAACTCACTCTGTAGACCAGGCTGGCCTCGAACTCAGAAGTCCGCCTGCCTCTGCCTCCCAAGTGCTGGGACTAAAGGCATGCGCCACCACCGCCCAGCTTATATTTTATTTTTTAAGGTGTGTGTGTGTGTGTGCACTGTGAGCATGCAGTGCCCATGGAGGCTAGAAGAGGACTTTAAATCATCTGGAAATGGAGTTACAGAATATTGTGGAGTGCTAGAAACTAAATGCTGAACCTAGGTCCTGGTGCTTTTATTTGGAGACAGAGTAGCATTATGTAGTCCTGGTGGGTCTCGAACTTGCCATGTAGACCAGGCTGGCTTGAAGTCAAGGAGATCCACCTACCTCTGCCTTGCTTGTATTTTGTGGTGGTTGTTTTTTGTAGTACTTTGTCTTATAGAGATAGCATCTTTCTTTCTTTCTTTTTAAGATTTATTTATTATATGTAAGTACGCTGTAGCTGTCCTCAGACACTCTAGAAGAGGGAGTCAGATCACGTTACGGATGGTTGTGAGCCACCATGTGATTACTGGGATTTGAACTCAGGAACTCTGGAAGAGCAGTCAGTGCTCTTAACCTCTGAGCCATCTCTCCAGCCCGAGATTGCATCTTTCTATGCTGCCCAGGCTAACCTCGAACTCAAGCACTTTCGTGATCCTCCAGCCTCAGCCTCCAGCAGCTGGGAACATAGGTCCCTCTCCACCTATCCCAGCCTGGGACCAGACCATGCTCAGTTCACTTGGGAAGATCTTAGGTAAGGTCTGCATCTGGAGTTCCACGGGGACCATAATGTCTAATCTGGAGGAGGGATGGGAGGACTTGGAACTGACCACAGTTTATGTCCTGGATGACTGGAGCTTTTCTGGGTCATCGTTTGACAGGGTCCATTTGTGGCACTAGATTGTATCTCAGGATCTAATGGTTAGGGAGTGACTCACGGGCCCTACCTCAAGGAGCTAAAGAGCAGTGGGACAAATGCTGAGGGCAAAGGGAGAGATAAGGTGTACAAAGTGCACGGTTTCCATGGGAACACACAACAGGAGGAGGCTCCAAGCCCAGCTTTTGAGGGTGTGTTGCAGAATACCGTCTGGAAAGACAGGGGCTACTTATCCCAAGCCCCAGGTGAGAACCGGCCTTGGGTATATTATATAGTCCAGCCCAACCTGAGTGGCTGGGTGGCTGGCCAGCTTAATTCACTGGATGTGAATTCTCCCCAGATGTGCTCATATAAAAACTTCCAACAGCTGGCCCGCATGTGAGAGGCCTTTCTACATCTCTGATCAAGATTCCCCAGATGGACAGGATACAAACACTTCTGGTCCCGCAGAACACAGCTGGGACTTCTCCTAGGTACCTATTAAAAAAATCAAAACAAAACCCCCAAGATGATTGTGACAAACCTCAGAATGAAGGCTCCTCTTGGCACCACAGCCTCGGGCTGTCTTACACAGATGGGTGGCCGGTGTGCTGGCCGCCTCCCCTCGGTGGCTAACATGTCCTGTCAGGATGCTGAGCGGTGGGAATGGCTGACGTAAGCTCTGAGTCAAGGGCGGCCAGGCTCTTTTACTACAAACCACAG
The DNA here is from genome assembly GCA_964023405.1 of Apodemus agrarius. Classification (NCBI taxonomy): domain Eukaryota; kingdom Metazoa; phylum Chordata; class Mammalia; order Rodentia; family Muridae; genus Apodemus; species Apodemus agrarius. Next base: position 17,114,431 of record OZ030009.1, on the reverse strand, counting down.
TTTTCTGTCTTCAAAAGAAGGCAGTGTTCTCCCCTCCCCTCAACCCTCCGGCGTCCAGTCCTACTTTATGCCCCAATAAATAGAAATTTCTGAGACTCAAAAGCCTCTTTTAGTCTTTGGTATACTCGTCTTTACAAGAACCTGGGGCTGGAGAGATGGTTCAGCAGTTAAGAGCATTTGGTGCTCTTCCAGAGGACCAGAGTTCAGTTCCCAGCCCTCACATAGCAGCTCATGGCTTCCTGGAACTGGAGTGTGGGATCCGATGCCCACTTCTGAACTCTGTGGACACCTGCATTCACGTGCATATAACCCCACACAGGCATATATAATTTAAAAATAAATTCTAAAAAAAAAATCATTTTTAAATTCCAGGCTGGCCTTGAACTTGCTATGTATTTAAGGATGACCTTGAACTGTCAATCCTCCTGCCTCCACTTCACCGGTGCTAGCATGACAGGTATAGGCCATCATGCTCAGCTCTGTGCTGGAGACTGGTCCCAGGGGCTTCATGCGCACCAGTAGCATGACCTACACCCCCAGCCCCTCATTTTTATGTCTACCCAGAATTCCTGGAATGAGTGTATTTCTACTCTTCGGCATCTTTTTCCTCTTTCTTTTTGTAAGAGTCCCCCAATTTCCTCTGGTTATCTGGCCCTCGCCTTTGCTGTCCTGGGGTGAGCAACTCCCAGCTGAGGCCAATGACTGACGCTCTGATCTGACCACCATGTATGAGACCGAGTACAGAAAGAAAGCTCCCTGACAGGAGCAGGGAAACTACTGCCAAGCTCAAGGAGCCCCAGGGTTCAGTGGCTAAGGAAACGCATTCATCTGCAAAGCACACCAATGGGGAACAAAGACCAGAGGAGCCCTGCGATGTCATAGCAAACTGAGAAGAGAGGGCAGAGCCAAGGGTGTTGACTGTCCTGGGGAGAAAAAAAATCGGTGCACTTGATGGCCAATGGGTTGGTTATGGATGCACTTGGCATTACTTCGGTGAGGGAGGAGAGCTGGAGGTTTGGAAGTGGAGAGAAAGCACCGATTGTTTTCCGGCTTGACAAGGCAACAGACGGGGCAGGAAGATAAGCTGGAGGAGGTGAGGGCATTATATAAAAATCTCTCTTAAAAAAAATGTTACCAGCCGGCGTGGTGGCGCACGCCTGTAATCCCAGTACTTGGGAGGCAGAGGCAGGCGGATTTCTGAGTTCGAGGCCAGCCTGATCTACAGAGTGAGTTCCAGGACAGCCAGGACCACACGGAGAAACCCTGTCTCGAAAAAACCAAATCCAAAAAAAAAAAAAAAAAAGTTACCATTAATCCCAGAGCCTGTACTTGGGAGGCAGAGGCAGGTGGATCTCCTGTGAGTCTTGAGACCAGCCTGGTCCACAGAGTGAGTTCCAGGACAGCCAGGGCTACATAGAGAAACCCTGTCTCGAAAAACCTAAATAAATAAATAAATAAATAAATAAATAAATAAATAAAAAGTTGGAGGCTGGAGAGATGGTTCAGCGGTTAAGAGCACTGACTGCTCTTCCAGAGGTCCTGAGTTCAATTCCCAGCAACCGCACGCCTGTAATCCCAGCACTCTGGGAGGCAGACGCAGGTGGATCTCTGAGTTCAAGGCCAGCCTGGTCTACAGAGTGAGTTCCAGGACAGCCAGGGCTATAGAGAAACCCTGTCTTGAAAAAACCAAATCCCCAAAAAACAAAACAAAACAAACAAACAAACAAAAACCCAAAAAATCAATTCCCAGCAACCACATGGATCTGTAATGAGATCTGGAGTGTCTGAGGAAAGCTACAGTGTACTTATATATATATAATAAATAAATATTTAAAAAAATACATTGGCTAGGTGTGGCAACACAGCCTTTCACTAGCACTCAGGATGTAGAGGCGGGTGGATCTCTTGAGTTTGAGGCCAGCCTGGTATATATCTAGAGTTCCAGGCAAGCTGGGGCTACTTAGTTAGACCCTGCACCTTCCCCCCCAAAAAAGTGTCATAAGAGTCATCCTAGGTCTTGGGAAGCTGAGGCAGGAGGATCATGACCTTGAGGCTAGCTAGCTTAGGCTATACCTGTTCTTTTAATGTTATTTATTTATTTATTTATTTATTTATTTGAGACAGGGTTTTACTGTGTAGCCTTGGTTATCCTGGAGCTCACTCAGTAGACCATGCTGGCCTTGAACTCAGAGATCTACCTGCCTCTGCCTCTGGAGTGCTGGGATTAAAGGTGTGAGCCACTACCTTTATGTGTAGTGTAGGATTATTGCTGTCTTAAAACAATAATAAAAGCAAAGACTGGGGCGTGGGCTCAGTATTTCCTGAGCATCCATGAAACCCTAGGCATGCTATCTAGCACTACGGAAGAATATACACACATACATACATACATACATGCATACATACATACATACATGCATACATACATACATCTGAGCAACTTTAGTAGCTTGAGAAGACCATGTATTAAACACTTTTCATCATGATTAAATATCTGACAGAAGCAATTAAGCGGACAGGGATTTTGGGGTACGATCCTTCATGGGAAAAAGCATGGTCATGAAAGCCGAGACAGCACTAGGGGTAAGGCCTGTCCCTCAGGGGCCCACCTCCACCGGCACCACTAACCGAGGAGCACACGTTCAGACACAGGAGCCTGTGGCAGACGGGTCATTTTTCATACTGATACCAGCCCATCTTGTGACCTCAGGAGGCGGGTCAGGGCCTGGGAATAGGAGGCGGCTCGGGAGCTAAGCCCCCCCCCCCCCGGGATAACTGCACTTACCTGGTGCCTCAGCTGTAAGACTTAAATTGAAGGACGGCTAGCTAACGGGGCAGTTTTGAGTGGCGAATGCTCAGAAGTGTCCTGTACCAGTCAGTGAGCAGGCCAGCTCCACGTGCAGTGGGGAAGGTTACTATCCTTTCGTGATAGGCTCGGGGCTTCCTTCCCAACCAGCCTCTACTCAGCTGAGGCTCGTGGGCAATTGCTGTGTGTGAAGAAGGAGGAGGAGGACGGTGGGTGCCGATTGTCTGAGGCTACTTAGAATCTTTCACATGGTTCCGTGGACAGCTACAGAAAGAGCCAAGTCAGGACAGCCTGGTCATTTCTTCTAAGATGATGTGGAATAGAGACACATCTCATACCTGACCGGCCTGCAAGAAACCCCAGAGTCCACCTCCCCTCCCCCAACACACTAAATAAACCACAGCTGGTGGAACACACCTGTAATTCCAACTCTCCAGAGATGGAAGCAGGAGGAGCAGGAGTTCAAGGCCACCCCCAGCTACACAGGGAGTGGAACCCAGATTGTAAAGCTCTGGGTTTAGGGGCTGGAGAGGTGGCTCAGCAGTTAAGAACACTGACTGCTCTCCCAGGGGTCCTGAGTTCAATTCCCAGCAACCACATGATGGCTCACAACCATCTGTAATGAGATCTGACGCCCTCTTCTGGTGTGTCTGAAGACAGCTACAGTACACTCACTGTGGTGATGTACACCACTATCTGCTGCTGGCCCCTTCATTTTAAAAGCAGGAAAGACTCCAGTGGGGCTGACTCATATATGTGAAGTAGTGAAGGGACATCTTGGGCTTAGAGTTAAGTGCAAGAGGAGAAACTCCCATTTTGCAGAATGGTAGGATGGCCAGGTTCAGTGAGTCTGTGGATGTCAAGTAAAAATGAGGAGAGTCACAGTGAATTCTCCAGAAATGGTCAACCGTTCTGGTGCGGTGTCAGGGGGACAAGGGAGTGTCACTGGGGTTGGTGGATGCTTACAAGAAAGTATGACCACTGTTACTAAGGGTGTGTGTGCACGCATGCACCACCCCCCCACACACACTTTATCACGTGTGCCTGTACACCTGTGTGGTATATGTGAGAATCTGGCATTGTCAAAAATATGCGAGTCTCCCCAAGGCTAAGGGGATGCTCCTGTATTAATACAGTCAGGAGGAGGGGGTAAGGGTTAGGTTTGAGATCTCTGAGATCTCAACAAAGATAGAGGTCTTAGAGTTTTACTTTGTGAACAGACACCATGACCAAGGCAATTCATAAAGGACAACATGTATTTGGTGCTGTCTTACAGGTTCAGAGGTTCAGTCCATTATCATCAAGGTGGGAACATGGCAGCATCCAGGCAGGCATGGTGCAGGCGGAGCTGAGAGTTCTACAGCTTCATCTGAAGGCTGGTAGTGGAAGACTGCCTTCCAGGCAGCTAGGACTAGGGTATTAAAACCCCACACCCACAGTGACACACCCACCCCAACAAGGTCATACCTATTCAAACAAAGCCACACCTCCAAATAGTGCCAAGCAGATACAAACCGTCACAGCAGACAAGCCCGGAAAAGCATAGGAGCCACGCCCGAGAAGAGAGGATGAAAACTCTTGGGTAGAAATCCGTAAGGGAGAAGTGATATTGATGATGGCCTGTGCTTATAGATGCTGATGTAAAGGGAGGGTGTGTGTGGGGGTGTGTGTTAGCCGGTTTACAACAAGCATCAGGAGCGGCGGGCGGAACAATAAATGTGCACATGATGAGGTTATGGGGTGCAGACCAGGGGCTCGCCCAGCCTCGGCCTCCTGAGTGCTGGCTTACAGGTATGTCCCACCATGCCTGGCAAGGTTAGGAATCCAGGGCAAGGAAAGGAAAGCAGGGCTGGAGAGACAGCTCACTTTGCCAGAGCGAGGAGCTGACTCTTACAAGTTCTTGCCTCACACCCACAAGGACTGGGAATTCGATCACCAGAACCTAGATAAAAAGCAGGCATGGTGGCATGCAGTTGTAATCCTAGTGTGGGGGAGGTGGGGCAGCCGGAAGTGGGCTCCCTGGAGCTCCCTGGCCAGCTCGCCTGGCCTAAGGGGCAAGCTTCTAGCCAGTGAGCTTCTCTTTCAAAAAAAAAAAAAAAAAAAAAAAGGGTGGATGGCCATCCTGAGAAGACCTCTGGCGCGCGCACGCACACACACACACACACACACACACACACACACACACACACGAATGCACGCGGGGAAGAGTAACAGTACTAAAAATATTTATGGTGCTTGTCTCTCTACCCAGAGCCTGTAGGCTGTCACTTGCAGCCTTCAAGCTCACATATGTGGTGACAGATGAGGAGGTGGGATTTGTCAACCTGCAGACCGGCACCAGGGATCTGTCCCCTGAATAAAAGGATGAGCTGGCCAATTAGACGTGCTCTTGGGAATCTGAACTATGAAAGACATAAAGCTGTTAACAGCAGTGGGTGTAGAGGATAAAGACCACCAGGAATGGGTCCCATATCTGTTAAAAGCATTGACGCTAGCATCCCGCTAGAAGCTAGCTGGGGAGCCCCCATCAGAAGAGGAGGCAACGGAAACTGCGGACATAGGGCCTGTGGTAAGATGTTGCAGAGGCAAAGAAGATGCCACCACACCTGACTTCTGTCCCCAGAGCCCACCCAGAGGACTGACTCCTGAGAACCCACTCCCACAAGCCCCCTGGGGTATGTCTATACACCCATTTCCCACAGAACTAAATAATCTGAAATGGGGTTCCATGGTAGAGATGGAGTGTGTGCCCCTGAACCCTATGGGGGTTCCTGTGCCCTCCTATTATAATAAAGAACTTTAAAATTAAATGTTTCTTTGTGTGTGCATGTCTGTGTATGTGTGCTCATGTGTGGGTCAGGGTTGGTATCAGGTATCAGATCGCTCTCCACCACAAAGATATTTTTAAGATTAAAGGTTTTTTTTTTAAACATTTAGTTATTATTATATGTAAATACACTGTAGCTGTCTTCAGACACCCCAGAAGAGGGCGTCAGATCTCATTACAGATGGTTGTGAGCCACCATGTGGTTGCTGGGATTTGAACTGAGGACCTTCAGAAGAGCAGTCAGTGCTCTTAACCCCTGAGCCATCTCTCCAGCCCAAGATTAAAGTCTTAAAAATTTATTACATTTTGCTGGGGGGTGGTGGCACACAATCCCAGCACTCAGGAGGCAGAGGCAGGTGGATCTCAATGAGGCCAGCCTGGTCTACAGACCTAGCTCTAGGATGGCCAGGGCTACAGAAAGAAACCCTGTCTAGAAAAAAAAAGTTTACATATGTGTGTGTGTGTGTGTGTGTGTGTGTGTGCGCACGCGCGCGCGCCATATGTGTGTGGGTACTTGCAGAAACCCGAAGAGGGTGTTGGACTCCCCTGGAGAAGGAGTTCTGGGCGTGTGAGAACTGCCTGACACGGGTCCTCTGGAAGACATGTTCTTCCTTGCCCCACTCCCTTGCAGTGGAAACGGCTGGATTAACGAGGCCGGTTTCCTCAGTAACTGCATTTTGTGGTCTGAGGTTGTGTCGAATCAGGACTTCACTTCCCATTGCACAGGCTTCAGACCACTGTAGAAGCAGCTCCCCAGTGCACTTGAGACGCACTTGTCATGTTCTGTAGGAAGTCCTGTGGCCGCTTCAGGCGCTGGCTGTGTGGCCAGTGTTTAACTGCTGTCCAAGTTTGCGTTTACTGTCTTTTGTAGTCCAAGCATCTCGACCAGATCCTTTCCCCAGTATGGACTCCTTTTTCTTGTACTTTTTAAAATTCTTGTAACAATGTGCAGTGTATGTGGGTTCCGTGTGTGTGTGTGTGTGTGTGTGTGTGTGTGTGTGAGAGAGAGAGAGAGAGAGAGAGAGGTGGTATACTTTTCTTGGTTTTTGTTTTTTGTTTTTTGTTTTTGTTTTTTGAGACAGGGTTTCTCCGTGTAGTCCTGGCTGTCCTGGAACTCACTCTGTAGACCAGGCTGGCCTCAAACTCAGAAATCCGCCTGCCTCTGCCTCCCAAGTGCTGGGATTACAGGTGTGCACCACCACGCCTGGCTGGTATACTTTTCATGATCCAGGTTCAAACACTTTATCTGGAGGTTTTGATCTGGTACATTTTTGGCAAATCCAGTCTGTCTGAATGAGATTCTACACCCCCCTACCCCCCACCCCTTGCCCCAGTTTGTAGTTTGAGGTTTCTGAAATAGTGAGCACAAACCCCTGGCCATAAGGTGATCGGGAAGATGTAAGAGCAAGGGTGATCAGAGCTGACGGCACTCCAGACAGAGCTGCACAGTGGGAACCCATGCCTGCTGTGTCCAGCCTCACTGCCCCTGCACGGAAGAAGGGTTCTCCACTGCTGAGTCATCTTCCCAGGCCTTACCTGAGACAGGCTCTCTCACTGAACCCGGAGAATGCTGACTTTGCTAAGCTGGCTGGCCAGCAAGAGCCTTTCCTTTCTTTTTCTTCTCTGTAGCCCTGGCTGTCCTAGAACTAGCTCTGTGGACCAGGCTGGCCTCAAACTCAAGAGACCTACCTGCCTCTGCCTCTTGACTGCTGGGATTAAAGGCGTGCACCACTGTGTCCCGGCTCTGGGAAGCCTTTTCTATCTCTCCATCACTGGAACACCCAGCTTTTATAAGGATGCTGGAGGTAGTCAGGTCCGTGTGTGTGTGTGTGTGTGTGTGTGTGTGTGTGTGTGTGTGTGAAGCACTTTACCCTAGAGCCACCTACCCCAGTCCCCAGCCCCCAGGAAGAACCTCTCAAAGGGTTTAAAGCAGGGAAGCAATGGGCTCACACTAGGGCTATGAATGTGGACTCTGGTTCTAGACGACCTTGAACTCAACTCATAGGTTTGGACACGTTCCTTAGCCCCTCTGTGAATAACAGGAGCGATCCGACAAGGTAGAAACAAAGATTGGGAAACTACACTCAATACACTTTGGATAAGGCTTTCTGGCAATCTTTTCTTTGGGAGTGACTTATTTCATGCTCTCTCCCCCTGGCTTTTGGGAGAGATAGGATCTTTTCTTTGCTGCTTGGTTCTTCATGATCCCTTCTCTCTATACCCATCACCAAGTGTATGCATCTCAACATCTTCTGCTTTTAAAGACCTTTATAGCGGCAGGCTTCCACCCAGTTACTTACGGGGCCTCTCCATTGAAGTTTCCAGTAGGCATCTGGAATATAACTTGACTCAAAGTAGCACTCGCCCTCCCTACCCGACCCCACCCGACCCTCCCCACCTCACCTCACACCATCCCTATTCCTCTTGCAGTCTTGCCCAGTTCAATGGCGGATCTTTTCACTATGAACTCAAGTTCTTGACATCTTCAACTCCTTCCTACTTACCATGTTGCCCTGGTAACACATCAGCAAACATAAGAATAAGAGTGTTCCTGGCCTTCTCCAGGACCTTCATCTCTGCTGCATGACTTGGAGAGGCTCACTTTTGGGGGACCCTGCTATGAGGATCAGGAAAGGGCTTAAGGGAGTCCACCACGGAGGAAGCATCACATTGGTGCTGTTGAGTGTGCATATGTATGGTGAACATATGTGTGCATGCACTCGGAAGGGTGTGCGGGCCTGTGATTTGCATATGGATGGCAGAAACCCACGTCGGGTTCTTCATCTTGCACTACCTTATTGTTTTGCAACAAGATCTTACTCTTTATCCCTGGCTCACTTTGAACTCACAGACAGATCTGCCTACCTCTGCGTCACTGGGATTAAAAAACGTTCATGTCATCTATGATAAGTTATTTCTCCAAAAGAGATTAAAGTATACCAAATGCAGGTTTATTGGGAAAGCACTCTTGGGTGGGCAAGTTCACTGACCCCAAGAGACAAGGCCGGGAAGGCACTGTGGGGAGGAAGACAGTAGGGAGGAGGGAAGAGAAAGAGCACACACAGAGGGAAAGGAGAGACTAGGAAAGGTGGGGGAGGGGAGACCAAAATGTCTGGATTATATAGGAAGGGTAGCCCAGCCTCTAGGCTGGAAAGGTCAGGGTAGAGGGCAGAATAGGTCACGTAGGGACTGGGGAATGCTGGGAGAACCTGGAGGCCAGGTCTACTTTGGTATATAAAATATGTACCTCAGCTCCTTGTCCTGATCTGAAACCCAGTTTCCTATACTTTGATCCACTTCGGTTTTTTTTTTTTTTTTTATGTATTTTATTTATATGAGCATACTGTAGCTGTCTTCAAACACATCTGAAGAGGGCATCAGATCCTGTTACAGATGGTTGTGAGCCACCATGTGGTTGCTGGGAACTGAACACAGGACCTCTGGAAGAGCAGTCAGTGCTCTTAAGGCTGAGCCGTGTCTCCAGCCCATGCACCTTGGTTTTTGACACAGGGTCTCTCATTGAATTTTTCTCTCTCTAGTCCTGGCTGTCCAGGAGCTTGCTATGTAGATTAGGTTGGCCTCGAACTCCCCCGAGATCCTACTGCCTCTGCCTTCTGAGTGCTGGTATTTTTTGTTGTTTTTTGTTTTTTGTTTTTTTGAGACAGGGTTTCTCTGTGTAGTCCTGGCTGTCCTGGAACTCACTCTGTAGACCAGGCTGGCCTCGAACTCAGAAATCCGCCTGCCTCTGCCTCCCAAGTGCTGGGATTACAGGCATGCGCCACCACGCCCGGCTTGAGTGCTGGTATTATAGGCGTCTGCCACCACAGGCCTTCTCACTGAGTTTGGAGTTTGCCATTTAGCTAGGATGGCTACAAACCAAGCCCCCGAGAGCCTCCCGCCTTTCACACAGCATTGGGAACCACAGATAATGAACAGCTGTACCTGGCTTTTTCGTGCTGTGGATCCAAGAGGTCCCTATGCTTGTTCAGCAAGCACTTTACCCATAGTGCACCTTCCTAGCCCCAATATGTGTGCTTTAAGAAAAATTCCCGTGTGTATACATGTGTTTTATGTCTGTTTGCATGCTCTTTGGTACTCTGTTTTTCCACATCTCACCCCCAACACTTTGATAGGGTAACTGTCTCTAACCAGGTTTCTTTTTCTTTCTTTTTTTTTCTTTTTGAGACAGGGTTTCTCTGTGTAGCCCTGGCTGTCCTGGAACTCACTCTGTAGACCAGACTGTCCTCCAACTCAGAAATCTACCTGCCTCTGCCTCTGCCTCCCAAGTGCTGGGATTAAAGGTGTGTGCCACCACCGCCCGGCCTCTAACCAGGTTTCAACCGTGAAGGGGCCTTAACTCAGGACAGGGGTTCTTACCCAGGATGTAGGAGGCTCTATTCTTGGAAGTGAAATCTTACCCACAAGCTCTATGCCAACATAGGCTATTTTGCTCATAGCTGTAATCTCTCCAGCCTGCCTACACAGTGCTTGGCCAATAGCTACACGATAAATACTTCCGGTGTAATGACTTTCTAAGGGCCGCTCCCTTCTCTGAACTCCTGTAATACTGGTCTATGTCATTCTCGAGAGACTTACCTGGATGCTTTCTCTGCTGGTGGCTGTCCCCGCAAGCTTTCACTTGACTATGAGCTCAGAGGCCCAGGGCACAGTTTTGCCTCAGATATGAAGTTTTCTGATCCCTTCTCATGACCTGATATGACTCTAACCGGAGGGTGAGCTAGTCGTGTAGGGGATTGTTATAAGCAAAACGTGCAATTGTAGGTCTCTTGAGTTCTAGATAACAGAACAAAATTTCCTCTTTTGAATGGCCAATTTCTGGTTGGGGCATCAGTTTCAGTGGAAGAGCTTAGCCTAGGCATGTCTGAGGCTCTTCAGACCTGAACACAAGAGGGATTTCTGAGTCACTATATGATTCGAGAGGGCGACTCATTTAGGGAAACGGGCCGACTCTCTCTACATAATGTAAAAAAGTGTTAACAGCCAGTATTTATTGAACCCAAATGTTCTAATCTTCTTACCCGGGCCTTTCCCACGACTACTCTGGTAACTATGAAGTGCAGGCAGGGATCCTTATGGCTTATCCACCTGTCATCTTTTGGTACCTAAAGGCTGCCCGCGTGGTCGTGATCGCAGGTGTTCAGCAAAAGGGGTGGCAGAGCCGGCGTCCCCTTGCTGGTTCCGCTCACTCTTTGGGGGCCGGGCTTCGTCCGGCGCACCAGTTCCGGGTCCGGGTGGGGCGCGGAGGGCCGGTCCCCTCCTAGTTTTCAGCGCCTTCCGCATCCTCCGCCCAGGGGAAGCAGTGAACCGCTCCACCCTCAGCTACCCCGCGTCCTGCGGCTGCGAGAAGCGAGGCTGACAGTCAAGAGGAGGGACACAAGCAGACCCAGTCCCTCCGGAACACGGCAGCCCTGGGCTGCGCAGAAGCGTTTGCGCCTGGCCCGCCTCTCCCGCGGCAGGACACGCCCACTCGGCCACAGGGCCCGCCCCCGTCCCCGCCTCCCGCGCGGCGCTCCATACTTGGCGATCGCTGCGGCCGCGCGCGCTCATTGGTCGCAAGCTGGCGGCTGGGGGCCGGGCCGGGCTGGCCGGGGCGGGGAAGGAAGGTGGTGGCTGCCCGGCGCGGGGGGAGGCGAGGGGGAGGGGGGCGCTGACCCGGATGTTCACTCTTGGGCACCCGGGGAAGTGGAAGCGCAGGGCCCTGCTGCGGGGGGGAGAGCCACAGACGCCGGGACAGGGACCGTCGCCGCCGCCGCCACCATGGTAAAGGGACCCCCTCACGGCTCTATGCCGGGACCCCCCTCGCCGCGGGAGCTCGCGTTCACTCCCTCGCTGACCCGCCGGCCCGGGGAGGGTGGGGATCCGGGGTGGGGGAGGGGCGGGGTCCCGGACCTTAGGCAGACGCCACTCTTCGGGTCCGGAGTGGGCAGCGGGAGGCCCTGATAGTCTATGACCCCGCCCTGGGCTCCATGTGGAGCCCAGTTCTTTCCCCCTGCATGTCCAGGCTAGTCTCGCCTATCCCAGGCTAGACCTTCCTTCCCTCAGGGGCCAGGCCAGGCACCCCTCTCGCAGGCCTTCATCCCATGGGCTGAACTTGGGCCCCTGCCTCGGTCCCAGGGCCCCAGCTAGGACCGTGGTTTTCGCTCCAGTGGCCCAGGCTAGGCCCCCTTCCCCCAAACTCTTCTCCTCTCCATAGCCTCAGCCTGCACCCCGACAACCCCTTTCCAGTAAACTCAGACTAGGTTTGTTTCCTTCAGCGTCATGGAATCTTCTCTCTGCGGTCCTTAAGGCTGGCCTCTCCACTCCAGCTGGGTTCCCCTCCTGCACCTCCCTGCCCCCGGCCCTAGCCGTCCTCTTCCCCCCCGACTTCTCACGACTTAGCCCAGCCTGCGTCAGCCCTTCGCCGCTCTCGCCCTCCCGTGTAGACCCTGCTTGCTCCGTGTCCTGCTCCTGACCCAGGTGTCCCCTCCCCTGTTCCTGGGAGGTTCTTTCTTGGCAGCCTCTGACGAGCGAGCGGGGGAGAGCCCCAGCCAGGATGGGGGTGGTGGTCTGGGTGCTGCGCCTTTTCTCGGCTTGCCCCTTTCTGGGGAGGCCGCTTCGGTGTGAGTGCGAGCGAGCGAACGAGAGAAGGGCGGCATCTGTGTGTCCGGAAGGCAGAACCCGGCATTTCCCTCGGGAGGCCCTAGTGGCAGTGCAGCTCATACAGCGCGTCTTGAGGGGCGCCCTGTCTGAGTAGAGTGCTGACGTTGGGTAAGCCAAGTGGACAGGGGGTGAACTCACAATCGCTCTTGTGAGGCCCTCAGTCCTGGGGCTGTGGGGACACCCAGCTCAGCAGCCCAACGTACGGTCTGGACACGATGCATCCTAGCAGGCGCAGCCTTCCTTTCCCCCTGAACTGTCAGCTTGTAAGGGTCGGAACTGCTGATTATGGAGGGGCCTCGGAGCAGGTGAGCAGAAACTCACAGGCCCGAGAGAGAACTCCCTGACTCCACTCGTTGGTGTTTGTTTTGGGAATGAAGACAGGCACACGCTATGCTAGCAGCTTATTTGAGGAGCTACTTAGATGTATCGTTTCCCCCTCCCCCATAGCCCTGCACCTCCTAATCTACCTGGATACCTGCAGAGCAGGCCCACCATCTAGGTAGAGAACTACCTCACATGGTCAAGGAAGCCTTGTAAGGTAGGCTGAGAAGGGAAGGCAGTTCATCTACTCTGTACAGTCTTGTGGGTGGCTCTCCTCCTGCCTGGGAGATGTTTAAGAGTGGATTTTGGACCCTAGATGGTTTCGAGGAGCCCTGCTCCTTGTTTAAGCAACTGAATTGGGGATGACTAAATCTGATTGGCTAATAAACTTTCTATATATTGATAAAAAGCACAGGCAAGACTTTTTCAGGCTCTCCCTATTGGCTGAAAACTGGCCTGGAGGGTCTGAACCCCTGACCTTAGTCTGCAGGGGGAAGGACTTGTCCAGGACAGTTTTGGGTGAGATTCTTCAAAGTGGACCCACATTTTCTATGTGTGCACCCAGCACCAGAGCAGGAGAGGGTGGTGGAGCGGCCAGATGGGACTTCGTTCCCACGGAGTCATCTAGACACTTGCTTTCTCCATCTGACAGGTGAAGAAAAGCTTGGGGCATTCACTGTAACTTATTCAAAATGTTGTTGAGAGTATGCGTGCGGAGAGTACTCTTGGCCAGTGGAGCATGCCTAGTAGCCTCCAGACAGCGGCCTTCCTTGTATGCTATTGTATATCTGATATAATGACACTGTTTGCGAACCATAATGACCGAGTGCTCAGTCGTGGCCAGGGAGGGCAAGTACTTACCTCTGCAGACTCTGGGCCGCCCTCCTGGTAGGAAATGGCCACTGTGAGACCGTAGTATAAGCCTGTGGGCCTGATCCTGAGCTCTTTGGGGGCAGATTTTGGTCTTATGTTTTCTGTCCCTGTCTATCTGGTCCCAGAACAGTACCTACCTCTAAAAGATCTGGCTTGGAAGGCCGGGCGTGGTGCCACATACCTGTAATCTCAGCTGTTTTAGGCATTCAAGGCCAGCTTGGGCTACGGCGAGGGTGAGACCCTGTTTCAAAAAAGAAGCAGGAGATCACTTAGTGTGATCTGGGATGGTCTGTGAGCGCAGCCACCTGGGTTTGACACTCATTAACATGTTCAGCATGGACCTCAGCCCCCTGAGTGGTTTCTGACTGTTTCCTCTGCTAGAATAACCTGATAACCTGGTGTGGGTAGTTTGGACAAACCAGAAGTGGCGGAGTGGGCCTGCGTCATAAGTAATGAATGAAGAAGACCACAGTTCTGTTTTCAGTGGGTGTTGTGCTGTTAGAGCAAGTGGCTAGCCAGCTCCGGTGTACCCACCGAGGGGAGGGATTTTAAATGCGTTTGACTTTGGAGTGGAGTCCGTGATTTTTTCTTGGAGTCAAGGTCACTATTCCCATTAAGATCGCTTAGGCAAATGGGGTTTATTTACATTCCCTTATCGGACAGTCTTACTGCTGTCCCTAAGTGCATCACAGTGTCAAAGTACCAGCAGAGCAGTGGCTTCTGACTTCCAGGTTATTATTCTGAGAGGTACACTCTGGTGCTCAGTGGTGGGGCTGGAGCAGTGAGAGGCCAGGGAGGCCCCTTAGGACCTGTCCCTCTAGCACACAGATGGCACTGGTGACAAGAGCTGGTAGGAGAGCTCGCCCCTCTTGTTAAAAGGCGAAATCAGGGAGTAGACGCTAATGTGAATAAGATCCAGAGAGATGGCTCAGGGCTTAGAGGTGACTGCTGCCGAACCTGGGGAGCAGAGTTCAATCCCCAGAACCGTATGTAGAACCAAGACTTCCTCCAACTGCACGTCACATGCTTCTGTCTCCCTTCCCCCAACAAGTAGATAAATAAATACACAAGCAAGCAAACAATCGAACTTTAAAAAACTTGGTGTATAGTTCAACATAGAGACCCCACGTGTGTTTGCTCTGTTCAAGTAAATCCAGCCAGTGTCCTTTAGATAAGTGGCCTGTGATTATTAGTTTAAGGTTAAGAAGATGACAAACATGTCTTGGAAGGTAGATCGTCTATTTATAATTCGGAAGTGCTATACTGATACATTCTATGGAGGAGGAAGGAGGACTCAAGACACGGGACCTGAAGTTCAGAACCTTGCTTGCCAGAGTGGGGAGTGCTTATCATGCAGCACTTACTAGGCCCCTGTCTGAAGCTTCAGGGCACCACTGCTTCCGTGTGTGTGTGTGTGTGTGTGTGTGTGTGTGTGTGTGTATCTCGAGGCTGCGGTGTGCTGCCTGTGTGCCAGCAGAGAGCAGGGCAGGCACGGATGCGGGCTTTCTGGCTTCCACTGTTGGGGGCCTGGAACAGAGCTTGGAAACCGGGCAGTGTCACGCGCTTATAACTCCCAGCTACTCAGAAGTTCAGGTCCAGCCTGAGCAAGGTGGTGGGAGAGCCACGTTGTCGATCTTCCCATATGATAAGGGAGACAGTAGTCACTGTCAGTGCAGGCTCCTAAGCACGTGCTGTAGAGGAAATGGAAGGGAACAGTACGACTTGGTGCAGCAGAATGAAGTGTGTGTGTTTGCAGCCTGCATCCCTGAGATGCAACCTTGGGACGTGGCGGACATCCACCACTGTCACCGGCCCAGGATCTGGAAACCGCGACTGCCCAGCCTGTTTTTGGTCAAGGGGTATCTGAAACCTCAGAAGGTCAAGTGAACCGTGTGAATTGCAGGTCTGTAGCTTAGCCCCTAGGTGAGGCTGTGGGGGGTCTCAGAAGTACTGACCTCAGGTATAGGGGCTTGGCGCAGGTCCCTCGGTGAGGGCCGGGTGTGCAGACCTGCAAGAGTCTACTGCACAGTCACTGGCTCTGGGATCGGCTAGTGCAGTGCTGTTCTAGGCCCCCACAGACAACGTTCAGTGTAAGGAGGTGGAGATCTTTGTGGGGCTCTAGCCATGTGCCATCCACTCTGCCAGAAGCTGTCGCTTTTTGCCTTGCAAACGCTTGATGAGGACGGTTCAGCCATGGACCACAGACAGCAGTGTATGAGAAGCTAGACTTAGAGCTAGACATGGACGTGAACTCCGTCAGAAATCCCAGTGCTTGGGAGGCAGAAGCAGGCAGATCTCTGTGGACAACCCTGTGAACCCAAGGCCTTCCTGCTCTATAGGGCTCCAGGCCGGCAGGGATACATAGAGATCCTCAATCAAAAATCACTCCCCCTCTCTAGAGAGAGAGAGAGAGAGAGAGAGAGAGAAAGAAATCAGATTTAGATGCGGTGTCTTTATGGGTGGAGTCCCCTTTGAGTGTGGGGGCAAGGACAGGCGACAGAATGCTGGGTCGCCTGGGATGGCCTGTCCATGCTGAGCCTTATCACCTGTCCGCACTGGCTGCCGGGTGCTCAGGAAGTGTTGTTCCAGGGCACTGAGTAAGCAGGTAGTGAGAGCTGAGAGGTGGTTGTCTTGCTGCCTTCAGAGTGGGGCGTGTCTGGGTGGAGCCCTGATTGCCTTTCTGTGTGACCTGAGTGAGTGCCCCTCCTTCCTCCCCCTCAGTTCCTTGATGAACATTTTATAGGAACACTAGGAAAAGGAAATGGTTTTAGATTTATCTTCTGCGTGTGGGGGGAGGTGCTCCACAATCAGTGTGTGGACGACAGAGGATAACTCCGGGAAGTCCGTTCTCTTCTTTCATCGTTGGCCCTGAATGGCATTTTTAATACACTTGCCACACAGTAAGCTGGGGCTATAGGTACTCTCTGTCATATTCTGTGTACCCAACTGCATGTGACACACATGGACGCCACAGTCCCTGTCCTCTCATCCTGGAGAGGAGGTAAGGTGTGTTGAAGTTTTGTAAGCTGACAGGGAAAAGTCCTGGGGAAGAACTCTGGAGGCCACATGTGCCACTTAGTCAGGTGTTCCTCCTCTTCCAGGAAGCCCTGTAGACATTCCAGACCTCGGTCAGCTCGGGGGCTGGGCCCGAAGCCCAGGAAGACCTTGCCCAGCCAAAGAGGAAGGGGAGGCTTGGGTGGGGCTCCATCAGCCAGAGAGTCCACTGTACCCAGTCCAAGGTCAGTGTGATGTCAGCGGGGTGGGTTTGAGAACCGCTGGGTAGACACGGAGAGGAAGTGTTCGCTGCCAGATGCCAGTTGCTAAGCTCAGGGGTTTGCATTTGGTCTGGACAGAGTGGAGCCAGTGACATATCTCCCAGGGCAGGTGGAAATTTGAGCAGGCCGAGAGAGCAATGGTATTTCAGCACGCGTCGTCTGGTCATGCTGTGTAGAGAGCTCCTGCAGATGGAGGAGGGAGGAAAGGGGCGCATTCGTAGGTATCACCTGAGAGGTGCCAGGGTCTGGCCAGGCTGGCTGTGGTCTGGGAAGGAAGGCGTGGTGGAGAGAAGGCGTGGTGGAGAGAAGGCGTGGTGGAGAGAGGCCGATAGGCACAGTGAGCTGGAGAGAGATGCCATCTGGTTGATGGGTACATCTGCCCCCCAGAGATCGCCATGAAGGCCTTCTGATTGGGTGATTGATCCTCGACAGAACAACTATTTCTGATCAGTTTAAAACCTAGATAATGGGACCCAAGAGCCTTGATAGATGGTTGACGCTGAGAGGGCGTTCTGCACGGTTAGCCCAGGACAGCCAGCCTGGGCCCGCTGGTGACTCTTGTTATTTAGCCCAGGCTGACTCTTGTTAGTTACGGGGCTTGTAGGCATGTCAGTGCCTGAGACCCCGGACTACAGAGGCATTCTGCAGTGTAGGAGGCTCTGCAGCGTGGCTGTAAGAGCAGCAGGAGCTGCCTTCATGGGCTGTTTTCATATCCCATGCAGTGGTACGAGACAGGCCCAGGCTATTCTCATGGTACAGATGAGGAAACCAGGGCCTGCCTAGGCTGTCCTGACTCCCGGGCCCCGCTGCCTGTAGTCATTTTTCTTTCTTTCTTTTTAAGGTTTACTTAGTTCATGTGTATGAGTGTTTTGCCTACAAGTGTGTCTGTGTACCGCATGCATGCCTGGTACCTGTGGAAGTCAGAAGAGAGTGTTGGCTCTGGAACTGGAGTTAGGGGTGATTTGGAGCCTCCGAGTGGGTGCTGGGAACGGAACCTGGGTCCTCTGAAAGAGGAAGTGGTGCTCTTAACCGCTGAGCCATCTCTCCAGCCGCCCCCCACCCCTAGCCATTTTTTCCTTGTCATTCATTCTGTGGACAGCTATTACATCTGCCCTAGTCTTAAACTTCTGGGGGAGCTAGAGACCCACATAGAAGCAGGGTGGTGATAGCCCGCGGTGACGCAGGCAGGCCTCCTCGCCCTCCATCTCCTGTGCTTCCCGCCGCTGCCACCCTGCTTCCAACATCTCTACCTTCCCTCTGGTCCTTTGCAGTCCTCTAATCCTGTTTGGTTCAAAGCAGTGGCCTGGTAGTTACCATCCTCCTGCCAGGGTGGTTACTGCCCATGGCCTTGCCGTGGAGAGGTTATTATGGGATTGCCTGAGCGTGTATGGAAACTGTAGGCAGTGCCTGACATGGCTAAAGTGTGAGAGGCGTGTTGGCTGCTCTTACAAGGTTAATTTTATTTCTTACCATGAGGAGTTAAAGGTTGGCCATTCCTGCACCCTCCCGCTGGCCTGGGAGGCAGCCCCGCCCTTAGGAGACTGCTGTAGTTGGGGCCCCTAGACCAAAGCTGGCAGCCCTAGATACCGGCCCTGGTAAACTCCAGCCTGCTGAGAGCACCAGTCTAGTGCCTCTGGCCTCAGCGTTCTTACCACAGTGTGGGGAGCTGCAGGCTCTGACCCGGAACTTCGGCTTAGACTGCTCCCCAAGCTTCCTCTTCTTGTGCTGGACTCGTCAGCATCTTCTCTAAAACCATTCTCCGCCTGGCCGCTACCGTAGTGTTCTTACACATAAAAAAGGGCGGGATTATATTTGCCAGGGGAACCATCTCTAACTTAAAACACAGCCTATGCCTCATGACTAGGCTCTCTCACCAGGCACTCTCAGCTTAGGGACCACAAATGGTGTATGTCATTGGTTCTTGACCAGAATGTTATGATGTGTGGTTGTGGTTCAAACTGTGAAAGATACCTTTGCCTGTACCAGCTCAGCTGGTGCACATGGCTCTTACACAACTTCTAAGTGGCACCAGGGGGGTTTTCCGGGGAGCTGTGACTGACAGAAGGGGTTCAGGTCAGGCCTCGCTCATGTCCCGTTGCTCGGGGTTTCTCTGCTGGAGGCGCGGAGCTTGCTGGCTTTCCCTGGTTTTATATATTCAGTTTCCGCCTCTGTTGTAGTTTGTACTACTAAATGGGGAGGGGCATGCGTGCGCCCACCCTGTGGTGCCATCTTACCCTAGCAGGTTGGCCTCTCAGAGCCACTCCAGAATTCCTCCCTGTGCAACATGCATGCTTTTATTGTCTGTATCTCTAACTGTCTGATTGATGACCTCACCTAGGCTTGGGGTGCAGGACCTAAGCTTGGGGTGCAGGTTGCTATGTCTATAGAATGCCTTTGAGTTCCTCATCTTCCTGTCTCCACTTTTTTTAAAAAATTATTTATTTATTTTATGTATATGAGTACACTGTAGCTGTACAGATGGTTGTCATGTGG
Organism: Apodemus agrarius; assembly: GCA_964023405.1. Lineage (NCBI taxonomy): Eukaryota > Metazoa > Chordata > Mammalia > Rodentia > Muridae > Apodemus > Apodemus agrarius. The sequence goes on along the minus strand of OZ030009.1, from coordinate 17,095,176 downwards.
GTGCTGGCAATTGAACTTAGGACCTCTGCTCGTTCCAGTCAGCCCTGCTCGCTCCTGCTAACCTTGCTCGCTCAGGCCCAAAGATTTATTATTATAAATAAGTAAAGTACACTGTAGTTGTCTTCAGACACACCGAAGAGGGCGTCAGATCTCATTACAGATGGTTGTGAGCCACCATGTTGTTGCTGGGAATTGAACTCAGGACCTTTGGAAGAGCAGTCAGTGCTCTTAACTGCTGAGACATCTCTCCAGCACCCTTGCCTCCACTATCCCCCCGCCCCCCCCTCCCCGAGACAGGGTTTCTCTGTATAGTCCTGGCTGTCCTGGAACTCACTCTGTAGACCAGGCTAGCCTTGAACTCAGAAATCTTCCTGCCTCTGCCTCCCAAGCGCTGGGATTAAAGGTGTGCGCCACCAACGCCCAGCTCCTGCCTCCACTTCTAAAGTACTAGGATTAAAGGTGTATACTGTCACACCCAGCCTCTGTTGAGGATGGTTGTGTGTGTGTGTGTGTGTGTGTGTGTGTGTGTGTGTAGATCAGAGACAACTCCTTCCACCTTTGTATGAGTTCCAGGGATTGAGCTCAGATTGTGGGGCTTGTACAGCAAGCACCTTCCTTTCCATGCTGAACCATCTCTCTGGCCACTGTCGAGGATTTCTGCTGTGAGCTTCCTCGGTGTGCAGTGTACACCCTGCAGACAGCCTCTCTGTCCAAGTCTCATGCAGCCATGAGCATTTCCATATGCACGCATTTGTAAATGGTTGTTTCTGGCTGTCCTGTGATTTGAGGTGACAGCTTTGGGCTTGGGGTGTGCACTGAGGGGTCCTGGAACCGGAGGTCACCAGGAAACTGCATGGTTAATTGTGTACCCACTCCTAGAGCTCGAGTTAGTCACAAGTGCCCCTTTCCTTCTGCCAGGGGGTGCCCACAATCTTGATATCTGGTTCTGTCAACCTCAGCCCTAGAACCATTTCCTCCTGTTGCAGATAAAGATATGAAAGCTCAGAGAGAGTGGTAACTCACTCAGGGGCCCAGTGAGGCATGAACAGTTACCATGCGAATCCAGGCCTGTCCTTCTCCAGTCGGATTCTTCCAGGATGGTTATTTTATAGATGAGAAGCTGAAGCCTCGGTAGGTCTAGCCACAGTGACTGAGAAAGTTTGGGCTTAGTGTAGGAGGTAGTCGTTTGTATTTTGGGTCAGATTGATGAAAAACAGCTCTTAGGCTGGAGGGACCCTGCTCTGCGGTTTTAGAAAGGATCCTTCTAGCCCGAAGCACTGGTCCGTTTCCGCCTCCACCAGCAGGACCTGACGCAGCACTGGGACAGGGCTTTCTGCAGGAATGGCAGCATCCATGCCTTCTAGAGAGCCAGGGGCAGGTGGAGCCTTCTGGACAGTGCCCGATGGGACCTGCTGGTGGGTAAGCCCTCCGGGTTCCCTTATCTGTTCCCATGATTCACATCCCAAGCCTTGGGCACTTGGTGACGTAGGTGGCTTTGGGCATGCCCCATTGACCATTCTTTTTTTTTGTTTTTTTTGTTTTTTTTGTTTTTTTTGTTTTTTGTTTTTTGTTTTTTCGAGAGGGTTTCTCTGTGTAGCCCTGGCTGTCCTGGAACTCACTCTGTAGACCAGGCTGGCCTGGAACTCAGAAATCCGCCTGCCTCTGCCTCCCAAGTGCTTACAGGCGTGTGCCACCACACCCGGCTCCATCGACCATTCTTGTTCTGTCTGCTAAGTTTATTATTTTGGGGAGGACAACAGTAAATCCTCTCGCTCCGCTGTGAGTGCTGCAGCCATGTCCCTTTGTCCCTGGCATGTGGTGTGGCTCCATCGGTGTTTGTTGACTGAAGGACTTGCCTATTTGTTCTTAATGAACAGCTTCCCTATATGAGGATAAACCATGTGAGACTGCCATTTTTGGGGTAGGTAAAAATTGATAGGTATCAGTGTTTGTGTGGTCCAGCGTATTACAGGTGGGGTGCGTGGGTGAGAGCAGGGCAGTTTGCATGGGAGACCTAGCGGTGTCCAGTTTTCTGTGTGTGTGTGTGTGTGTGTGTGTGTGTGTGTTTCTCTCTTCCTCTTTCTTCCTCCCCACCCCACCCACTTGGTTTCTTTGAGAAAGGGTTTCTCTGTGTAACGACCCTGGCTGTCCTAGACTCACTTTGTAGACTAGCCTGGCCTCGAACTCAAAAGAGATTTGCCTGCCTCTGCCTCCGGAGCACTGGGATTAAAGGCCTGGGCCGCCGCCACTGCCCGGATTCTTTGGAACTCTTTTTTGTTTGTTTGTTTGTTTTTGTTTTTTTCGAGACAGGGTTTCTCTGTGTAGCCCTGGCTGTCCTGGAACTCACTCTGCAGACCAGGCTGGCCTTGAACTCAGAAATCCACCTGCCTCTGCCTCCTAAGGACTGGCATTAAAGGCGTGCGCCACCACTGTCCAGCTCTTAGGAACTCTTAAGCCCAACTTTCACAAGGCCAAACCAGCCAGAGTCAAGGTCTTGTTGGGGAAAGGAAGAGCTGAGCAGGGATTGTCAGGTCAGGTCAGCGCACTCTGATACCAAGGGCTGGCAGTGTGCCCCTGGGAGCAGCACCTGTGATCCTGATCGCAGCCAGCGCTGTGGTGGATGGCGAGCCCTCGGCCTTTGGTTACAGGAGCTGCCTGCCGTTCTTGGCATTTCTCACTGATCCCAGACAGTCTGGGTTCCCCAGTCCAAGGCTGTGAAAGGGCGCCCTGGAGGTAGAAGACCAGGATGGGGTCCTTGTCTGTCTTCTTGTCTCTGAAATGGTGAGAATAAAAGTTGCTATTTTCACTGCTTTAGTAGTGCATGTCTTTGATCTTCCCCCCACCCCCACCCCACCCCCCTGTGTCTCTGTGTACTTCGGAGACAGAGGCAGGAGGATCGCTGAATTTCAGGCTGTCCAGGGCCACATGAGACTCAAAAACAAACAAACCACCACCACCAACAACAAAAAAACCTCCACGAAAACCCTACAACAATAAAGTAGCTATTTCTGTCTGGGTGTGTAGCTCAGTGGGAGAGTGCTTGTCCTGGGGTAAGTGCCCTGGGTTCAGTCCCCAGCACCCAGGAAAGGGGGTGGGGCATGGGGGGGAAGGGGGGGCTATTTCCAGTGGCTTTATGAGGAATGAAGGAGTCAGTGCAGAGCCAGGCACACAGTCTGTTAACTCCCTGCATGCTGGGAAAAGCTCCATACTCCGAATAATGTTAGACCGAAAAGGACCATGGAGTGTGGCCCCCTCTGGCTTGGTTTGTGAGCTTGGCACTTGGTGTTGCACCAGCTCTCCAAGCAGGCAGGCTGCAAACCTCACCAGCTCCGCGCGGCACCAAGCTTGCTCCTGCGCTCCGGGAATGAGCTATTTGAAATGGGGCTTTTGTTCCCGGTGATAATGTAAGCCACTCCGGGAAAATGGATTTGTTTTTCCCTTCTCTGAGCATGAGTGACCAACCTCAGTGTGCTAGCCGGACTTGGGGCCTGGAGACTTTGAAGGAGCCACGGCGTGACGCTTGTCGATGGTCCTCGTCAGCTCCCCTCCCACAGTAAACCTGTTCTCACCTTTTTCCTCTTCTGAAGCTGTCGAGTTGTCGTGGGCCCTCTCTGCTTCTGGTCACCCATGTTCCGTTTGTGAATTGCCACAGACTCACCGACACCACTGCCTCAGGAGTTTATTATTTTGTTTGAGGGCACATGTCTGACATTTTATTTTGTTTTTTGAAACAGAATCTCACCATGTAGCTCTGGCTGGCTTGGAACTTGCTATATAGACCAGGCTGGCCTCGAACTCACAGAGATTCATCTGCCTCTGCTTCCCAAGTGCTGGGATTAAAGGAGTGAACCACCACTCCTTATGCCTGATTAAAAAGCAACTTCTCCCCCAAATCCGTGTCTCTGTGTGCTTGCCATGAGACCACAAGAGGGCATCAGATCCCCTGGAGCTGGAGTTAGAGGTGGCTGTGACCCGCCTGACATGGGTGCTGGGAACTGAACTTGGGTCCTTGAGAAGAAGAGTTAAGCTAAGCCACGTTTCCAACCCAGCATGTGTTTGATATGAAAGCAGGTACTGCTGGGACTACGGTTAGTAAGCAGGAAGCAAGACAAAGGGGTGAGATGAGAGAGGAAAGCAGCTTTGGGTTAGTGATGGGGAAACCCTTCAGATGTGCATCCTTCATGGCTGCTTATGGACCTGCAAGCTCGACCCAGCGCCCCCTTTCCGAGACCAGCTCCCCATCCGGGGACATGTGCCTGTGTCCTCATAGGGTAGAGGATTAACAGAGTAATTGTATACCGTGCTAGCTCTCAGGCTTCACATGTGGGCACTTGGAATAGGCTTTGTGTATCTGTAACGAGTTGATCATTTATCACGCAAACTGTCACATTGGATTAGTTCTAAGAACCCCTGGACTACCAAATCCTGTATATTTTCAGGGCAGAGTGAGGTGGGGAGGGCCCTGCAGTCAGGTCCAGTTTTGCTCTTGGGCCTCCTCCTTACCCAAACGCAGGGGGCCTCCCTGTGAGAGTTGCTTCCAGGCTGATTGTACAAGGGGAGCACCAGGCTAGCCTCTGTGGCGTTACCATTTCTTGCCACATTTGTATGTGCAGATTGGAAATGGAGGCTTAGAAGGTTCCGAGATGTCTTATAGACCACTCGGCTAGTACAAGAGCAACGCGTTCTGAACATAAAATTATGTCCATGTGTACTTTATATAATGTTTAAATCCTTACCTTGTCTATTTGGGCATTTATCGTTGTTTATGGTGAGAATGTTCAGAATTCTAGCTTTGTTGTTGAGACAGGGGTTAGCAGAGGCTACGCTGATCTCAAACTTCCTGTGTAGTCACAGATGACCCACTTCTAAGTCTCCACTTAGCGTTATAGGCATATGCTACCATGCCTGGTTCTCTGCGCCGCTGTGGATCCAGTGCAGGACTTCCTGCATGTTGGGCAGGCGTTCTACCAGCTGAACCACATCCCTAGCCCCAGAAGAACTAGTTGTTGAAATCATAGATCACTAGTTGCTGGGTCCCCAGGAGGGCTCCCCCCACTGTATGACTGGTTGGCAGAGTGCAGACAGAGCTAAGGCTGACCTCAGGTCCTGCGCCATTTCTGTTAGGTTTTCATTTATACCGTTTGAGATGGTCTTCTGTGGCCGTGACTAGCACTGAGTTTGCTCTGTCTCCAGGGATGGCCTTGAGTGGCAGCTCTTGCTTCCCAGTTGCTGGGTTCCAGGCATCGGACCATCTTGGTCCTGCACGTTTGTGTGATGAACTAGGTGCCGTGTGGGGACGGCTCTTACTCACTGTCACTAAGGAAGGGGGCAGGGGGAGGAGAGGCTGAGGTTCCAAGCCTCGAGTGATGGACTGTGTGTTGGGACAAGTGTGGGCAAGTGCTGATGGCACTGGCAGCCCTTAGAGCTCCGCATGCGGGCCTCTGCTGAGTTCCCAGAATTCTGTGCATGAGAGCTTTACGTTTATGACATTCCACTAGAAGTGGTATAAGGTACATACACTGCTAATATCAGCTGAGGCAGGGCTTGAAGCAGGTGTTCTGATTGCTCAAAGAAGTCCAGTGACAGCTTGAACTCAAACTTTGTTCTGTGGCTCCTGATTAGTTTTGTACTTGAGAAGTGTGGATAGCAGTAACAGGATGCTGGGGAAAATGTGTGTGTGTGTGTGTGTGTGTGTCTGTGTGTCTGTGTGTCTGTGTGTCTGTGTGCAGGCGTGTGCACGTGCATGCGTGTGCATATGGGTGTGTGCATGCATGTGTGTGTGTATACATTGTTCAGTTGTGTGTATGTATGCATGCATGAGCATGTGTGTGTGTGTGTGTGTGTGTGTGTGTGTGAGATGCCTATTATGTAGACCCTCATGTAGCCTTCAAAGTGTAGGGTATGAAGACCACATAGTATTATGACATGTTCATGGCACCCTGGAGAAGGCATTGTACGTAGCCAGTGTTCTGTCGGGGGGGGGGGGTGTATCATGTGATTAATAGGTGAGGTTTATTATTTCTTTCCTGTGCTGTGCAGTAGACAGACGTCTGCCTGCCTATTCTACTTGTCCCCTGTTGTCTGTCTTTAGGGAAGTCCCCAGGAGTGAAACTGTAGAGCAAAAAGGACCAGCACTTTTCTCCCGCGTTTCTCCTGGTCCCGTAGCCCAGTGAGTGTCCTAGTGGTCTTTGCATGGCTGCGGTTCTTCAGGGCCCTGTGAGCAACCCCGCTCTGCCTGCCCGGAGCAAGCTTCACTTCCTCCATGTGACGTGGTCTGCGAGTTGAGATGGCTTCCTTTCTGCAGGGTCAGCCCTCATGGTCTCTCCTGTGTGGCTCCCTGCTAGAGCTGTTGCTTACTGGCTTTTCTTTAAAATGGTTTCCTTTTGGGGGGGTGGGTAGGTGTTGGGGCTCTAACCTAGGGCTGTTTCTCATGCTAGGCCTCTATTCTGCCACTGAGCTGTGCCCTCCAGGCCTGGTCACAATCTCTTATCATCTGCTTAGTATGTACATATTATGTACATTGTTGTGGTGACTTGAGCAGGATGTCTCCCCCAAGTGTCTGGCATCCCCTGTTGGTGGCTATTTGGGGAGCACTAGGAGGTGTGGCTTCCTGGAGGAAGTATATCATTGGAGCCCGGTTTTGAGGTTTCAGATGCTCTCCATACCCCGAGTTAGCGCTCTCTGCCTCCAGCTCGTGGTTCCAGGTGTGAGCTGTCGGCTGCTGCCTGTCACCTGCTCAGCCGTCACAGACTCTAACCGTCTACACCCAGAAGCCCAAATAAACCCTTCTTTGTAAGTCGCTTTGGTTATGGAATTTTATCACAGCAATGGAAAAGCAACCGGCATACGCTGAGTATTTTTGTGTAAGGTTCTCAGTAAGAGTTGCTAGTGAATTGATTGGTAATGTCGCTCAGTCGTATGACTTGGTGGCCTCTGTGTGCTTAGGGACTTCAACATTAGCAATATTTTTAAATGGGCAACTCAGCAAAGCGTGTTATACAACAGAAGCTACGAGAGGGGCTATTTGTTTACAGCTACAGCTGTACAGGGATATAGAACCCACTCCCCGCACTCCCCTCCCACCCTCACCCCCCCACCCCCGTCATTATTTCCTAAATAATGCAACAACTATTTACATGTAAATTTTGTTATAGTAAGTATTATGAGCAACCTAGAGTTGATATGAACTGTACAGGAGGGGGCCAGGTGGGGTGGTACACACCTATAATCCCAGTACTCAGGAGATAGAGGCAGGGGACTCCAGAGTACAAGGCCAGCCTTAGCTATATATCAAGTTCAAGACTGGACTGGACTACACAAGACCCTGTCTTTTTTTTTTTTTTTTAAAGATTTATTTTATGTATATAAGTACACTGTAGCCGTACAGATGTTTGTGAGCCATCATGTGGTTGCTGGGATTTGAACTCAGGACCTCTGGAAGAGCAGTCAGTGCTCTTACCCACTGAGCCATCTCTCCTGCCCAAGACCCTGTCTTAAAAAGCAGTCAAGTGCCGGGCGGTGGTGGTGCACGCCTGTAATCCCAGCACTCTTGGGAGGCAGAGGCAGGCGGAGTTCTGAGTTCGAGGCCAGCCTGGTCTACAGAGTGAGTTCCAGGACAGCCAGGGCTATACAGAGAAACCCTGTCTCGAAAAACCCAATCCCCCCCCCCCAAAAAAAATCAAAACAAAAAAAAGCAAAGTCAAACAAAAACCAGGACGAGGGGCTCAGTGATTAAGATCACTTACTGCTCTACCAGAGGGGATCAGATGGAGTTCAGATCTCAGGTCCACACTGGGTGACTCCCGAACACTTTTAACTCCAGCTTCAAAGGATCTGACACCCTCTTCTGGCCTCCAGGAGTATTGGAGAACACATGCACAGACATTCACAGAAAATGACATTTTAAAAACAAAATCCAAAGTCAAGGCCAGCATGGTCTACATAGTGATCTCTAGGTCAGCAGGTCTACACAGAGAAACCCTATCTTGAAAACCAAAAACCAAACAAAAATAAAAATGAGAGTAGACACACAGCGTCTGTGGCTGTGGTACCTGTCTTTGCTTAGGTACTACTTTGCACAAAAGAACATTTATTTGGGCTGGGGGCCCACAGTGTTGGGGAGCAGAGGGGTGGGATGCATCTTCATCCACCCAGGAAGCTGAGTATTGTCAGTCGGTCAGGAGAGCTATAAACTGTCAAAGCCGGCCCCGCAGTGACTTGCCTTCTCCAGCAAGGCTGCACCTTCTAAGAGTTTCACAGCCTCCCCAGACAGTCCCGCCAGCCAGGGACCAAGTGTTCTGTACACGAGCCTGTGGGGGCTACTTCTCATTCAGATCACCGCAGGTGGGGAGGTGGGCGGTTCAGTACCCAACCCTCTTGGATACCAAAGGACCAACTGTACTGATTTTGGAGAGTTAAAAATAAGTTTCAAAGCAACTGCAGTGGTGCCTCCCTCTAACCCTGACATCCGGTAGGTTAAGCAGCAGAGTCGTAGGGGTTCAGGATCATCCTTGGTTACTGAGTGAGTAGCCTGGGCTACCTGAGCCCCAGCCTGGGGAAAAAAACAAAACTCCATGTGGTGGCACCACCTGTTATTCCAGCACTTGTGGGCAGAGGAGCATTGCAGACTCCAGGCCGGCCAGCCGCATAGCCAGCCAGCCCTTGTCTGTAATTGAATGCACGATAAGAACGTTACCAGCTTCTCCACATTGTAAGACTCTGTTCACAGCATGTGTCCGGAAGCCTGCCTTATGCACATCTTTCGGGGGGGGGGGGGATAGTTACAGTGCAGCTTTAAAAAACAGGATCGGAAGCCGCCTGGGATAATTATGCTTGCTTTGTCTAATCTCAGCTCTTGGAGGCAGCAGCCCCAGGTTTGAGGCTAGCCTGGTCTACGTAGCAAGACCCTGCCTCAAATAAGTGTTTTCTATGTGTTTAGTTTTATAGTGTGTGTTTGTGGGGTTTTTGTTTGTTTGTTTGTTTTTGTTTTTGTTTTTTGTTTTTTTTACAAATTTATTTCATGTGGGCTGGATATAGCACACATGTGGAGATGTAAAGAGGACAGAGGACAGCTGGCAAGAGACTTTCGTTTCCCACCCCCCTCCCAAACACCCCTACTCAGTTGGGCCCAGGGGTCGTGGCCCTGAGGCCATCAGGCTTGGTGGCAAGTGCCTTTACCTGCTGAGCCATCTCACTGGCCATTGCTGTGCTCGTTTTAAAGGGTCTGTTTTTTTAAGCTGTAGGATTTCTTTGTATTTATCTTGTATGTCTAGGGTCTGAGTGTCCAAATGTGCGCCCCATGCATGCAGGTGCCGTCTGAGGTCAGAAGAGGGCATTGGGCCCCTGCGAGGTAGCAAGTGCCCTTAACCAGTGAGCCTTCGCTCTCGCCTCAGACTCCTGCGCGGGCTGCAGGCCTGAACACCGCTCTGCTCTACCACACATTTCACCTTGTTTTGGAGGAGAGGCCTTTCCAGTGAGTGAGTGCAGGCCCGCTTTCTCCTCGCCTGGAGAGGTGTGCTTCCAGCCCTCAGAGTTGGTCTGGCTCCTCTGGGAATGCTGAGGCCCCTGGTGTCCAGGTTGGTTCTAGATGAAGGCTCCATTCTTGGGGGGCTGGGGGGGGGGCGGCGAGTGGGTGGTTAGGAGGGCTTCCGGTGCTCTGCTGCCCCCTGTCCCGTGGATTCAGGCTCTGTCCTAGCATCTGAAATGGTTGTGCCAACAGATGTGGGGAACATAGTGAGGGGTGCTTCATGGACCCAAATTGTGTTTCAAACCAAAACAGTCCTGGCGATTCTGGCTCTCTAACCAGAGGGTTGAGGAGAACTTCTGGTCTCACTGTGTGGAGGTAAAGAAAGCATGAAGCTGGCTAGGAAGGAGCTGTGTCGTCTGTCACTGAGGCAAGGAGCTGGATGGCCGTCTCCCAGCGAGCTCAGCCGCTCACCAGAGGGCCTCGCCATGGTGCCTTGGGGCCGCAGTCAGGGCAGTTAGGACTCAAATGGTTCCACTGACTTGGCTGATACTTGGTGCTTGGGCTTTTGGGTCGGAGCACGTTTAAGGTGTGAAGATCATTGCTAGATAAGGCTCGCTGGACCCGAGTCCTGTTACTCTGGCAGGGTGAAAGGCTCAGCCCCGCTGTGGCTTCTCAGTTCTCGTTTGGTTTTGCTGTAGTCTGCTGCTGAGCACACTAACTGTGGTCGGGTCGGGCGTGTTTCCTGCCTGGCCAGCCTCCAGCTCCATGCCTGCTGGGCCTGTGTGCCCTTTTATCACCATCTCATGGTTTCCTTTAAATCTGCTTTCCCCTCTCCCTAAAGCAGACCCATCCATAACATGGCCAGCGTGATGCCCCTGCTAGATTTACTATCTAGAAGAAAAGTAGTGCTGGCCAAGCCCCACTCACTCACCATTCCTCCTGGAACCTCCCTCAGGCCCCGTCTTCTGGATGGTATCCCCAGAAATGCCGTGGGGTAACAAGGGCCCTGTGTGAGGACCCTGAAGTCCGTGTGCTGTGTGGGGTCGAAGCATCCCCTCTCTGTCACACCTCAGTCTGTGGCTTGGATATCAGAGCACAGGGTCCCTCCAGGCTCAGGAGTTACAAGGTGTCGCTCATTTAGTGGGTACCTCTGGCCACCTTGTTTCCTCGGAGGGTACCCTGGTGGTGAGGGAGCACAGGACACTGACCTCTGTGCAGTTCACTCACTTGCTCGGAAAGTAGGAGGAACTCAGTGTCTGTGTGTGCTCTCCGTCCTCCCACATGGCCCGGTGCTCCCCTCCAGGCAGCCTGCTGCAGATGGATGAAAGCCGCTGGTGGACAGAAGCCGCTGGTGGACTGAGCCGAGGGAGCCGAGACCCATCTCCCCGCCTCTTCCTCCTTCCCATTGGGGCCCAGGAGCACAGATCTGTCTTCATCTCTGATGTTTCCTCCACACATCCCCAGGCCTGAATGGGTGTGGCCAGTGTTTTCTTTGCCCTAGCAACAAGGCTGTTCTGGAGTGTGCGAACCTTGACTCTCAAGCCATGCTCTCTGCGTTTAAATCCTGCCCCCTTTTCTGTTGAGCTTTGCATCTTTGGGCTTGGTGCTCTGGACTGCCTCCTCCCCAGTACGGCCAGTCAGATGAGGTGAAGCAGGGAATGCCCGTGCTTACCCAGCACGTAGTCAGGCCTATAGTGGGTCACATTACTGGGACATAGTAAGTGCTCAGTAAACGGTCTCTGCTCCTCTCTGTGGTGGTGGATGGAGGTCCGCGACACGGAGAGCTGAATTGCAGGAGGAGAGGAAATAGGTGTTTTGTTTTCCTCACATTTGATTCTGGTCGGATCCAGAAGTGGCTTCTACCTCACAAGCTGTTCAGAAACACAGCAGGAAACCAGCTTGGACCATACCGCCCTGCTGTATGTGCTTGCACACAGGCTCTGCGGTTGGGAGTCTCAAAAATCAGTACATCAGTCTAGTCCATTTGGGCTGCTGTAGCAACATACCTTAGACTGGATAATTTATAAACAACAGAAGCCCCCTCCTCTCAGTTCTGGAGGCTGGGAAGTCCAGAAGCAAGATTTGTTATGGCGGCCACAGTAGTATGCTGTAGCTGCTGCTGCTGCTCCTGGTCAGGAGAGGGTGCAGGGTCTCCATTGCTTTCAGCATCTCAAGAGCTGCCCTTCCTGCCTCCACCTCCTAAAAATAGATTCTTGGTGCTCATAGTTGTACCCTGGCTATCTGTATAACATCCAAGTCAGGCTAGATTGGTCTTCTCAAGCATTCTGGTAAAATCATTCAGAATTTTTCCTCAAAGCGTCTCTGGAAGGTCCAGTATATCAATCACCCCCAGGGTGGGTGTGGCCTTGGTCTTGGGGACTGTTGTTCACGGAGCAGGACTTGCTTCCTGGATTGGGAAGCAGTCCAGGTTCTGTGTAATCAGGCCTTTGCTCGACAGGCTGCAGTTGGAGCTGACACTGCTGGCCTTGGTGGGGTCATAGGAGAGAGTTTTGACGTAAGAGTTTACATATAAAGGAACTTGCTTTGCTTACTGATTTCTAAGAGATCCCATCCTTGGTGCTCGAGAGATGATTCAGCAGTTAAGAGCCCTGGCTGATCTTCCAGAGGACCCAAGTTGGATTCCCAGCGCTCGCATGGTGGCTTCTAAGTACCATCCTAACAGTTTCAGATGATCTGGTACCCTCTTCTGGCCCCTTTGAGCACTGCACATATGTGCATAGACATACATTTAACCAAAACCCTCAATACACATACAAAATTAATCTTTGTAAAAGTAATCGTAAGCCGAGCTTGAAGAGTACCACCATTTTGCTTATTCACACTGAGAAGATCTTCCTCTGCGGCGCTGGCCCGCCAGGTCCGCCTTTCTCATCCCACCAGCCTCGCTTGTATTGGTTTGGTTGAGAAGCGAGTCTCACTGTGTTTGTCACAGTGGCACTCCTGCTTCGTCCTGTTAGCAGCCGAGGGCACAGGCGCAGACCACTGTGTCCGGTAAACTGAGTCTGTTTTTAATTCTTTTAAAATAGGTGACTTAAACAAGCAATTTCCCTCCTAGTGTAGAGGTTTAGCCTAGTACACTTGAAACTTGCCTCCTTGCTAAGGCCCCGGGTGAGTGCCATGTTGGAGAGTCAGAGAGTCCGTTATCCTCACCCCTGTGTGTAATGGGACTGAACTATGAGGGCGTTTACAAGTCCCCTTTATGTGTCATTTTAATGGCTGTCCCTAGCAGGACCAGTGGTCATAGTCTTGCTTATTGATTGCCCCGCGTATTGTGCCTGGAGAGTGGTGTGAGTGAGAGTGTTCGTTTGTTTGAGTGCAGTGATTCGGTTTCCACGCATCCATCCCGGCGAGGTGCTATTATCCTAATTTATTGATGAGAAAATTGAGATTCAGGGAGGTTAAGTAATTTGCTTATCATTACGCTACTGGTTAATTGTAGCGTTCAGAGTCCTTCCTGGCTTGCCGGTTAGTGCAAGGCCCATGCTGTTGAGTCTGCCTGTGCAGCTCCAGTGGCCGCTTGTGAAGTACACGCCCTTTGCTCCACGTCTGAAACTCCTACTTTGAAAGTGAAGTTCACAGCTTGCTTTCTTCCCGGCTGCTGAGCCAGTGGTTCTTGTGGTGTAGGATTTAGGAATGACAGGCTGGGTCTGTCTGCACAAGCCCTCCCAAGCATCTCCTTAAGCAGCTGCAGCAGCCTGCTTCCACCGCAGTGCCCTCTAGGGGGCGCTGCTCAGCATAGGTCGGGGAGGCTGGGCTTCTGCCAGCAGCTCTAGGGAATGGCAGTGGCTGGGGAGAGAGAAGAGGTGGAACCGGCTCTCCTGACAGTATTCTCTGCTTGCCTGCCTGTCCCAAAGGCTTCCATCCACTGTGAGCTGGATTGCTGGCTCCGAGTTTGAAAGTTGACCCTGCTACCTCTCCCTCCTGGCGGGTGACCTTGCGCAAGTTCTTGCCCTCTCTGAGCCCGTGAAGTTTCTTTTCCTCATCTCCCAGCAGGCCCTGTGGATACTGTGCCATGCCAGGACTCCAGGAGTGAAGGCAGGGAAGCAAGCCCCGCCTTCTTGTAGCACATTCTTTTTTTGTTTGTTTGTTTGTTTGTTTTTGTTTGTTTGTTTTTTGGGGGGTGGTTTTTTCGAGACAGGGTTTCTCTGTGTAGCCCTGGCTGTCCTGGAACTCACTCTGTAGACCAGGCTGGCCTCGAACTCAGAAATCTGCCTGCCTCTGCCTCCCAAGTGCTGGGATTACAGGCGTGCGCCACCACGCCCAGCTTTTTTTGTTTTTGTTTTTGTTTTGTTTTGTTTTTTAGCACATTCTTGCAATGGGGCTCACCGTGGTGGGGCTCTGAAGAGAAAGTGTAATGCCTGGTTCCACTGAGTCCCAGACACGAGTGGGTGCTTCCTGCAGGCCAGCGAGGCAGGCCTGGACGCACAAATAGAGACGCTAGATCCAAGGGCACTGGCCCTGGGTGGGAACAGGACTCCTCATTTGCCGATGTCCACACAGCTCCTGCCAGTGCTAGGAGTGCCCAGCGGGGAGTCCAGGAGGTGCCATTTCTTCCCTCAGCCCCTTAGCTTTTGTGGAGTAGAACTTTTACACCTTAGGAACTGTCAAGGAGGGGCTGGGAGACTGAGGAAGACGGGAGGAAGTTTAAGAACTATTTCAAAGTGGGTTTCTCATCTTCTCTCAAGATACTGTGGTCTCAGTTTCTCTGGCCAAAGCAGTATTGATTGTTTGCGAGCAGCATATAAAGGCGTAACTGGGCAGGCGCCGTCGCCCTGTCCCTCCCACGGTCAGAGGCATCTGCAGGCATCCGTGTGCAGCATTTGGGTGCACAGGGCCCTCTGAAGAAGGTGTCCGTCCCCTGGAACTGGAGTTAACAGGCGTTTGTGAGCTGCCATGCCGCTGCTGGGAACCGAACCCCAGTCCTCTACGAGAGCAGCAAGTGCGCCCCCTCCCCAGTCCCCTTTCACAACTCTCAATGCCCTCAGGTGGGTTTTGTGTCACGTCAGTTCATGGTACCCCAGCTGTGTGTGTGTCTGCTGCTTCCCTGCCCACACCGGGCGTTTCTCTCAGGTCTGGGCTCCACAAAGCAGTAAACACGAGTTCATCTTTGTGTGGCACGATGTACTTCCATCTCCTGTACTTACTGGCTGCACTCGGCCCTGTGTGTTATATGCGGCAATGTGGACAGTAGAGAGCACCCCGAGTGTCCACGGTGGATCACAGCCCCCTCTGCGTGCCACTGGAGGGGAATTAGAGCTGCCTCATTAGCAGGGGTAAAGGCTGGAAGCCAGTGCTGCGGGCTGTCTGCTGTCCCCAGAGTCCTCCGTGGTAGCTGCGCTATCTTCTGCTTTCAACCATTTTCTTTACTTCAGTTGAAATTTGATCCATTACAGTATGGCTGAGGGCCTAATTAGCCAGAAACCTCAGGAAATTAATAAATAAAGAATCCATGAGTTGCACGCAGCGCCCTCCCTTTGAGAGTGGTTCTCATCCCTCTTGTTTCCCATGACTCTTCTACCACGCTTTAGTTCCAACCGGACTTGGCTAGAACGGCTGCTTTCCTGACGAGCTCCTGCCTTGCTGGCGTGGGTGGGTTAAAAAGCCGGGCCTGGGCCCCACCATCCCCCAGTCTACCCGGAGCAGTGTCCTGGTGCTTATGCTGAAGGCCCTGCCGACGTGAGTGTGGCTGTCCTCCGTGTCTGTCCCGTACCCTGGAGGAGGGGTGCCACATGCCAGCACGGCCCTTGCTTGCTGAGACCATGCCGAGGCTCCATGCTCGCCTCCCTCCTCTCTCGCTGATTTCTGTGGTTTGGGGTTGGCTCCTGGAGTCCCAGGATCTGAGTGGTTCTGGCCACAGATTCCTCTCTTTCCTTTCCCCAAATAGACCACGTGCCTCAACCAAGTGGAACAGTCTGAGGGTTTCACGTGGCGAGACGGACGGTCTGAAATGAACTCTGTAGGAGCCTTGCAGGAGGAGGGTGGTTCTGCAGCCTGCCTGTGGGAGCGGACTTACAGATCCAGCACCCATGATAAAGAACCCAGGACTCAGGCCCTGTCCCCACCCTCCTTTCTTCCTGGACTGAACCCAGGCCCGTGTGCTAGGCAGGCGCTCTGCCACTGAGCTCCGAGCTCCGAGGCCACTGCTGTTGGAAAGCTGTCTCTGCATGCCAGTCTCTGCACGAAACCAGAGAGCTGGTGTTTTTGGTTTGTTTGTTTTTGTTTTTAAGTTCCCAGTAGAGCAGCTGGCAATGCTTTGGATTTACATCTGGTCTTCTCCTGAGGGTTTTATTAATACCCAGAGAGTTCATGTTGTGTTGTGGAGTGCTTTTTTGTTTTTTGTTCTTAATCACGCATTTGGGGCTGGAAAGATGATTCAGTGGGTAGAGGCCCTGGCAGAGTCCATGCAAGGGTGGGAGGAGAGACCTGATGCTGCAGAGTTGACCTCTGACCCCTTGTCCGCACATACACAGTACAATGAGCAACAGTAATAACATCGTGGAGTATTAGTTCCCAGTGCGAAGATGTCTCCGTGGCACCTGTACCCACCTCTGTCTGCTCCTTACGTGTTTTGGCAGGGGTGACTTAGGTTCCTTTTCCTGGAAGAGAACTGTCTAGCGTGATTGATACCTTTGGTGATAAGAAAAATGCTGGCAAGCTGGTGCTTCTGGCCTTCTTTCGTACATCACAGGGGCCACGGTGTCTCTCCCTCTGCTGGTGACCAAACCCTCTCTCCCAGCTCGGCACCCTGCGCACGGTCCAGGCTTTGGGGCTAACGGTCACTCTGAATGATGTCATTCACCTTGATGAGGGAAAATAAGAGCAGAACAGCCGTGTGCTCGTCCTGGTCCTTCCAGAAGCGCTGGCAGACCTCCGTTCCAGGGACACTGTCATGGCCAGCGCGGAGTCCATCTGAGCATCTTCCAAGCCAGGAAGTTAGGATTCCAGGGCAAGTTGTATAGGTGGAAAAAATAAGAACCAATTCTCTTGTTGGTGCTGAACGCTTTAGAAAGTACTAGACGCTTCTCCTGCGTTTTCAGTATACTCTGGGCACTTGCCTCCCTGCCACCCCATGACCACAAGCGTGCACTCTCACTCTGAGCTCCGCGCCCTCAGCCCCTCGCTTCTTAGATCCCCTTGCTTTTCTCTGGGATGACACCCTACAAAAGCATTAACTGCCTCTCTGAACCACTCGGTTGGACTCACAGTTTGACCTAGGTTCCTGTCCTCTCTCCAGGATGCCTGTGGTTGCTCTGCAGCTTGGGAGCCTCCACCAGTCCCTCTGGGCCCTTCCGTTCCCTTCCCTTGTCTGGCGAATCCAGCCCTCCCTTCCTGTTACCAAGTGCCCGGCTTTCCCTGTGCTGTGCTGTGTGCAGAGTGCCCAGTTCCTTGGGGCCCCACGTGCCATCTTAGCGCTGCCTGGGCTCAGCAAAGGAAAGGCTTCGGCATGGGATGCGCTCTAGGCAGATGGCGAGGTGGGCAGGCCCTCCTAGTCCCCCAGGGCAGGTTTTTTCTTTTTCCCAGGAGCGCTTGAAGCTCCTCAGCACCGAGGGCCAGCCAGCTTTGGGTCTTGGGAAGCTTGTTCTGGCCAAGATGTATGGAAGTAGGGAGGCTGGGTCAGGTGTGGCTTCATCAGGAGATGGCCATGGGCCCTGGTCAGGGGAGTAGAGATGGAGAAAGCTAACAAAATAGACTAATAATCCAGGTGTTTCCTACTGCTATTACTGGCACGTAGTAAATGCTTAATAAATATCCACTGATGTTTGCAATGTAACTGCTCAGTTGAGGGTGATCAATTTCAGGTTTGTTTTTAGTATACATGTGTTGAGGAGATGGCCCTTTCCAACCATCAGAGACGAGAAGCTCCAGGAATGAGATGGTCTGGAGACCTGTTGTCTGCCCCCGAGCCTCAGCCTTGTCATTGAGTGGCCCTCTGTCCCAGGGCCACTGTCGAGCTACACCCAGGGAGAGCAGGCCCAAGCCTGTTGGGGGCCTGGCCACTGCAGGGGCAGCACACATGGGTGGTGTCACAATTCTGCATTTGCCTCCCTCTGTGAGCTCCATCCCGGGAAACTCAAGCATCCGTCAGTTACAGGAGGGCTCTTCCCTCTGGGAGGCTCGCATCATGTCTGCCTGTGATTGTTCCCGCTTGCCTCCATAGTCCGCCCTTTCTCTGACTCCTGCTTCTGCCCTTGGTCCTAACACCCTTGAGTCCTGTCCCTGGGACTGAAACCCAAACAAATCCTGGGTATTTGAACAGCCCCCCTCCACCACCTAGCATGCTGAGTTGAATGGTGTCCTTCAGGCCTTGCAGCAAAGCAGAAACAGCTGGTGGTAACAAGAGACCAGCCACAGCCCTCCCCGAGGCTGATGGTCCAGCAGTGTTGAGTATCTATTGGTCAGTGATAACTTTTGCAAGCTTGGTAATTCAGCAATTTCTCCTTGGCTACAGATGAGAGCAGGCCCCGCAGGCAGGAATGAGTCATGTCACAGCAGAGACGAGTCTTCCAATAATAAACATCTTCCTGCCATTGCAGAGGCAAACATCCGCGGTCATGTCACTGGGGCTGTCCAAAGCAAGCGCTGCGTTCGTTTCTGCAGCTTAGAGGCTTCCCTCTCGCTGCCGTTCCCTCTCGCTGCCGTTCCCTTCTTTAGGGACACAGGATTTTCTCATAGCAGTCTGAACACCAGTCCCAAAGTGTGAAGGGACGAGAGTCAGGGTCTTTCCCAGGACTCCTGGGCCAGCCTCTGCCCTTCTGGATTCCGTTTTCTTGTCTGGGTGGAGAGCGTTCTCCTCAGGAATGGTTTCCATGGGCTCTTCTTTGCCTGCACCGCCAAGGAGCAGCCTAGGGGCCTTTGCTCTCAGCTCCTGCAGGCACGCTGGGTAGCACACTAAGTTGGCATCATGGACTTCCTGCAGAGCCACACACTAAGGGGCCCCATGGTGAACTGTAAGGGAATTTCAGAGGTCAGCTGTTCTGTCTCATGGACGAGCCCAGTAGGAAGAGGCCAGGATGCTCATGTTTGGTTTCCTGCCCTTCTTGGAGTGCTGGCACTGCTATGCGTGCTGGCGTGTGGTCAGAAGACAAGTTGGAGGAAGCAGGTCTCTCCCATTGCAGGTTCCAGGGACCCGGGGCAGGTGTTCAGGCTGTGAGTACTCTTACCCGCCAAGCCATCTCGCCAGCCCCGTGGTCTGGTTTCTTTCTTTTTTTTCTTTTTTTCTTTTTTTTTTTTTTTTTTTGGTTTTTCGAGACAGGGTTTCTCTGTGTAGCTCCGGCTGTCCTGGAACTCACTCTGTAGATCAGGCTGGCCTCGAACTCAGAAATCCGCCTGCCTCCGCCTCCCAAGTGCTGGGATTAAAGGCGTGCGCCACCACCGCCCCGGCGTGGTCTGGTTTCTTAAGGCAGGGCCCAGCAAGCCTGTCTGGCTCCGTGTGGCCTAGTGTCAGTCTTTGAAGGTACACTGGTATCATTCTGCGTAGAGACATTGTCTCTCAGTTGTCAAGACTGCCACCTAGAGTTACATCATCGCCTTCCTTTACTCTTCTGGGCTTTGTTGGGATTGAATTTTTGTCCAGTTGGAAAGAGCTGGGACCAGTGACCCCATCTCTTTCCTGCCTGGATCAGACTGGAATTGAGCAGGTGAAAAGGCCTTGCCTTCTGCTGTTGCTGTGCCCACAGGCCAGGCAGCCGTGGTGTGTCGGTCACACGTCCCTACCAAGGGAGAGATGCTTAAAGCTTTCCGACCACAATAGAACAGGAAATGCAGAGCTGGGTGTGGGAGAGCATGATTGGAACCCCAGCTCTCTGGAGACAGGACATGAGGCACATAAGTTCCAGGTTAGCCTGGGCTACATAGCCAGGCCTTGTCTAATTTGGGCAGAGCCATTGTTTAGTTCAGTGAGGCCTTGGGCTCACAACGGCTGCTAACTCCAGTTCCAGGGAATCCACTGCCTTCTTACGACCTCCAGTGCAGGCAAAATACTCATACACATACATATAAATCTTTTCTTAAAAAAGATGGAAAACTATTAAAAAGAGAGGGGTGTGTGTGTGTGTGTGTGTGTGTGTGTGTGTGTGTGAGAGAGAGAGAGAGAGAGAGGGGGAGGGGGAGGGAGAGGGGGAGGGAGAGAAATAGCTGCCATAATTTTTCCTCCTACATTAAGCACTAAAAGTTAACGTGGTTTAGAGTGTGAGCTGAGCCCCTGGCGCTGGCTGCATGGCAGAGCGAGCTGCTGTTCCTGCAGAGTTGTGGCTCTGCAGGGCGTGGATGAGAAGCTGCATCCTTTCTTCCTGTCCTGCTTATCTCTCCCTGCAGCTTGTACGGGCAGCAGCTGGCGATGGAGCGGTCCCCAGTGTTGGGCAAACCTCGTTTGAATCTCATGGGTTCAGCCACAGACCTTATGACTCCAAGCACGTCCCCAGCCTCTGTCCCTTTGACCATTGACGCACTGTATTTTCAGTATCTCCTGGGGTGGGCCCAGAGGTGATATCTGTTGTGAAGACTTATGTTTGGGACTCCCTGGAAAGGATGCCGTGGTAGACGGTGTCCCAGGAGCCACGCCAGTGTGCCCTCCTGCCCCTAATCCTCAGGGGCTGCTGAGGCTCAGCCGTGGCATTCCCACTGTGTGCCCTAGGGGAGGAGCCGAGTTAAGTAATAAGGGAGTCTCACCAGACCTGCCCTGTCTCATGACCAGCTGGCCCGAGTGCCAGGGGCAGAGAGCTGCACGCCTGTGAAGGTCTTAAACGATGAATGTCATGGCCACGCCCTGCTGCTGTAGTTGGAGAGAAGTTACAGTCTCAGTGTACCACAGAGAAGAGAAGCCCTGCCTCAAGCCACGGCCTGGGCAGACATGTATTGAAGGGTGCTTCTCTGGCCTTTTATTTTTTTTATCTTGGTGTGTGTGTGTGTGTGTGTGTGTGTGTGTGTGTGTGTACTGTTTTTAGTAAAGAACATTTGCAGGTAGTAGGGCAGGGTAGTTAATGTTGTGATTCTGGGTTGAGAGTCCATCCCAGCCCCACCAGGTGCTAGCTGTATATATATATATAGTTTGACAAATTCTTAGCCTCTCTGCCACAGTGACCTCACTCCTGAAATGGACGTGCAGCTGCAACATCTTTTATCATGAGCTCACCCATGCAGTGCCCGGCCGAAAATCCCATCGGCAGTTCCTCCTATCAACTGGCCCAGTCGTGGGTGTATAGTGTGCTTTTTACAGAAGTCTGTGTATGTGCATAACTGACATGTGGAGGTCAGAGGGCAGTTTATAGAAGTTGACGCGTCTGCTGTGTAGGTCCTGGGGCTCCACCTCACATCAGCCGAGCTTCACAGCGTGTGGCCTACCCCGAGGCACCTCAGCAGCCGCGGCTCAGCTCTGCTTTCTTTAGGACTCCAGCTCTCCTCTTTTGCACTATGCTGCTGTTGGACAGGTTGGAAAGACTAGCTTCTCCTGCCGTGAGCTTGCATACGACACAGATACATTTTTAGATTGAGACGGGCATGAAGGGCAGTGTCACTGTCTCTCAGCCCCAGTCCTAGGGCCTTCTTTGGCTGGCTGTCATCAGGATGTCCAAGAGGTCCCACTTTGTTCCTGTAGCCCTCAGGCTTCCAGCTGTGGAGTGTGACCTTTTAGCCCTGCTCAGTGACACACAAGTATGGTTTGTGCGTGTCAGCCTCCAAGAGACTCCGAGGTCAGGCGTTTCTGTGGCCACAGAGCCGCTGGGCTTCATCTGCAAATGAAAACCATCTGGGCAGCCTCGTGGGTCATGTGGGAGCCAGATGGGAGCCGGCAGGCGGGCAGGGCAGCCTGGGGCAGTGGCCGGCGGTCTCTTCCCACTGACCATTGCCTCTGCTGCCTTAACCCTGGGTCCTGGAATGCCGGGGTAGTCCAGGACTAGGCAGCAACCAGTCAAGAAATGTAACCAGGGCCAGAGTGTGGTGACATGCACTCCAGGTCTTGTGGGAGAAGGGCACCAGGTGACCTACTGGCCACCGGGGTCAGAAGGCCTGTGACCAAAGCAAAGGGCTGGGAGGGAACTAAATGGCAGAGTTGGTGGAAGTCATTGATTACCCTCTGCTGCAAAGCCTCCCTGGAAACACGGTGGTGGGGCGGCAGCTTGTTGGCTCTTCGGGAAGTAAAGCCAGCAGGCAGGGCCATGTGCAGTGCAGGCGGGACACTGCATCCTCCTCTGGTCCACACAGTCGCAAGAACCAGGTCCCACTCATGACTCAAAAGGGAGACAGGGTGGGAGACTCTCTGAACACTGTGGATTGAAGAGGGCGGGGCGAAGGCACGTTGTTAATTTGTCTCCAACATCTTGGAAAGTAGAATAGTAATTTCCAGTTCTCGGCCCCTGCCTTCTGCTGCTCTGAGGAGTGCTTAGAACACAGGACGGAGGTTAGAGTGAGAGCGCGGGGATTACGTCTGTGCTTGTTTGGGCAGAGGGAGGCACTGAACCCGGCTCTTAAGCACCCTGCTGCACTACCGAGACATTGATGTGGCAAAGCATCGTGCCGGCTTGCGAGCTGCTGGGACAGTTTTTGAGTGAGGTTTGTTGGAGGGGCAGACAGAGACCTGGCCCTGGCCTTGGGGCATGTGCTTGTCAACCGAGGTCATGTGGCTGTGCCACTGCGTCCACACGGCACTTGGAAGAAGAGCCGTGGGCCTCTGTGGCCCCTGCTTCCCCAGGCTCCTCAGAGACAAGGGCGGAGGTTGTCGGCATCCTGGCCACGGTTTAAATGCATTCCATCACACTGAAGTTTGCAGAGGTTGTCAGCACTGACAGTAAAGCTTTCAGATGTGGGCTGGGGTGGCGACCACTGTGGGCATCAGCGTGGGGGTGTCACGTTTGGGACAGTGAGTGTGTACTTTTGATGGAACACATATTCAGTGTTAGATTTTTATATGTCTGGGCTCTGGAGAGAGAGTGCAGCAGTTAAGAGTACTAGCTAAGCCGGGCGGTGGTGGCGCACGCCTGTAATCCCAGCACTTGGGAGGTAGAGGCAGGCAGATTTCTGAGTTCGAGGCCGGCCTGGTCTATAGAGTAAGTTCCAGGACAGCCGGAGCTACACAGAGAAACCCTGTCTCAAAAAAAAAAAAAAAAAAAAAAAAAAAAAAAAAGTACCAGCTAATACTCCAAAGGACCCAGGCTTGGCTCCCAGCTCTGTCTTCTGGTGTCCATGGGCACTGTACACAGATGGTACACAGACACACATGCAGGCAAAATATTCATCACACATTTTTAAAAAATGTGAACTGGAGAGATGGCTCAACAGTTAAGAGCACTGACTGCATTTTCAGAGGTCCTGAGTTCAATTCCCAGCACCCACATGGTGGCTTACAACCGTCTGTAATGGGATCTGATGCCCTCTTCTGGTGTGTCTGAGCTAGATGTAGAGAAACCCAGTCTCAAAAACAAACAAACAAACAAACAAACAAACAAACAAACAGAAGACTGTCCCTGAAAGAAATAAAGCCCCTCGGTTGACAGGACCCAGCTGATGGATGTGTCATAGTTTTCAAGAGTCTGAGAAGTTCTGCTGTAAAATACTTGGGATTGAAATGTCTAAGAGGAGGACCATGTGTAAGGGAGGGAACACCATCTTCCCTCCCAAGAAAAAAGGAGCTTTCAGACAGTCGGTCAGTTAACACTCTTAAGTTCAGTTCTCTATTCACCCATTCCATCTGTATCTGAGGGTTGACACTGCAGACCTAGGAATGGTTGCAGAAGACCCAGTCGCTGCTTGTGTTGGGAGACTGGTCTCCCTGTCTACACAGCAGGGCCAGCTACCTCTGTCCAGTGCCACCTTTGAGTAGGGCATGGAAGGAGAAGAACATTGTAATAGCATCTGATGCTTCATTGCCAGATACTTCCCGAGAGAATTGTGCCGGCCCCCAGCCTGCGTGCCCCTGCTCACCAAGCCCTTATGCAGTGTGCTGGCTTCCCTCCCTCCCCAGCACACACTTTAGCCCTCACCGTTTCCTCCCCTCATCTGAGCACTTCCGCAGCATCCCCGGCGCATCTTGACCCCGTGGCTTTATAGTTCCTGTTGAGGAAGAGCCAAGCGTTTTCAGTTCTCCAGTGCACCATGTGTGCTGCCCGCGCTGTGCACAGCACTTAGGCCCGTGGACCCCCTCCCCCTCCCCCACCCCTCCCCCTTCATTCCCACTCATCTGTGCAGCGACCCTGGCAGCTCCTCTCAAGCCAGCCTTCTCCCAGGCTACGTGCCTGTTGGAGCTGACCTGAGCATCTGGTGAGCCTCCCCTGAGGTAGCACATGTTCCTGCCCTGTTTTTGTGGCAACAGACTAAGCCATGGCTGCCTTCCTCAAAGCCACCACTATTTCTTCCTCTATTCTGGGGGTTATGGTTTTGTTTTCTTTCTTTCTCTCATTCTTTCTTTCAAATAAAAATTCCCAGCATTCATTGTCTAATGCAGGTCTGTCAATTCTTAGTAATTGTACAGAGTTGTGTAACCATAAGCACAGTCTGATCTTAGAACGCCTCCCTCGCCATCTCTGTTCCCACCCTGCCCAGGCCCCCACTGTCTGGTCATTTCACACAAGTGGACCATACAGATTCTTTAAAGAAGTTAGTAGCATTTGTGGAGCTAAGAGTTAAACCTAGGACCTCGTGCATGCTAGGCAGACGCTCTGCCACTGAACCATACCCTATTTATCAGAACACATTTTCAAGGGACCAGGCTGTCCTATTGGCTGTTCCCTCTGGGATGTGTAGATAAAGGGATCTTGGGGGTGAAAGGTTTCCCTTTTTTGGCAATGCATGACATTTTATAGAGCGCACCGTCTGTCCATTCACCTAGACCATCAGGAAAAATTGGCTTAAATGGGCAAGCTTGTGCCTTACTTATGGAAAATACAAAAACAACAACAAAAAACAACCAAAAAAACAAAAAAGAGAATTGCTAGTCTTGATGGTGCATACCCATAATTCTAGCACTGAGAAGCTGAAGCAGGAGGATTACTTTCAAGGCCAGCCTGGACTACCCAGAGGAACCCTGTTGAGGCAGGAAAGAAGGCTAATTTACTCAGGATTACCTTTTATGGATAAAACCTCTTTTATATTTTGGGATTTTTTTTTTTTTTTTTTTTTTTTTTTTTTGCAACAGCACCATCTGAGGTCGTCTGGAAACTTGCCAAGTTGCAGTGTGTTGTATTATCATTGTACCATAACATACAATCAAGGCTGCCTTCTCTTGGGGCTGTTATAGACGGTGCCGAAGTGAACATGCTTTATGTCAGAGCCTCTGATAGCTCTGTATGGAGTCCTGAGTCACAGGGTTCGTGTCCACCCCTTAAATTGTTTTTCTTTTTCTTCCCAAGTTGAAACTTAGTTGCAAAATTACTCTGTAGCTATCTTGCTGGAATTTTATCTAGTGCATAAAATGGTTTGCATCCTGCTTGGCTCCAGGTCCCAGGAGGCGGATCTGCTGTGAGGGACTAAGGTCAGGAGGAAAGAGCAGGGCTGTGGAGCCTGGCACCGGGGCCAGAGCCCTGCCACGGACCTGCAGTCTAGACAGCAGCTCGCCCGGTGCCATGTCCAAAGGGTTTGGCTTTGGCTCCCTCTGTTTGTATTTGTTTGTTCCCAAGGCACCTGGAGGGGGTGAACGGTCCCCGCAGTCGTAGTCTTGGGGACAGCGGCCGTTTGATGCTGCCTTGCTACCCGCAGTGGTAGTTGCTCAGTGAGTGAAGTGTAGCGTGTGTCTCGAGCCCGCTTCATACCCTCACCCTGTCGCCAGGCTGTCCTTCCCTGCCTATCAGTGAGACTCTTGCCCCAGCCTGGGCTGGCGCAAAGCTGTGTCTCAGGTCAGGGCAGTGCTCCCGCGTGCCCCCTCTCCCTCACTTGGTAGGAAGCGGGGTCTCTAAGCAAACGGACTCCTGGTGTGCTCAGGGTGCCAGGGTGCCAGGGTGCCACGTGTCCCTTCCCCGCTTGCGCTGGCTGGGAGACAAGCTGGGCAGGCAGGACACGCAGGAGTCAGAGCTGTGACCCACCTGTTGCTTTCAGCCCGGCTTGTCTCTGATTTCATTGTCTTTCAAAGGGTTGTTTTGTTTTGTTTTGTTTTGAGACAGGAACTCACTATAGCTCTGGCTAGCCTGAAACTAACAGAGATGTCCTCCTCCTGCGTGTTGGGATTGAAGGTGTGCCACTACACCCGGCTTTGAGGGTGGCTTTTAGCCTCATCGGCTGTCTTTGCGGTGCAGCAGAGGAAGCCAGTGGAGGGATGCAGGTGCCGCTCATGTGCCCCTCCCCCCTCTGTTGGGTGCTGGCTGAAGCCCAGCTCTCAGGCAGCCTGGGTGGCAGCCCCTTGCTGGGACCCTGGTTGTCATTCTGAGCACTTGGTCTAGGGCTGGACTCAGATTCACCTTTTCGCTGTTGTAAAGAAAGGGTGGAGGGAGCTGCGAGGGTTGGATTTCAGGAGAGATGTTTGATTGTTCCCAGTCACCCCTGCCGGCATCCCTCTCTGAGGCCTATTGATGACAAAGGTATCTTTTATTAACGCGCCCCCCCCCCCGCCCCAATGAGTGTTCTCAGGTGCTCTCCAGGCGGCTCACCGAACTAGTCAGTCTTGCGTGTGTGCTTTCCCTTAGCTGTGGGGAGAGTCGTACTCTCTTGTCCCCCCTCCTACCCTCCGTCCCCTGGGTGTGCCCTGGCCTCATCGTCTGGGCTTCGTGTCTGGACTAAAATCAGGAGTGAAGCTGGAAGAGCTGCGGCAGGAGTTGTGGGATGTTGGGACCTCGTTCTTTGCAAACAGTGGGCTGGGGAGATGGCGCAGGTGCCCTTGCCTCCAAGCCCTGAGGACCTGTAGCACACATTGTAATCTTGCGGTGAGATAGAATGGATGGGAAACGGAGATGCCAGTCCCCGGAAGCTTGCAGGCCAGCTAACCTGGTGTAGGCAGTGGCAAACAAAACCAGTACCCGAGGTTGCCCTCTGACCTTTCCTGCATGTCCATGTGTACACACACACACACACACACACACACACACTTTTAAGGGTCAGTTCTGCCAGGAACATTCTAAGTGGCACACAGTAAGCCCAGCAAGTGTCCCAAGTCTGTTGTGCACAGAACGTTGGTGGAGCTGGGGACGGCTCAGTGTTTGACAGCTCAGCGTCAGGTCTTTAGGTCTTAGAGAATGCTGTGTGGCAAAGAACCGGAACAGCCTGGACTTGGGTGTGGCAGACAGAAGAGAATTGCTAGTGGGAGGAAGATGCAGGTGGGAGGAAGCGCTACCAAGTGGCCAGTGCTCTGTGAGCAGGCTGCCTGTAAAAAGGACCGTTCCCCGGGAAACTGTCAGCAGGGACCGGAGCGCTGCGGGTTGTGGGGGCAGGGGACTCTGGAGTAACTAAACTCCCCCAAGAGTCTGCGATTCTTTAAGGAACAAAGATCCTAATTCAAAATTCCTGCTACTTGATACCAGCTTTACCCCACTCTATTCCAAGTGTGTCTGGCTGTGTTTTACAGGAGTGGGGGGGGGGGTTCTAAGATGCTTTGGAGACCGTGATGCCCATCGGCGGGGCTGGC
Source organism: Apodemus agrarius (assembly GCA_964023405.1). NCBI lineage: Eukaryota > Metazoa > Chordata > Mammalia > Rodentia > Muridae > Apodemus > Apodemus agrarius. The sequence goes on along the minus strand of OZ030009.1, from coordinate 17,068,150 downwards.
ACAGCCCTGCACTGCACCTCCTCCCTCAGGCTGTGATGCTGATCTCAGGTGGACAGCAGTTGATGCCAGCCGCTCCTGTGGGCCGGCTGATGCTGTTGAGGACGGCCCTCTATGCTCCATACCGCCTCGAGCTTGCGTGGTCTTGGAGGGAACGCACACAAGAATAAGTCTGGCTGAAGAGCAAAGCTGTTTTCCATCATTGATTAGAGACGGATTCCTCCACCGCCCCTTGCTCTGGAGTGAATCCTCCTGTGAGAAGGAGCTGAGTCACATTCCTCAGCCAAAGGCCACGAGGAAGCTGAGAAGTAAGCAAGCCTTGTGATGACCGCAAAGGCCTCTGGGGCCAGCCCGCGCTGGGGACTCGGGCCTGACACCTGTGTCCTTACTGTCTTGGTTCCAGTCCTAAGTTCCAGAGCTGAGGTGCAGACACAGCTTCTGACATGGTCCACAGGCCCTGTGCAGAGTCTCGTGGGAAACGGCACACAGATAGGTAGTCCACGCCCCTGCCACTTAAAAGCAAGAGACGCCAGTGTGGGAAGACCAGTGGATCATCTTGGGAAATTTCGTCTTTTCCTTCAGCATGTTCTGTCTTGGATTCATTTCCTAATAGAATTTTCTCATTACAGTCTGCTTTCCCAAAGCTGTAGGGAGCATCACATTCCTGAGGGGCGCAGGGGTGCCCCCACTTCCTGCTTGAGCAGCACCTACCTCAAGCACGGAGCTGTGCGTGTGTACAGAGAGCAGCGGGGTCACTAGCAAAGGCCCCAGCACCTGCATGTCCTCTGTGTCGTGTCGGGGCCTGCACTCCCCACTTGTCCAGCCTCTCCCGAAGCAGTGACTCCAGCTGGGAGAGCCGTGACAGGGTGTCCGTAGCGTTCTTCCCACAGTTCTTCACGTGAGGAGCGTGACCTCAGAGCCATGTGCCTGGCTCGCTCAGCCCCTCTCCTGCCGTGGGCGGTGGTGGGAGGTAAGAATAATACTCGAAGGATGGATGCATTCTCTGTGGGCTCTGTGCAAAGCCGAGCACTTGTTGGCCATCCAAACACTGTTGTTGTCTGGGGAGTCAGGGGTTAGACGGGGAACACCTTCTATCTATCTGTGAGCAGAAAGCTGAGCAGGACACCCCCCTCCGCTTCCCTGAACTTGGCCCTGTTCTATCTGGCACAGAATGTCTGAGCTAAGATCAAACAAACTTGGCAACGTGGAGCAAAGATTTTTTCTCTTTGTGTCATGGGTGAGTTTTGAAGCTGGCTTTGCTGAGGCCCCTGGGCAGCAGTTTATCTGGTTTCTCTGTGCTGGTAGGAGGATCCCAGATAGATGCCTTTCTAACACTGCAGTCCTAGGACATCTTGCTGTGACAGTAACCCTGCTGCCCTTGTGACTTGTCCCCTGGTGTAGGGTCCCCTTCTTCACTCTGCAGAGGGTACCCAGGCAGCTCAGGCATTCACAGGGCTGAGAGGCAGAAGCAGTTGAGGCACACTGTGTGTTCTCTTTCTTGGAAATTACTCCTGTGCTGCTTGGGAGAGTGTGTCTTCCAGGGCTCGGTGGGGTTTTATGTAGCTCAGAGCTCGGTGGAGTTCTGGATGTAGCTCTGGCCTCTGAGGGGTTCTTTGTGTGTCCCAGTTCTCTTTGGGGTTGCAGGTAGCCCTGACAGCCATGTTTATCTGTATGTTAGGAATGTACAGTGAAGAGGTGACAGGCCTCAGCCTTTCCTTCAGTCTCTCCTCTCCTGCTCTCAGAGGCCTGGAACATTTTACAGGAAGCTATGTGATTGTCAAGTTTGAGGGGTCAATACTGGGGGTCTAGCTCAGGGCTTTATGGCTGCTGGCCTGTGACAGGTGAGCTTCATCCCCAACTAAGGTTGTTTACCACTAGTGACAGCTGTCGGACGATCGCATATATATCTGAATGAGAGTTTATCTGCCTTGGGGTGGACAGTGCCACTCCGAGAACCTGAGTGCTGGGGTCTGTAGAGATTGGTTCTTTCTCCGACCTCCCTGTGGTTCCAGCCTTACAGGGACCTGTAGATGTATAGTCCAAGTCTGGAAGCTGGCCCATCCCCTTTGATCGGGCCTTGGAACTCTCCAGGCTCACAGATCTCCGGGTCTCCTGGGCATAGTCTCAGATGTGCCGTGATGGAGAATCCAGCATGGTTTCCTAGAGGTGGCTAGAGGCCTTCGGTTTGAAACGTGAGACTTTTTAATCTTTTCTTTGCCTTTCTGTTTCCTGTTGACTCACATGTAAAGGTCATGGAACATTGAATGTCCCAGGTATGTATTAGTCACCCCGTTTCCTCTTAAAAGCGCAGAGCAGGGACATTCTTACCCTTAGTTTCTAGGGAAGACTCTAGCTTGGAGCTTAGAGGCCTGCCCCAGGCCATGCACACAGATTTGATGGGGTCCAAATCTGAATGCAGACCTCTCTCATTCATCATCCGTCGATTGCCCAGGGTACTGTCCGCTTCCTCTGTATCTCAGTGGTACCACCCCAGATGTTGAATAACTAGAATTAAGGATTAGGAAGGTGACGGACTTGTCCAGACCCTGCTGCTAGGATATGACAGGTGTAAGCGTGACACCTTTACTGTCTTCTGACAGATTTACCAGGCTACCTTATCTTGAACAGTGAAGCCAGAACGTGTCTTTTTTTGGGGTGGGGGTCATCTCTTTGCCCTCTAGGTCATGATATAAACCAGAAGAGAGGAGCACCAGGTCTTAGTTTAAATTTGCAAACATGTCACATTTTGGTAAAGCATTGCATCATAGGTAGCCGTCAGCAGAGTCGCTTTGTTCATACAGTGGAGGGGGTGGGGATTCTGTTGTTTGCTGTTCTGTACCTGTGATTGACAGTTGAGTGTGGCACCTAGCCTTTTAGTGGGGACAAGCAGACAGCAGTGCTCAGAAGTTGGGTACAGTTGTCCTTCACACATGGGCCTGGGAAGTGGGAGAAACCACGTGCAGAGGTGCATCTGCCTGGTCGCCGTGCTCCACAGCCCAGCGCGCAGCTGCAGGTAACTGTATACTCAAAGTAGCTGGTCGGGAGGATTCTGAATGACCCTGCACAAAGATATGCATGGCAGGTTGCATAGAGAGGCCTTGATCTGATCGGTACACGTCGTGTACATGTGTGCAAGTGTGGGTGTGAGTTAAAAGTTTAAAAATGTTTTAAAATAGCCACAAGTCCTTGTTGTTGTTCTTCTTCTTTTTGTTGTGTTGGGACTTGAACCCAGGGCTTCATGTGGCTTTGGAAAGCAGCTTTACCTCTGAGCTGTCTTCCAGCCCACCCAGGGCTTAATGGTGCACAGTATCGTGTTCCTTTCAAGCCTTCCTTTAGACCTAAATCAAGAAACAGCCCTCTTCTACTTGTAGGTAAAATGCTTGGGTCGATGGAGACTTTCCCCACCATTCTTTATATATTGCTGCTTTGGGACTATTTGTGCTGTTGGCTGATGGGAACTGATCTGTCATATTCCCACCCCCCACCTTTGAAAGCTGTGCAAGTACTTTATTGGTGTAAATATCATGTGGAATGCAGTGGTTTTTGTCAGTCGGCCTCCGCTGCTACAAAAGGAGTTTTCTCGGCCGGTACACGTGCAGACCTTTCTCCAAACAGTTTTCTTCCAGGTTTGGGATACAGGGACACTCTGGGTGAACTGCCTGGCCTTTGAGCCGAGTCTTCTTGTCTTCCGTTCCATCGAAGTGGATGTGAACAGCATACATGCTGTCCATTGGAGACATCTTGGGACTGCCCCTAATTATGTGTGTAGCTGCCAGTTGACAAAGTGGAGGGATTAGTCGCTGGTTACATGAAACCAGCCAGGATCGTGCAGAAGCAGCAGCTGGAGACATCTGCGAACCATTAATGAACAGACCATAGGTGATGGCGCCCTGTGGACTCTTCTAAAGGGGCCAGGAAGCCATCAACCAGAGGCACTGTCTCCAAAAAGCTGTAGTGTTTTTAAGAAATCACCTGTCAGTGGTGTGTGAGACTCTGGTTTGTAATCCCAGGAGACAGATTGGTGGTGGAACTGCGCCCCCCCCACCCCCACCCCCTCCTGGGAGAAGACCCTCCCTGTTGCTGATTGATTCTCTGAGCCGGCAGGCGGCTGCCACAGGAAGTGAATGCTAGACTGGATACTGTTGGTCAGTGGCCTCTGCTAACGTGTGGGCGTGGAGGCCAGTCTCTGTCTCAGTGTCACAGTGCTCTGGCTCCAGGCCAAGAGGCCTGAGCTGTCTGACTGCCATTGCTCGCCTGTGAAGCCAGCACCCCCTGCCCAGGACGTGGGCCTGCTCCTCAGGGCTCGGCAGCAGGCTCTGCGCTGCTTCCTCCCATTGCTTTTTGGAATTGGTTTGCACATTGAGTTCTCTTTTGTTTTTTTAATTTTAAGACAAAGTTTCTCCATGTCCTGGAACTCACTCTGAGACCAGGCTGGCCTTGAACTCATAGAGTATCTCTGCCTCCGGAGCCCTTGGATTAAAGGCATGCACCACCATGCCCTGGGGAAAACAGCGAGTAGTTCACCCTCAGACTCTTGAGTGGCCTGAGGCATGTCCGGCTGCTCCCCTCTCCTCCCCTCTCTGATCTCCTTCCAGTGAGCCCAGGCCTTTGAATACTGTGGTGTCAGTCGGGCCTGCCGACACAGAACCTCTGAGGTACTGTGGGGAGGAAGCCAGCCCAGCTGCACCCTCCAGTTTGTGCAGTGGTTAAGCTATAGCTGGTGACGGCGCTTGTTTCTGGGTCCTAGTTCACTTGCTGTGGGGTTGTCCGTGTACTGAGCTAGAAAGTTTCTGAGACCCGGCCAGCGTAACAGCTCTCTGTTTCCAAGCCTGGGCGGGCGGGTGAGCGAGCAAGCGTCTCCTGTGGGAGGTTCTGTTCCAGGCTAGCCAGCTTGCTCACAAGCAGGCCCAAGAACGTCCTGGCAGTGTGACAGAGCCACATACTGACTGTTATCATCTGACCTGGGTGTTTCTCCTCGGCCATCCCTGCTGCCTTAGGGAGTCCAAGGCATGGAAAGCTGGCAGCTGTCGCCTGTAGGAGTACTGGGGTGTGTGTGTGTGAGTTTTTACACACAGAACAGATGCATGATGGGATGGGCAGCCACCATCAGTGTTGAAGAGGAGGGTACAAGGAGGACATCTGCCTTATACAGAGGTAGAAGAGCCCAGAGGTACCAACGCCGCCCTGCCTCCTGGAGACGCTGGGGACCTGTTCCTTTCAGAGTCAGTTCCGGGCTCCATGGAGAAACCACCCTGAATCCTACAGTGGGAGCGGATACTGCAGACGGAAGCGCTGCTGAGAGTGACGCTGCTTCCATGGACCGGGTCAGGGAAAGTCCATCGACGGTGGCCGTAGACCTAGACAGGAGCTGCGTGCAGGTTGCTGAGTGTCCTCAGGGAGAAGCACGTGGAGATTCCCACTGTTAGGTCAGATGGCGAGGTGTCTTGGGACTCTTCTAAGCCTGTCACATTGGCGCAGTTTTGATAACCTTGGGTGGGCTTGGAGACATCAGGAAGTAGGGAGATGGTAGTCAGCTGTTCTCAGCTGCAGCCGCTGTGGGACAGACGCATGAGAAGGCAGCAGGGAGCAGGCTGCCAGGTGCTCCCCGGAGGACCTCTTGACAGCACCTGTGGAGTTGGTCCGCCCTCGTCCTTCTGCCCCTCCTCTCACTGTGGCCTTAGGGAACCAATGCTCAGTGGCACGCAAGGCAGGGGGTTGTGTGTTGGCTTTCAAGTCCATCCTCCTTAGAGGATGCGGAGTGACTTGGCACCTAAAGTGACACCCCTGCTTCCTAGAGACCCTTGGCAGCCCACATGGAAAGCCTGTGTCAAGTTAGACAGAAACCAGGGACGAATGGGCCCTGGAGTGCCCAGAGCCAGTCCTGGCAGAGACGCTATGTCCTTACGCCCCGTGAGAGTTCTGCAGTGTGAGAAGGGGGCACTGTCAAATGGGATTGCTTCTGCACTGTGCTGCTTGCCTTACAGGGTGCATTTTTCTGCCGAGGTAAAGCAGGGGGTTATTTCTTACACATGAGCTGGCAGGCCATTTAGGGACCCGAGCTCCTTTCTTCCTGAGAGATTACCATCTTCTAGGGATGTCTGCATGATCCAAGACACTGCTAAATGGTTCCTGGCGTGTCACGTGAGGTTCACTTTAGCCTGTTTTAAGAGATGTCACTGACCCATCCATGACAGCGTGCCATAGACCCCAAAGTTTCAGGGACGTACCTTCTGCCCAAGTAGATGTTGTTTTGTCCCCACAGTAGATTTTCCATGGAAACAAATGCCATCTGTAGGATACAGTGTGCCTCCCAGGGGCAGTTATTAATTAGAAAGATCACTTTTCATTTTATTAAACCAAAATGTGTGTCTTTCCAGAGTGACTGACATGGAGGCTGGGTTTGCCCGCCTTTCTCTCCCAAATAGCCCCCAGCACAAACTGTTCTGTGTTCCAAGGCAGAAAACAGATTGTGCTAAACAATTGCCTGCTGGGTCACAAGACCATCCTGGAGGCCAGTCCTGGTCAAGTGAGACACCACAAGTCTGTGGTAAGTCAGCCCAGCCTGCAGGCGCCAGCAGCTTACCCCTGTGCAGTCTGTGAAGTGAGTATTCACTAACCCTCTCTGGAATGTAAACCAGCTCTGCAGGCTGTTTACATACAGATGCCACCAGAGTCCAGATCTGCCCAACCAGTCAGGAGGCCCAGACTCACTTCCTCCTAGAAGTACTAGTAGTGTGAGCTCCTGGTTCTCCCTGGAGTTAGATATGCCGAGTTTCAAAGGATGCCCAGACTGCATGCACTCTGAGCTTTCAACCCCCCTCTGTCTGTTCTGCCCATTAACTGCTGACTCTGCAGCCTTCTGAGCATGCGTGAGAAGGCCCCTTGCCCATCTGTTCTGCCCAAGGCTCATCTAGTGAGACTGCCCCCCAGTGGTCATTGCAAGAAACTTTGTGTGCTACTGCCATCTGCCAAGGTTACCTGAGATTCCCTAGTGTCTCCAAAGTTCCTCCAGAGTAGGTTCTGTGGTCATCAGCTCAGGGACACCCTGGCCAGGCCACTCTTGCATTGGTAGTCACAGAGGGAGCCAGACCTAGTGCTGGGCCTTAGGGGCCTGTCTGTCTAAGGTCCGAGCTCTTTTCCTGTGGAAAGAAGCTGCCAGTCTCATCTCTCCTCAGAAGTCACTCAAGGTCAGGCTTGCTGTAGGGTTGCCAGAGTAGTCACAAGACGCATCCCACTTCTGAGAAGAAAGGGCTGTGGACACACGGGAGTCCAGTAGCAGGGAAGCTGACCAGGCATGCTGGATAGGGTAGAGCACGTAGTTATGGCTGACTTTGGGAAATCAGTCTCCTGTGATAAAGGGTGGTGACATTCTCTGGACTGGTCAGGAGCTCCTACACCTACACAGAGCAGTGAATTTTAAAGAATCCAGAGAAGAAACCATAAAAACACAAGCCTCCCCCCCCCCATAAGAGACAAGAGCCACACTGATGGGGGTGACAGTGCTCTAAGCCTGGCCTGTGAGAAGCTTGGGGCTGACCGAGTACAGGTTGCTCATTACAAGGCCCAGTCCCCTCCTCCTCCAGACCGAGGCTCCTCCTCGCTCTGCTGTGCTGGCCTTCAGGGCAGCAGGCACGCTCTCACGCTCTCACCGTCACCATCAGCCCCTCTCTTCTCTTTATACTGAGGAGGTATACTGTGGCCCTGCAAGGCCCCCAGGGGCTGCCTAGGGTACATAGGGTACAGAATCTCAGTCTCTCTCTCTCTCTCTCTCTCTCTCTCTCTCTCTCTCTCTCTCTCACACACACACACACACACCATGTCCCGTCCCTGGGAATCCTATGGCTTTCGGTCCAGCTCTATCATTGCTGAGGGAGTGTGTATGCAGTGGACAGCTGGGCTTATCACAGGCCAGGGTGTGCCTGGCTCTCGGTGTGCTCTGCACAGGAACCGACGGTGCTTGCTTTGCTGTTGATTTCCCTGGGAACTTTGTCTCTGTGTGTATTTAGCGGGGCAGGTTTGGCTGTGTGCTGAAGACTGGATGACACGCGGGCGCCTGTGCTCTCCGGTTATTTTAGCCTGTGGTATTTGATTTGACTCTTAGTTCTCACTTATATGGACATTATTTTACTTGTTGCCAGGTGATTTAGGCAGTTGTGTGACTTTTTTCAGGTCATGGGAAAGCTAGCAGAAGCCAGCCGCCCTGCCTTGGCTGGTGGACTCCGAAGCTGGCCCGAACCTCCGTGCCCTCCTCCACTCTTGTCCCAGGGCGGCTTTTTTCCTCCTGCACTGTAAGCTCTGTAAAGACCAGGGGCTTTGTATTCACTATTGAGCATCAAAAACAGAACTGGTTACCTAGGCAACAAAAATAACTTTTGAGTGACTAATTGGATGGGCAGAGAGCTGTGGAAGGTGCGGTGGATGGCCTTCCTTTGGCTACTTATTTTTCATCCCATCCCATGACCACCAGTGCGGTGGGAGGGAAAGTCCAGAAAACCTGGCTTCCTGAAGGAGGGCACTTGCAAGAAGCCATTTTAGTCAAGGGCTTGCAGTTTACAAAATAAGAAGTAACTGTGAGGGAGGGGCGGCCTGAGAAGGTGGGCGTGGGAACAAAGGTGAACCACTGCCCTGCTGTGTCCCTGCCATGTGCTCGCAGCACAGAGCCCCGCCGGCCGGCCGTTGGCTCAGTTCTGTGATAACTGGGACTAAATCCCGTGTCTCAGGCCAAGTTCAGGGCCTGGCCCAAGGTTGGCACCCCATGCCCAGTTATTAACTAGCGAATCCAGAAAGGTGGTTTTACAGATAGGCAGGGCGGAGGGACCCAGCCATGCATCTGCTCTTTGGAGGAGGAAAGAGGCATCCAGTTAGGAGGCATCTCAGAGGGCATAGAGGCCACAGCCGGGCGTAGATTGACGTCACACAGACATGTAGCCACAGGAGAGACGTGCTCCTCTGCTGTACTGCCTTCACTTGCTCCTGTGGTCCTCCTGCCAGTACTTTATTTAGGGGGCTGGAGAGCTGGCTCAGCAGTTAAGAGCACTTGTTGCTCTTCAGAGGACCTAGGTTCGAGTTCCAGAACCCACAAGGTGACTCAAAACAATCTGTAACTCCAGTTCTATGGGATCTGATGCCCTCTTCTGACATTCATTGGCACCAGGCATGTGCACAGACATACATGCAGGCAATACATTCATACACATAAAATAAATATTAATATGTATGTGTGCATATATGTATGTATCTTTATCTATGTATCTATGTATCTATCTACATCTATCTATCGAACAATCGATCGATTGATCGATCAATCGATCTATCTGTCTATCTGCTGACTATGTAAGTAACAGATTAACACAGTTCGAAGCTTCACAGTGTGTCTTGCAAGACCCAGACAACATTGTCTTGTGTTTCCTGGTGTCTGTGTGTCTCTTCCACAGTGATGAATTCTGTATTCACTCTTCTTAGGCTGCTGTACTAGTTTGAGGTACATCCATGTATACATCCACATATAACAGACATGTTCCCCCCCATACTTGTTTCTGCACCTCATGAAACTGCGGGTGTCTACTGGATTGTCCACAAGGAACCCTTTCCCAGAACCCTTCTTGGTGTTCTTGATGCTGCTCCCTTCGGATCCCCAGGATTGGTGTGACCCGGAGCGGGTGGCTCCGGTCCCCTCCGCTCTAATTTTAACTTTTTACGGGCTGTCAGTAGGCTTTCCCATGTTGCTTCACTTACGGGAAGCATTTAGTCATTTCCTTACCTAATGAGAGTTAAACATCTTTAGCCCCAGAAATCTGTTGTGAAACATTTCCAGTTAGGGTGGATTGGGACAGCACAGAGCCCAGTGAGCTGGCGTGAGATCAGCGGGGCAGGGACTGGCCTGCCAGGGCGCGCAGCCTGGCAGTCTGCAAGGCCTTCTGTGGAGGCCCCTTGGGGGTGAGGAGTGGCACATTGGGGTTTGGGGGTCTGAAGAGGCTGCCCCAGAGATCAGAATGGTGCTCTTGCATACTGGACTTCATCGTCTCCACAAGTCCCAGTGTATGGGGTCACTGTAAGTGAGGGTGGCTTACATATGTAGACGTTTTCTTTAGCATTCTGAGGAAGGTTGCTAATGTCTATTTTCCAAACCCTACAAGTTTTAGGGCCTGAGTGGTCTTATGTAAACGCGTGCCTGGTGTTTCTGAAGAGGGGGCCCTTGCTCTGACCAGGGTACTAGGAGCGAGCTCCCTTGTTCCCCCCCACAAAAGTCAAAACAAAAACTGAGTCAGTCAGCCAGGCAATTGTGTGGAAGTTGTCCTGTGTGGGGGATGCTGAGTGGGATTCCTGGCCCCTAGTGATCAGTCCTGGCAGCATCCCTCCTGTCATGGCAGGCAGCAGTGTTCGCATGCGTCCTGACAGCAGGCAAGTAGGACTGACTAGTCCCCCAGCGGCCATCTCTGGGTGAGAAACACTAGATCCAATGGAATCTCCATGGAATCGTGGAGTTTCCAGTCTTCGTTTAAAATGACTGTATTTAAACACATGCTTGTATGTGTGCATGTGTGCATGTGTGCGCGTTCAGAGACCAGAGCGTCAGATGCCCTTGCACTGGAGTTGTAGCCATTTGTGAGCCCCTCGCAAGGGTGCCGGGAACTGAGCCTAGGTCCTTTGCAAGAGCAGCATGTGCTCCTAACCACTGAGCCATCTCTCCAGCACCTGCCCAAACCCTTATTCGGGGGCAGGGTCTCATGTGTCTCCGGATGGTCCTGTGTTCACTACATAGGTGACAGTGACGGTGAGCTTGTGAGCTTCTTGTCTGCTTCCCAAGTGCTAACACTGCAGCCAGTGCCGCTGTGCTTGCTTTATTCTGGGTACTGACCACAGGCCCTGCACACACTAGGCAGCCGGTCTGCCACCTGGGCACACCTCCCACTCCAGGGCCTTCACTGTGGGCAGGCAGAGATGAGATCAGACACCTCGTGGTGGTTTGCAGCCACAGTAAGATAGGAGGGGGTATTATAAAACTGTGTGTGTGTGTGTGTGTGTGTGTGTGTGTGTGTGTGTGTATGTATGTAGTATGCCCATGCGCACACATGTAGTTGTTTGTATACATGCATGCAAGTGCTCTGGAAGTCAGAATTGTAGAGGGTCCCCTGGAGCTGGAGTTAGATGATCGTGACCGTGACCCACCTGGTGTGGGCACTGGGAATCAAACTCTGGTCTCTGGAAGAGCAACACAGGCTCTTAACCTCTGGGCCGCCTCTCCAGCCCCTTAGATCAATGTTTTTGCATACGTGAAGCCTGAATGATATTTACATAAGATGCCCCAGGTATTACACGCACTCTGCTGCTGTATGCTGACACCCCATATGCATTATTACCCAAGTCACCATGCCACGCTGAGGAGGTTACCCGGGTCCCTTTCCCCATCTTGTGCACAGTGGAAGCTGGTGGAGTGAAGAAACTGGCCCAAGGCACTAAGACTGAAATGCCTTTCTGTAGTCCGTGGGCTCTCTGCTGTACCCTGGACGTGTTACACCAGCTTCCTACGCCAATGAGCCAAATCCATGCTACTGTGGCCTTGGCCGGGATATCTTGCCATAAAAGTGTATGGTACAAGCAAGAAGTCCGTGGTGATTGAACGCCTCGTTAAACAGAAGCAGCAGCAGGAGCTTGGGATACTTTGTTTTCTTTAGAGTTTGTTCTCTGAGAATAAATGATCAAATGATCTTGAGCAAAGGACAGACTTTTTTTTTTCTTTAACAGTCTGCCATGTATGTATATGTGAAAATAGCATTGGCTCCAGATAGCCCTGTGCCAGTCTGTGGTAGACACAAGTAGGCCCCTGCCCCATGCCTGCTGCAACCGGTTAGTAGAGCCGAGGTGGTCGTGGCTCATTACAGCCACATGTGGCGTTGTGAGGATTCCTGTGTGTGTTCTGTGAGACTCTCTGGCTTACTCATGTAGGGCTTTCAAAGGTCCTAAGTTGGACCACAGTAGGTATCAGGTACAAATCAAAGCCTCTTGGTGCCTGGGAACCCCATGGCTGCCTGCCCTCAGGACACCCCACCCTGACCCGGTCCTCTCCATCCTCCCAAAGTCCCGGGTCTAACTTGCTGTGCAGAACCCGCTGTGCATCGAGTTCCCTTTGCTCTTCGCTGCTCTTGCCCAGTCAGCCTTGTCCTCTCCCTCACCCCGTCCTTGATTATTCCTGTGTTCTGTGACGCTCGGTGCACTGGGGCCTCCATGAATGGCAGTCAGTAGGGGACGAAGCACCACACCGTGTGTAACTCTGGAAAGGTGCTCGGGATGAAAGCGGAGTTCGTCCCCAGTATCCAGGGCAGCAGGTGGCACGTTCACTGTGCTGTATTTTACTGCTAGAGTGAGCCTTTCTTAAAGTTCATTCATTTATTTTGTGTTTGTGCACGTGTGCGTATGCCAAGGTGTACTTGTGGAAGTCAGAGGACGGCTCGTGAGCAGTCAGTCCTAACTCGGGTAGCCTCGGTTGGTGGTAGGGGGTGGGGAAGGGAGGGGTGGAGGGGTGGGAGGGTTCCTCCCAGCCACCTGCCGCAAGCTCTGAGGCACCGAATGATGCACTCACAGTCACCGGGCACCTCGGTCCCAGTTCTTTGCTTCTTTCTGATGCAGTTATCAGGGTCCCTGGCCTGGTGGTGTCACCTGATGGTGTTCATCTTGAGTGTAGAGCAGAGGCCACCATAACGTTCTCCAAGAATCTGCTTACTGTAGAACCAGCCGGGGAGTTGGCACCTGTAGATGTCAGCTCTGCTGACTGGGGGGGCTTGGTGGGCGGCTGTCTTGCTTTCTCCTCCTTCAGGATCTCACAGACAGGGGAGCAGGCTGTCTGCACAGCATCCATCCAGGCTGCAGGCCTGTCTAGGCCTAGCGGAGGGTCTCCCACAGGGCCCCTATGGTCTCAGCGTCCTGAGCAGGCGGCACCAGAAGGGCCAAAAGCCTTTCGCAGTTCTTAGTATTGGCGTAAATACTTAGATTCTGCTTTTCCTTGTTTTTCCACAGAGCGATCAGCAGCTGGACTGCGCCTTGGACCTGATGAGGCGCCTGCCTCCACAGCAGATTGAGAAAAACCTCAGTGATCTGATCGACCTGGTGCGTACCCACCTCCTATGCTCTCACTCAAGCCAGGGAGGCACGGATACTATCTTCTGGGCTCTTTGTGTGGAATTCAAAACACAGGAACGGTTCTCTTCTCTCCCAGGCCACACCCCCACCTCTGGGCTCTGAGATTCTTCCTGCAGAGGAGATGAGTTTCATATGTTGGTCTTACTCTGAGTCCATCTGGACTGAGAAAGCCCACGATGCGCAGTGATTATAAGGCTAGTTGTTATGCCCCCTCCGCAGCTTACCTTGCTTTAGTTTCTGGAAGCTTGCATTTGGGCCACACCTCTGCAGGCATCTGCAAAGGTAGCGAACCCAGGCCCCCACGCAGGCGAGCTTCCTCGGCCAGCCCCACACCAGCAGTGTCCTTCCAGTCTAAAAGGTTTAACAACATAAAGTTTTATATTACATCTGTTTTTTAAGCATTCAGCTCTTTTTTTAAACTTTAAAAAAAATTTAAACAAAATAATGGGCTTTAAAATGATGTTGTGGATGAGCGGGCACTGAGGTACTGTGTGAAAATATTCAAATACTCAACATTGTAAAGCCGCAGGAGTAACTGAAATCCGCCCCAGGAGGCCTTCCAGCTTTCCTAAATGATTTAATGGGGCCCTGGAAGCAAGTCTGCTTTTCCCATCGTGTCCCGCGTCTTCCCGGATGGGAAGCCATGAGGCACCCCTGAAAGCTGGGGTTTCACCCTCTGTTCATCTGCTCTGCTCGTTTACTTTGATTCTGTTGTTGGGGCTGAGAACATTCTCACCAGGAAAACAATTAGATAGGAGGAGCTTTGCCTCAGTCCCAGAGAAAACTCTCCCCGCAGCCTGCACGTCCCCAGTGCAACCATCTCAGTTTATAGGCCCGAAGCTCCAGCTGTGAGCAGGTGTGTGAGACAAACACGGACCATAGGAGGGGATGCGAGCAGGACTGGGGGTGGGGGAGGGTTGGGTTCAGGAGCTAAGCAGCTCTGTGAGCAGCCTGGCTGGCTCATGCTCGACTTAAAGAGAAAGAGATAATCTCAGGGTGCTCGTGAGCACACACATACAAACACATGTACATACACAGACACATACGTATACACACATGCATGCATGCACACAAGGATGCTGTGTCAGGATGGCAGTGACATCTAGGAAGCCAGAGAAACGTGAAGTTACAGTGATTGTTCCATCCTCCACTCTCTAGATGTTGTGTTTACAGTGATTGTTCCATCCTCCACTCTCTAGATGTTGTGTTTACAGTGATTGTTCCATCCTCCACTCTCTAGATGTTGTGTTTACAGTGATTGTTCCATCCTCCACTCTCTAGATGTTGTGTTTACAGTGATTGTTCCATCCTTCACTCTCTAGATGTTGTGTTTACAGTGATTGTTCCATCCTTCACTCTCTAGATGTTGTGTTTACAGTGATTGTTCCATCCTCCACTCTCTAGATGTTGTGTGCTCTGCCAGATACACTCTGGGAAGTGCTGGCTTTTTCTTGGTCACAGCCTGACCCTGTGTAGATGAGGGAGGCCAAAGTTGGAGGTGTGACCAGGCCCCCTCTGCTCAGCTGGGAGAGTTGGAGGTGTGACCAGGCCCCCTCTGCTCAGCCGGGAGAGTTGCCCTTTAAGCTCTGTATGAAAATGTGCTTACCTGGCGGTCAGCTCCGTTATCACTGCAGTTTTGAAATAACCCTGCCGAGGAAGCACGGAGGGGAGGGGGAGGGGAGGTCACACACTCTTCTGACGGCTTACGGTGTTTAGCGGGCTGTTTTGTTCTTGCGGCAACCAAAGCGTCATGCTCCAGCTGCAGATTCCCTCTGGGCCCCCCAGTCACTCATCTTTGAGATTTTGCAGCTTTGCTGCAGATAGATGCTAGTTTCCCTCGGGTCCAGGGAGTACTCGCAGCATGACAGGGAAGGAAGGAGAGACCGAGCCTCAGGCCGCCTGTGCCTCAAACTACATCTGCCCTGGCACCTGAGCTCCCTTCCTCTCTTCACCCTGTCTTCTACAAACACGGGACCTGAAAGGGGCCGAGGGACAGGGAGACCAGGGTTGGGGGTAGGAGCTAGCGGTTGGTTGACTGTGCCCAACAGTTAGGGTTTGAATCTTAGACCTCCAGAGGGCTGCACGCGTGGAAGGCTTGATCCTCTGCTGATGGCACTGTTGAAGGCAGTGGAACTTTTAGGAGGTGGGGCCACGTGGAAGGAAGTTAGCCTTTGGGCAAGCCAGTGAAGGAGCTGTGGGGACCCCGGGCGCTTTGCCTGTGGTCTGTGTGCATGAGGTGAGCAGCATCACCCCACACTGCGTGTTCTGATGTTTGACCGAATCACAGACCCAAATGTCCCGGAGCCACCCAGCCGTGGACACAGAGAAAGCTCTAAAACCACAAGCCAGCGGAGCCATGTCCTAGCTCTAAGTTGTGGCAGGAATTTGGTCACAGGAATGGAAACCTTGCCTACTTCATACGTCTGCGGGCCTACATGTAAGCGCAGAGTTTCCGCCTGCGTCTTTATAATAACTTTTTGAAGGGCCACAGGCCCAACCCACGTTTTTAGAAAAGGTCTGGCTATATCCTATTGTGGGCCATGGATTTGACCTTCTACCTCAGCTCTCCTAGTACTGGGATCAGGGCATAAGCTGCCATACCGAGGTATAGTTTTAACTTGTTGCACTTTAAAGATAGTCTGTGGGACATGAAAGACTTCCCTTCTCAGCGCCAGGCCTTGGGGGTTAACTTCCATGGCTTCCTGGTGTGGCTTGAAAGGTGCAGCCTCTTGTGGAGCCGGCCTTGGCATCGCCAGGACCACAGACCCCTCTCAGAGAGTGGGTTGGGATTTGGGGTGCTTACTAATTTTTAATTGAAGCATGATGGATGTTAGGATGGAAATGGGGCGTGACGTCTCAACAGATTAGGGCCCAGTGAAGCATGGCTCGTTAAAAGCATGCCAGCATGCGGCAGAGGCCGGCCACGCCTGAGCGGTGGCCTGGTTCACGTCCCCGTGTGCACGGCACATGTGTGCGGAGGGAGCACTCGGCTCCTCTTCTGCCAGGTTCATCAGTGCCGTTAGGATCACGTTAAACGTGTGTTCTCTCACTGAGGTTTTTCTCTCGTCATGCTTAGACATGACAGTTTTTTCTTTTACACAGTCCTCTCATTCTGTACACATTGTTCTGTGTCCTGCTGTGGTTCTGCATCACGTGTGGTTTTAGTTTCTTCCCAAAGCTGTAATTTGAGAAACCTCGCACTACCTCTGGCCGTGTTTCCATTGTCTGGGGTCAGGGGTGTCTTTAGCGGGGCTCACCCGGGGACCACCGCTTTCCTGTGCGTTCACCTGCTCAAGCCAGCGAGGAAAGGGGCTGTTCTTGGGGATGTTGGGGTTTGCCTGTGCTCCCCCTCATTTACATATCAGAGCCAGGCTGCCGCAGAGGGGCTGCTCTGGTTCTCATCGGACTGTGGCCTGTGTTTGGCAGCCAGGCCCGAGGCACGTGCCCTGCCAGGCCAGCACTCTGTCCCCTCCCAGCGTCACGGCCTCTGCTGCCTTGGGATTCCGGAGCACGCTGACTGGTGGGAGTGACTGTCCTTTGCAGATGGTCAAAACATCATTTTATTACATACTAATTCCATTGTGCTAGAGGGAAACTGGCTGAAATTGGTTGCTAAGCTGTTTCAAAAATACCACACACCCATGTGGAGCAGGGATCCTGTGACGGGAAGGTGCCCCTTTAACCTTCTATGGCCTCTCCCCGCACACTGGCTGCTAGAGCTGGAGCCTCTCTCTGCGGTATATTTTGAGCCCTGAGCTGAGGAAGGAGTTTGTTTCTGCAGATTGGCACCCACCAGGCCGGCCGGCCATTGCCTTTTTAAGACTATGCCAAAAATAGCTGTGGATCTGTTTGACCGGGGCGGGGAGGGCTCAGCTTGCAGACATCAATCACTGTGTGTGTGTGTGTGTGTGTGTGTGTGTGTGTATTTGTTTTTGTTGTTTTTTTTTCCTTTTTGTAATTCCTACCTCTTTTCCTTCTTGTAATAACTCAGAGGCTTTGTTCTTAGGTGTGCCCAAAAGGGAAGGCCCCACCTGTAACTCCAAGGCTAATAAGTTTAGGCTCAGTTCTGCCCACTAGTGACAGGAGAGCTGGCAACACAGGGACGTGTCAGTGGAAGACGCCGGCTCCCTCACTGCGGCCTCCCAACATATACAGCCTTGTTTTCCATGGCCCGAAGGTGTAATCATACCTAGCCATTTGGCCTTCTGACCTGTCCATCATGCCCCTGCAGACCTCATGCTACTTGGACAATTTGTGGGAGCTGTCCCAAGTGCAGTCACTGCTGGGTATGGCCTGAAAATCCCCCCCACCCACTCCACCCCTCGTGGCCCTTTCTAGTTCTGGAGGGCGGCATTCTGGCTGTTGTTAAGGAGGGATAGATATTCTGGAACGAACTTGGCTAGGCAATGAGCAGGCCCAGAAGGCACCAGAGCGCCTCCCTGCCCCCTTCCCGGGCTCGGCTGGGTGGCTGCACACTTAGAAAAGCAAGGCATGGTGGCCATGGCCCCAGGTGTGGGGGCTGCGACAGAAAGATCAGTGAGCCTAGGAGCGGTGAGGGGCCTCTGAGTCTGAGGCCAGCCTGGTCTATGAGGCTAAAACAGAAAAACCTCAAAAAAAAACCCACCCCCACCAAAAAGAAGAGAAAAGAAAAGATGGAAAGCAGGTGAGGAAGATTTGACATCGGATGGTGACGATTCTGGCCTCCACATGCACGTGTGTGTACTTTGTTTCACCCCAGCACCACACACAACACATGCACACACACACACACACACACACACACACACACACACGACTTAATTTTCCCTCTTGTGGGTTCCGCCCAGGCAGTGGAGCTGAGAGCCCACAGTGGTACATTTTCAGTCCTAAACAGCTCTAGAAGAGGACTAATAGACTTGAGTGTGCCCGGTGGGCCAGAGCAGTCCCTAGCCGGGTATTCTGTTCACTGGCACTTTAAGTCAGATACTCAGTACACAGTTGTGACTCTTGAGAGGTCCAGGATTCAGATGGGAATTGACTTTGATTGTTCTCACATGTAGAATTTGACTCTGTTCTTGGGGAAACAGAAGTAATGTTAGTAGGAGCTTGGAGATGGGCCTTGTCAGTGGTAATCTTCACTGTGACCTTGCCTCGTCTGAAGTGCCTTGTGAGGTACGGATGAGAAACTGAAGCATGAGGTGGTGAGAGCCTGCATCCTGGAGTCCAGTCCTGCCATGCGGTGGGTGTATCACAGCTCTGGTGACTCCCACTGTCCCCTTCCTTAAAACAACCCACCGCACAGCAGACCATTTCTGACAGCTAGCAGGCCTGTGACCGGAAGGAAAGGCCGTGAGTGGAAAGCTGCCTCATTCGCATCAGGAAGCGCTGCTGGCAGCTTTGGGCGGCTGCCCTTGCTTTAGGCCAGTAGGTCTCTGGGCTGCAGTCTCTGCCAGCTTAGAGCCTGGTGGTCTCATTCTCTCAGACTTGGTTCTGAGGTCCAGAGGAACCTGGCTGTGGGTACCCCCTGTTAAGGTCTCTACTTCCAGCCCGCCCTTTCTTAGCAGAAGAGACACTGATTTCTCTCAGTTCTGAACCACACAGCCTCCAGCATTGAGTCCCCAGGGCTACTATAGCAGAGTGTGGCTGCCTAGGACAGCCTGGGAATGGGGTGCCTCTAGCTTTGAGGTCTTGGACACATCCTCCAATATAAGATGGGGCCCGTAAAACCTATCTCATGGGGTAAGTGGAAGATTCAGGAATATACTTCCAAAGTGCCAGCAGGGGAGGCAGGGAGGTGCTTAATAAATGGGGGTTGATGCTGCGTTGGCCTCACTGACCCGGAGCCTCAGTCCTGCCCACCCAGAGGCTGTGCTCACGCCCAGAGCCACCCTCCGGGCTGTGTTTTCACAGGTGCGCCCAGTCCCGGCCTCGGCTGCCACAGCAGGGCAGCTCTTGATGACAGGGATTCCGCTTATTTAAGCTGGAGCTGAGGGAGGGTTGGGCCTCCACTGAGGCCCTTGGGTGGTCATGGGAACAGTCTACCCTCACTTGCCCTGACCTGAAGAGGCAAAGCTTCCAAGTGGGAAGAAGGCCTCCAGTCCTTCTGGGAGTTGAGGAGCTGAGGGGCCAATCTGAAGTCTGTGTCCACTGGCTTCTCCAAAGCTCAGAAGTCTAGCTGATTCCTCATCTGCCCACTGCTCTTCCTGACTGCAGAGTGCACACCTTTGTCCCCGAGTGCCCTGGATCTAGAAACTACCCGAGGCGGGGCAGCAGATGGGGTAGGCTACACAGATTAAATGGTGATTACAAAGAGTCGGGGTGAACAAGGGCATGCCGAGCGACCCCCCGCCACCACCTGCAGGAGCCAGATCTCAGAGATCCACTTTACCCTCCCACGCTTAGGATTTTCTCCTTCCAGACCGTTGGAATCCAGATGTCCAAGGCCACCTCTGAGGGTTTTCCCAGTCAGAGAAATGACAGTTTCTGGCTTTCTCCCCTTCTTGTCCGAGTCTTCTTTTCTTGACGGCTGTTGGAGCGCCTCACCTGCTAGCACCTGCTCAGGTCACGGACACAGAAAACACTCTGGTGCCAGCGGCCAGGCTTCACAGCAAAGCTCCCAGCAGAGAGCCGGGCGGTTCTGCACACTTCTTGAAAACAAACGTGTCCAGTTGGTGCCCCTCCCTTGTGAGGCCGCCCGACTTACCATACCTGCAGCTCAGCGCCTACAGAATCCTTAGCCAGGTGTTTCTAGGGTGCTGGTGTGTTTCGGTGTCTAAAATGTGAAGCAAGGGGTGTTTGGGCACCTTAAAAGTGGGTTGCCCTCCCCATGTGGCCTCAGTTTCCTCCCAGGTGAGATGGGACATTGCACTTGGGTTGTAGCAGCTGCCTGGGTAGGTCCAGGGCTCTCCCTTCTCAGGCACTAACACCTACTCAGGTCCCGGAGTCTGCTTTCCACTGGAGGGCTGTGGCAGTGTTCTACAGGGCTCCGCAGGTTATCCTCTAAAGGTGGGGACACAGGCTTGGTCCCAGATCCTCTCAGCTGACTGCTAACTCTCTGACTTGGGATCAGCCCCAGCCCAAGTGACTCCAAAGCCCGTTGTCTGCTACATGGTCATGCCCACAGCTGCTCCCAGGAGTAGCTTTTCCTCATCACTGCGGGTCACCAGCAGGTGGCTGGCTCCGAATACAGATGTCACCATCAGAGAAAATGCCAGTAGGCCGCTGCTCAGTGCCTGTCCAGTATGGCCTTTACCTCTCCACACCGCAAGGGTGTCTGTCCTCCATCATTAAAGAAATGCCAGCCAGGCGTGGTGGCGCACGCCTTTAATCCCAGCACTTGGGAGGCAGAGGCAGGCGGATTTCTGAGTTCGAGTCCAGCCTGGTCTACAGAGTGAGTTCCAGGACAGCCAGAGCTACACAGAGAAACCCTGTCTCGAAAAACCAAAAAAAAAAAAAGAAAGAAAGAAAGAAAGAAATGCCGATGGGGAGGGAGGCAGCCGTGGTACCCACACAGGACCCTGAAGTCAGGTGTCGACACCAAGCGGCCCCACCTGCGGGGGCTAGGGTGGGCTCCAGACACCCCAAGGCTTTGCACTGCTTTTGGCAAGGTGTTTTGGGAGTTTGGAGCCCACCCTCCTCTTGGGTCAGTGGCCCTCATCTGGCTAGACACTTTGCTCTGTAATTGGGCGGTCTGCGCCTGCCCCTTTGCTGCCTGTGTTTGTAGGCCTGTTGAGCTGGCAGTTAAGGCTCATTAGAGACCCTGTCAGTCATAATGTGCACAGAGCCTGCCTGGGAGAGGCCTCCTGAAAGGCTGGGCCGTTGAACCCTAGGCCTCTGTGAAATTGGTCTCTGCAAATGACTGTGGGTGCTTGGGGTGCCCCGGGAAAGGTGTGAGCAGCCCTGGCCACACTGCAGACTGCCGGGTCCTGGCAGGCCTGTTACCTTTTATGTAATTGAAACCTTTGCCTAAGAGCAAAATTGAAGTTACAGATGGCGGGCGAGTATCAGATGGCGGCCCAGAGTGGGGACCTGACAGCAGGCCACTCTAAGGACGGATGCTGAGCCAAACAGGAGACTGGGCTGTCCTTAATCTCCGTCACCCTTCTTTCTGGAATGTATGGGAATGCTTAATTACTGTTGACTAGAAGCTCTAATAGCATTCCCAGTTGAGAACACAGCCCTCAGGAGATTCACGCCAGGCTAGAAATGAGTATCCTTGACGCAAGTCAGCCCCCCCCCCATGTGAGGAGGGAGGCGTGGCAGACGTGTTCTAAACTGCGGTCCTCCTGCCTTCCTATAGCAGCGACTCTCTGACCTTCCTTCCCATTTGCATACAATGTAGAGAGATTATTGAAAATTAATTGTATGCTGTGACTTCAAGTCCCTAGTTCCCAAGGACGCTCCCACTGGCTCCTGAGACCCCAGAGAGATAATGGTGTTCATTCTTCGAACTCCAGGGTACGTAAAATAAATCCTGGCTATGTGTCAACCATAGGTGGACATAGCACCCCACCCCACCCCACCCCACCCCACCCCACCCCAGATCTGGGAGGCAAGAGCTGTACACACTTTGCAAGATGTGTGTTCGGAGATGAAATGGGATTTGGATGTCCGCTGGAACTGAGTTGTGTGACTGGGGAGATCACCACGCAGCCAGTGAATTGGTCTGAGTTAGCTGGGTCTTAGCCCCTCCCCCTGCACCTCCAAATATCCAGGTGAGTGCAAGGCAACTGTCCCAGGATCCATTTCCGCAGCCGTGCAGGAAAGAGTGAAATGTCCCTGCTCTCGTGGGACTCTGCCAAGTTCCCATGGGTAAGGACTTCTTGCATTGCCAGTTGGAGGTGGTTCTGACTGGTGTGACGAGCGAGGAGGTGACAGGTCTTATTTTCATGGGATTCTGAGGCATGAGAATGGAGGGAGACTGGGGCCTGGGGAGCAGCCAGCCAGCAAGCAGCCTTTCCCTTCCCGGTTGAGCCTGCTTGGGAAGGAGGACTGTGGCCCTGGTCAGAGTGGCAGCACTTTGCTCACTGGCTGGCCATGGGTAAGTTCTTCTCATCTATACCCTCTAATGACCTTTCTTCCTCCAGCCCAGGGTGGGCCCCTTGGTGACAGAAAGAACCCCAGGGACGAGTCCAGGAGAGAGGCCAGCATGTGGAGGCGCTCTAGACACGGTGCAGACTGCTGGGGGTCGTGGCGACTCGCTTCTCACGCCCAGCTGTTACCCAGAGAACACTACCTGGCCATCCTGTTGGGTGTGGGTACAGTCACCTCCCTAGATACTTGAGTCTTTGGAGAGTCCCCTTGTCCGTCTCCTTGTTTGTAAGCCCCTCTCTCCACGGCCAGAGCATGCTCTTGGAGATTTACCTTTGACCCTGGGCCTGTAAGGCTCCAGGTTCTTGTCTGGATTACAGTCAGAGAATACACCTGGGCCTGCCTTAGTCCGCCCCCTCCTTCCCATGACTCATCCGTCTGGATGCTCTGACCTGGTGTCCCTTTTCCTGGGTTACATTCTCCTGCTAGCTCTGTTCTCCTCTGTCTGTCTCCGTTGAGCCGTTCTCCATGCTCCAGCCCCAGCCATGGTGCTGCCTGTGGGTTGTTGACTGCACATGCTGAGATCAGGGGTTACATGCATCCAAGGGGACATGGCAAGGGAACGGTGTGGACTCTCGGGGTCTAGTCCTTCATCCACTGTACAAGGGAATGTTAACAGGCCTGACTGTGTGAGCATCGCCTGTGGGTAAGCACAGCTGCTCTGACTGCACGAAGACCTCAGCTGGAGAGCAGAGTTCTAGAACAGCGTCCGGGGCCCTGCCTGCACACTGGCTGCCTCCGAGTGAGGGCAAGAGAAGCTTCTTGGAGCAGGTGGGTAGCAGTGGGAGGGGCAAGCTGGCCGGAGTCTGCGTGGTGCATGTCTGTGCCATAAACCTGGGGATTGAGCCTGGCGTTGGGTCTGGGTCCACAAGTCCCTTGCCAGTCAGTAGCAGGCAGCAGGCACATGCTCATTTTTCAGAGAGATGATCCACACTTAGTCACAGCATGGAAGCATAGCCTTGAGAGCCTGCCGCTGTGGGGCCCGCTGGCCTGGGAAGGTCACGGTAGGTCAAGAGCAGCGACCTTGCCTGCACCATTTTTTCTGCAATTTTATATCATCTGCCTGTGCATGGGGACGTGTGACCGTCAGAATCCCGGCTCCCAGTTTCCTCTTTGAAACAGCAGGAGCGTGCTCCCTCTCAGACCTGAAGGTGCCTGTGGGTGAAGAGCTCATCCTGCTCCTCAGCCAGGCGGCCCTCTGTGGCCTGCAAGGGGTGGCCTGAGGCCGCTGGAGAGATAGATGGCAAGGGCCACGTGTCGTTCTCAGGCGTGTATCTGAGAGAACTTGAAGTCGGTGGCTCCCCTTGGTCCCCATGCTGTTCATCCCAGAGGCTCGCCGAGTTCCACAGGCCTTGCAGATCTCCCCCCAGTTACAGGGCCTAACTGCGCAGGGCTCTTCACCCTTCTGTTAGTGTTTCAGATCCCATCGCTCCGAAATGCTTGGTTTTGCTTGGGGCCGCTTTCCCATCGGCCTCCTGTTGGTTTTTATTCTGCTGTGCATAGAAAGTTAAGTTTCTGGAATTGTAGAAAGGCTCTGGTTTTTGTTTTTGTTTTTGTATTTTAACTTTGAGCTAGCCATGACATTGGAGGGTGGCAGGGTGTGCTCTGAGAGCCCTCGCTGTTTGCGGTGACACCTGAAGGAGCCCTGCAGAGGGGACCAAGGGCGGTGACGCCTGAAGGAGCCCTGCAGAGGGGACCAAGGCTAGACTGGCTGCTCTGCACTCCAGGAAGATGAACCGGAGTGTTCAGCCCCCCTCGGCTTACGGGACACAGGTGGCTTAGGCAGCTATCAGGGAGCGGGTAAAGCTGAGGAGGAAGTAGGGGCTGGGCTGGCTGAGGGACATAACTCATTTGCATGAAGACCCTGGTTTTGGCCTTGCCCCCTGTTTGAGATCTGCCTTTGGTGCTGTTGGAAACCAAATGTAGCTTGGGAGCATCTAACCAGGAGGGTCTGGTGAATGTTCCCTTAACTTAGAGTCTACATTTTGATTGATAAGGAAAAAAACAAGAACATAAAAGTGAGTTAGGGGGGGGGGGGAGTCCTTCCTCCCCAGCGCTGGCAGACTCCGTCCTGGGCAAGGAGGGCCACGATTGTTTCATAAACAGGCTTGGGGTGGGAGACAGGTAAAAACATTTGATGAGAGTGTAACATGCCCAGTCTCCTTCCCCTGAATGTTTGAACTGAGCCAGGAATGTGGGCTGGGCAGCTGGGGGAGGCGGTTGTTGGAGGAGGAATTTGGAGTTTGAGATGCTTGCAGGAGCCAGGGCTTACCGGCTCCACACTTCCCTTTAAAGTTCATGTGCAGTGGAAGAGACTGCTCAGTTGTTAGGAGTACTAGCTGCTCTTTCTTTCAGAGGACCTGGGTTCAAGTCTCAGGACTCACATAGTAGTTCACAACTTTCTGTTAACACCTGTGCAGGGAATCTAACGCCTTCCTTCTGGCCTCTCGTGCACTGTACATACATGATGTACAGATACTTATGAAGACAAAACATCCATACATGTTAAAAAGTCTTTGCCAGGAGTAGTGGCACATGTTTTTAACAGCACCTTGGAGGCAGCCTGATCTACAGAGTGAGTTCCAGAACAACCAAGGCTATCTAGTGAGCATGTATCAAAGGAAAGTCAGTGTGCTGGGCCTGGGGCTCAGTCAGTGGAGTACTTACCTGGTTAGTATACATTAAATCCTGGGTTCAACCCCAGCACTGCATAAATTGGGTGTTGTGGTGCATGCCCATAATCCCAGAATTCAGGACAAAGAAGCAAGAGGATCACATGCTCAAAGTCATCCTTGGCTACATAGAAACTTCAAGGCTGACCTGGGCTACATGAGACCCCGTTTGCCTTGCAGTGATTAGGTGCTGGCTGCTTAGCACTGGCATTGATGAGCGGGTCTGACTTGAACATGGAGCTGGAAGACGCTGGTGTGACTGTGACACTCCCTCCTGGCCCACAGAGTGTGTAATTTGTACTTGGTGAGGGGCAGGGCCTCTACAGTTCGTAACTCACAGATACTGCCTTATACAGAGTGCTGTGAGCTTTGGAGAACTCTGTCCTGGGTGGCCATAGAGATAGGAAAATTATCTAAGCCGTAGCCATGAAATGTTCAAGGTTTAAAACTGAGCCAGAGCTTCCCGACTGCCTGTGCTGGTGGAGCCCTAGGATAGACAGAGGGATGTGGGGCCATGCTCCCTTGGCCGGAGCCCAAAACACTAAGGTGCACCATGAGTGTAACTTATCAGCCTTGTGAAACGTAGGGGGGAGGGATCCCCATGCCTTGTCCAGAGGTCCAGTGCTGGGCATCTCATCTCCATTAGCTCTGGGCCCTGAGTCACCAGAGAGCACTAGCCCACTGTGGCCGCCGTCTAGGGGCAGGACAGCCGTCTAGGGGCAGGACAGCCGTCTAGGGGCAGGACAGCCGTCTAGGGGCAGGACTACCTTGCCAGCTCTCTCAAAGCCAGGTTCGTGGCTCACTTAGCATTTTGAAGCTGAGAAGGGACTTCTCACGCTTGACATGTACATATAACGGTATTAGTGATGACCCTACAGGGCAGGGTATTCAAATGAGCTTTGTGGTATGTCTTTCTGCTTAAGAGTCTGGTGTTCGGTGAAGAAGAACGGAGGTGGGGCCTAGAGGAGCTGGGGCCATGCCCTGTTATGTGTGTTGGGGTTGAGCACAGAGAGCTGCTCAGGTCCTGCTCAGTGGGTCGTGGGTGCAAACACACACTGCTATTCGGTCCCCTCCGCTGTCCTCCCAGCCTGACTGGGTGGGGACAGCTCGCTTTCTTGGCCTTCTGTCTGTCTGTGTCTTGCTGTGTATCTTACAGGGACCATTCGCCTACTTGCCCTGGTGTCTCTTGCGGAGCTGTGTGCCGCCCCCTCCTGTCTTCCTCACCGTTCCTGTCATTCTTGTGCTGTCCCCAGAGCCCCAGCCTCACCTACTGTCGTCAGGTTTCTTTCCTGCCCTGGCAGTCTGGAGATGGCCTACTGGCATGCACCTTCTCGTCTCTCGTCTCTTCCCATGGCTGGACCACGCTGGTCACAGACCTACATGTGGCCGCTTGTCTGTGGTGGTGGCACTCGGTATTTAGTGTGTGGAAAGAGTTTCTCCCAGGGTGCTGGGACCCCCCAGTTCCCGGGTTAGGCTGGCAATGGCAGAGCAGGGTTTGGGCCTGCGTCTGATTTCTCATCGTGTGCTGTCCCGATGCTGACAGGTGTGCCTCTAGGGACACTCTTGTTGCTTTCATTGTTTGATTTTTTTTTTTTAAGGGCCTTGGGAAAACCAGAAGAATCAGGTTGTAAGCAGAGCCCCCTGCTGGCCATCGGGGTCTCCAGCACCCACCCATTTCGTCTGGAGTGGGGCGAGCGAGGGCTCTGAGCAGCCTGGGCTCACCATCACTCAAGTGCATGTGCACCGGAACGGACAGGGTCTGCTTTCGATCCTTATCTCTCCGGTGGCGGGCTCTCAGCCAGCAGGCAGATCAAAAGATGGAATGTGTTCATTTGGCCATTTAAAAAAAAAAATCAAGGTCCAGAGGTTCACTTCTGAAAGGCGAGGGCGCCGGGGATTAGATTATCCAGAGAGCTGAACCGCTCTGGCTTTTGTGCTTTTTTTTTTTTAAAGGGTTCATCTCAAGTTTCTTTTTCTGGTTGAATAATTTTTTTCAACATTAATAACTAATGGAGAAGAGGAAGAGGCAAAGTGGAACCATATGAGAGCGCACACGGCCTTGCCTGTGGCCGGAAGCTTCTGATTTGTGTCGCCTTTCATGCCATCAGCTGGTGGGTTAGATAGTAGGAAAATGCTCCATTTGGGCAAGAGCAGCGCTGCGATTTATCTCTGACCGGTGTCCCTGGGCCTGGCTTGTGTGACTTGGGCCAGCTTGTTTCTCAGGTCCCATGAGCCTCTCCTTAAGGTAGAGGTCTGTAGGCCAGCAGGATGGCTCAGTGGATGAAAGCATTGCCACCGAGTCTGAAGACCTGAGTTTGATTCCCAGGTCCCACCTAGTGCTAGGAGAGGGCTAACTCCCTCGAGTGTTCTCTGGCCAATGTGTCTGCACCATGGCATGGACACCTCCTTCAAAAATGAGTGAGTGAGTGCGTGAGTGAGTGAGTGAGTGAGTGAGTGAATGTAATCTTAAAGAAAAAAAATCGCCTCTGAAAACCTGTCCTGGGGACAAAGGGGTGATGGCAAGGGACTGGATCCCATGGTGACAGACACTCCGTCTTTTTTATAGTTTATCATCACAGTTGTGTGGTTTTTCCATGTTGTCTCTGTGGGTCCCGAACTCAGTGGAGTTGATCAAGCAATCCTTCTGTCTCCACCTCCTGGGTCGTTTGGACTACAGGCATGTAGTCTTGTCTCCAAGTAAAGCTTTCTTTGCTGTATTTCGGCTGAACCCAAACCGAGGTGAGAATGCCTGGTGGTTCCTGCCGCTTGCACCCCGAGCCCTCTCTCCTGGGCAAAGGCAGGTCCTGCCCCGACAGTGGTACAGCGTTACTATTCCAGGTCACTGGAAAGTTAGTTGAAGCCTGGTTTGGCCAACGCCGTTGATGTTAGATGGACGTTCTATACAAAAGCTAATGATGGTGAGCAGTGTAGAGCACAGCCAAACACAGTCTGCTGGCTCTGCTCCTCGCTGCACCGTAGTACACAGGAGACTCGGGTGTTTGGACCTGGTCATTCAGCTCATTCATCGCTGCAAACTCAGGATTCTGACACCCTGAAGAGTGACACATCCAGGATCAGGAAGAGCTGAGGTGGGGATTTAGATAATCGACTGGCTTACAGAACTGAGCAGCCACTGTTCTCCAGCATGCTCTTGGGCAGAAAACCCCTGCCCACTCCCATGGGACCCACGCATAGGCTGAGAACCCTCTGCAGCCGATGGGACATGGTGCTGGGCTGGGGGTCCCCTCGTGGCTCCCTGGGCACAGCATTAACCCAGGAGAGTTGACAATGGCAGGGAAGAATAGTCCCTGCTGGGGGTATTAGGACAGCCAGCTCAGGAGCATTCAGGGTCCTGTGCCATCCACCGGTGGAACTCTGGGATGCCTGGAGAAAAGTGTGAGTGCAGGGCGGGTCTGGAGGAGGCGTGGGGAATGAGGTGGAGTGTTAGACTGAGTAAATAAAGAGCTGTCCTGTGTAACACCCGAGGCATGGTCAAACAGAAATGGTCTTCCTTGTGAATCAAAATTCAACTTAACTCAGCAGCCTAGTTTCTGCACCAACTCTCAGTGGGGAGGGTTTTTATACAAACTAGCATGTTGAAGAGATAGCTAGGAGGCCAGTGGAGGGAGGACAGGATGAGGAGCAGGACACACACACACACACACACACACCATGCACCTGGGGCAGCTGCTTCCTGGCCACACTGTGTAGTCTGCACTTGTTTCCATAGTGTCACTGCTCTAGACTAAATTGTATTTGACCAGGAGAGAAATTGATGCAAACAGAACTTGAAAATGTGGCCCAACTTAAGAACTTGTCTTTTAGGGATCTGAGCAGACAGAGCCAGCTAGCTGTGACTTTACCCTAGGTACTCATGCACATCCTGTGTTCTGCACAGTCGCCATAGCTTTCCACCGTGTGCTGCTAAGGGAGGGGCTCAGTTGAGTGTCTGTTCTTCTGTGGTTGGTTGGGAGTCGTGGGCTTGCCGAGGTCCAGGAGTAGCTCTTGGGGGCGGGGGGGGGGGGCGCTGGTGGCTGGCATGGTTTGCCTGGTTCTGTCCTTCTGTTATCACTGTGACTGTTCAGGCCAGGCTTGGCTGTTGGTTTGATGGTGACATTATTTGTTGTGCTGGTTACTTGAGATACTGAGAATTGAACCGAGGACCTCATGCACAGTAGGCAAGCACACTACCACTGAGCTATCTTCCCAGACATCTATTTTCTCATAACACAAGGTCTTAAGTTATTCAAGTAGGCTTGAAACTTAACTCTACAACCCAGCCAGTCTTTGAGCTTAAGATCCTCCTGCCTCAGCCTCCCAAGTATTGAGGCTTATAGAACTGTGCCACCAGGCCTGGTCATACTGATGTGGAACTCATAGCCTTAAATCGCTCTCCTCCGCCGGCCTCCTAAGTGGCTAGGATTACAAAGGTACATAACTGTACCAGCTAAAACTAGAGCCTCTTTTTCCTGGAGCGTCTTGCCAGCCATGGCAAAGGAGCTCGACCTCCCAGGCATCTCTCAGCATCCGCTGTCTGAAGCAGCAAGGCACATTGAGGTACAAAAAGAGCCGGCATTGCTACCCAGTCGGTGGATGGAGTCCAGACAGAGGACTAGGAGGCTCAAGACAGGACTTGACAATCTGCAAGGAGACCCCAGCCCCCCAGTGTCATGAGTGGGCCCTTGGCAGGCTGCAGCATGAAGGCCTGGGCCAGGGTCATTTCACTGGGCCCATAAAGCTCAGCCAGTGCCTCAGACCTAGCTACGTCATGGGAACTGTAGAGCACTCCCCTCCACGACTAGGGTGTCCCGGGTGGAGGACTCTAGCTGTGACTAAGCTGCAGTGGGGGCTGGGAGGAGCTGTGGACTGTTACTGCTCACTGTCCTTCGGGACCAGAGTGACAGGGTGAAGGGGTCAGTCACCTAGCCCAGGCCTGGATTTCTATATTCACTGCTGGCTGTTGGTGTGAACCTCGGACAGCTTAAATGACTCTGGGTCTCAGCTCTGTAATCCGTAAGGTAAGGCAACGGCTACCCACGTCATGCCCTGGCATTGGCACGTGGGTAAAGAGCGTGCTTTGTGATGCCTGGTTCAACATCCCAACAGGCACTAGAGGTGACAGAGAGATGTTGCCAAAGCGAACTTTGAAAATGGCCTTGCCTGTTGGTTGGGTTCTGAAAACAAGCATGTGGTGCTTCGGACTGGGGTGGGGTGCTTCTCCTTGGGGGCGATGTAAGTGTAAGGGTTGGACCGTGCCTTGGAGCAAGAGGCACTTTGTACCGAGGGCTGTGAGTGTGCCCTAAGGCAGTAGCATACAGCATCAGAGCTGGGTTGTCCTAGTAGGTCTGGCCTTTGGGAGGGACATAGAGCCAGGGCTGCACAGCCCCCTCTGTAAGCCCCTCGTCTGAGTAAGCCCCGGCAAACTCAGGCCCCGAGAGGAGAAAGTCAGGACGTAGACACAGGGTAGAGGTGACTTGAGCAGAAAGGCATCCACTTCTGCAAGGGCTGCCATCCCTTCCTGGAGTGTTCGTGGAGACTGATGTTTGTGTCGGGAGGAGGCAGCCCCGGCCTGCTCCCTCAAAGGCTGTGGTGGGATTGACAGCACCTTGTGACTTGTTCCAGCTCCCCTGGGTCACAAAGCTGTGCTCCTGGAACCCTGTGCTGTGCAGACCAGGAAAAGCCGCGGGTGAGCTGACTGCGCTCTGCTGAGGAAAGCGTATGGACATCCACCTCTAGCAGATAAGCCAGCTATGAGCAGCCTGCTAATGCCTGGCCAGAGGCCTGGAACAAGCTGGAAACTCCACCCGGCATGGGAGCCTGCGGGAGCCCTCCAGAGCCCCGTTATTCTTTTGAGTTCTTCACATTCCTGTGTATTTGCAGTGTTTGCCTTCCTCTCAGGGCCTGAGCTGGTATTTTGTCCACCAGAGACCAATACCCAGCACACACACATCCTCATACTCACAGACCACCCTGGTGGTCAGGTAATGAAAGCCACACCCGGGTTTGGAAAGAAGACGTTGGAAGTCACGCTCCACAACAACTCGCAACCAGCTTTCTTTATAGAGAGACGTGGTGGGTGTTGGGCGTATGTGGAGAGGAACAGACAGATTCCCAATTTTGGCAGGACACTACGAGCCAGATGTCAACCTGGACCTGAATTGGAGGTGTCCCTTTAATGACATTTCTCCCGTCTTCTCTTTCTGCCAGGTCCCCAGTCTATGTGAAGATCTCCTGTCTTCTGTTGACCAGCCCCTGAAAATTGCCAGAGACAAGGTGGTGGGCAAGGATTACCTTTTGTGTGACTACAACAGAGATGGGGACTCCTACAGGTGAGCTCCCCTCACAGAGGGGGGGGGCACCCGGGGAACCCACCCACACTGGTCCATCCAGTCCACTAACGGGTGTGTAGGTGCCTTCCTTGAGCATCAGAGAGAAGGCCCTTGGTGTCTTACAGTCTGATGGAAGAGCCGTGATGTTTCAGGGCCAGCTGCCTTGATAAGGTGGCATGTCTGTCCGTCCTTCCTTCCCTTCTCCCTTCCTTTGCCCTCACCATGTGGCCAAGTTGGCATTGGTCCCCGCCCAGGAGAACACATGTCGTAGCCGATGAGCAGCTGTCCTGTGGTGCACAGCCAGTTCAGAGGCCTAGGGGCCTAGTGGAACCTAGACGACTCTGTGGTGCAACTCCAGAATGACTTGGGGAAGCAGATGGTCCTGGGTTAGATGCTTTTAATGGACTATCTGTTTTGATGGTCTCAAAACACATCCCTTGCTGGCCTGGAACTCTCTATGTAGACCAGGCTGGGCCTCAAGCTCTCAGAAGTCCTCACGCCTCTGTCTCTCGGGTGCTGGGATTAAAGACATGCGCCAACATACTTGGGATCATTTTCTTCAAACTTGTAAGTGTGAGAATCCCAGAGCATTCAGGCTTTCCTTGGGGATGAGCACAGTGGGTTTGGGCTTCCTGGAGACCACACTACCAGTGTTCTTTTTGGAGAGGGTTGGTTTTGGAGAAACAGGGACGGTAACCAGGAAGAGCAGCATGGGCTCTGAACCCGCACTCCTAGGAAGATAGAGACTTTGGCAGTCCCTTGTTGTCTCTGGTCTACAGAGTAGAAGTAGCACTGATCGATCATTCAGCCAGCAGAACATGCAGCGGCATCCTGAGTGTTACCTGGATAGCAGGTACCGCTCACAACTCTTCCTGGAGTCTGTTTTGTGTGGAATGCAAGTGGCTAGTCACGTTAGGCACGTGCATCGGTGATATAGATTGCAAGCATATTGCTAAAGAGAACAGAGCAAGAGAAAGAGGCAGGGTGGGTAGCCAGTGGGGGCTTGGTCACAGCTGCGCTCTAGAATGAGGCCCCAGCCCTGGGTGCAGGCAAGCTCACGGGGTGTCCAGAAGGCTGTGAAGGCAAAAGAGAGGTCAGAGGCACGGCAAGGCCAGTAGAATAGGAGCCTTGACGGCCAGGCCGATGCTCACACACACCAGAAGTATGTGGTGGCACAGAGCTTGTCCTTTGTTTGAAACTAAGAGAAAGAAAACTCCTACTTGTGATGGAGGTTAGGGAATGACAGGCCTGAGCCGGGAGTACAGAGACCTGAGTACAGATGGGCGGGGCTTGGAAGCTGAGTGACAGCTGGGAGGTGTGGTTACTGTCTGCCAGAGGAATGTGAACTGCCTGCTGGGTGGGTGTGGAAGTGCCCTGTAGGTGTGGCATGGCGGATCTGAGAGCCGGGCAGGGCATCTGGGCAGCACTGCAGGGCCCCACTGTGAAGCTGAGGCCCCAGTTCAGGACAGAACTGGTCCCCAGCACATGTGCAGGGGCAACCCTTGAGGAGACTTCCTTGAAGGTGATAAGCATGTGGCAGGCCAGGGAGCACATGGCCGCAGTGAAAGCCCTCACAGGCCTGGGCTCCTGGGAAAGCCCTTGTCCTTGAGACAGGTCTCAGTGGCCACTGGCTCTGCTTTTCTTGTTTTTAAACCTGAAAGCTCCAGGGGAGAAGCTGCTGTGCGGGAGGGCAGGGCAGGGCAGGGCGGAGTCCAGCTGTGCACCCCTCCCACAGGGCTTCAGCCCGCAGGCCCCACCCCCACCCCAGCACCAGAGGGCCCTGGGGATGGGAGCTGGGGATGGGGGGGCAGAGGCAGGAAGGAGAGGGCTCGACTCCCCTCTCCCCTTCTGGATCTGAAACTTCAAGGTCCTCTGATTTTCTCCACACATTTCCATCCTGTGTTTGATCGTTGCTTAAATAAGATCCTTATGGCGAGGCCGCTGCCAGCAGCGCGGCTTGAACCCTGTTAGCTGAAACAAGAAGCCTTCTGGGGAAATGAAAGGCCTGACTTTTGAAATCCAAGCATTCCTGTCCATCTGTCTTTTCTCAAATGGCCTCCATTTAAGCTTTTAAATGTGTTCTGAGTGCCCCTTCCACTAAGAATATTCTGGGTAATGTTATGATTTTCCCCCTAGCTACAATTACCCTGGCTCCAGGCCCAACGGCTTGAAATGCCGTTGTAGTCGGTGAGGCAGGAGGAATGTGGAACACACTTACAGACTTCTTAGACCTCAGGCCCCGGTCTGCATGGCAGTGGATGCTTGTGTCCTAGCACGTGGCTCTGTGTCTGTCTGTCTGTCTGTCTGTGTGTGTGTCTGTCGCTTATAGAGGTTAGAACCTGAAGGAGTCAGTTCTTCCACGATGTGGGTCCTGGAGACTGAACTCTGGTTATTAGGCTTGGTAGCAAGTGCCTTTACCTGAGTCATCTTGCAGGCTCCAGGTTGTCTTTCGAAGAGAGTCATGGGCTGGGTCTCCCGTGCCGTGTGAAGGAGCTGGTGTAGAGAGGGGACTTGCCCTGCTTACAAGTACGGCAGGAGGTTCTCAGAGGAAGCAGGGTTGGGGAGGTGGGATTCAGGTCACAGTTTTGGGTTCCTGCCCACGCACGGCCCCACAGTGGAAGAGCCAAATCTCACTGACTTGTGAGTACTGGTAACCGCCTGCACCTGTCAGCTGGCCTCAGAAATCTGAGGCAAGAGGCCTTGCGAGTTTCTCTCCTTCCTTCCTGTCCTCGGCTTCCTCTGCCTTTGGCCGTTGTTTTGTGTTTGGAGACAGGGTCTGGTTATAGCCCTGGCTGCACTCAGACTTGACCCCTGCGCTTGTCTCACAGCGGCCAGGGCTGCAGGCTCACACCACCGCCTCAGCTGCGTTTTTACTCCGTCTGCAGGACCCCCGCAGTCAGAGTGCCGTGAAGGCAGACATCCCACAGGCCCTTTATATCAAAGACTCAAGCTAGTGCTGGTCTTGGGGTGCTGTCCCCAAAACTCTGTTGGGAGTGGTGGGTGGGCTTGAACTTGGAAAAGAAGTTTCTTGTTTTGTTTGGGAATTAAGTCTAGGCACCTGAATATGGGAAGGTTTCTAAAGGCCTTGCTCAGGTTAGAGAGATGGCTCAGAGGTTAGGAGCACTGACTACTCTTCCAGAGGTCCTGAGTTCAATTCCCAGCCACCACATGATGGCTCACAGCCATCTGTAGTGAGATCTGATGTCCTCTTCTGGTGTCTGAAGAGAGCTATAGTGTACTCACATACATAAAATAAATTATTTATTTTTTGAAAAGGCTCTGCTCTCTGTGGGCGGGCGCGTTTCTGTGGGTAGGTGCATTTGCAGCCTGGAGCCCTCAAGGGACTACACACAGCAGCTCGGCCCCCTCTCCTCCACACTGCACCGTCCCTCCGAGCACCTCCACAGCCACCCCCACCACCTAGCTTCCACCTTTCCTGTGGCTCACAGCTAGACTGGGCACCAGAAAGAGATATCTGTGTGGACAAGGTGGGGGCCAAGGGACAGCGGGCATATTTTTCTTCTCTTAATGTTAATCCCAAATTGGAAAGGTGGAAGGCTTAATGGCCCCTGGGAGAAAGGAAGGCAGTGCGCGTCCCTGTGGTAGCAGCTCAAGGGCTTCTCTTTAGTTGATCACACCTCCTCCCCCTCCATAGACTCCCTCGCTTGTTGAAAATTTTATTTTATGTGTGTGGATGTTTTGCCTGCATGTATGTCTGTGTACCAGGTGCATGCCTGGTGCCTCTGGAGACCAGAAGTGGGTGGTGGGTGCATGCAACTGGAGTTACAGCTTGTGAGCTGCCGTGTGGGTGCTGGGATCAATCTGGGGTCCTCTGGAAGAGCAGCAAGTGCTCTTAAGGGCCGAGCCATCTCTCTAGCCTCCCCTGACCTCACTTGTTAGTTCTTTCTGAAGATGCAGCCTGAGACCTCTACCCTTGGGAACTAACAAGGAGACCCTCTTAAGTCACCTCCCATTTCCCTCAGTGACCGAAAGTTCTCCTGGTGTGGCGAAAAGCGTTCGTGAACTGCTGCAAGTCTTTGGGTTGGTTCTCGACTCCCCAAGCTTCTCGTGTGCTTAGCCCTGTGACTTGGGGAGTGGCTGTGCTCCCTAAGGAGCCAGACACTGCATTTCCAGGCTTACTGCCTGCTTCTGTAACTTAAAGCCATCTTCTTATTACTTATTGTCTGAGGCCTGAGGTGCCTCTAGCAAGTCAGGGAGGCGAGGGGCACCAGCTGAGCACTGTGGTAAGCACAGGGGAATCGGGGAAACACTAGTATCTGTGACCAAGGCTCCTGCCATTCTTCCTATTGGTTCCTCGAAATAGTACACAGTAGCAAATAGGAGCCTTGCTTTCCGGAGGAGGCCGAGGCTTGGCGCTAAGGTGTGTGCTGCGTTAGTCGGTCTGCCGGCTCCTGAACCTTTGCTTTGTAAGACTCCAAAAGCCTCCTGGTGACTTGGCCCCTGACTTCAGGCAGCTGAGCTGGTGCTGAGTGTGTCTGGGATGATTCATAGAACTGTCTCCTCCTTCCTTTCTGCCTTCCAGGTCACCGTGGAGTAACAAGTATGACCCTCCCTTGGAAGATGGGGCCATGCCATCTGCTCGGCTCAGAAAGCTGGAGGTAGAGGCCAACAATGCCTTCGACCAATACCGAGACCTGTGAGTGACCCTCTGCACGCCAGCTCGGGGGCTTTGCTGGGGGGACCTTGTATGAGAGTGTGGCTGGGCTGAGCACTCTGCCGTGGCCCCGCTGCCTGGCCACCTAGCTTGCTAAAAGTCCGAGCTCCCTGTGCAGACATGACCGTGACCGTGTTACTCTGTTACCATTCACAGTGTGGCAGGTAAGTGGGGAGAGCACTCTGCTGTCTCACGTCCTCACTCCCTCAGTAACAGTAAGGTGCTTCGGATGCCACGGTGGCACAGCCAGCATGTCACGCTCACACACGGAGAATAAGGAGTCTGTCCAGGGCAGGGGGCAGAGCTAAGACTCAAACAGCCGATCGATCACAAATGCTCGGTTAAAGTACAGTCTCTCTGTGAGGTTCGGGCTGACTGAATTTGTGATAGGTGTGTGTGAGAACACACCCCAGCTCTTAGCTGTTAGAGCCGTGTTTGGACTGGAGCTCCGGGCCCATGCTGACTGTCCAGTGGCCGGGGCAGAGTGAACTGAGGTCTCATGCAGTCTTTTTACCCTCCCCTCCTTCCTTTGCATGTGTGTGATATAGGCATGAGTGTGCGTGCATGTACACGTGAATGTGATGCGCGTGCACGTGGAGGTCAGAGGCCAGTGCCAAGCATCGTCTGCTGTTGCTCTACATTTTGCTGAAGCAGGCTCACCTGTTCGGCAGGCCTCACTGGCTAGCAAGCTCCAAGAATCCTCCTTATCTCATACTGCCCGCCAAGAGCCAGGGTTCCGGGCTTACACTAGCATGCTCAGCTTTTTACGTGTGTGCAGGGATCGAAACTCAGGCCCCCGGGCATGCATCTCTGTAAAAGTAATCCAGTGTGCCTGTTTCAGCTCCTTTGTGCTCTCATTTTGCACACCAAGAAATGGCTAGGCCATTTAGCTGTGACACTTTTGAGGTCGGGCTCCAGAGAAGGCTGTGCTTAATCAATAGAATCTCATTTTAATTAAGTTCTGTACTAGATACGTAGTAGTGCAAAGTCAGTACAAATCCACCGTCTGGGACAGGGGTTGGCACACTCCCAGGACATGCCAGATAGGGACCAGATAGTGACCAGATTAGGCTTCCTGGGAGAAGGCTGAGCTTGGTCTTGCATTTGTGTATGTGACCTTACGAGATGTAAAACTCACCTCTTGAGCCCTGACTGAGGTGGGTGCGATTTGACCCTGCGTTTCTACTTAACTCAACCCTGGTCTAGCCTAGAGGCAAGAAAATTGAAAGGAGAGAAACAGCAAATCTGAACAGTGACCCTGGAGCTCGGAGAGAAGGCTGTGTGAGAAGGCTGTGTGAGGGTTAGGTGTGAGGACTGTGCGCTGGGCTTTCCATGGGCATCAGGCTGCTGTGACACGTTTGGGGGAAGAGGCTCCTTCTCAGACAGACAAGGAAGCCACCAGCATGTGGTAACATTTCAGTGTCACACACACACACACACACACACACACACACACACGCGCGCGCGCGCGCGCGCACATGTCTGTGAGCATCTTTGTCTCCATCTCCTACATTGAGGCTTTATATATGATGCGTTTTAATGAAAAGTCACAAGGTCCCCTTGAGGAGGATTGAGAGAGCAGAGATGGAGAGAGCTGGGACTGAGATCGCCTTTCGCTTGACCTTTGCACAACCATTACTCTCACAGTTAGAACGGGGTTTTGTGTCTAGGTGGGTCTCACATCTCCTGTTTTGCCCCTTTGGGGATTGCTCCTCCCACTGGGGCTAAAAGCCTGCTCTGGCTTCATAAGTGAGTTCTTCAACCCCGGTGTGCAAGGGGAGTCAGATTTCGTGTTGCAGCAATATTGAGAGTCAGACAGTGTTAAGTCAGTAATCGGTGACCATGAGGTGGCCGCCTACAGAAATGAATCGACATACTCAGAAGTGCAAAGAAACTTAGCCAGGTTCACTAACCAGAACATGGCCAAGCTAGGGGACGATACCATCCTGTCTTCCTTTGCTTTCTGTTGCTGTGAGAGAACACTGGCCAAAGCCAACTTAGGGCGGGGTGGGTTTATCTGTCTTACGGGTTGTAGTTAATCATTGAGGGAAGAGGCAGAGACAGACCGTGGAGGATCGCTGCTTCCTGGCTCTGTTTTTGTGGCTTGCTCAGTTAGCTTTCTTACATCTTCTGAAGGGTGGCACTGCCCACGATGGCCTGGGCGCTCCCACCTCTTCCACATAAATGAAGAAAGTGCCCCACAGACTTGCCCAGTCTAATGGAGGCAGCGCCTCAGTTGAGATTTCTTCTTCCCAGGCCACTGTGTGGTATCAAGTTGTTAAGAGTTAATCAGGAGCCGGGCGTGGTGGCGCACGCCTGTAATCCCAGCACTTGGGAGGCAGAGGCAGGCGGATTTCTGAGTTCGAGGCCAGCCTGGTCTACAGAGTGATTTCCAGGACAGCCAGGACTACACGGAGAAACCCTGTCTCGAAAAACCAAAATAAAAAAAAAAAAGAGTTAATCAGGACACAGTCTCACCCTGAGTCCTTCATTCGGATGTATGTAATATATGTATGCATGTATGCAGGCAGCGGGTGTGGGGAGAGGAACCAGGAGCAGACATTTAAGGAAGTCAGTGAACAGGAGGGGCATGGGAAGGTAGTACCGCTTGCTGCCTCTCCAGGAGGCGACTTTAGAGCCAAAAACTAATGTCCAAAGCCGCGGTGGGCAGAAGAGCTCTAGTACCAGTGTCCCCAGGATGCCACCCTGGACATGCACACACCTTGTCTCTGAGATCAGAAGCAGATTTGAAAGCCTGTCATATTTCATAGCCTTTCATAGCTTTGAAAGTTTCTCACAGCCGGGCGGTGGTGGCGCACGCCTTTAATCTCCACACTTGGGAGGCAGAGGCAGGTGGATTTCTGAGTTCAAGGCCAGCCTGGTCTACAGAGTGAGTTCCAGGACAGCCAGGATCACACAGAGAAACCCTGTCTGGTGGGGGGGGGGGTGGAGTTTCTCACAGACACCTAAGAACTCTCTGGAAAGACAGCCCTCCCCAGGTAGCAGATGGGCGTGGGCAGTGCCTCTCTGAAGTGTCTGTTGGGTCTCCACATGTGGGGAGCTGAGCTGCCTCAAGTGCTCCTGCAGAGTCCGTGGAGACCACCCAGCCTCACCACGACCTTCGAGGCTGTTTGAATTAGGTGGCCAGGGTGGTTCTGAGTAGTCACAGGCATACCGGTGTGGTCTGGGTGTTTCTCCCTCACACTCTGCTTGTCTCCTGGCCACTGTGGCGGACATCTCTCTGTCCCTTTTTAAGGGTTCTAAGGAGGGTAACAGGATGGACTCGTCCTGCTCTAGGTGCCCAAGGCCCCAACTCTGCTGCTGAGTCAGAAGAGAGGCAAGTGCAGGCTTTAAAACAGGGCGGCGCCCTACCTCACTGGGCACAGTGAGAGCAGCTTCTCCCCACGTGACCAGGGTCAAAGCTCACTGGAGGGAAAGTGTGGGGATTGTCATGTGGGTCCTACCATCTATTGTCATCAGAGGCTAAGGAATTTCCCAAGAACATTTGGGAGGACTTACGTGAACTGACCCACCCCATTTCTGGGGCAAATACTAAGAAATAAATCATCTTTTTCTCATTTTTTAAGTACCTTGGTTCACGTAACCCCAGTTCCCAGCCTCTGGGTGTTGTTAAGTCTCAGTGGCCCTGGGCTCTTTCTGCCAGGGCTTTGGAGCAGAGGTCTTGGGTGTCTAGGAGACCTTCGTGTGGCACTGAGGGTTTCCACATTGTCGGGTGTGTGTGTGTGTGTGTGTGCAGGGGCAGCCGTGCCTCTCTCCTCATTGCTGTTCCTCCCTGTTGGTGGCCTATGCCACAGGAAGACTCGGCTGTGAGTGGCGCTTTGGAGCCCCCTGAGATACCTGCATTTGCCTTTTCATGTTGGCAGACAGACCAAACACACAGGTCCCTGTGGGAGGAGACATCCCACCCAATGCGGAAACTGTCCCCTGAGAGTCCAGGAAGCAGGCTGGCTTCGGGGCCACTGGAAATACATGTATCTTCAAGCAAAGCCACCCTTTCCCGGAGGAAAAGAAACAGTTGAATATCTGGCACCTCCAAGCAGGCCAGGCCCGTGCTGTGCCCAGGAAGGCCGAGTAACTGAAGCCACTGTGCCCCGGGGTATGTGTGAAAGCAGGCCCATCTTCAACTTGTGACAGTCCCCTGTAGTTCAGAATTCTGGATCAAGGCAAGGTACAGAGTAGAGGCCAGGCTTGACGAGACTCAAGCCTTCCTAGCATATGAGGAACTTGCTGGGTCCCTGTGGAGAGCACTGGGCTTCTCCCTAGCATATGAGGAACACAGGGGCTTCTCTGAACCTCAGGAGCCTCGTGTTCAGGGTCTAACTCTCCCTAATACTGGGAAGGCCACACTGGACCAACGCATACAGGAGTCTCAGCACATTCCAAACAGATAAGGGGCCTAGATGCGTGGCTCGCTGCCCGTGAGACCCTGTGTGCAGCATCAACCTGCCAAAAGCCTGTGACCTTGTCTCTCTTCCCAGAAGCTCTCCTTAGAAGACAGAGGAGTGGGCAGGACGTGTGCTGGGCCGCCTCAGCCCAGACCAGCCCTCTCAGAGACAGGGGGTGCTCCATGCTTCCCTGAGGGTCCTCTGCAGTGAGAGCCAAGGAGAGACTAGATTCTATCTTCAGGCCCCAGCTTTGATCCTGAGTCTGTAAAGACTTTGACTTTGTAGGGAATTGGAGGTAATCACCCGCACATGGAGTCCGTCTGGGCGGAGTGGCATCTGGGGCCAGAGTGGCTGCCTCACAGGCCCTCTGGCTTATATCTCCCATGGGGATTTAGCACACACGCGGGCTTGTGCACATTTCCCAATTAGGGATGAAGGGCTAGCGTCCTCAAGGTGGACGGGCAAGTAGGGCCCAGGGATCCAAGCAGGGGCACTGACTGCCTTTGAAGTCCCTTGGTTCCCGCTTCCCCTGCTCCCTGCACCTCCCCACTCCACCTCTCCAGCCTTCCTTCCCTCCGCCCAGCCCGTCTCCACCCCACCCCACCCTCATTTGCTGCCTCCGTCCTTTGCCCTCCTGGGTAGAATAATCACAATTTTCCTTTTCCTGGAGAGTACCCGTGACAGCAGTGCCCAGATAGCACCAGGCTTTAGATAGAGTTGTTTGTGAAACTGCATAGAAAATGCCAGGTGTGCTTAGTGAGACACCCGCTCTAGGTCTCTTCAGTTCTGTCACTTCCACCCTGGCCCTGGGAGCTCTCTCTCTCTTCCAAGTCCCAAGGATGTTTTTTGTCTTTGATGGTACAGCCAGCTCCATGTAGGGGACGCGTGCAGGCAAGCTGAAGGCCCGCTGTGCAGTCTGCCAGCAGCGGCCATCCTCAGCCCTTCCCGTCCCAGATCGCGTCTAGTTCACAGTGAGAACGTCAGTGCATGGCCTGAGACCTCACCCTCTGGGGAGAAGCTTGGACTTGAGTGCTCCCATGCAGGGCAGTGGCTCCTCGCTGCTGGGGACAGGGCCTTCTCTCCAGCCAGAGCAGCCACAGTAGGCTGATAGGAGCCTTGATCTTTTTCATCACCTTGATCTTTCAGGTTCTCAGAGACGACAGGGACCTACCCTACTCCAGCTCTCAGCTTGGATCTAGCCTGGCCTCTGGTTCTGCCCCAAACCAGATGTTTAACTGAGAAAGGGGGCTGGCACCACTGGTCTCCAGAGCTGATTACTCCCATCTGGAGCAGACATCTTGCCCTGCGCTCTGCAATCCCTGGCTCTTAGCTCAGAGCAGATAATACCTTCAAACATGCGGTTGCAATTTATTGGCCTTATAAGTTAATTTTAGGGGGTGTGCAATTGATTGAAATCAAAACTTAATGAAGGCCAGAGTCTGGGGGTCCAGAATCAGGGTGGGAAGGAGCCCTGTGTTCTTGCTCTGTTTGGGGTCTGAGAAGATCTTCAAAAGCTGTAATTAGTTTTTCTAATCAACCCTGCTTTCCCGGAAGAACTGTACAGAGTGAACCAGGGTTGCCGTTCCTGTGGCAGCCCCGGAAGCCCATGGGCCTCTGCAGGAGGAGTTGGGGTGCTTGGTCCGTGGCCTTTCCAGGCTCTCAAGTCCTGTTCTCAGGATCTGACATCTGAGCAGCCCTGGCTCAGAGGGAGGGAAGGAGGTAGTACATTTGTATGTGAAAGCTTGTCACCTTAGTGTCCTAGAACCTTGAAACCACATTCCTGTGCTGTGTGCTGTCAGGACGAAGGCACTCAGGGTCCACTCTGTTGGGACAGTTGGAAATGACAGGGAGGGGTTTCCTGGGGAGACCCTGCAGAGATGGGAAGCCATGTCAAA
Source organism: Apodemus agrarius (assembly GCA_964023405.1). NCBI lineage: Eukaryota > Metazoa > Chordata > Mammalia > Rodentia > Muridae > Apodemus > Apodemus agrarius. The sequence continues at coordinate 17,025,970 of OZ030009.1, read as the reverse complement.
GCTGAGGATGGCCTCCCTATCCAGGGGTTCAGGAACCACCTGTGAAGGCATTATCTCATTCCGTGGGTCAGCACATGGGGGTCATGCGGGGGGACCTTGGCTCTTTTCTACCCTTTCTCACTGAGTAACTTGGGTATAAAGTTGACTTCCTATTACACACACTTAACTCTGCTTGCAGCAGTTACTGTGTAGACGCTGTCTGAGAGTGGCATGGGGCTATTTCAATGGTGGTGGTCTTGGCACACTGACAGCCATGCCAACAGTGTCATAGGCCAAGCTGTGCTCAGCCAACACCCACATAGCAAGGCATCAAATAAATGTCTGGGGACTAGAGTTAATGGTTCTTTTGAAATCTTCCCTTGGGGTACAGTGAGGACACAGGCAGGCGCTGATGGTTCCTATCATGGTAGCTGGAGAGGCTGTCCAGCAGTCATTTATAGAGAACATCCCATGGACTGGGCCAGGCTTTGTAGACACAGCCAAGAGAGAGCCAGACCCAGCCCTGCCTCACATGGCTCCCACCCAGTAGGCTGAAGAAGCAGAAACAGGACTACAGAGAGACAAATGGACAGATGCCTGTAGTACTTGTAAGTACTGAAGATGAGTCACAGCAGACACTGAGGGAGTCAAGAACAGGGACCATGTTGTAGAAGGTGGCTGGCTGACACAGCCAGGGTGACCATCTGGTCTACCTTGCATAGATGGAGAGCTGGTCAAACATGCCTGAGGCTGTGGTCCTCTAGGAAGCCTGCTGGTAAGACTAGCTTTGGCTGGTGTGAGCCTGCAACTCTGGGACTGGCCTGCTCTCCTCTAATGAGGCGTAAACTGTAGGAGGAGCCCATGCAGAAGCTGCACAGCCCTTATAAGATCCTGAGGTCTCAACAGCTGTTAAAGCTGTGCTTCTCAACCTGTGGGCTGTGGCCCCTCCACAAACCTCTCTCTCCAAAAACTTGTATATTACAATTCATGAACAGTAACAAAATTAGTTATGAAGTAGCAGTAAAAGTAGTTTTGTGGAAGGTTAAGGACACGCTGTGCTAAGGACACAGGTAAACTCTGGACCCCTGTTTCCCTGGCCTTCTTCCTCTTCCCATTCTGATGTCTTGGCTGTGAATACAGCTCTGTACTGGGTCCTGTGGCCCATGATTGTACTCTGAGCAGTGGAGAAGGCATGAGCCTGATTAAAGGGCATTTCTAGACAGACTGCAGGGAGAGGTGCATGGTCCCGCAGGCACTTGCTCAAGGTGGGGTTCCGGAAGGTTCCGTGGCTCTGGCATGGAGCCTGGAGCAGAGGCCCAGCAAAGAAAGACTCGCTGGTTGGTCCCAAGCTTGGCTCTTCCCTCTCTGGCCAAGTGAGGTTTATAATTCAAGGCCCTACGCTTTCTAGTACCGGGACTGCGGGCCCAGGACCTTGGTCTTTGTTCAGAGCCCCCACAGCAAGCTGAGGAAGAAGGGGGAGCCAGGTCAACATGAGGCATTCAACATGGAGAACGTGCCAGAAAAATCTAGAGTTGGTGAGGCAGGCCAGCAGGTAACAGTGGCCCTCTCCCTGTTGCTTCCCGTAGGTCTGTGTGCCCAGCTCTCAGAAAGCATCTTGCCTCCTGGGAGCACAATTTAGCACTGTCTCTCCCTGTGAAGGGTGGGGTAGCTAAGGACCAGGCCCACTGCAGTGAGTTGTTGGAACTGAATAGGAAGATGGGTAGTGAGGACCCTCCCCACCCTGAGAGTGGACTGAGCTTCCTGATCTCCCAGCCTAGGCCGCAGCTCTCCTGGGGATCTCCAACCCACCTCCCGCACCCCTCCATCCCCCTACTCTCAGATGGGTATCTGCTGCAGTTCTCAGAGTGCCTGTAAGAACTTAAGGTCATACCCCCAGGAGACTCACTCCAGTTCCCACTGCCTGGCATTGTGAGACTACAGTCTGGGGGTCGGTCGCCTTGTGCGTGTTCATTGTCTGAGTTTCATCTACTTTAAAAATAAACAAAAAAAAAATCAAATCGAAAACAGGATTATGTGGAAAGGCAGTTGGCTTATGAACTTGATCAGGGACTTTGATTCCCCCCAAATTTTGGGTTCCTGTAGTCATATGGCCCTCAGTCACGCTCAGGTTTCTACATGCTGGAATAAAACATCTCTGGAAGCCAGGCCTAGCTCCCCCACTGTCAAGGCTTTGTCTCTCCAGAGTGCCTTCCTCCCCTGGCTGAGCAGCCTCCAAGGCAGACAGGCAGACAGGCAGACAGGCAGACAGACGGACGGTTGCTTGGAGCAGGTGATCAAGGACAGAGTCCCATAATGCTCCTTGAGGCGGGAGCTTTCCATCCCAAATTCCTTGTAAGGGTCTTAAGTGTGTTCCCTGGCTCCTGCGCCACCAATGAGTTCCTTGCCTGCTCTGATTTCCTGGTGGTTTTCATGTGTACATGTAATTACCGCCTGAAGGTCATGGCACTTCTGCCTGCAGGTCGGATGTCAATCTGGTGTGGGCACAGAATATAAGCCCTAAACCAGTCGTTCCAGACAACCGTTCCAGCTGCCCACCTCCCAGCCTGAGTCTTCTGCGCATCCCCTACCCTTCTGGCCTGCAGTTTTGGTTTACTTGGGGTTGTATGAATATGAGTTCACGCATGCACATGTGCATGTCCTCTTGTGTGTGTGTATAGAAAAGCATTCCCTCATATGTGTGGAGGCCAAAGGTTGACATTGAATGTTTTCTCCTATTAATCTCCACCACCTTATTTTTTGCGACAAGGTCTGTCATTAAACCTGAGCTCACTGCTTAGCCGGCCTGGCTGGCCAGCGAGTCCGCACTGCCATGGCCAGTTCTTATGTGGGTTGTGGGAATCCCAGCTCACATGCTCATGCTTCCGTAGCAAGCACTTGGCCCGCCGAGCCACCTCCCCAGCCCCTACTGTCGTTCTAACTCTGAAATCATGTATTCAAAGCCTCTGGCCCAAAATGAGCCCCCCCGCCCCCCCAAAAAAGGAGCTTTGGTTAATGGAGGTGGTTTGGTAATCCCAGCACCATGTTCAAGGGCTGGGCTCCACAGAGCCGGCTGCATTTCCCTGAGGAGTGTCCGAGCAGAGGCAGTGACTGCAGCATTGAGTGTGGATGCCCTCTCAGATCCCCAAGTCCCTCCAGTCACACGGCTGTTCCCAGAGAAGTCTTCATCATTTCTCTTCAAGTCAAAAACCAGAAGGCTATAAAGAGAGGCCGTAAAGACAGCCGAGGCGCAGATGTGCACGTGTGAGCGTGGCTGGCGTTAAAGTCACACATGCCTCAGCCGATCGGTATGCTTGCTCGGGGGACCGCTGCACCTGTGTGCAGTGGAAGGAATTTCCACAGAATCCCTGCCCCTTGTCTGTGGGCAGACTGAGACATGTTCTATAAACTGTGGTAAAACAGCCGTTCACGCACAAACAAGGGCGACTAGGTTTCTGTGTCGTATCTGAGCTCAGCCACCCAAAGCCAAGGTTAATTTCTCTATTTTGTGTGTAGCCAAGACTAGCCCCCAGGGCCATGGAGGCAGGACTTTGCTCTCATCAAACAGCACTTCGTGTTTCTGAGGGAAGTCCGCCTGGGTGGTTCAGAGCATACAGGGGTGCAAAGGGAATAGTTTACTGCTGCTAACGGGCACTGAGGCAGGACTCTCCATCTGTCACCTTCTCCTGACTGTCGGCATACTGTCCACACACACCCCTACACTGAGCTGGTATAAGCAGCTGTTGCCAGCCCTGGAGTTATGGATGTCTGCAGTTCCCTGGGCTGCACTCTGACCCATGTGGGCAGCTCCTGGGCTCTCTTCTTGGCAGGAGATAAGCAAATCAGGAGTTTGTAGCCACTGGGTGCAAAGGAATGTCCGTCACACAGATAGAAGGAGCCGGCTTCAGGGCCTTTCTGGGCACACTGGAGGCTCTTCTCAGTCCTGGGCTGAAGTTAAGTGGTTCTCGCCTGTGGGAAGCAGGTACCTTCTCACATCAGAAGGATATCCGTAAAGGGCGGTCCGAGGAGCCACTCACTCTCGGTAACTGAGGACTTGGTACTTGTAGTCTGGGGAGGGACGTGAAGAAGTGACTGTCTGGAGCTAGAGCGTTGTTCCTGCTAGGGTGGCTCCGGTTCTGTGGGTTTTTTCTCCCTACCACAAACTCTGTCATCAAGCAGGAAAGACCTTGTCCCTGCCATGCCTACATTGTGATTATAGTAAAAAAATGTCCCAGCGGCCATCTGTGACAGTTCTTGTGCTACTAGTTGGTGAGGTCTCAGAAGGCCCTGGCTGTGACAGAAGGGTGGCGAAGGACGGGGAAAGCGTCAGAATCCGAGCGGCTGCCACTGCCAGCCTGGCACTGGATGAAGGGCATCACCAGTTAGACCATGCTGCCAGGTTTGCCAGCCCCTCGGGCACCTTTGCAGCCGGCCTCCCTTAGCCGTTGACTCTCAGAGGTCTGGAGACCGCCCTTTGTCTTGGTCTGCCTTCATCTTGACAGGCGCCAGAGCTCAGCCCCCCCCTCCATGTCGACCTCTGTTCCCCTGCAGGGCCTCCCCGGGGCCTCATTGTGTCTGTCCAGAAGGCATGCTCCCCCTCCTGCCTCCCCTCCTCCTCTCAGATTCCGAGCCACACAGATCTCTTCGGGAGGGTGGCCCAGGGGCTGTGGGTGACAGCAGAATCGAGTCCACCTGCAGGGCGGGGGGCAGGTGGCTGGCCGCGCGGTCACTGGGGTGGGCCTTGCTGTGACTGCCGAGCCGAGGAGGCTCTGCCCAGTGGTCTGGGTAACAGGAGGCTCAGGTATTATCAGTGTTAGCTCTCTGTTCTCCCACCATAGGAAGGACCCTGGCGAGCCACAGGGTGTCGGGCGGGTAGACAGGTAGGTCGTGGTGACAGGAGGAACACACTGTGGGATTGAGTCCATGGGCGCCATCTTGAGTTTTGTGAGGAGTGTGGCGTTCCTGTTCTAGGTGGCGCTAAAAGGCAGAGCTTTCAGCTGCGCCCAGTGTCTGAAACAGACGCCTGCCTCGGGAGCTGTGGGGTGCCTTGTGCCTGGAACTGGGTCTGCCTCGGGAGCTGTGGGGTGCCTTGTGTCTGGAACTGTGTAGTGGGAGCTTTTGGCAGAGACGAAGATGTTGTGTACCAGCTCTGTGGCGCTCAGTATCTACCTCTTAAGCCTTGTGCAGCCCCCGGTCTCGGGAGTAGGGCTGAGAGGCTCGCTCTTATCTGCTCCCTGATTTCCACACGAGGAAAGAGTCTTTGGCACCATGTTGGTACCAATCAATATTTCCAGCTTTGGTTTTGGCCTTATTTATTAGGGTGTGTGTGTGTGTGTGTGTGTGTGTGTGTGTGTGTGTGTGTATCCTCACGAGAGGCTAGAGGAGCCCTCGGGTGTCTCTCACTGAGCCTGAAGCTGCCTTTCACCGAGGGTAGCCGGCTAGTGAGTCCCTGGGTTTGCCCATCTCTGCACTAAGTTGACAGGCAAACACACCTGTGGCTATGCCTCCCTTTTCTTTTTTGTTGATTGTTGTTTGTTTTGGATTTTCTATTTTGTTTTGATTTTGAGACAGGGTCTCACTATGTAGCCTTGGCTAGACGGGAACTCACTCTGTAGACCAGCCTGGCTTCACCTGCCTCTGCCTCCCAAGTGTTGGGGTTACAGAGGTACACACACCACACATCGGGCCTCAGCTTTTTCTTTTTTCTTTTCTTTCCTTTTCTTTCTCTTTCTCTTTCTCTCTGTCTCTGTCTCTCTCTCTCTCTCTCTCTCTCTCTCTCTCTCTCTCTCTCTCTCTCTCTTTTTTCGAGACAGGGTTTCTCTGTGTAGTCCTGGCTGTCCTGGACCTCACTCTGTAGACCAGGCTGGCCTCGAACTCAGAAATACGCCTGCCTCTGCCTCCTAAGTGCTGGGATTACAGGCGTGCGCCACCACTGCCCAGCGCTTTTTTTCTTTTTTTAACTTACATTTTTTAATGTATTTATTTACATATGGAGGTCAGAAGACAGTTTGTGGGAGTTAGCGCTCTCCTTCCTCCATGTGGGCCCCGGGGATTGACCTCAAGTCAGGCTTGGCAGCGGATGTCTTTACCTGCTAAGCCACGGCGCTGACCCAGCACATCTTTTCATTCGGGTGCCGGCGACTCAAACTTAGGTCCTCTTGTTTGCACAGAAAGTCTCTCACCCACAGAGCTGGCTCCAGCCCAGGCCTTCCACAGGCTCCTGCCCAAGTGTCTTGAGTATCTGACTCTAGACCTTCCTTCCTCTGCCGTCTGAGGGATGGACTCGTGGGTGTGCACGCCGTCCCTGGGTGTCTTGGCTTTATTTAATCAGTCTCGCTTCGGAAGAAAATCCGTACCTGGCATCTTTGAGACGTCATTTCTTCCTCAAGTCTCTGACGTAGCTGGGTCTGTGGCTGGGTCAGCGTCATGGTTATCTCAGGCCTCAGTCTACTGGGGTCTCATGGCCTGCGCCCAGACCTGCCCCAGTTGCCCAGGCAGAGGCCCATGACTGAACGGAGGTCCTTGTGACCCCTCGAACCACAGTGTGTGTCTGGGAGGGTGCTGGAAGGTCAGCTCTACCAAGAGTGTCCTGGCCTTGGCATTACTGCTTTTTTTCTTAAAGGCTGCGGCCCAGGACTCAGCGCAGTGAAACCTTTGCATTCAGACCTGGCCACTGTCCCAGGAGGCAGGATTGTAGGCCAGCTTCCAAAGCCACTCAAGGTCCATCTCCTCACTCCATCTGCAGCTCCGGCGGCTGCAGCTTGGGTGGGTCACAGTTCCAGCTCAGGTTCCCAAAGCAACTTTCCATCCAAGGGCCCTGCACACCTCGGCATCAAACGCTCCATAAAGTCCTCAGGGCCAGAGGCTGCTTTTACTTCTCTCGCGTAGGTCATTTTGAGTGCGGTATGCTTTCGCTTTTTGGTTCCGCAGTGCAGACTGTGGCGTGGACTCTGGATGTGACTGATGGGATGCAGCTGCGGGGAGTGGTCACCTGGACCTCAGAAGACAAACCGTGACCCAGTTTGAGATCTTAAGGGGGTAGAAAATAAGCTCGTGTAGGTGCATGATTGTGACTGGCCTCACTGGCAGTGGTCAGCCCCTCTGAGGGTCTTGCCTGGTGCCCCCTGCCTCATCCAGTGCAAAGGTCCCCCCTTGTCCCCCAAGTCACTTAGTGGTTACCTTGTCATTCCCAAACGGAGGAACTAAAGCTTCTCCCCTGAAGCCCCCGTCTCTCAAGGCTCACAAGACCACTCCGCAGGTCTGCTCTCCTTTGTAGACAGCCAGGGCCACCGGGGCTTCTGATAGGAACTATGTGTGTCTACTCCTCTGATGCCAGCAAAGATGATCACACAGACAGACAGACACACGCACGCACGCACGCACGCACGCGTGTACACACACCCTGGTGATCTGTCATTGAGTCTGCTGTGAGGCTTTCTAGGTGGGGCTCAACTCCTCCCTTCATGGCCCAACCTTGTCCAGAACGGCATCTCTGGTCCTCCTGAGCGGAGCACGTGGCATCTGGTTGTGTGTTGTGAGTGCCTCCCTCTGTTGCCCCCCCCCCTTCTGTGAGGGGACGGGCCCGAGGAGCCTGCATTTTCCTCTCTAAGGAATGTCCTCCCCGCCCCCCACTGGACTCCCTGCTGTTGGAGCCCCTTCTCCTCCGTCCTTAGAGAACTGGGGGTTTTGCCAGAACCTCAAGTTAGGTTTCAGAGTGCTATCAGCTGGGTCCCCTAACTTCTCAGGGCTTGACACTGGATTCCACAGTCTTGTTGACATGCAAGGCCTGAGGGCAGGCCTGGAGCCATGGCACAGCCTCCTCATTGAAATAGCATGTGAGCATTTAAACAATATTAATACTATTTGACTCATTAAATGTACAAAGGCCAATCAAAGTGCTTCCATGTGTGTGCTGTTAGTTCTGGCGGGCAACGCCTCCGATGGCTTCATGTGGTTTCAGACAACATTTTAGCACATTCTTAAAATACCCACAAAAGCCTTTATGTAAAAACTCATAAATGTGAACCACATAAAATTATTTTTTTCCGTGTTTCATGTCACTATGATCAAAGTACAGTAGGTAAGGGTAAGTTTTCAAAGCCTGTTGAGGTCCTTCTTTAATTAACGCTTCACGCACAGAGTGAAACCATAAACCATATAATGGGGGTACAACTGTCTGAGCACCCCGTGGCCACCTCCCTTCTGACAGGGCTTGCCAGCAAAGCAGGAGCTTCCGGATGATTCCAGAACGGCCCTTCTAATCACTCTGGTTCAGTCCCTTTGTATTAGACGTTCTCGTTGAGACTTGCAGCTGAGTGGGTTCCCTGAGGTACCCCTTCTTGGTGTGTGGAGTCAAGTCCATTCTTGAATTGTTGGGGCCCTGTCTGAGTCTCATCTTGTCTGCCCTGCTCCCACAGAGAACACTCCAGTTCCTGGGGAAAGCGGGTGTGGCAGGCCACCAGCGGCGTGGCCTCTGCTCTGTGGCCAGTGGGACACCTCCCAATGGACACTAGCCACTGTGGAGAAGGGCTGAGCACCAGCTGCCTGGAGAAAACTGCCACATTCCCCCCGTCCTGGCATCGTCCATTAGAGTTACATAAAAACCCAACATCTCAACAAAGACTGGAAGGAACTTCGGAAAAATTAGATTTGTGGGAAATGCCGATTTATGGTATTATGGGGTGATTTTTAAATTTATTTTTCTTGGGAAATTTTTTTTAAATTAGGGAGGGGAGCCCACAAGGAGGTCACCCTCGGGCTTGCATTTCTGCTTCCTTTAGTTCTAGCATTTGGAACTCTAGACCCAGCCAGTGTGGCCTGTGGGGGAAGCTGAGGCACCTGAGCAGAGGCCAGGCTCCTGCAGAGCGGAGACAGCCCGTGCCACCTTATAAATGCTTATGGGGCACCGAGGTGTGTCCCAGGATTCACGTTAGGTCACCTAGTGCTTTTGTCCTGGTCACTGGATAGTGCTGACTGATGCTTTCAAGGCACTGTGTTTGCTGGTCCCCGCCAGGGCAGCCTGAGCCAGCTCACGGAAATGGGTCTGTGACAAGAACAACAGGACAGGAGGCTTTTCAAGCAGGACACGGAGGAAGGATGGTGGTGGCCAGGACTCGGGGCCTGTGCTCTGCAGGGCCAAGTGGGCAGAGCGGAAAAGGAAACATCCGGCAGGAGGACTTCTCACTCCTGCGTGGGCTGTGCCTCCCTTCCTCCTCGGCTCACGGCACAGGCCCCAGAACTTGAGAACTTGAGTCAGAAAATCTCTTGCTACCACCAAGTCTTATCTTATCCAAAAGGGTTCTCCTAGAGGTGACCAGTCCATCTTTGCGCATCCCAGGAACATTACAGAATGCCCTGTGTGTGTCGCACAACCTGAGACACGGCTCCTCAGGTGCCAGAGCAGTAGCTCGTCTCCCCTGTGCTATGGGGGGCGGGGCGCTCGCGGAAAGTTTCTGAATAAGACAAAGTAGTAACGCCCTGGGGTGAGGTCCGAGAGCCCCTTGTTGGCCAGCATCCTGGGTTTACCAAGTGGCGATTCTGAACACCATCCCATGGGTGCCCGTGTGTGCCCGTGAGCACATGGACTCTGCCCAGCACTTAGCCAGCAGACACTTAACAGGTCTGGGCAAGCCTGCTGTGTCCCACCCTGGCTGGCGGGCATCAGTACCAGAAATTCAGTTCGATCCTCCTTCACAACAAAGGTGAAGGCTGGGAACCAGAGTGAAGGGGCTAGGATTCAGGGCAGAGAGGCTCTCCTGGGGAGGAGTAGGAGGGGCTAGACTTCAGGGCAGAGAGGCTCTCCTTGGGGAGGGAAAGGCACTGTGTGACTGTGGGGAGATCCGTGTCCTCGTCAGGACAGGAACTCTGTGGTTTTGTCACAGTTATGCTCTGCTGTGTGTCGTGTTTGTGGCAGTGGGGACAAGGGGATGTTTTCAAATCAAGGTCACATTGCAGAAGAGGTATAACTGGCCCTTGGTGCCACAAGATACCCCTGTGGGTGTCAAAGCCTTGGGTGCCAAAGGCCTTCATGTGAGTGACAGGGTAGTCACGGGGCCTGCGCACCTCCCTCAGGTACTCCAGGTCAGCTGACACTGCCTGTACACCCTTGGTTGCCGTGAGACAGCGCCTTGCTCCCTGCTCTGCCTAGCCTGGAACTTAGCATGTAGCCTGGACTCAGCCTTCAGGAATCTTGCCTTGGCTTCTCAGAAGCTGGGCTGCCAGGCGCGTGCAGCCACGCCTCTGGGACTGCTTAGCACGGAAAGCGGCAGTGCAGTGCGAGTCAGCAGCAGACACGGCTGTGCATCTGAGCAAACCCCAGGAAGGGGCGGGGCTGGGAACCGCTGGTGCCCTTGGCGCTCTCCTAAGCAGAGGCCAAGGCTGTGCAGCTATGGGTACGGAGTGGACTCCCCAGAGACTCCCTTTTCCTCCCCCTCATTCTCAAATGTCAACATTTAGCACGTGGCTTCTTTTTATTGTATAACATCTTTTTTTGTGACCTAAATCACGGGTGCTTGTTAATTTTGAATAAACTTTATATTAGTATCAAAAGCAATAGTTTTCATATCAGTACCCCGGCACTCAGGAGACCTAGGCAGGAGGATCTAGAATTCAAGGATAGCCTGGCCAGGCCACAAGCCACCCTCTCCACCCCAAATAATCATTTTTGGGTGTCCGCTACCCTTTTCTACAGTGTCCTAGCCTCTAACCACCCTCCTCAGCATATCGTTCCTGACTGCATGGGCTGTAGACAGGGCCAGCCAAAGCACTGCTGGCACCAGCCCACGTCTGCCTGAGGCCCACGATGAACCTGCTGTCGGGACTGAGCTCTGTGAATGTGCCTTTCGCACTAACAGGCTTTACCTGAGGTTAGACACTAGAGTTCATGGTGAGGAAAATACTGGCCACGAGAGATGTGATTTCCTAGAGTTGTGTTGGTTAGCGGAGTTCGAGGTCACAGCAGCTGGCCTCACAGATCTTAGCAGTCATCCCACTGGATTTGGGACCCTAGCTGGATGGCCTCTGGTCATTCCCCTTCCTGTTTTGTCAAATCTGTAGGCTTTCTAGTGTTGACTGAACCTGAGGAGGAAGTGCTGTCCCCCACAGCCCTTCTTCTGTTAAGTTCCATAGCGAAGCACTCTGAATGTGTTGTGATGGCCACAAGCTTGTCAGACAGCCTTTCTGAAAGATAGAAATGTTTAATGAGGGGGTTGGAGAGATGGCTCAGTGGGTAAGAGCATCAACTGCTCTTCTCAAGGTCATGAGTTCAAATCCCAGCACCCACATGGTGGCTCACAGCCATCCGTAAAGAGATCTGATGCCCTCCTTCTGGTGTCTGAAGACAGCTACAATGTACTTATATATAATAAATAAATAAAAATCTTAAAAAAAAAAAAAGAAATGTTTAATGAGATGACAGTTGATTCCGGAAGCAGCATTTTCCAGTGATGGCCGCTCTGTGATGAGGAGCGACAGCCGTGCTGGGTCTTGTCACTGGGAGGAAGCTAGTTCACAGAAGTTCAGTAAGCTTGCCGGAGACAGAGCTCAACCGCAGAGACTGGTCCCTGGCTCCTAAGGCCTTGCTTTCCTGCTTCTGCAGCCTTAGGAGGGTCAGGCCAGGTCAAAATGTCAGCCCTGGGATCTTGTGTGGAAGGTCCTTCATCCTAGACTGGAGTGTAGAGTGTCATCTAAGAACATCCTTGCTACAATGGTGTGGTACCCAGGCCAGAGGCCCAGAGGTTGGCTTGGCTCTAACAGTCGGTGGGCATCTGTCTTGCAGGTATTTTGAAGGCGGTGTCTCGTCAGTCTACCTCTGGGATCTGGATCATGGCTTTGCTGGGGTGATCCTCATAAAGAAAGCTGGAGATGGATCGAAGAAGATCAAAGGCTGCTGGGATTCCATCCACGTGGTGGAGGTGCAGGTACAGACAGCGCCCCGGCCAACGGCCAGTCTCCCAGCGCAGGCGCCGCACCCGACAATGCAGCTCTGAGCCCCACTGACTCCTAAACATGTCCAGAACCCACGTGGATAAAGTCAGGGTGACATGATCGTTGGTGCTGAAAGTCCCCAGAGAACTGAAGGCACAATGACAGTTCTGCCCTGTGCAAACATGGGGATTTTATAAGACAGGAATGGCCTTGGTGTCGGGAGGGGGTGGGCGGGGCTCCACGGCTCCCTCCTCAGCTGCAGTTCCCAAGGTTACATTGTGTTCCTTGTCCCCCAGGAGAAGTCCAGTGGCCGCACTGCCCATTACAAGCTGACCTCCACGGTGATGCTGTGGCTGCAGACCAACAAGTCGGGCTCGGGCACCATGAACCTGGGAGGCAGCCTGACCAGACAGGTAGAGCCCTTGCCCCGCCTCCGCCAGTGCCTGCTGCCTCCAGAGGCAAATGGGCACTTTGCCCTGATTAGAAAGAGCGTGTATGGGCAGCTGCCCGTCCACCTGCTGAGGGGTCCGTGACGTTTGCACATCACTGCCGGCTGAGCTGCATGTGGCTGTGCAGGTCTGACAGGACCGGGTGATGGCCAGCGTGTCACCCACCGGGGCTTGGTGTCCTCCATGCTCACACTTTGCTGAGTTTGCTGGCGGTCAGGCTGTGGGCCCCCACGCGAGCTGCTCCCTGCAGTTCAGTGCCAGCTGCTTACCTCCCTGACTAGGTCTGAGCTCCACCTGCGTACTGGATGGAAGCAGAGGGTTCTTGGTGGGGAACTTGGGGCCTGCGCACCCATTCTCCGGCTTCGCGCACATGAAGGTTTGTCGAGCCCGTCCCGTCTGTTTGCTCGCCCGTCCTTTGCTTGGCGGTCTCTAGCAGCCATATTCTAAGATGTTCCTTTCAGGCTGTGAGCAGAACATAGAACTTGGACTTCCCTGCTTCTCAGCATCTACGTTAGGAACTACTAGGTGCACCCAGACAGCCTTCAGACCCTCGGCACTCCATCCTCTTCCGTGTTTATAGCCTTGACTCCTTCAGGGCCCCTTTACACCCCTGTCCATCTTAGGGGAGCACTTTATGCTGCCTGTTTGGTGTGGCAGGAAGCCTTGTGCTCAGGGAGCACAGAGGAGCAGGCTAAACACAGCCAAGGTGCTTAGGAGGAGAAGCGCTTAGGAACCCACTACCCAGAGCCCTTCCTTTTCTTGAATGTCTGGCTTCAAAAGACTCTCTTCTCAAGATTATTGTACTGGGGACTGGGATGAGGCTCGGTGGTGAGGCTCAGTGGTAGAGTACTTGCCTCGAAGGTTCATTTCACAGTACCCAAACCACCCAAGATAACTTTATTTTTGACAGCTCTTAAGAGAAGCAATGGCAGAAATGTTTGGATTTGTAACTCTTGGGTAGGTTTGCATTCTACAAGCTACATGGGAACCTACATGCAGTTGAAAAACAGCGCTGCAAAGGCAGTAAGGCCAATGCCAGCCTGCACATCTGGGGCACATCTGGTGTGCCACTGGAGGCTTACAGTCTCCTGTGCAAAACCCTCACGGCCTGTGCCAATGTCAGGGTTAGAGGTCACAGGGAGCCCAGGTCCTCTAGACAGGGCTGTCTCAGAACTCACTCTGCTGTGGGCATGCACCCTCAGTGTCTCAGGCCCCTGACATGGACGGGCCAGCCAACTTCAACACAGCCTGCCCACACTTCTCCCTGCTACTCAGTGAATGGGTGGGAACCCGTAAGTCCTTCCGGAGGCTGCTTCCTGCCTTCCCTGCTGCTGGGAACTGTCTGACCACACCCCGTGTACAGCGTCCTCCACACACATTTAGTCGTCTGTCTTCCTAATAGTTTAAGTCAGCGCTGCCAGCCCATGGCCAGCATCTGGCTCAGCCGTGTTGTCCTCAGTAGCCCTGCCAAGCCAAACGCAGCCTGCCGAGTGGCTGTCCTCAGCACACCTTGTCCGCGTTGCCTCTGCTGCCTTGTGCTCGTGGGGCTTTCCTGAGGAAATCCGTGCTGCTGTCAGCAGCCTTAGGGCCAGGGCCATAATTCATCCACGGTGTGTTAACTCTGAGGCTCGCCTCCACGGGAGTAACTATAGAGGAGACGCCACAGATGGACACTAGCAAAGCAAACTCCTGAGTGGGCATGGCGGTGGGGGCGAGCAGCTCGACTCTGAGTCCCTGGGCATTTTTCTGTGGAAGCCTTGGATGGGTGACTGGGGTTCCAGGAAGGTTGTGTGGATCAGCCTACAGCAAGCAGACATGGCATGGCTGTCTCTGTCGAGGAGATTCTAGGCAGTTGCCATTTAACAGGAGAGGGAACTGAGGCTCCCTCTGGCCATTACATAACTGACTAGAACCGAAGTAGCAGGTCTGGGATTTGAACCCACACGTGTCTGATACAGTGCCCTTTCTCCCATACTCTCGTGATCAGAGCTCCGGTGATGTCCATTTAGGAGTGATCACACACACAACACAGTTTCGGCAATCAGTAGGCAGAGGGTTTCTTTCTCTGTCATACATACCCACTCCACGGTGCCAGCAAGGACATTGTCACCAGGCCCGTGGTGCCAGGAAGGACATTGTCACCAGGCCCATGGTGCCAGCTATGACCCTGGCCGCCATGTTGTCCAGCTGTGAGGAGCACTCATCGAGGATGAGCAGGTCCCCGTGTCCCCCGTGCTGTCCTTCCCCCACAGCCGACCCCCCCCCCCCGGGGCCTTCCCTCACTTCCTTCATTTCCCAGGTCCATGTACACAAGACCAGAGGCTGTTCTCCTCAGGGGTTCCGTCCCAGGAGTCCTGAGGTTTGCTCCTTGTCCTGTTTTCCTTATATGGCTTCTGAGAATACATTGAGGGAGTTGAGAGCCCTTCTTGGTGACACCTGTCACGGTGATAAATGGCCCCAGCGGCACATCCCAGCTGCTCAGGACACTGCTGAGAGCGTTGCCTCCCCCACCCCCACTGTGTCCTCTCGTTGCCTCTACTCAGAGCTGTCTCTTGGGGCCGCCCGTTAGGTGGGGGTAGCCCTTGGGGGGGTGGGCCCAGCAGCGGAGCCCACGCCTGCTTCCTTGCATCCTCCTGCCAAGGCAGACTCCACGGGCGGCGGGCGGGCGGGGAGCACAAGTGCCCCTGGCAGGCTGCCACTGCGGCCCCAGTGAGAAGGCCGGGAGCAAGGGAAAAGGTGCAGCATTCCAAGGCCTAGATAGGAAAGGGACGCTGCCTGGAGAGGTCACCTCACCTGGGTGGCAGCAGAGACGCGGGACTGAGGCAAGTAAATCTCTGGAAAGAGATCCAAAGACCCCCATCAGGGCAGGGCTACAGATGTGGGCTTCATTTTCTTTTCAGACTAACTATTTAGACGCAAGGGTGGGCTGATGAGGAGAGAGATTGGGCTCTCTGGTCATTGCCGTGACAGGAAAGGCCTTCCTGACCTGGGCTTGGCAGTTAGGCCACGCAAGAGAGTTGTGTAAGAAGACAAACCCGTGGCCTTTACTTACAGGTGGTGGGAATGGAGGCTGGGCACCTTTAGAGCTGGCCTACCTTGCCAGCACGCCTGCCAGCATCAGGCCACAGGGAGTGCGGTGGTCGGCACGGTGCCATCTGAGGGGTGTGTCTAAGAGTTGAGTCTTTGTCAAATGACCTGGCACAGGAAAACCTGATGTAGACCACCACCCACAGGCTGGCCCTGACTGCGCTGGGCCTCCGGGAGGCAGAAGAGGGTGGACTGGATCCTTCCCAGAACTTCTGAACCCTGAGCTGTGGTTTTTCCTTGGCTTTTTTTGGTAAACATATATATCTACCCACCAGAGAACTTGTCTCAAAGCAAACTGCCTTCAGAATCCTCCAGAGCTTGGTCCAGGCTGTAGCCCTGTCACACACACACACACACACACACACACACACACACACACCCATGTGCTGTAGCCCTGTCTACACACACACACACACACACACACACACACACACACGCAGCCATGTGCCAGACAAAGCTTACACTTTGTAAAATTCCGTGTGCCCTGTAGAGTTGATGGCATCTGTTGGAAACCCGTGCCAATCCGATTCTTTCCTCAGCTCCCACAAGTCCTCCACGTGTCCAGCGCAGTCGGCCACGCCTCCTTCCTAGGGTGCTGTGAGAGCATCGTCTCCAGCCTGACAGCCTCCTGGGGATGGCAGGAGCTGTGCCCTCGGGCTTTAACAAGCAGTAGGTGCTGCGAGGCATGCACCGGCTCTGCATGTATGTTCGTTAGCTCAGCATGCAGTAAAGGCAAGGGCGTGGATGCCAAGATGCCAAGACAGGGCCCTTTGCACCCGGGCATGAGCTAGGAGCAGCCACCTTGCTGCTGGCCAGGTCCTCTTAACTGAACTCATGAAGAAAGACATTTGTGGCGGTGGGAACCGTCGCCCCGCCCCCGTAAGAGGACCTCAGCCACAGAGAAGAGGAAAGGGTCTTGATGGGGACAGGCAAGCGGCCCTGACTCCAGACTCAGCTGGAACCACCTCGTGGAACATCTGTGCCGCCACAGAACATAAAAACGCTTCCTGCTGGCAGCGTCCTTTATGAGGGTGGAATGATCTATGCATTGCAAAAACAGTCCTGTTCCTGGAGGGCCAGCGCTGCCAGCAGGCCGACCCCAGCCAGGTGTGGGAGGAGGGGCCGTGGGGGCGGCGAGGGGCCCATGGAAACTGCCTGCATGGGCCAGGGTCTGGAGCTTTGGGACTCCCTGTGTGCTTCTGGGGAGTCCATCCCCCTAACTTTTACCTCCCCTCCCCCCTCCACACTATTCCTTTGAGGGTCTCGGGTTCCAGCCTTTCCCTGCTGGAAGGTGGCTCCTGATTCTGAAGCATTGTGACAAGGCGCCCCAGGCCGCCACCATGGCCCTTGAGAGACCTCAAAGCCTTCTTCCCTTCCCTTGTGGAGGCAAGAATCTCCCTCGGCATAAAGCAGAGGACCGAGACTAGTCTGGAGAAGTGCAGTTCACTGGTCAGAACCCCCCACCGGAGCAGCTAAGCAGTCTCGAGGCTGGACCGTGTGGGATGTTGGTTTCTAAGAACTCCTTTCAAAATGGGTGGCAAGCCCTGGCCTTTCTCTAAGGCGTGCTTCCCAGCTGTCTCAGCAGTTGGCTTTCACCATGCAAAAATGACGGTCCACCAGCACCGTGCAGGCCACACCTGGAGTGGGACCGTGGCTGTCACTGCAGTCATGAACACTCACTATAATAGCTTTGTGAAGACATGTCACAGTCTAAGACTTCCCAAGACCCCCTTGCCAAAGGATGCCCAACAAAGTTCAGGGTCTAGGCTAGGGGGCAAGGCCCTGATGGCTCTCACGACCCGTCACCACCGCCTTTGTCGTAGTCACAGCTCTTGCCAGTATCAGAACTCTGTTCTGCACAGCATGGTGTGGCTCTGCAAGGCCCATGGGTCCAGACTAGAACTCTAAACTGGATTCTCAGCTTGCAGCACGGTGCAGGATAGCCACCCCACTGCTCCTCAGTGGTCCAGCTCTGACTATAGTGTAAGCAGGTGCCAGTCAGGACAATTCTGTTAGAACCTATTGGGCCCACTCTGCCATATGCAGTGACAGATTCCAGGCTGTTCAGCCCTGCTGGCGTCCTGGGATTCCCCCTACACATGCCTGGCTTTACTAGCCCTTGTCCTGAGTTAGGCCACACCTTGATCTCGGTGGTCCGGGAGGAAGGAATGGAGTTACCGGTGATTACATACCATGTGGTTTCCAGGAACTGAACCCCAATCCTTAGGCAGAGCAGCCAGTCTTCCTAACCACTGAGCCATCTCCTCAGCCCCTATATTTAGCTTTTAAATACTTAGTACTCTCGCCGGGCGTTGGTGGCGCACGCCTTTAATCCCAGCACTTGGGAGGGAGAGGCAGGTGGATTTCTGAGTTCGAGGCCAGCCTGGTCTACAGAGTGAGTTCCAGGACAGCCAGAGCTACACAGAGAAACCCTGTCTCAAAAAAAACAAAAAACAAAACAAAACAAAAAAAAATACTTAATACTCTCCTGGTTCCCTTTGAGTCTGAAGATGGGCCACTCGCTCTCTTCAGGGAGATAAAGTTCACCATAGGAAGCCAGAACCCAGGGGATCCTCGTGGCTCCCTGCCGGCCTCTGTTCACACTCTGAGCTGGCTGCTGGCCCTGGGCCGTGTAACCCAGGAGTCTCAAGGTCCCCTGCACCGCTAGCTCCTGCCCTTGGAGTGGTGGGGATACTGACAAGGGCTGTGAGTCTCTCCTAGGCAGGCACTAGCTGGCAGGGTCCATGGTGCCATTGCTGGGCGGGTCAAGATGTGGCAGTGTTGGGACACAGGAGGATTCCAGTGCCACACCAGGCCTCACCCAAACCTGAGTGGCAGTCTGTACCTGTGGCAGCCGGGAGCGGTGTGAAGACAGGTGATCTGGCCAGTGTGGCTCTGCCCTCCAGTCTGTTCTCAAACAGCATCGAGAGACAATGCCCTGGAAATGATAGGGCTTTGGGATGTCTGCTGGCTGGGCTGTGTACAACCCAAAACTTGAGTCATCGGTGCTAGAAAAGTGGTCTTGTAGCAGCAGAGCCACCAGCCGCCAGAGGACCAAAGGGCAGGAGTATGGGTGTGTTGGTGGTGGCAGGCTGCGGGGTTTCTCTGACTGAACACTGTCTCTGCAGATGGAGAAAGACGAAACTGTGAGCGATTGCTCCCCGCACATAGCCAACATCGGGCGCCTGGTGGAGGTGAGTGGCCCAGCTCCACCCTGCCCAGCAGCACAGGCCGGCCTGCTCCGCGCTGCCTCCATCTGCTTCCCGCCCTGCCTCCGGTTTTCTGAGTTCTTCTGACTTGGATGCGAGCAGAGCTGGGCTCCAGGCCCGCCCACCCCAGCGCCCCCGCTCGGCCTTGTTTCCCCGATCGCTGTGTGTGAACATGATCTGAACTCAGGGTGCAAACAGATGGTTGGAACACAGGGGCCTTGGAGCAGCTTCACTGGTGGCCGCTGCAGTCTCGCCTGTCACCACGTCCCGTTTGGAAGTGGGGAGGGGGGGTGTTGTTTGGACTGAAGACATGTTCTCTGGTTTCACAGAGATGGTGGCCAGGCAGTGCTCTGGTGATGTGGTTTAGACCCGTTCCCAGCAGTGGTCAGAATTGGCCATCAGCCCCTAGGTGTTGGCTTCCTTCATGCCTGAGGATAAGAAAGACCCAAAACACAAATTATAGGTGGGGTTCGGGCAGCCTGGCACTGGCTCTCCGCACAAGGGAGCGGCCCCACAGCTCCACCCTGTGGCCAAGGCAGGGACTGCAGGCTGGGTGGTTGCAGGTGGCTGTGGGCCTGGGTTCCTGTTTGCTGGCTCCACTGACTCAGCTCCCTTCCCAGGACATGGAAAACAAAATCAGAAGCACGCTGAATGAGATCTACTTTGGAAAGACAAAGGACATCGTCAACGGGCTGAGGTAATGTGCCAAACTGGGGGCTTGATTCCCAGGCTCCTTAGTGATCTGAGGTCTTGGGCTTCTCAGCTCCTCGTCACAAGACATGGTCAGGGATGGCGTCACGGTTCGAAAGGCTCAGAGGCTGACTCAGCACTTCCTCTGACCTCTCCCAGTTCTGGCTGGTCGCTGGGCTCATCGACCACGGCAAGCTTTGACGCCTTCACGGTGAAGCTGAATGTGCCCAGGCCCCGTGGAGTTGGGCTTGGGATCTCAAGACACCGAAGCGAGCTGAGCTGCCTGGCCGCGGTCTCGTGCTCTGAGTTCTGCAGAAGCAGGCAGGACTCACTGTGGCCTCTGGCTCCAGTGTAGTGGGAGTGGCAGGCAGGGCCCAGCTGGGGACAGAGACGCGACTGAGGAGGGATGGAGATAGCACTGGCCTTGGAGTCATGTGGCCAGGCTCTTGTCTGAGCTCTTTCCTCTTTCCCCACTCCTTTCTCGGTGGCCTTGTCCCATCCGAGAGGCGGGGTGCCGACAAGGTTAGGAGAGCCGATGTGGTTGGGGAGGGCTCTGCAGCCCGGCTCTGTTGTGAGTTGTGGGGCCGTCTTCTGATGTCATTCCCCGGCCCAGAAAGGCAGGGTGTAACTTGTGAGTTCGCCCAGCGGTGGTCTCCAGTGGTCCCAAGTATCTGATCAGGCCTGACACTGGGGGCTGTGCCACCCAATGCACCCTCTCCTGCCGGCCAGCCGGCAGCCCCAGGAATAAGGGAAACGGGAACATCTGAGCCTGTGTGGAGGAGGTGTGAGACCTCTGCGGTCACGGTGTGCAGACAGTCCCGGTGCCGAGGCGGCCTCCTCCTGTCCGCCTCGCCCACGGCTGCGGGGCTCCTCGCCCACGGCTGCCGGGCTCTTCGGCATTGCTGCTGCTCTCTCGCTGTGGCTTCATCCTCTCTGAACACTCTCTGTAGATCTCTTGATGCTATCCCCGACAACCACAAGTTTAAGCAGTTGCAGAGGGAACTTTCTCAAGTGTTGACCCAACGCCAGGTCTACATCCAGCCTGATAACTGAGCCGACCCAGGTATCCTGTCCGAAGGGCGTGAGGCCTCCCACTAAACAGGACTCACCAACCTGCCGAGCCCCTGCCACTAACCTGTGTCTGCTCGCAGCTGGCGGGCAGCCACATTAACGCGTAGCCCCGGCCCCACGTAGTGTGGACATGTGTGTGTGCTGCGTGTGCTCTGCACTCTGGGCAAAGGCCAGTTTGAGCTTTTGCTCCTGATGAAGCTCAGTCTGTGGCATTAGCACAGCCTGTCCAGCAGAGGGCGCTAGGTGCACCCACTCCGCTGGCCCAAGGAGCAAGGAGGGCTGTGTGCCCTGCCTCCTGCTGGCTCACCTCAGGTCTCACAGCATAGCCAGATCCTCCTGCCTCCTCTACCAAGGATCCTCAAGTCCCCAAGCTACCTCCCAGAGCCCCTTGGGCTGCAGACTTGGAAAGCATGGTCTCCCTCTAAGTCTCCTCAGGCCAGCAAGCCTCCAGACTGGCCACTGCCGGGCACTTGGTGCCCACACCCTCCCCTGATGAGCTGCAGCTGTCCGCCAGCAGGCCATGCTGATGGGAAGGGAAACAGTCTTGCTTGTTGACAATGGCCAACGACCATGACTTGGCTTGTGACAAATACAGATGCAGATGCAGGCAGCTTCTCAGGAGGAGGCTTTAGAACAGGGCTCGTAGGACCCACAGGCCCAGGGCTGGACACCAAAGGCCTGGCCCAGACAGGGCCTTAGGTTTTACACTGAGGCGCCAAGCTGGGCACTCCCCTGCCGCTGTGATCCGGTCCAAAGCAGCTGGCAGCTCTAACCTGGTGGCATCTCCAGGCCTCCCTGTGCCCCTGCTGGAGAAAACGCTTTTAAGGGATACTGCTTCTGCCACCCCTAGCAAAGCAGCTGGAGGGAGCTAAGCCACACATGCCCCGCCCCGCCCCCAGCTCTGCCTGAGCCCCCCTCACTGTTAGGCTAGCGTTGGCCTCTCCTGAGACCCTGAACACCCCTGAGGAGGCGAATGTACCCTGGGTGTCAGCTCACGCGTGTGAGCAGTGGCTTCTTGGCTCGGGTCCTGTCCTCACTGTGCTGGAGGCTCCTCACAGTCACTTCTCTGTCCCACTCCGTCTCACCTCCCCCCAATTCAGCACTTGAGGATGGACTTTCCGATAGATGGAGCGCTCACCGCGCGCTCTCCGTGTGAACCTGAGCCGCTCGCTGAGCATGCGCCCTGCCTCTTCCACCGCTTATGAGCTCTCCACAGTTGCTGCGTAGTTTAGTATGCTCTTAACTAACCGATGTGTCGTGGAAAGAACCATCGGGGGACCTTTCTCCAGCTCTGTCCCCTTCCCGGATCTGGAAATGAGACTTAACGATGAGGGTCCTCCCTGAGGGCTTCTAAGGCGTGAGCCGAGCCGTGTGTGCGCAAAGCACTTTGTATGTTGTACTGGCCTCCAGGCCTTGGCTGTGTGGGCTTTGGTGCTTCCCTGCCAACCCGGTAGGCAACAGTGGGGCTCTGCTGGGCTGGGCTTGCGGCCAGCAGCACTGACACACAGCAGAGGCTGTTGTCTGGATCCCCGTGGCTCAGCTATGCTGGTTCCTAAGCATTTGGTAGGGAAGAGGGGTTGCTAGACCTTCAGGGTAAGGAGCTAGCCTGTGCTGCAGGTGGAAGGGGTGGGGTGGATGATTCACGAAAAGGTCCTCACTGGCGAGAGCCTTCAGCTCTCTGCGGGAACCTGGGCACAGGTGTGAGGTAGAAGGCCCAGGCTGCATGGTCTCTGAACGCTCCCAACAGCACCGCCACGGTGGACCTAGGGATCTAAAGGCCAGGTCACCCACAGCCTGAGCAGACATGACCTCTGGCCGTGATGGCCAGCCAGGTACTGAGGTGCAGGCCCTGGGCTCCCTTCCCGCTCTCAGGATAGCCTGCAGCCTGGCAGGCGCCCCACAGTGGCCCCGGCCACCTCCTCTCATCGGTCCGCCTGCTAATGTCCTCTCCTCCCCCGGCAGGTCTGTGCAGACGTTTGCAGACAAATCAAAGCAAGAAGCGCTTAAGAACGACCTGGTGGAGGCCTTGAAGAGGAAGCAGCAGTGTTAAAGCCTCTGCTTCGCGCTAAGCGGACACGCCGTGCACTCATTAGGTTCCTTTCTTTAGAAAACTTGTTTTCTGCTCCTTTTCCCTCCTCTGTCCCTCCCTGACAGGTCACATAACAGTCTGCATCGACCACGCAGCGCCATCTCTCCCCCAAATAAAGTCCAATGACCACCCTCCTCTGGCTGTAAGGCCTGCTTCCACGACGTTTCCATAGAGACCGTGTGGTTCTGGTCGCCTGTCCCCGTCCTTCCCCGCCCGTTCATAGGCACAGAAACACTGTCTGACACCACTCCCTCCATCTTTTTGTTACATTGGTGTAAAAAATGTAAAACAAAAAAATTTTATGAACTAACTGGTGTGTGAAAGAGAAGGAAAACTGGAGATCTGATCCTGTGTGTGTTTGGGAGTTGCTTGGAGTCGGGGCCCGGGGACAGGGGACAGCTATGGAGGAAGGAGCGAGGTCCTCAGCACTGTCCTGCGCAGGTGTGCCCTTGTCCCAAGGAGACCACGGTGGGGGTGGGGCTGGCGACCGGCTGCTCTTCTGGCCAGGTGCTTTTCTGTCAATTTTTATGGAATGCAAAAGGAGTTTTTTGTTTTATTTTGTTTTTTTTGTAAAGCTTAAACAGACAAAAAAAAAAAATCTACATCTTCTACTTGAGCCTCCATACTTAAAAAAAAAAAAGAAAAAAAGAACAAAAAAATCAATAAAAAGAAACTGGGATACGATCCGCGCTTGCTGTGCCTTCTCGCTTACCTGCGTCTCTCACCAGACTCGGGTCGCCGCCTTCCCTGGGGAGGGCCCAGACCCCCCCCCAGGGTCATCTCCCCTGGGCGTGACGGCGGCATGCTTGCTGCCCTGTGCTGGTGACATCCCCGACTCAGTCCTGGCTTCTCCTCTTTGGTTGTATGTGAAGTACAGAATTCCATGGGAGGCCGAGGAATGAGCCGGCCAGCTGTCCGACTCATACCCATAACAGCAACATTGAAGCTGCGGCAGGAGGCCCGGGTTCCAGGCTGGCCTGGCCTCCATAGCCATATACTGTCTCAACTAAAAAGGAAAGGCTGGGCGTGTCGGCACACACTGTAAGGACAGCACCAGGACGGTAGGAAGTAACTGGAGGGTTGGCACAAATTCAAGGCCGGCCTCGTCTTTATAGTCTTTATAGACTGGGCCAGCGAGATGCTGCCTAGTGGGTCAGGGTGCTTGCCACCAAGCCCGACGGCTCGAGTTCAATGCCTGGAAACCCACACAGGAGAGGACTGGCGCCTGGGCGAGCGCATGCATGCACATGCACGTACACACGAAGGAGATGCTGGCGTGACAGTTACCAAGCACTCCACCAGCACATGCCACCCTTAGCAATGTGCAAGCATGCGCAAACACACACACACACACACACACACACAGCTACTTTTAGTGCTGTGTACATTTAGTTGCTTTGAACTCAAAGGGAGAGACAGCCAACAAAGCACAAATCGGCTCATCTTTGGCTTTTGATTACCTTAACAAAGCAACCTTTAAAGATCAGAAGAATGAAAAGGAGGAACCCTTTCTGTGGGCTGTGAGTGGGACGGACCCTCTGCAGTGGGGATACCTAGCTAAGGGGCAGCATGGGACAAATCAGAGAGGCAGAGTGAGCCCCTGGGGCATTCACACGGAAGGGAAGACCGTTGGGAGAGGAGAGAGTGCTGCTCTCCTTAAGGACCCAGGTTCGATTCCCAGCTCCTACACGATGGGTGGCTCAGAGCTACCTTGTTCCAGGGGATCCAGTGCCATACGCTGGCCTCTGGCACCAGACATACACGGGCTTGCCAGACATACAGGAAGGGAAGACATTCTTGTATATTGATTTTATTTTATTTTATTTTTAATTTTATTTATTTATTTATTTATTTTTGGTTTTTTTTTGAGACAGGGTTTCTCTGTGTAGTCCTGGCTGTCCTGGAACTCACTCTGTAGACCAGGCCGGCCTCGAACTCAGAAATCCGCCTGCCTCTGCCTCCCAAGTGCTGGGATTACAGGCGTGCACCACAACGCCCGGCTGTATATTGATTTTAAGGTCCAAGGTTGGGCTGGAGAGATGGCTCAGCAGTTAAGAGCACTGACTGCTCTTCCAGAGGTCCTGAGTTCAGTTCCCAGCAACCACATGGTGGCTCACAACCATCTGTGATGGGATCTGATGCCCTCTTGTGTGTCTGAAGACATCTACAGTGTACTATGTAATTATTTTATACATAAAATAATTAAAACTTTAAAAAATAAAAGTTTAAAAGTTCAAGGGCAGAGGCAAGCACTGGGGGTTATACAGAGAAATCCTGTCTTAAAAGACAAAAACCGCCGGGCGTGGTGGCACACCCCTGTAATCCCAGCACTTGGGAGGCAGAGGCAGGCAGATTTCTGAGTTCGAGGCCAGCCTAGTCTACAGAGTGAGTTCCAGGACAGCTAGGACTGCACAGAGAAACCCTGTCTCAAAAACCAAACAGACAAAAACCAACCATAAAGGCCATCTAGGGAGAACCTATCTCAAAAAAATCCCTACCCAAGAGCTGGCTGTGGTGTGGCACACTTCTGTAATCCCAGCAGCACTTGGGAGGAAGAAGCGAGTTTCTGTTGCAAGTTTCAAGCCAGCCAGAGCTGCATAGTGAAGCCTTATCTAAAGAAAAAGGCTCCTGCTTGCCACAAAAGGTGCACCATCGGCTGGGGTAAGGGTTGGATAGCTATTTGGGTTCCTGAGCTGGGTCTCCTCAACTGGTGGCATGTCCCACAGGCTCTCTAGCTGCTACCTGGAGGAACTCCTGGTGTCTGTTCACAGAACAGGAAGGAGCCTGCGTAAGATATCCATAGCAGAAGCCCGAGCCAGGAGTCTGTCTTGGTCTACGCTGTTTCTTCAGCTCTTGTACATAACACACACACACACACACACACACACACACACACACGGAGACAGACAGACAGACAGACACGGAGCCTCAGCAGAGGGTGTGTTAGCTCAGGCTTTTGATGCTCAGGACAATCTTTCTGTCATACCACTCCACAGCCTTGGTGCCACACGTCCGTGGTGGTGCCTCTTCCCTGCCGTACGAGGAACGGCAGTGACAGACTGGTGATGTGCAGACAGTGAAAGAATCCACCAAGACCAAAGTGCAGGAGAGTGTATTAGACACACAACGGGAACATGAGCAGCAGACAAGACAGAGAACTGTAGGAAACGCCCGACAGCTCTCATCATGGGGGTCTATGCAGGCTGGCACTTAATGCCACTGTACAGTTGCTTGGGTCTTGTTTGTTTTTTCAAGACAGGGTTTCACTCTGTAGACCAGGCTGGACTTGAACTCATAGAGATCAGCCTGCCCTCTGAGTGCTGGGATTAAGAGCCTGTGCCACTACACCAGCAAGGTGCTTAGCTCTCAAGGCGGGGGACACCTGTTTAGGGATACTTGTGAGTTAGGAAGACACATTCTACTCAGTGGGTGGCCTCTCTTTGGGACCTGGGTCTGCATGCAACGCAACATGCTTAGATCACTGGAGAGCAAACTCACGACTGTCTGAGCCTGCTCCTTTTTTTTTGTTTGTTTGTTTGTTTTTAATTTTATATTTTGTTTTGTTTTTGAGACAGCTTCTCAATGTAGTCCTGGAACTCACTCTGTAGACCAGGCTGGCCTCAAACTCAGAAATCCGCCTGCCTCTGCCTCCCAGTGCTTCTTAAAGGGTAGAGTTCTCTATTATCAAGACGCACCAAGATAGCTGGCAGAGCTGGTAGGGTGGTGCGAGCCTGGAATCCCAGCACTTGGGAGGTGGAGGCAGGATCACCTTGGCCACCTATAGACTTCAAGGTCAGCCTGAGGTACACAGAAAAAAAAAAAACAAACTAGTTAGTGCTTTTTTCTTGCTCTATAATTAAGTTTTGTGTCTCCTTATTGTACTCAATTATTTTTTTTTAACTTTGAGAAAGGGTCTGCTAATTTGCCCAGGCTAGCCTTTCACTTGCTTTGTAGCCCAGGCTATCCTTCAGTGTGTTCTTCCTGCCTCAGCCTCCCTGGTGCTAAGATCAGCCTGTGCCACCAACCTTGGTTTTCTTTTCTGTTTTTGTTTTTTTTGTTGTTGTTGTTGTTTTTTTTTTTTTTTTTTTTTTTTTTTTTTTTTTGGTTTTTTGAGACCGGGTTTCTCTGTGTGGTCCTGGCTGACCTGGAACTCACTCTGTAGACCAGGCTGGCCTCGAACTCAGAAATCCACCTGCCTCTGCCTCCCAAGTGCTGGGATTAAAGGCGTGCGCCACCACCGCCCAGCTTCTTTTCTGTTTTTTATTTTCAGATCACCTACGACTGCAGTTGCTGGCAGGTGTAAACTGACGCGGGTGCTGGGAATTGAACTCTGATCCTCTGCAAGAACAGGACATTCTTTTTTTTTTTTTTTTTTTTATTATATGTAAGTACACTATAGCTGTCTTCAGACACACCAGAAGAGGGCGTCAGATGGTTTACAGATGGTTGTGAGCCACCATGTGGTTGCTGGGATTTGAACTCAGGACCTTGGGAAGAACAGTCAGTGTTCTTAACCGCTGAGCCATCTCTCCAGCCCAGAACAGGTCATTCTTAACCACAGAAACCTATCTCCAGCCATGACTGAGCTTGGTTTCCAATAATTATTTTTATAAACCATAAAATGCAGAATATAAACATCTTACATAAATTCGCAGAACTCTGAGATCTGTTTACATTGGTGTTTTGTGCCTTATTTCAACTTACTATTTCTAGGATTTTGTTGTTTTTAAGACAGAAACTCATGTAGCCTAGGCTAGCCTCACAATACATAAGGATTTGAACTCATTTTCTTGGTGTTTTGTTTTGTTTTGTTTTTTTCGTGACAGGGTTTCTCTGTGTAGCCCTGGCTGTCCTGGAACTCACTCTGTAGACCAGGCTGGCCTCGAACTCAGAAATCCGCCTGCCTCTGCCTCCCAGTGCTGGGATTAAAGGCACGTGCCACCACCGCCCGGCTTGAACCCATTTTCCTGCCTCTGTGCTGGGATTTCAAGTATGCACCACCACACTTTTGTGTCATCCCTGGGGATTGAACCCAAGACCTCACACATACTGGGCAAGTCCCCTCCTAACAGAGCACCCCAAGCCCAGACCTGTTACTTTGTGTCGTTTAGAATGTCTCATGGTAGATACACTCTCCTGTCATTACCTCTGCCTCTTTTGTGAAACTTTCCAAGTTGGAAAATGGGCTGGACAGATGTGCTGTTGGCTAAGTATTATCCCTGCACATGTTTCCCTCTGGACTGCCCAGCATAGGATTTCTTCAGCAGTTCACCACACAGCTCCTTCTACACAGTTGGCCTTTGCATACTCTGGATTGGACATGCACAGGAATGTTGCAAGAGGTAATTCTATCTCTAACACCTCATTCAAATGTTAACACTGTACAGGTAACATGACACCTTTCCAAATAGCGAATCAAGCTCTAATTCACAAACCACCCTAGAAAGTCGGTCTGTGCTTGCTAGTGACGTGCCGGTTTCCACCTCTGCCAGAGCCTCCAGACGGTCGCAGGGGTTTGTTGAGCATCTACTGTATACTGGGGACAAAGAGGTGTACAGAGAGACGCTCTGTGCCCAGCTGTCTGATTCGGGTGTGGAATTAGGGACAGCTGTGTCCTCCGAGCTGTTGGGCGGGGCTGGGAGACAGGCTGGGACCTTATCACTTAGCCCAGGGAGCCTGTGGGGAAAGCAGGCCCTGCCATGAGGTAGCGGCTTCGGCTTCGAGCCTTCCTGTTAGAGCTTACACCTGCTTGCTTCCCTGGGAAGCCACGAAGCCGATTCAGGCAAGGGACGGAGAAGGGTGACCTGGGACTGCTCCCCTTCCTGGAGGAGAGGAGATGGGGAGGCCATATTGTCCTAGTTGCGGGAGGAGGGAGGGAGAAGAGGAGGGGTAGAGGGGAGGGGACCCCAGGTCTGATAACTAACCAGAGAATCCTAACCTGGCTAGACCCAGCTTCTGCCCCTCGACAAGAGGAGGCAAACCCTTGTGACTACTGTGGGGGGCCAGGCGCCAGGAGAGGGCTTTCCTACAGGGCATCTTAGAGAAGCCAGGCAGGATGCCATACACCTGTATGTAGTCCCTGCACTCAGAAGCAGAGACGGGAGGATTGTGGGTTTCAGGTTAGCATGAGCTACAGTAAGAGCCTGTCTCAGTATAGCCACTTGCGGGCTCGCGGCCCAGCCTCCTCCCCCTTCCCTATGAGGGAGACTCTCCTGACAGGCGTGTGGTCTGAGCCTGGTCTGGAACCAAAATGTCCACACACGAGGCTGAGGAAGGACCCGCGGAGCCTCTTGTATGGCAGGCCACATCAGAACGAGCATCCCACCACTCCTTGACCTGCAAAACCCACGAAGTGTGGGCCAAGGAGAAGACATGGCTGCTGGCTGTGGAGTTTCTGGCCCTCAGCAGCAACAGGGCCATCATTACAGCAGGGGCGTGTTAGTCAAGCTGGCTGTCCCGTCCCCCCACCCCCCAAGGAGGTACGACATGGCCACATCCTCTTGGATGGGGACGGTTTCTTCATCCATGTGCCAGAGGCCGGGACAGAAAACCAAAAGTGCAACTCATGCAGCCATGGAGGGTCTGGGATCGGTAACACTGTTTTCAGTGTTGTGGGAGAGGGAAACGGACATCCGGAACTGGCCTAAGTCGCAAGGCTCCTGGGGCGGGGACAGGCTTGAGATCCTGAAGTCCATGAACCCCTCAGCTAGCAGATATAATAACCAGGCCATGAGGATCTACAAGCCCCCTACTCTGACCCCCACTGGAGCACTGGAGGAAGCCTCCAGACAAAAGGAGGTGTCAAGGTTTGGAGAAGTGCGATCTTCCTGAAATCCATCAGACATGCATTCCTGTGGGCAAAGCACGCCTCCCCCACTAAGGAGTGTCACCCCTCCTGACAGACCCAGGAGAGCTTCCGTTCAGGCCTGCACTTAGGGTCACGTGCCATACTGAGGCCCCAGATCTTCAGGACTTGGAAAGATGCCACCTGGCCCTAGGAAACTAACACAGAGCCAGGTCCCAGGATGGCATGGAGCCACACATCCAGCTGCTAAGATCAGCTAAAGCCGCAGTGGGCTGGGAACGGGGATCAGGAGCACCACATGCCGTGCCTGGGTCAGGATCTTCTCTTTAGCTATGGGCAGAGAAGCTAAGACAGCTTCCCGGGAGCACCCTTTGTCCCTTCCCCTCTGCCCTCGTCACCCCGGGCCCTGTCTCCTGCTGGCCTTACCCTCCACCTGTACTTCTGGTCCCCACCCTCTTCAGGAAGGCACCAGTCTGCCCCTCTTCCCTACTTCAAAGGCAGCCTTCGCTGAGTTCCTATAAGACACCCAATTACACGCTTCTCTTTGGGCTGACCGCCTCACCCCACACAGCCTTGGCAAGGACACCCCCACGGTCTCGTCATTGTGCCAAGCCCCAGACCCCACCCTTAGTTATCTGCTCCTTACAGAGCCCCAGGAACGGAGAGCCCACTGATGTCCCCTTTGCTGCCGTGTCCCACACCAGGGTAGGGTCTGTGTACAAGAGAGCAGAGAGCTACAAGTTAGGATGCCAAGGGCCCAGGGAAGCTGCACATGGTCTCCGTATCAGGCTGGACTGTCCTGGGTCCCTGCCTAGACCCCAAGCACCGTGGGAAAAAGCAGTAGAAACAGGCCCAACTGGAAGGTACCATTTACTAAGTTGTGTCCAGACAACCCTGGGTCCCCTGACTATGATGCAGCCAGGAGTACAGTCAGATTGAGGTAGGTAGATGGGAAGTGGCCACACCGTCTTCTGGGGTCTCAGCTATGGGTGCCCTGGAGGCTCCTCAGGCAGCTGTCATACACCTGAGAGGTATGTCCCGGCATAGCGCGACGGGCCAGCTCCAGACCTGTCTGAAGGCCAGGCGTGGAGGGGAGGCAGCCAGGCCGAGTTCCAGGCCACCTCCTAGGCCCAGTCCAGCGGCGGCAGCATCTCTGCCTCACCTCACCCTTCCTGGGATGCTGCTGGGGTTCCCGTCATGCAGGACGCCGGTCAGCTGGGGAGGAGGGGCTCTCGCTCTGAGGTGGCAGCGGCAGCAGCAGCGTCACGGCTTCTGTACACCAGGAACTGGATGGAGATCTGAGGACAGCGTCAAGGCGCAGCAGGCACACTGGCTGGACCTGCCCCTGTCGCTCTCCCTGCCCCGCCTTGCCCTCTCACCACAGGAGGCCCTCCTTGATGCCCCGCTCTGCCATCAGGGACCCTGGAATAGGACCCTCTTCTCTCCACAACACGCAGAGGCTGGGCCATGGGGACCCTCTAGACTTTAAGCCTCTCTCTCACCATGTCCCACGGGACCCACCAAATGTTGACACAAGGACCTTGCTTACTTCCTGCCAAGTGGGACCCAAATAACTCTGAGCCACTTGGCGGCACTAACAGGTCACATGGAGCGGGTGTTCAGACACTGACGCCAGCAGCTGATACCTTGGGCAGGGACAGCGACTGAAACCCTGAGGGTCTGACGTGTCTTCAGCGAGGAAGCGGAGAATAGGAGGGAAGCCCACGCATGCTCGCTTTCACGACTCGGCTCCTGTTCCCATCGCATGGGTGCAGGCTCTCCGGTTCCTCTGGGCCTTTGCACAGGCTGTGCCGGGACTCTGCCCCCTGTGCCTGAATAACTTCACCCCCAGCCCAGGTGTAATGACCTGTTGAGGCCTCTGTTTCCCCCAAACCGAACAGTCCAGTGGTGATCCACTCCACAGCACGGGGTGCTGGTCCTGGCTGGGCCCATCCACAATGGATATAGTGATGGACACGCAGATGGGTGGATGGGTGGGTGTGGTGAATAAAAGGATGGATAAATGGGAAGCTGAATGGGTGGCTGAGTGAACGGACAGGTGAGTGGGAGGCTGGATGGGCAGACACACTGGCAAATGGATGGGTGGTGGATGGAGGGGTGGAGGGGTGGATGGATGGATGGGTAGACAGATGGACGAGGATGGAGGGGTAAATGGAGGTTGGATGAAATGTTGGATTGTAAATGGACAGGTAGACAAATGGATGCACGTATGAATAGGATGCATCCATGAGAGGATGGATGAATAGGTGACTAAGTGGGTGACAGATGGGTGGATGGGCAGATGGACGGACGGATGGACGGACAGATGAATGGATGGGTGGGTGGGTGGGTGGGTGGATGGATGGACGAATGAATGGATGGACGGACGGATGGATGGACGGATGGATGGATGGAGATTGATGGGTGGGTGGATGGATGGATGGGTGGGTGGGTAGGTGGGTGGATGGATGGATGGATGGATGGACGGACGGACGGACGGATGGATGGGTGGATGGATGGGCAGACGGATGGATGAGTGGATGGATGGGTGGATGGGTAGGTGGATGGATAGATGGGTGGGTGGGTGGATGGACGGATGGATGGGTGGGTAGGCGGATGGATGGATGGGTGGATGAATGGATGGGTGGATGGATGGGTAGGTGGATGGGTGGATGGGTGGATAGGTGGGTGGATGGGTGGATGGATGATAGGTGGGTGGGTAGGTGCGTGGATGGGTGGATGGGTGGATGGGTGGATGGGTGGATGGATGGATGGGTAAATGAAGGATGGTTTAAGGCTGGATTGTAGATGGAAGGACACATGGATGGGCAGGTGAATGAGCTAATGGACAGGTGGATGGGTGTGTAGAGAGGGGTGGGCCGGCAGGGATGTACATGCTGAAGCAGAGGCCGCCTTGCCCACACAACGTTGCCAACATCACACGCTTTGAAGGATACAACGGTGTCAAGCAGCAGCACCCCCAGGCTGCCCACGAGCCAGGGCAGGTGGTGCAGCAGGTAGCTGCCCTCGCTCTGGCCCTCCTCGGGGTTCTTGAGCAGCACGCTGAGCCCGTACAGCGTGTTCCCCAGCATCACCAGCGCGAACAGCGAGTAGGAAATGCCCTGGGTTGACTGCCGGCGGAACTGTGGGGGAGGGGCTGAGTGAGACCTCAAAGTGAGCTCCTGTCTACAATCCCAGCACGTACTGGGGAGGCTGAGGCAGGAGGATCATGAGTCCAAGGCCACGCCTAATCTACACAGCCAGTGAGGAGGGGTCAGTCTGGGCTACAGAGTGAGCCCCTGTCCCCAGAATCAGAGAGGGTTCTTAACACCTGGTTGGTAACCGTGTGTGTGTGTGTGTGTGTGTGTGTGTGTGTGTGTGTGTGTGTCTCCTCTAT
Source organism: Apodemus agrarius (assembly GCA_964023405.1). Classification (NCBI taxonomy): domain Eukaryota; kingdom Metazoa; phylum Chordata; class Mammalia; order Rodentia; family Muridae; genus Apodemus; species Apodemus agrarius. The sequence continues at coordinate 16,993,272 of OZ030009.1, read as the reverse complement.
GATGCATACTCCTAGCTGGCTTTTCACTGTGTGCCCAATGCATGGCCAACTCCAAACCCCGGCTCTAAGCACTTCTCCCAGGACCACGGGCATCCCAGCTGCACACGCCTGCTGGCCCCTGGCCATGGCCCCCAGACTCCTCCTGCCGGGCAAGCCTCCAGGGGGGGTCCTCATCACTTCCTGTCCACTCTGGTTTCTCAGCTTAGCGACGCCCTCACACCTGACCACCAACACTGGAGAGACACAGTTTCATGCAGTCTCCGTGAAAAGTGTGTCAAGGAGCCAATCTCCCAGAGGCAGAAAGAGGCGTGGCCAGCTGGGTGACTCTACCCATGTCAACTTCTGCTGTGGTCTAGATCTTCTGAACAACTTCTGAATGACACCGCACTGCTGCTTAACCTGGCAGCCCTCCTCCATGTGACCCCCCCTCCCCAACACACACACACACACACACACACACACACACACCCGGAAGCTCACATTGGTGCGAATCTGGGGCAGCCTTGAGAGCAGGTACAGCACGCTGGAGGCGGAACCAATGACAAAACCGATGACCTCCTTCTTTGTGAAGGGCTGAGGGGGTGGAAGGGGGCACTCAATATCTGGTGAGAGTTTTAGGGGGCAGTCTCTCCAAGCAGAAGAGTAGCCCCACAACTTACCATCTGTGTGATCATGCGGGGGGAAGGAGAGCCAGCCCGCCCACGCCACTACCACAGACCCGTCTCCTACCTACCTTACTGCCCGGCTCCACAGACAGGAGCGTCCGTCCCTGGAAGCCTTCCCTGGGGACAGCCACAGGATCAGCGCTGCTCAACAGTGGTGTGATACACACCGTCCCCAAGATGAACAAGAGCACAGAATTGATAGGGGCAGACACTGGATTGAGGCAGGAGAGAAGCCAAGATTAAGCTATCTGGATGACAGCAGATAGCCTAGGATGGGAGTCCCAGCCTTGCTTCTCAGTAGCTGTGTGACCTTGGACAAGTGACCTAGCCTCTCTGAGCTCCAGTCCTTCATCTGCAGAATGGGCATACAACAGTACCCTTCCCCTAGGGATGCAAAGGAAAGACAGTCAGGGCAGGGGGGCCAGCACTCAGCCATGGAGTCTGCTCTGGGACCCGCCCTCGTGTCTGGCTCTGAATCAGAGAGAGGAGGGAGCAAGTGGGGTCCCCTCCCTGTGGACTGATGTCTACATGTCTCCAGCTCAGCCTGCTTTCCCTCGGGTCCCAGGCTTCCCAAGGGCGGTTGACCCAGGGTGACCCCCGGACTCACGCGGAGAAGGTCGCTTCTTGAACTTGTAATGGAAATACAATGTCAGCATCAGCAGGTCAGCCAGGACGTAATACACGGCCGTGTAGGTCTGAGGGAGAAGCAGACCCCGGGCACTGGCTGCAGTCCCAGGCCATGATGGGCCGCCCTAGCACCCCTCCACTGCACCCCAAGAGGTGACCAGCTCTGGTCATTTCACCTCTTGGAGTCCATTTTTTCAACTAAACAGAAGGTTCCCTGTTCCTACTTGAGCAAATGGGAGATCAGGTGGACAAAGGGTCCAGCAAAACCCAGCCCGGACACCCAACAAAGCCTGGCCGGAGCCATTGAGATGGAGTAGCCTCGGCCTTCCTGCCTGACCCCGGCTCTGCTGGCCACGGAATAATGTCTGTGCTCCCCAAGGAAAATCCCATTTGCTACTGTGAGGACTCCGAACTCAGAAAACGTATCTGGGCCCACAACCCCTCAGAACCACAAGCTTCTGTAGTGTGATCTGCTTACATGGAAAATGAGAAAACGAGACTCGGACAGAGATGCCTTGACTCATAGGATGGTAGCCATGGGGTGCAGGCATACAGATCTGAAGCCCCAGCCTCTGGTCCCACAGCTCCCCCTACTTGTCCTTTTAGCTGCCCTCCTGGGCCTGGGCCCCGCCCACCTGCAGGGGTAGCTGGTCGGCCAGAAAGGAGCCAATGAGGTTGCAGGAATCTCCGCCGATCCAGCCCAGCAGGAACCACAGGGATAGGGCCTGGTCCATGTTGCCTGTCTTGCAGGCTTTGATGTACTGGCTGTGGAAGGAGGGGGGGGGCACAAGCTCAGAGCCTATGGCCTGAGAAGGCCAACAGGGCGTGGTCAGAGCATGACTGGAGCTGGGGGAGGCAGGTATTCACCCTCAGCTTGGAACCCAGAACGTCACAGGCAGCATCCTCAGAGCGGGTTTTTTCCATCTGTGGAGGAAACCTCCCAGCAGGACCCCTCCCAGCCCAGGGGCACAGCAGCTGTCTCCCTCCAGAGAGATCCATAGCCTTACTGAGATCACCCCCTCACTCCCCACGGCACGCTGGGGTCTTCCAGAAGGGACCAAAGCTGTGTGTGGGGTCCTGAGGCATACGCCTGGCCTTGAGAAGCGCCCTGGCTTCTTTTTTTAAAATCTGGTTGGGTAGGAGCTGAAAGCCCCAACTTGCTTCCTGGTCATGATGTTTGTGCAACAATAGAAACCCTGACTAAGACACCGTCTCAAAAACAAAATAAATGAGTTAATGGTAAGTAACTTTTTAAACAAAACTCCTGGGATAGCCCAGGTTGGCCTTGAACTCATGATCCTCCTGCCTCAGCCTCCAAGGAGCTGTAAAGAGTGAGGATCGGGGTTGGTAGGGACTTGATGTACAGGAAGCACAGTGCTCACATGGAGGTCTGAGGGCAACCTTCCACCTTGCCTGACAGCCGCACGTGCCAAGCCAGCTGGTCCACACCGGGATTACAGACACCCACTGCTGTAGCCATCTTTACGTGGGTACAGTTTCGGGGATTAAACTAAGACCCGCACATTTGTGTATCAAGCACCTTACACTGAGTGATCTCCCCCCCAGCGAACAAGCAAACCTTGCTTTAAGATTTATTTTTAGTTTGTAAGTGTTCTGCCTGCTTGTATATATGTGTGTCGTGTGTGTGCCTGGTGCAGAGGCCAGATCTCCTGAAACTGGAGCTCCGGTCAGTAACTACGTAGGTGCTGGCAACCAAACCTAGGCCCCTCTGCCAAAGCAGTAAATGCTCTTAACCACTGAGCCATGTCCCGAGGCCAGGAGCAATTTCTGTCGTGGTTGTTGATTTTTGGTTTTGGAGACTGGGTTTATTTGTGTAGCCCTGGCTGTCCTAGAACTCGATTTATAGACCAGGCTGGCCTTGAACTCAAGAGATCTACCTGCCTCTGCCTCCCAAGTGCTGGGACCAGCATGCCCAGCCCGAGAACAATTCTACAATCACTGACACCAGCCTTAGATGGTAGGGCCCTTGGTGAACTCCTGAGGTCACTTCCGCCTGCCTCACCCTCCCACAATGCCCGGCCAGGCACGACAGTAGCTGTTCCTTCTCTCGTACACCTGCTGTTCCTGGCCAGCTGCTTCCTGCCTGCCGCCCTGCGTGCCTCTGCTGAGTGGCCAGGTGCTCTCCCTCACACTTCAGAGAAGCAGACCCCAAGCCAGCTTTCCAGCCTGTACACAAACCTCGGAAATGAGATCTGAGGCCCGGGGCAAGGCCACAGCCGGTAGGTGTCGGAACTGAAGGTGGACACTCCGGCCCCTGTAGCCGCTGCCGCTGCCATCTTTGACACTGGTCAGCCTTTCCTCACTTTAAGGACATGGCCAGAACGACTCCCAGCCCTCCTGGTCTCCACGCCCATCTCTTGCCAGCTGAACAATGTGGGGCACATGACCTAACCCGCACCTTGTCTGAGACAGGGAAAAGCCTGCTGCCTGTTTCACTGGGCTGTTATAAGCACTAAATGAGGTTAAACGGCCCAGCACTTGGACAAGGGCCAGGAATACAGTGGGTACTCAGTATACGGTAGAATAGGTTACTCAACATCATCCAGCCTGAGGTCCAGACTCCAGGCAGCCTCCCTTCTTCACAGCAATTCACATCAATGAATATGATCAGGAAGAGAGTGAATCTAGCCTGGGATCTAGACAGGCCAATGACCAGCCAGCCAAACCCTGCACTACCCAAACCTGGTGCAGTAGTGAACCGCCACCAACTCCCAAAGCCCTGCCCCTTTCCTCCCTCTCCCTCTCCCCCTCCCCCCCACCCCCCGACTCCTCCACCCCCGCTGCCACACGGCCACATACTCACGGGAAGGTAGACGCAGCGAAGCAGAGAATGGAGACCAAGCCCAGGCCCACGCTGGCCTCATCCCAGCCATCCTGGGCACATTCACCAAACACATCCCAGATCCACCGGACAGAGCCATTGGGGCAGACGGAGAAGTTGCTGGTACCCAGCGTCCTCCAGACCATGGCTGCAGAGGGAGGGTCCCGGCGGGGGGACACGGGCCGCGGGTCAGAGGCTGGCAAAGGTTTGTTCTACACAGAGGGGGAAAAGAGCTCTTCAGCCTTGGGAGGTCTGGCCCCATTGACGGCCCTGTGACCGGCAGTTACTGGTCCCGTCCTCTGTACAGTGGGGATAACCTACTTCATATAGCTGCCGTGCCAGTGGAATGAGATCATGGGTAGAGTGGGCAGGCCTATACGCCAACGGCATCTTTTGATGCAACTTGTAAACGTTTAGATATATTTGTTTGTTTGTTTTGGAGGTTAGATCTCGAGCTTTTTGTGTACTGCACAGGAAGGCAACAACTGTTCCTGTATCTCCGGCTTTTTTTTTTTTTTTTTTAAATTTTGTATCTCAAGATGAGGTAAGTTATCCAAGCTGGCCTTTAAACCTTCCATTCTCATGCCTCAGACATCTGAGTGTTGGGATTACAGGTCCGCACCATCAGGCCAGGCTTCCATCCCTTTTCATGACTCTACCAACAAGGCCAGGACACGCTGGAAGGAACGTTGCGGTATGCATCCCTCATGTGGGGATAAGGAGGAGGTTCCTGGGCTGGAGAGATGGCTCAGCGGTTAAAAGCACTGACTGTTCTTCCAGAGGTCCTGAGTTCAACTCCCAGCAGCCACATGGTGGCTCACAACCATCTGTAACGGGATCTGATGCCTTTTCTAGTGTATCTGAAGAGAGCTATAGAGTACTCATATAAATAAATCTTTAAAAATAAAGAAAACCAAATACCATTAGTTGAAGAAGAAGAAGAAGGAGGAGGAGGAGGAGGAGGAGGAGGAGGAGGAGGAGGAGAAGAAGAAGAAGAAGAAGAAGAAGAAGAAGAAGAAGAAGAAGAAGAAGAAGAATTAGAAGGCATTCTTCAGTACCCAGGATACCTGGGTAGGATGCTGGAGCCCAGGCTCCTCCCAAAGTCTGAAAGACATGGAGGATACCCACCTGCAAGGAAGCCCCAGGCCAAGCCAGAGTATGAACTGGTTGAAGGAGCAGGAGGAAGGGGGTCCCCTCAGTCCCTTGCCACCTGCACAGAGTTCCTGTGTGGTCACTCTGTGTGCGGGACGACCTAGAGAGAGCAAGCAGGGAGAACGCGGCTCAGCTGGAGCCATCTTCTCCAGACCCGGCCCGGATTCACACACTGTGTCCTCCTCCGCCCGAGCCTCAAGGACCCTTCTGACATATTCCGGAGGAACTTGAGACCACAATAGGGAAGTCATCTTGCAGGGCCACCCGACCGGTGAGCGAGAGAGTCAGACCCCCATGGGAGAGGCTTCCCCTTTTGGTACTGAGCTGAGGGGGCGTTTCCTCATCCAGGCGGCGAACTCACTCCCCTACTTTAATTCCCACTTACCGCCAGGGGGCCTGGGCTCCTCACAAAGCTCTGGCTGGACGACTGACTGCTGAGCTTGCAGTGAGCAGGGCAGGGAGAGGAAGCAAGTCAGTTCCCTCTCTCCAGGAAGCTCAGACTCTCGGCCCTAATGTGACCAGCTACTAGAGCCGGGGGCAAAGGGTGCCTCCGGCCACTGTCTGGCCAGCTCATTGTGACAGCTCCAGTGTGGGCCACAGGATGGCTGGAAGGTTCTTTCCTGGTCTTAGTGGCTGGTGTGGATGATATCAGCACAGCCAATTTGGGGAGCGATTACCTGGCACCCCAATTTGCACACAGTCTAGGTAAAAACTACACCGTAAGAATTCTTGGTTATTAGCCACACACATCCTATTGGGCTCTCTTCAAAGACTCCTTGATACCAAAGATGGGGCCTAGGACCTCACAGATGCTAGTCACATGTTCTAACGCCAAGCTATATCCCCCTCTATTATGAAGGAGTCTGACTCTCATGGTTCATGTCCAGAAAGGCTGACCAGGGAGACAGTCTCCTACCAAGCCCATTTCCCCTCCAACTCCAAAGAAAGCCAGGCAGGTGCTCCCCACCAAAGCAGAAGCAGGTTCCATTCTGACACTGGATCAAGTTTAAAATCACGGAGGCAAGGTCCTAAGGACCCCAAGAATGACCCTCCTAGCCTCATCTCCTGCCCCAGGTCCTCAGAGTTCCGGGCACCTGCACAGGCTCTCTCTGCCTCTAGGGAATCCCTCTCTACCACAAACGCCTGGTTAAGATACCCCCCGACCCATTTCTAAACTGCCTTCTCCAAGAGGCCTTGCCGTCACCTCCTCCAGTCCCCTGGAACACACTGTCACACTGTCCCTGTTAAATAGTGCTCTTCAACCAAGTCTCCCCACCCCCCCACCCCCTCTGTATACTTCCCTGTCTCTCCGGTCTGGATGCACACGCTGTACAACGAAGGCTCGCAAAATGTAAGGGAGAGGGAGAGGGAGGGGGATGCGTGACAAAAAGAAAAAGGAGGAAAGAAAAAGAAGGAGGAGGAAGAGGGGCAGGAGTGGGGAAGGTATGCAAGGAAACTTGTAAGTCGCTCGGGTCGTTCTGATGTACAAAAATGAAGGAAATGCTAAAAGGTACTTACCTCCTAAACTGCCTGCAGACTAGGATAAAACCCCAGGCCAAACTTCCACATCCCACGCTCGGCAAGTGCTCTAACCACTGCTCTACATCCTCCCCAGTACTATGAAGAATTGTCTCTCACGGTTCACGTCCCGAAACGCTGGCAGGGAGACGGTATCTCCTGCCACACCCAGCTCCTCCCCAACTCCAAGCAAAGCCAGAGAGGTACTTCCCACCAAAGTACATGTGGCACAGTCAATAGTAATAGTCTGTTCTTGCTGTAGCATGGAGTACACACGAAGTGAACAAAACCCGAAACTACACACTTCTTTTTTTTTTTTTTTTTTTTTCGGGGCAGGTGGGGTTGGAGGCGATTTGAGTCAGGGTTTCCCTGTGCAGCCCCTAGCTGTCTTGAAATTAGTTCTGCAGACCAGGCTGGCCTCGAACTCGGATATCCGCCTGCCTCTACCACCCGGGCGCATCCTCACATTTCTAACCAATCCTCCTTGGGATCCTGCGCTGAGCTTGGCGAGGATGGAGCATTCTGAGCTCCCTACCTCCAGAGCTGGGGAGAACGCGTCAGGGGAGCACTATGGCTCCGGGATCCTACCCATTCCAGGCCTCCAAAGCAAAGCTCTAACTCCTTCCGGTGACTCTGCGGGTTCGGAGGGATAATGACAGGGCAGCAGCTGGGGCAAGCGCCGCGAGGCCCCCGCCCAGAGCAGGGGAAACAAGGCCACCCAGTCCAGGGAAGCCGAGAGGCCGGAAGGCAGGGACCGGCAGGTGAGAAGTGGGGCCGTAAGGGCAGGTCCGGCTGAGACCCAAGATCCCGCTCCCCAGGAGGGGACCAGCGCCGGGGACCGTGCAGAGCCGGAGGAGGGTGTCGTCGGAAAGACTTGGCTGAGCGCGCCTGAAGTCCCGACCCCCAGCCCGGGCCGGCCGCCAGCCCCCTTCATCCTCACCAGTTCAAGCGCCGCAGCGGGTCTCAGCTTCAGGATCGGAGCCCGCCGGGATCAGCTGACCTCTGCGACGCTCCGCCCCCGCGGGGGTGGGCGGAGCCTGAAGCTGCGAGCGCGCAGGCGCAGTCTCCATGCTGCGTGCAACCTCCCGAGCCGTAGGCCGCGCCGCTGTTCGCTGCGCTCGGCGCTCCCGGCCTCCGGTCGCGCGTTCTCTCGCCATGTCCCGGCCTCCGCCATCCCGCGCCGCCTCTGGCGCCCCTCTCCGGCCCGCTACGGTGCTGGGCACCATGGAGATGGGGCGCCGCATGGATGCGAGCGCTAGCGCCGCGACGGTACGCGCCTTCCTGGAGCGCGGCCACAGCGAGCTGGACACGGCTTTCATGTATTGCGACGGCCAGTCCGAGAGCATCCTGGGCGGCCTGGGGCTCGGGCTGGGCAGCGGCGACTGCACAGGTAACTGCTGCACTCGGCCTTCCCCGTTGTCCCGCTCCCCCGCGCCGAGTAGAACTGAGCTGGTGCCGGCACCCGGCGTGCACCGGCCAGGGTCTGTATCCAGGAGCTTCGTAAGCTCCGGATCCACTGCTCTGTCTGCCCCCAAGCTCCCAAAGCAACTGGAGTTCTGAACTAGTGAACCGAACTTTGTACCGCCTCTCCTTAGAAGCTTCTAGAGTTGCAGCTACGGGGCGGGTGCGAGGAAGCTCCTTCTCTAATCTCGAGCCTGCTGTGGCCTCCCTACCTACAGTTGCCCATAGCCACACACACCCCCAAGCCCCCACCAGGTTTTTGGTTCATACCCTCCCCTCGCCCTCACCACCCCTACGCTCCAGGAGCACGCTTTTTACTCCGGTCTTTGGTCCGGACTAGACTTTGTCCCGTGCAGTTGACAGTATCTGTGGGTCTCAAAGGAGACCTGTGGCAGCAATGCCTAGGGCCCAGCTGGGGGCAGGGGTGGAAAGGTGGCGCCCTCGGAAGAGGGCGTTTCGGCCTTTGTGCCCACTCTCTGTGCCAGGGTCTTACATTGGCAAACGCTATAGGCTACCGTGGGAGAAGTGATTTCTCCACGGAGAGTTAAAAGTCTAACGAGGAAGACTGAAGCCGTGATTGCTAAGGAAGTGCAGAAAGGAATAGCTTGTGGAGGCCCCGGGGAGAGCCGTGGGGAAAGCTCCCAGAGCCCTGGGGATGGACCCTACAGTGTAAGGTGGGTGCACCAGAGGCTGCTGTCTTCGCTGTTGGAAGATGGCGTTGGAGAGATGCAACGTGCATGTGTGGGGCAGGGCGGTCAGCGGGGGGTGTGTCGCGTGGTGGGAGGGGAGGGGAACTGCCCTTCATCTGCTTGAGGCTTTTGGAGCCTCAGGAGGGTGCCTGATACACAAAGAGCCCTCACTTTTACCTGTCCTGAGGTTCCTCCTCCCGGTTCCAGTGCAGTGGCCTCCTTAGACTCATGGTGGGGTAGAGCACACAGAAATGAGCGCATCTCTCCAGCTGCACGCTGCAGGGTTCGCCTGGATGACGTCACAGATAATGAACATCTTGGGTTTTTTTTTCTCCCTCCACCCCACGCCCCTCTTCTTCAGCCCATTTCTGCTTTTTCTTTGGGTCTGAGGACTCACGGGGGCCAAAGTCCTCACAGGTCACACCTGCGGCAAAAGTTTACGGGGTGTGTGTGTGTGTGTGTGTGTGTGTGTAGGGAGATGCTGTGTTCTTCTGGCCTTTACCGTGTGGGGTCAGAAGGCTCCCCTTGCCCTTGCCAGAATCCACCCATCCGCTGTCCGTCAGTCCAGGTTGTCGGTTCCCCAGCTGGGAGGAAAGAGCGCTCTACCCTGAGGAGCAGCTGCAGCATGGTCGGTCGCACGTGCAGGCTTCTGAGAGCCCGAAAGGGAATTTGGTTAATATTAAGGAACACAGAGCCGGGCGTGGTGGCGCACACCTGTAATCCCAGCACTTGGGAGGCAGAGGCAGGCGGATTTCTGAGTTCGAGGCCAGCCTGGTCTACAGAATGAGTTCCAGGACAGCCAGGGCTACACAGAGAAACCCTGTCTTGAAAAACCAAAAAATAAAAAATAAAAAAAATAAATTATTAAGGAACACATTCAGGCTGCTGTATCCCTTCCCTAATTTTTTTTTTTAAGTTTATTTTTCCTGCATATGTGTGTGTGCCCACAGAGGCTAGAGGAGGTTACTGGATACTCTGGAACTGCAGTTACACATGATTGTAAGCCAACATGTGTGGTTCTGGGAACCTCTATATGCTTGCTCTGAACCATTGAGCCATCTCTCCAACCCCCCATGCCTAAATTCTTAGTCTTTAAGGGTCTCTCTGCTTTCAGGCCTGGCCCCTTGAGTTCCCTCTTCAGTCTTTATTTCTTATTTAATGTATGAATGCTCTTCTGCATGTACACCCGCATGCCAGAAGAGGGCGCCAGATCTCCTGGATGGTTGTGAGCCACCATGTGGTAGCTGGGAATTGAACTCAGGACCTCCAGAAGAGCAACCAGTGCTCTGAACTGAGGAGCCATCTCTCCAGCCCCTATCTGCATTCTGTGGTGAGAGGGGGCCAATTAATGGGCCCACAGCATCTCAACAATACCTGGGAATATCAAGTCCACAGTCTGAGATGGTGTTTGAGCACCAGGGAGTCTGCACAATCATGTCTCAAGCCCCATATTGCCCGCCCTGAGATACAGATGCTCTCACTTAAAAATGTAGCCCTGAAGCCGGGCAGTGGTGGCGCACGCCTGTAATCCCAGCACTTGGGAGGCAGAGGCAGGTGGATTTCTGAGTTCGAGGCCAGCCTGGTCTACAGAGTGAGTTCCAGGACAGCCAGAGCTACACAGAGAAACCCTGTCTTCAAAAACCAAAAAAAAAAAAAAAAAAAAAAAAAAAAAATTGGGGCCGGAGAGATGGTTCACTGGGTAAGAGCACCAACTGCTCTTCCAAAGGTCATGAGTTCAAATCCCAGCACCCACAAGATGGCTCACAACCATCTGTAAAGAGATCTGATGCCCTCTTTGGTGCATCTGAAGACAGCTACAGTGTACTCACATATAATAACTAAATAAATCTTTAAAGATTTTTTTTTTTTTAGTTATATGTGGACAAGTGTCTTCCCTGCATGTGTGGGTGTGTACCACGTGTGTGCCTTGTACCTAAGGGTATCGGATCCTCTGGAACTAAATGGATAGTTCTAAACTACCGTGTGGGCGCTGGGAACCCAGCCTAGGCCTTCTGCAGGAACAAGTGCTTTTTGCTGCTGAGCCAATTCCACTGCCCCAAGTTTGTACTCTTAATTAAAAATTACTTCTAAAACTCCCTCAGTTCACAGATAGCATGAAAAATCAGAAAGATTTTAAAACTCTCTAGAATTTCAAGATTCCTTTATTTATGTATTTTATATAGGGGAGTGCTCTCTGTCTGCATGTATGTCTGCAGAAGAAGGCGTCAGGTCCCCCTGTAGATGGCTGTGAGCCACCATGTGGTTGCTGGGAATTGAACTCAGGACCTCTGGGAGAGCAGCCAGGGCTCTGAACTACTGGGCCATCTTTCCAGCCCTCTACCTGGAATTTTTAAAAGAAAAGAAAGAAATGTAGACCCCCGTGCCTCTCATATGAGGACAGGTCCGTTCTTGTCACCCATTTTACAGATTAGGAATAGGAGCTAAGTTAAATAATTTAGCCAGGAGCAGTCACATTTGCATGGCCAGTGAATAATTCTAATTAATCCTTTTTTTCTTTTTTGTGTTTGATTGTTTCTAAGACAGGGTTGGTTTCTCTGTGTAGCCCTGGCTGTCCTAGAACTCACTCTGTAGACCAGGCTGGCCTCGAACTCAGAGATCCACCTGCCTCTGCCTCCTGAGTGCTGGGATTAAAGTTGTGTGCGACCATGCCCAGCCCTCTAATAAATCTTAATCATTATGATAATCTTGCTCCAAGTGAAAATCGCCACCAAGGCTAACCCCTGGGATGGGAAGTCACTGAAGCCCGACAGTGTCCGGTCCCAGTTAGAGACGTCTCTGAAGCGGCTGCAGTGTCCCCGCGCGGATCTCTTCTACCTCCACGCTCCTGACCATGGCACTCCCGTGGAGGAGACGCTTCGTGCCTGCCACCAGCTGCATCAGGAGGTGAGGGAGGGCCCTGAGTGCAGCGAAGCGGTCACTGCGCTTCTGGCCCTGAGTCTGCCGAGACAGTGAGCTCTCTGGTCCCAGACGCCGTTCCCAGGTTCCTCGCCAGGTCAGTCTTCTCTCCCTGGTTCTGTGGGCTGAGCTGAGTTGTAACTCAGTCCTCTCCTCTACAGGGCAAGTTTGTGGAGCTGGGTCTGTCCAACTATGCCTCCTGGGAGGTGGCTGAGATCTGTACCCTCTGCAAGAGCAATGGCTGGATCCTGCCAACTGTGTACCAGGTGAGGGGCACCTGCTGGGCTAGGGCCACCCAGGCCTCAGGGTTCTATTGATCCTGAGTTTTCTTGAGCCTCCTTCTACCCTTATAGCGGTCCCTCCCCTCTTCAAAGCAGGTACCAACCGCCTCGGCTCTCGCCAGCCTGGCGGGTGCCCCTGCTTGCTTGCTGCGGGAGCACGCATCCTGACCCCTTCCGCCCACCCATCCTGCATGTCAGCCTAGAACATGCCTCTTCACACCTGAAAGAAGTGCTCAGCTTTGAACTAGAAGGCTCTTTCCTGAGACTCCCCTCATAACTCCCCCAGCCCCAGCCCCTGGGGTCCAGCCTCTGAACCACACCTTCACATGCAGATGTCCTGAATTAAGCAGAATGATCAAAAAATGACAGTCAGGCCAAGGTGCAATCAGGCTCTGAGGCAGGGGGACCTCCCAGTGAGCCTTAGACAGCCACCATGCAGAAGCAGGCATATTGATTGTTTTGTTGTTGTTTTGTTTGTTTTAATTTTATGTATTTATTATTTATATGAGTACACAGTTGCTGTCTTCAGACACTCCAGAAGAGGAGGGCATCAGATCCCGTTATGGATGGTTGTGAGCCACCATGGGATTTGAATTCAGGACCTCAGGAAGAACAGTCAGAGCTCTTAACCGCTGAGCCATCTCTCCAGCCCCACTTATTGATTGTTAACAAAGGATAGAACACTCATACCAAAGCCCCTAATCTAATCTCTATGCTTCCTGAAGGAAAACACCACACCCCTGCAGCTTTAATCCCTGTTGTGAACTGTTTGCAGGACTCAGGAATGGAAGAGGGTTTAGGATTGCCAGGACCCTCTTGAGACCAAAGTCACGCACAGGTTGTAAAGCGCCTTTAGGAAAACCAACTCCACAGACAACAGAAACCAATCACTGCTTCTATAGTGACTTCTTCAGTCAGAGGACTCCTAGAAAGCAACTCTTCACTCTGATATCTACCCTAGATACACTGAGAAGCAGCTTTTTCCTTGTTTACCCTAGGTACGCTGATTCCATAGAATCCGGTCACCTTTGCACACTGAGCACACCCACCAGCCCTAGACTGCTCCTTCGCCGCAGTCCCCTGCGCGCTTTTGTTATGGTGGTTTATTCTGTGGCTCTGGTGACGGAGCCTAAGACCTGACTAAGCCAGCAGGTGACACTAAGTGACACCTCAGCCTGCTGTCTGTATTTTGGATTTTATTATTAGACCTCTTGGAGCAGAGAATTTGCTAAACTTTTAAATAGTTGTAAAATCAGCATCCCGCCTGTAGGGGAGGCCTGGAGATAGCTGTGGACTGGTGATCCTGGCCGGCTTCCCCTCCCTGGGCCCGACCGACACCCTGTCCCCACTAGAGACTTTTGACAGAACTGAACTTGGGATGGGCTCAGTACAGAGTGTTCAAAGTAGAAGACTGCAAAGCCAGGCCTGGTCTCTCTCTCTCTCTCTCTCTCTCTCTCTCTCTCTCTCTCTCACACACACACACACACACACACACACACACACAGAGCCACTTGTGACTGTGCACCTGCTACCCAGTTCTGTGGAAGGCAAGAGACGGGGATCGCCCAGCTCCAGACTCAGTGAGAGACCCCGTCTCACGGGAATAAGGCAGAAAGCAAGAGAACAGGGCGTCCGCATCCTCCCGTGGCCTCTGCATCCATACACATGCACAGCACATACCTACAGACACGAAAATAAGTACAATTTAAAAAGCGGAGGACCTGAAGGCTCCAAGTCCCAGCGCCTGGGGAGGTTGAGGCCGGAAGATCAGTTGAGTCCGAAACAGCAGCCTGGCCAGTTTACCAAGACCCATCTCTGAAAAAGAAAAGTTTCCAAAATAAATCATTTTTTAGAAAAGGAAGGCCGGATCCCTTCCTTTGACTCATGCACACTTTGCCACGGGCCCTCTCCTTCCCTGCAGGGCATGTACAACGCCACCACCCGGCAAGTGGAGAAGGAGCTCTTCCCCTGCCTCAGATACTTCGGACTGAGGTTCTACGCCTACAACCCTTTGGCTGGTAAGGGGCTCTGGGGGCGGGAGGGCATGTCCGGCCTAACTCTACGGATGCCTGCCTCCTCTCCAGGTCAGAGCTGGGTGCCTCCGGGAGGAGACCGGGCAGGCTCTGACTGCGGCCTTCCCACAGGGGGCCTGCTGACTGGAAAGTATAAGTATGAAGACAAGGATGGGAAACAGCCCGTGGGCCGCTTCTTTGGGAATAACTGGGCTGAGACCTACCGGAACCGGTGACTGGGGCTCTCTGCGTCGGGATGGGTAGGGCGGGAAGTCCTATCTTACAGGAAGTTCTTACCTGTGCTTGGGCCAGAAACCACCTCCCTTTGCCTCCCTTTTCTGTTTCTTGATTCCTATAAGACATGGCAAATCCTGGGGTTTCTCATTTCCTTCTTCCTATATAAGAAATGAGGAAGCCCCACTCCCGCCCCCAGACCTTGAGGTCCTGGGAGTTTTTACTACTCTGAGAAGTAACCTGCCAAGAGGGAAGGAGAGGACCTTGGGTGGAGGCTTTCGGGTCCTGGGGCCAAGTCTGACTTTACCGCAGCTTCTCCATTGCACTGGGGGGTGGTAGACAGGGGTCCCCACCTCTAGCTAGCAGTGAGCCCCCCAGGAGCTTCCGGTACCCTGGAAGGAGAAGCAGCGCTCCCAGAGGGGAACAGCTCATCCATGCTACAGAATGGGGCGGGCGCAGTGCCGTGGCAGGCTCTTTGGCTTCCGCTCCCCGTGTGACTGAAGCCCATGCCTCTCTCCCCCCTCCCTCAGCTTCTGGAAGGAGCACCACTTTGAGGCCATTGCCCTGGTAGAGAAGGCCCTGCAGACCACCTATGGGACCAGTGCCCCCAGCATGACCTCGGCCGCCCTGCGCTGGATGTACCACCACTCAGAGCTCCAGGTAGCCCAGTACCCTGAGCTCAGCTGCTGGCCCTTTGGGAGACCCACCCTTGCCGTGCAGTGATGTCTAGAACACCTCCTCGAGGGCTAGGGAGCTGATGTGGGAGCTGTGCACAGTGCTTGCTGGACAGGCATGAGGCAAGCGTCCTATAGACAGCAGAGTGTGCTGAGATCTGGCCGCCTCCCCTTGCAGGGCGCCCGAGGGGACGCAGTCATCTTGGGCATGTCCAGCCTGGAGCAACTGGAGCAGAACTTGGCCGCCACTGAGGAAGGGCCCCTGGAGCCGGCTGTCGTGGATGCCTTTAACCAGGCCTGGAACATGGTCGCCCACGAGTGTCCCAACTACTTCAGATAGACTGCTGTGGCCCAAGACGCCAGGGGCTTTCCTGCCACCTCCTGGAGTCACACCCTGGCCATTCCTTGTCCAGTGCTGACCTAGTGTGGCCTTTTCTGCTGGTCTCCACCTGTTTCCCGTCTGAATAAAGCAGGTGTCTGACCTGGCTGCAGCCGGGACTGAACCTCAGACTGTCTCCTCTGCTGCTCAACACCTGCTCCCTCCACCCTGCCTGGGGACCCCTGAGAAAGGGTGGAACCAGGAGCTAGGCTTCAGAGAGCACAGGGGGGAGGGTCTCACGCTGCCTGGCAAGGGTCTCCTCACCGCGTCCTGATGCAGCCTTGCCCCTCACTCTTCTTCACGTGACAGGATGAGGTGGGCGTGGGTATGCACACCTGCTAATTCCAGCACTCAGGGAGGAGGTTTACCCCACGTGTGAGGTCAACATTGACCTATGTAGTGAGTTCTAGGCCAGCCAGGGATATGTAATGAGACCTTTCGCTGGGCAGTAGTGGTGCACACCTTTAATACCAGCACTTGGGAGGCAGAGGCAGGTGGATTTCTGAGTTCGAGGCCAGCCTGGTCTACCGTGAGGGACTGTGGTGCTAGTTATTTGGTAGTCAAGCAGGAGAACTACTTGACTAGAAATTTTAGGTCAGTCTGGACAATGTACATAAAATGTACATAAAATAAAAATAAACAGATCATTAAAAAAGATAAAGGAAAAGCTTTAGTCTGGATCAGATTACCCAGCATGCTGCATGCAACCCTGGGTTTGAGTCTCAGTGCTAAACCAGGCACAAATCTGTCCCTATACCTGGGACACAGATCAGAAGTTCGAGGTCACCCTTAGCTACATGGCAAGTTTGAGGCCAGCTTGGAGTACTTGAGAACCTCTTTCAAAGCAAAGGGACAGAACCAAGTCTACAGAATCCTGATAAACATTAACAATATCTACCTAAAGTGCTCCATTTCTGAGGATTTAGTACGATGATTCGGAAGGGGAGATTCAAAGCACGTGCCTTTTAAATTTATGCTTGTTTTGGGAGGGCCCGTGGCAAAGTGTGGATGAATCAAGGGAAGGGATCCGGCCTTCCTTTTTTTTTTTTTTTTTTTGGTTTTTTTTTTTTGAGACAGAGTTTCTCTGTGTAGTCCTGGCTGTCCTGGAACTCACTCTGTAGACCAGGCTGGCCTCGAACTCAGAACTCCACCTGCCTCTGTCTCCCAAGTGCTGGGATTACAGGCATGTGCCACCACGCCCGGCTTGTTTTTTTTTTTTTTTTGTTTTTGTTTTTGTTTTTAAGACAGGGTTTCTCTGTGTAGCTCTGGCTGTCCTGGAACTCACTCTGTAGACCAGGCTGGCCTTGAACTCATAAATCCGCCTGCCTCTGCCTCCCAAGTGCTGGGATTAAAGGCATGCGCCACCACTGCCCAGCCACTTACAATTTCCAAAGTGGCTTTAGTCTTCCTGGAAGCCTCTAATCTCGCCATCCCTTGGTCCCCCAGCCGTCACTCTGGGCCTTGGTCCCAGTGTTTGCTGCTTTTGAGAGGCGGGCCTACTTAGGGAAGGGTCATTGGGGGTTTGTCTGCACCATATGTTCAGATTCTCTATTGGCCCAGAGCAGAGGCTGAAGCCAGGAGCCGAAATTAGCCCTCGTGCTCTTCACCTGTTTGTCTGGCACGTTGTCAGGGCCACTGAGAGCTAACTAGTGCAAGCAAACGTATCACCTTGTTCCTCCCCGACTCCCTCGTCCAGATCTGAGGCACAAAGGGCTAGAGAAGAGAAATCCCAGGGCTGGCAGTTTCTACTTGTCCATTTCCGTGTGAGCTGAGCACTAACGTGGGCTTTGCCCACGGTCGTGACGGTTGAGCACCTGGCCACAACCAGCACTTAGGCCTCAGGAAGTGGGGAAGAGGCTCCATGTGGGAGTCCAGATGAAGCCACCGCTCTAAGGGACTGTCACAGAAGGAACCTTGTAGACAGGTCTATTTATACTCAGACACCATCTTGTGTCCTCATCTGTAACAAAAGCACAAGCCCCTCCCACTGGGCTGGTGTTACCAACTTTCATCGCCCAGAAAGTCAAGTTGCTTCATGTGGTAGTTACTCAAAACAGAATGAAGGGTCGGGGTACTGTCAGTTAAAATCCATCAGTCCGTGCCAGCATGCTACAATAGTCCCTGTACGCCGGAGGCTGAGGCAGAATCATGAGTTTAAGGTGAGACTTACAGGCAGTCTCAAAACACACATTCTCACATGAACTGCTGGGTTTGTTTTTAAACATGGTAGTGATGGTTTCAAGACCAGCCTGGGCTTCATAGCTCTAGGCTAGCCTGAGCTACAAGTGAGACTGTGTCTCACAAAAAAAAAAAAAAAAAACAGTCTAAACAACAAAAGAAGCAGGAGATACAGCTTAGCAGTAGTGAGATAAATAAGAGACCCACCTCTGCTTAGGACACAAAGTGGGTGTTAAGCACTGTTAAAACATTGCTATGTGGGCTGGAGAGACGGCCTGGCGGTTAAGAGCGCTGTCTGCTCTTCCAGAGGTCCTGAGTTCTATAAGGGGATCTGATGCCCTCTTCCAACATGTAGGTGTATGTGCAGGTAGGGCACTCATGTAAAATAAATAAATTAATTGCTTAAAAAAATAATACACAAAGCATTGCTATGTAAGTCATGTTGGTAGCACACTCCTTTAATCCCAGCACTCCAGGGGCAGGCAGATCTGAGTTTGAGGCCAGTCTGGACTACGGAGCAAAGGCCAGGGCGACCAGAGCTGTTAACACAGACAAAGCCTGTCTCAAAACAAAAAACAACAAAATCCCAGTGCTAAGAACTGGAGCTTGGTCTGGAGAGATGGTTAAGTGGTTAAGAGAGAGCATTCTTTGATGAGTTTAGGGGGACATGTGCTATAGAGATGGGAGGCTGAAGAGGGAGAGAGGAGAGGAAGGGGATGAGTTGGGAGGGGGTGGTCTTTCTCTTACAGAGGATTTGAACTTGAGGCCCAGCGCCTACATGGTGGCTCACTAACAGCCGTAAGTCCAGTCCCAGGGCTCTGACACCCTCTTTTGGCTTCAGCACGTCCCAGACATGTAGGCAAAACTCATACACATGAGATTTTTTAATTTGTTTATTTGTTTGCTTGTTCGCTTATTTAGGTTTTTGGAGACAGTGTTTGTCTGTGTAACAGACCTGGCTGTTCTGGAACTTGCCTTGTAGACCAGGCTGGCCTTGAACTCATGTAGATCCGCCTGCCTCTGCCTCCTGAGTACTGGGACTAAAGGTGTACAATACCAGCTGGGCGATGGTTGGTACATGCCTTTAATCCCAGTGCTTGGGAGACAGAGGCAGGTGGATTTCTGAGTTTGAGGCCAGCCTGGTCTACAGAGTGAGTTCCAGGACCACCAGGGCTATACCCTGAAACCCTGTCTCAAAAAGCCAAAAAGAGCCAGGCGATGGTGGCGCATGCCTGTAATCCCAGCACTCTGGGAGGCAGAGGCAGGTGGATTTCTGAGTTCGAGGCCAGCCTGGTCTACAAAGTGAGTTCCAGGACAGCCAGGGCTATACAGAGAAACCCTGTCTCGGAAAAAAAACCAAAAAAAAAAAAAAAAGTATGAAAATAAGTTATTTACATTGTAAACCTTCCTTTTGATGATCATTTTTCTTGTAGAGGATGAACACATTTATTCCCTAATTAATAATGTTACCTTCTTCCTGCTGCCTTGAGCGAATGGACTGTGGTAACAGCCTACAGGAGTCTGGAGACGGTGGTGCGCAACTTTAATCCCAGCACTCGGGGACAGAGGCAGGCAGAGCTCTGTGAGTTCCAGGACAGCCTGGTCTACAGAGAGAGTTCCAGGGCAGCCAGGGCTACACAGAGAAACTATCTGGAAAGAACAAACAACCACAGAAAACAGCCTGTGCCAGCTCTTTGAGACAACCAACCGGACCCCTCAGAGCCCCCAGAGACTAAGCCACCAACCAAAGAGCACGCACGGGCTGGTTCTCCCCCACCCCCACCCCATACATGTGTAGCAGAGGATTGCCTTGTCTGGTCTCAGTGGGAGGGGATGCGCTTGGTCCTGTGGAGGCTCGGTGCATGCTAGAGTGGTGAGGTGGGAATGGATGGGTGGGCGGGAGAGCACCTTTTAGAGGTGAAAGGGAGGGGTATAGGGTGGGAGGCTCGTGGAGCGGGAACGGGAAGGGGAATAACATTTGAAATGTAAATAAATAAATAAATTTCTTTAAAAAAGGACAACCACTAGAAAGATCTTAGCTGGCTGCTCCCAGCCCTCAAGGCACAGTCCAACTGTAAGCACAATAGTGTTACAGGACTCGGTAACTCCAGAAGCGCCTGCAACCATTTCCACCCACCCGTCCATATACAGTTTATATACTGACTGCCCAGGCTTACTGCTCGAATCAGTCAGCAGACACTCCTGTCTACCCGAGGAATTACATCAGGCCCAATTAAAAGCTTTTGTTGGACCAGCAAAATGACTCAGAGGGTTAAGACAATTTACACCAACCAGTCATGGTCACGTGGTGCCTTTAATCTCAGCACTCACTCGGGAGGCCAAGACAGGTAAATCTCCGTGAGTTCAAGGCCAGCTTGGTCTTCACATTGAGATCCAGGACAAGCCAGAGCTACATAGAGAGACCCTGTCTGTCCCTCCTCCCTCCCCAAAAGAGACACTTTCCATTGAAACTGACAACCTGAATTCGTGGCGGAAGAAGAGAACTGACTTCTGCAAGGTGTCCTCTGACTTACACACACACACACACACACACACACACACACACACACACACGTGAAATAAATGAGAACCTCCAGCCTCTGGTTACTGCAGAGGGAGAAGTTTCCATATCTAAGCTTCTCTGCCCCACCCCCACCCCCACCCCCTGGAATGAGAACTGTATCAGTGACTGCTGTCAAGGGCTGGAGGGCCCCATACCCAAGACCCCTCACTGTAGGCTAACGCTAAAGGTCATCTCTTGCCGCTCCAACTCCAGTGGAGTCTGCGTGACCTGGTCCCCGAATTGAGGCACAAAGTTCAAGGGACTCGGCCTCCTGGAAAAGCGTGTGCATTGAGTACCCTTTTGGCTTTGTTGCAGTTCTTATGATTACAATGATTCGTGCTGGTGCTGCAGCTATCGGGATTGGCAATGGAGATCGCTTCCATGTTCGAGAAGGCCATGTTCCGTGGAAATTAGATATTGAGGAAGCTTTAAGAGCAGTTCCTCTTTTTGTTGCCAAACTTCCTCCCGTCCTCCAAGCAGTGATTAAGACAGGATACCAAAATCTCAAGTGGGGGAATAGTATATGGGACCAGTTGCAGCAAGAAGGATTATTTGCAAAAACTCCTGAAAAGACTCTTTCCCAAGAAAAGGCAAATGAAAGTAGTGTTCCCATAAAAGGAACAGTCGCTATTGTAACTCAGAAGGGTCCAGTTTGTGTCATAGGGAACAGATGATGGATGCCTCTGAAATTTCAGGGGAAAGATCATAGAATTCCGGAACCCAATGATGAACCTGTTCCTTATACGGGAGCTTAGAGGAATGGAGAGAGAGTAATTGACGTGTGGGTCAAACTTGTCTCTTGGTTCAGTCTGCCTTCCTTGGAGAGTTTAGGAAGGTGCCATCCTCCTTGGTGCTTACTAAGCAAAGAACAACAGCATGACCTCAAAGAGCGGTTGTTTGAAACTCATAGATATTGAATAGAGAAGCTTCAATCTAGGGATGGAGGATGGCATTCAGAAGAGAGAGCGAAAGAGTGGATTTTAGGCTGGTATAAAACACACGCTCAGGCCTTTGAGCAACAGAACACAGGATGGAAAGACGCCGTGCCAGCTGAGATCAGGAGACAGAAAGTAAAAGCTGCAGGTCAAGAATGGGTATCTTTAGCCGGGCGGTTGTGGCGCACGCCTTTAATCCCAGCACTTGGGAGACAGAGGCAGGTGGATTTCTGAGTTCAAGGCCAGCCTGGTCTACAGAGTGAGTTCCAGGTCAGCCAGGACTGTACAGAGAAACCCTGTCTCGAAAAACCAATAAATAAATAAATAAATAAATAAATAAATAAATAAATAAATAAAAAAAATGGGTATCTTTAGGCTGGAGAGATGATGACTCAGTGGTTAAGAGCACTGACTGCTCTTCCGAAGGTCCTGAGTTCAAATCCCAGCAACCACATGGTGGCTCACAACCATCTGTAATGAGATCTGACTCCCCCTTCTGGAGTGACTGAACACATTGTACTACAATACACTCATATAAATATAATAAATCATATAAAAGATGATTTCATCTTTTAAAAAAAGAATGGGAATCTTTATGACTATCTTTAAGTGCTTGGAAGTTCACATGAATTAATAAAGTTTTATGTAACCTTTATAGAGACCTTTATGTAACCACTTGATTTAATCTTTTGTGATCATTGCCAAACTTTGGTCTCTATAATCAGCTGCTTTGCCTTGTGCGGTGTCTGTCACTCACCGAATCCCTACCCACTGTATCTTCTCCCTGTTCCTGTCGGACTGCTCGCTGCTCCCGTCTGAGTCTGGTCCTTCGTAATTGCTTGCTGCCTCCGCCTGCTGCCGAATCCTGAAGGGAGTGGAAGAGAGCAGCGCCCATCTCCTGAAGAGCTCACAGCTCAGTATTGATTCCCAGGGCACCTGGCCTTTAGAGATTGACAAACTCCTTGTCTTCCGCTGAGCCTCTCAGAGTAACTGCTCTTCTATGCTGTTATCTGACCTTGAGGGAGAAAATATAACATCCTGGGAGTGTAGTTCTGGTTGGCTGGATGCGCCCAGAGGCTCCATTCTTATATATTTGTAACCGGTAAGACGTACTCACAACATGAAATTGAAATCAATATGAGAGCATTTGCATATTTGGGCTGGAAGATGTGGTCCTTCCCTCATGAAATTCACAGAATTCACATTGTTGTTGGTGGTGGCGGTGACGGCGTGAGGGAGGGCCTTCTTGTGATCCAAGCCTCAAACTTACTATGGACTATAGAAAGAATCTCCTATATATAAGCACCTCTTGTCAATAAAAAAGCCGATGGCCAATGAGCTGAGACAGGAAATAGGAGGCGGGACACTGGTAGGAAGAGAGATGATTCTGGAAAATAGTAAGAGATAAAAGAGAGACATGGGGGTGGGGGGCTGGAGAGATAGCTCAGTGGTTAAGAGCACTGATTGCTCTTCCAGAGGTCCTGAGTTCAAATCCCAGCAACCACATGGTGGCTCACAACCATCTGTAATGGGATCTGGTGACCTCTTCCGGTGTGTCTGAAGACAGTGACAGTGTACTCACATACATGTAATAAATAAATCTTTAAGAGAGACGTGGAGAGAGCCATGAGAGATGAGACGGGAGACAAGACAGAGATAAACTAGCAGATACATGAGCGAAAAGGAAGAAGGAGAGGTAACTAATCAAAAGGCAGACACAGAGTTTAAACGGTAGAATGAGTTAAGAGTCACTCAGGGAATGAGTTAAGGCATAGGCGTTTATTAATAAACATCTAGTCTCAGAGTCCTCATTTCAAGGAACAGAACTGGGAAGAAAACACAGATATAAATACCCGAATAGAATGGTGAATTTGTCATCCCTCTGCCTCCACCTCCCACGTGCTGGGATTATAGGCCTGTGTCACCATACCCAAGTTAGTGCCGCTGAGATCGGATTTGGAGCTCTCTGTATGCGAACCAAGCAAGCCCTCTGAGCTATAGCCCCAGAGTCAGCATTTAGAATTTTTGAGTAAGGTACAAATGTTTTGACATAACTGGTCCGAAGCGCTCGATTCAAGAGTTTAGCAGATCACAGCAGAGTATATTCATCAAACTGCCTGTCATCCAGAACCTGCCTTAGTCATGGAATTATAGGAGGACCACATGACGGAAGAAACAGCTACTCTCTTCTCAGAAGCATGATTGGTGAGCTATTTCTCGGTGCGACGATGCTGTTCACAGGTGAGAGAGGAAAGTGTAGCTCTCGGTCATTCCACCTTGCATAAACTCCAGCTTGCATAAACGCTGCTCTGCCTGACTCTGAATTCAACCATCACCCTGACTGGCATGACACCTAGTGTGATACCTTGCTCTTAGCTAATGTCTGGAACATGTTTTCAGGCAAACATGAAATTTCCAGCTCTTTTCCTGGGCAAGGCATGCGGTACACATTCTCCATGCTACCTGTTACTGCCATTTGCTATTTTTAGTTTGGTTTGGATTTTGTGGGGTTTTTTGTATATTTTGTTTGAGACAAGATGTAATAAGTAGGCCAGGCTGGCCTGAAACTCACCATGTAGCCCAAGCTAGCCTGGAAACCACAGAACTCCACCTACCTTAGCTTCTGTCTCAGTTGGGGTTTTACTGCTATGAGCAGACACCACAACCAAAGCAGCTTTTATAAGGACATTTCATTGGGGCTGGCGTACATGTTCAGAGGTTTAGTCCATTGTCCTCAAGACGGGAGCATGGCAGCACTTAGGCAGGCATGGGGCTGAGAGTCCCACATCTTGCTCAGAGAAGACTGGCTAGAAGGAGGGTCTCAAAGCCCATCACCACAGTGACACAATTCCTCCAGCAAGGCCACACTCACTCCAGCGAGGCCACACCTAATAGTGCCATTCCCTGGGCCAAGCATCTTTTTTTTTTTTTTTTTTTTTTTGGATTTCGTTTTTTCGAGACAGGGTTTCTCTATGTAGCCCTGGCTGTCCTGGAACTCCCTCTGTAGACCAGGCTGGCCTCGAACTCAGAAATCCTTCTGGCGCTGCCTCCCAAGTGCTGGGATTAAAGGTGTGTGCCACCTCCGCCCGGCCGCCGCCTTCTTCTTCTTCTTCTTCTTCTTCTTCTTCTTCTTCTTCTTCTTCTTCTTCTTCTTCTTCTTCTTCTTCTTCTTTCTCCTCCTCCTCCTCCTCCTCCCTCTCCCTCCTCATCTTCCCTCTCCCTCCTCCTCCCTCTCCCTCTCCCTCCTCCTCCTCCTCCTCCTCCTCCTCCTCCTCTTCTTCTTCTTCTTCTTCTTCTAAAAATGAAAGAGTGAAATTGTTAAATCTTCTCCACTCACCTCCAGTCAGAAGCAGGGCACTCAGAGACATCCTCGAGCCGGGCAGTGGTGGCGCACGCCTGTAATCCCAGCACTTGGGAGGCAGAGGCAGGCGGATTTCTGAGTTCGAGGCCAGCCTGGTCTACAGAGTGAGTTCCAGGACAGCCAGGGCTACACAGAGAAACCCTGTCTCAAAAAAAAAAAAATCCAAAAATCCAAAAAACCAGAGACATCCTCGATTGCCTGAGGTAAATAAATACCTAGGGACAAGCTTGCAGAGTCAGAGAAGAAAGAGACAAGGGACTTCAGAAGCTAAGAGCCCAGGTTTGGGTTGGTTTAATTCTTCAGTGCTAGGACTGGAACCCAGGGCCGCACACATACTAGGCCAGCGGTTCTCAACCTTCCTAACACATGTGACCCTTCCATACATTTCCTCATGTCGTGGTGAGCCCAGCCATAAAATTATTTCCATTGCTACTTTGTAAGTAACATTGCTACTGTTATGAGTCATAGGGGTTTTGCTTGTTTGTTTGTTTGTTTGTTTGTTTTAAAGCGTTCATTATTGGTGGAGAGTTGTGATGAGTGAAAAGTAGAAGTTGGCCGTGGCCACGTGGAGAGAGGGGCAAGGGAATGGGGAGAGAGGGAGAGAGAGAGAGAGAGAGAGAGAGAGAGAGAGAGAGAGAGAAGAGTAAAAGAGCAAGAGGCGTCATAGTTTTAATATCTGTGTTTTCCAACAGCCTTAGAGAACCCCTGTGAAAGGTTTGTCCTACACCCAATGGGGTCATGACACACACATAGCTTTAAGAACTCTGGGTTCCAGGGGCTGGAGAGATGGCTCAGTAGTTAAGAGCACTGGCTGCTTTTCCAGAGGTCCTGAGTTTAACTCCCAGCAACCACATGGTGGCTTACAACTACCTATAATGAGTTCTGATGTCCTCTTCTGGCATGTAGGTGTACATTCATATACATTAAAAAATGTAAAAAATAAAAGTAAAGGAAGAAAAAAAAAAGAACCCCGGATTCCATGCCCACAGAGACGTACCTAATCCAGCAAAGTCACACTCCTAATAGTGCCACTCCCCGGGCTGAGCATATACAAACCATCAAAGCTAGCATGAATGAATGGGGGGAGTGTCATGAAAATTTGGCAACAATAAAAGATTTCTGAACACTCAGTGGTCTATTATTAATTCAAAGTCAGTTAATCAAAGATGTTCGTGGCAGTATTCTATTTTAACCCGCCCTGCCAGGCTTGGCTGGGAACACGCGGTATCGCTGACAGTCAGAATGAGCAATGCCCCAGATACATCACCTTACTTTCTACTCTACTCTGTGTGGTTTTGTTCCTCTTGCAGAAAGCAATGGTTAGAGAACAAGAAAACAAAGATGTCATATTGCCCTGCGGTCTTTCGACACTAAGATAGCATTGGGTTATTTTAGAATATTTGGTTTTAAAAGTTACTATGTGATGGTTAAGAGAGCATACTTCCCCTCTTGCTGCTGCTTGCTGCTCCTCCTCCTCCTCCTCCTCCTCCTCCTCCTCCTCCTCCTCCTCTTCTTCTTCTTCTTCTTCTTCTTCTTCTCCTTCTTCAGCAAAGTCTCTATGCAGGCATGACTAGCCTAGGACTCACTGTGTAGACCAGGGTGGCCTTGAACTCATAGAGATCCACCTGTCTCTGTCTCATGAGTGCTAGGATTCCAGGTGCTCACCACCACTCCTATCCCAAACTCAATTTTCTGTGCTGCTTGGAATGATAATCTGTATGAGAGGTTGGGCGTGGTGGCACACAACTTTAGACCCATGACTCCAGAGGCAGAAGCAGGTGAATCTCTGTGCATTTGAGGCTAACCTGATCTACATAGTGAGTTCCAAGGCAGCAGCCATAAACTACATAGTGAGAACTTGTCTTAATAATAATAATAATAATAATAATAATAATAATCATAATCATAATCATAATCATAATGATGAAGAAGAAGAAGGAGGAGGAGGAGGAGGAGGAGGAGGAGAAGGAGAAGAAGAAGAAGAAGAAGAAGAAGAAGAAGAAGAAGAAGAAGAAGAAGAAGAAGAAGCCAGGCAGTGGTGGCACACGCCTTTAATCCCAGCACTTGGGAGGCAGAGGCAGGCAGATTTCTGAGTTCGAGGCCAGCCTGGTCTACAAAGTGAGTTCCAGGACAACCAGAGCTACACAGAGAAACCCCGTCTTGAAAAAAAAAAACCTAATAATAATAACAACAACAACAACAATGTGTGATAAGATACAGACAACCAGGATGATTAGGCCAATTAAAGTATATAAGTCCTTTTCTGGCCAGTGAGCAAAAATGCCTCAGAGTTTCTTAGAAGCACAATAATGTTTTTGGTTTTTTGTTTTGTTTTGTTGGTTTTGGTTTTTTCGAGACAGGGTTTCTCTGTGTAGCCCTGGCTGTCCTGGAACTCACTCTGTAGACCAGGCTGGCCTAGAACTCAGAAATCCGCCTGCCTCTGCCTCCTAAGTGCTGGGATCACAGGCGTGCGCCACCACGCCTGGCTTTTCACAATGATGTTTTTAAAAGCAAAACCCACAAAGACCATAATTTACTTGGGAGTTAAATAAGGGCCTGCGTAACCTGGAAGCACTCATTACCAGAAGACTGTAGTAATTTTTTTCATATTATTTCAGAAATTAAGTGACAGTTATTTATTTTTATTTGTAACTTCCTGAGTTAATGTTAAGTTTGGGAAAACAATAATTATTTTGATCCATACGTCTAGACCATGGTGAGAATCATAGAAAGCTCAAATGTGTTGCCAGGCACAGGAAGAGGGCTGAGAACCATCTAAACCAAAGGTTCTTATGGGTCACCACCTCTCTGGGGACATTAAATGACCTTTTCGCAGAGGTCACATATAGATATCCTGCGTATCAGATATTTGCATTACATTTCAGTAGCAAAATTACAGTTACGGAGTAGCAAACGAAAACAATTTGAGGGTTGGGAGTCACCACAACATTAGGAGAGCCACGGGTCTAAGCAAACCCAGAATGGAATCAGTACAAGATGGTGTTACCTTACCCACTGGGTCCTGAACCCAGGAGGAGGCAAGCACTCCACCAGCAGAGCTATAACCCAAACCTTACTTTGTCATTTGAAGCAGCCTTGTTCTGTGGGCTTGGCAGACCTTTGTCCCTGTGTTGCCCAGGATGGCCTTTAACTTGCGTGGATTCTCCTGCCTCTGTTTCTGGTGTGCTGGAATCGCAGGGGTAGGCCACCACTGTCGAGGTTTGGTCTTTTGCTGTGTATTGTGAAGCTAAGTGTGGGCCCCAGAGATAAGAAAGTCCACAGGTAGATCCAACTGACACTCTACGATCTTACCCACAGGTAGATCCAACTGACACTCTACGATCTTACCCCCAAGTTATTTCTGATTGGTAAATAAAGATACTGACAACTAATCGCTGGGCAGAAGAGACATAGGCAGGGTTTAGGGTTGCCGGATTTGGGGGGTCAGAGGAGAACCATAAGAGGGAGAAGGTGAGAAGGAGAAGCCACCGTGGGTTATGAAAACGTGGCCCTGAGGGCTGGACAATCGGAGTTAGGAGTGGCCCAGATGCAGCATAGGAGGTAATAACTCAGAATATCTGCTCAGCTCTCGGGCTGTTTAAGGCTTATGGTAAATAGTAAATGCCGTGTGTCTATTATCTGGGGACTAAATTGTCAAAGGCTGAGTAGAAACCCCGGATTGTGTTATAAGTTTCAACAACACACCCCAACCTTTGCTATTTGGTCCACGCTGACCTACTACTTGCTATAGAACCCCACTGACTTTGAACTGCTGGCCAGCTTCCGGCCTCAGCCTCCAGAGTGCAGGGATTACAAGCAAGAACCACCGCCCCCGACTTAACTGTCTTTTTTAAAGGTTATGATGAGAAGACGTTACCCGTTTACCCCCACGTCACAATTTCCTACAGTCTTCGTTTGGTATCAATCCAAATTCCCTGCTGCATAAATGTTCTCAGAGATTGCCCGTAGTGAACGTTTGCTACCTGAGGTTCGCTCCATCTTCGAGTCTCTGAACAGTCCGAACTGCCTGAAAGTTTGAGGGAATCTTCTCCTGGATGAATAAAGCTCATGGCTGACAGGCCTTCTCTGCTGTCCTTCCACAGCGACCCTGTCTAGAGCTCCCAGTAAACCTCAATTCAGAGACAGCACCCCAGGGTTCACCCATCTGCCAAACTCCTTCTAGGAGGGTACAGAGAGCTCAGGGCAGCTCATGAATGGGCCAGAGAGAGGCAGAAGCTTAGAGGGGTCTGCAACTGCAGACCTAGCTCGTGGGGGACCTGCCACAGACCTCTAGGTGGCGCTGTTGTAGAGAGGTCTCAGCTCTGCAGAAGTCTTGTGCCCTGGCCAACACTTTGCTGCCCTTTCTCGGCTAGCCCCGCCTCCTGTGGGAGTGGTCACAGAAGGCTACTTAAGGCAGATGCCATCCTAGGCGGCCTGGGGCTCAGGCTGGACAGCAGCAGCTGCAAAGGTAATGGTCATGCCTGTCATCCACGCGCAATGAGCAGAGCTGATTCCTCCCCAGTACAGCTTCTTCCTGATCCTGGGGCTGTTGTGATCTTGTCCTCCCAAGAGCTCGGAGAACCACAAACTCCCCAAGCTAGCTTTACACCACTCCGCAGTTTCCACCCTTCCAGAAAAGTGGCCTAGGACCCTCTCCCTACAATAGACCAACCCGGGCTCCCCCAAATTCCATGTGGCTAGCCTGTCTCTAGGGCATTGAGAACACGGGGAATCTCGAACTGTGCAGCCTCTCCCCGGCCCCTCCCCCCGCAACTAGCCTCCAGCAGGTGCGCGCCTCTGAACCCCTCATCTGATGGTTCCCTGTTTTTGCAGTCAGCAGAACCCCAGCACATCCCCAGCAAGACTTCGGACCAGGCCATCGATCTGCCTTCTTATTGCAGCCTGGCTCAGGATCTTGGACTTTGCTCCCAATTTCCGGGTGCCTGTTGGTTTAGCAGTGGCTTCAGGTTTACTAAGGAGTGTCCCCACAACTGACATACGGAAATGGGATGATGTAGCCTGTGGGCGTCTCTTCGTCCACCACGGCTGGCCTAGTAAGGATATTTGGGAGGCAAGAAGGCAGCTTGGTTCAGCACAGCGTAACGGACATTGTTGCTTTAAACGTTGAGAGTCTGACTTCGAGTTATTTATTTTAGGTCTATTTAAGCACAGCAGAACTTGGTGAACACTTTCCTACTGACCTCTCAAACCCCAGCTTAGGGAGAGGCTGCTGTAAAGGAATAAGAAAAGCCTGCTTTAGAAATTAGTTGCTTTAATACACTTGGCGGTGATGACTTGGGTTGGTGGTCCTTCTCCTTCTTCTTTGGGATGAATAGAACAACTTGTAAGAACCAGGTGAGTCCTCTCACCTCGTAAGCTCTGAGGCTGAGAGCTCAGTGGGGGCGGGGGGGGGGGTCCATGCTTGGCAGCAGGCATGCCTGATGCCTGAGGAACCCAGGAAACGGTGTCTGATGCCCTGGGATTGGAGTGCAAGATGGCATGGGGGTACTGGAATGGAACCCAGATCCTCTGGAAGAGCAGCTAGTGCGTGTAACCATTAAACCAGACCTCCAGCTCCATAATGTAACGTTCTTTTTTTTTTTTTTCTTTTTTCATTTTTTTGTTTTGTTTTTTTTTTCAAGACAGGGTTTCTCTGTGTAGCCCTGGCTTTTCTGGAACTCACTCCATACACCAGGCTGGCCTCAAACTCAGAAATCTACCTGCCTCTGCCTCCCAAGTGCTGAAATTAAAGGCATGCACCACCACTGCCTGGCATAACATTCTTTTTTTTTTAATTTATTTATTATAAAGAAGCACACTGTAGCTGTCTTCAGACACACCAGAAGAGGACAGGGCATCAGATCTCATTACAGATAGTTGTGAGCCACCATGTGGTTGCTGGGAATTGAACTCAGCACCTTCGGAAGAGCAGTCAGTGCTTTTAACCGCTGAGCCATCTCTCCAGCCCCTGGCATAACATTCTTTTTTTGTTTGTTTGTTTTTGTTTTTTCAAGACAGGGTTTCTCTGTGTAGCCCTGGCTGTCCTGGAACTCTGTAGACCAGGCTGGCCTCGAACTCAGAAATCTGCCTGCCTCTGCCTCCCAAGTGCTGGGATTCTTGCATAACATTCTTGTTTTTTGTTTTTTGTTTTTTTGTTTTTGTTTGTTTGTTTGTTTGTTTTTCGAGACAGGGTTTCTCTGTGTGGTCCTGGCTGTCCTGGAATTCACTTGGTAGACCAGGCTGGCCTCGAACTCAGAAATCTGCCTGCCTCTGCCTCCCAAGTGCTGGGATTACAGGCATGCGCCACCACGCCCGGCTTTGCATCACATTCTTAAAGAAGGAAAACTTCTACATTAATAGTTCTTCAAACTTACTCCCTTCTGGGTTACCAGGGATCCTCTGACAGATTTTGGACTGCTAGCAAGACTTTCCAAGTGTAGAAAGTTCCTCTCATCCATCCATCCATCCATCCATCCATCCATCCATCTATCCATCCATTATCCAACCATTCAACTGGGCTTCTCAACAGGGGCAGGGAAAGGAGCAGGGACTCACACAGACCCAGCACTGGCCCATCTCCATGAACAGAGTCTGTAGCTGGTCCTTAAGGAAGCCTGTCTCTGTCCCCAGTTCCTTTCAGACCTTCCTCCCACTGTGATCAGATCTGCCCATGGTCCACCCTGTATTCAGGGTCATCTTTCAAAACACCTTATGGTGACCACAGAGCTATGGACTACAACCTGTAGTCTAAAGTCAAGACTCCACGTGGGGTACTCTCAGGGCCGTTTTACTTGCGGTCTGTGACATTTCCTCTTTTCCTGTGTCCTCTGCCCCAGACCCAGTGCTCTGGTACCTGGGGTGGCAAGTGTGTTTATCACCCAGGGCCTTCTGCTCATGGATTTTAAAGCTAGTGCACCTCTTGTGAGTGTCTTGCTGCTCTTTCTCTCACTCAGATGAGATTCCGAGGGAGCCCAGTGAGCCCCCAGGACAGGGTCCATCTCCCTATTATGGACCCACGCACTTTACCCTTGTCTTTCTTCATATTCAGGTACCCCCTGTGTAATTGTCCATTGTCAGCTAAGCCTGAACAATTCTAGGGACTTCTCCGTAAGCTGTCACTTTTACTCCTATTTACAATATGTAGGAATATGAAAAACTGAGTACTTTAGCCAAGGTCATAGCTACTAATGGCAGTGCTAGGATTTGGCCAAGCTGGGACACCCTGTCTGACACCCCACTAAACATACACACACACACACACACACACACACACACACACACCATCAATACATCCCCCAGCCCAGGCTGGTCTCATACTCACTATATAGATATAGATCACCTTGCAATCCTGACTTCTGGGCTTCCTCCCACCAGGGGATGATGTTTTAGCTTGAGTTTTAGTGCTGTGAAGAGACGCCATGACCACAGCAACTCTTATAAAGGGAGACATTTAGTTGGGGCCGGCTTACAGTTTCACAAGTTCTGTCCATTATCATCATGGTGGGAAACATGGCGGCGTGCAGTCAGGCATGGTGCTGGAGAGGGAACAGAGAGTTCCACATCTGGATCCACAGGCAGCAGGAGACTGTTTCACCCTGGGCATAGCTTGAGCATATTAGATCTCAAAGTCCCTCCTCCTCAGTGACACACTTCCTCCAACAAGGCCATACCTTCCTCCAACAAGGCCACACCTCCCTATGGCCTAGCATTCAGAAGTCTTTTTGTTGTTGTTGTTGTTGTTGTTGTTGTTGTTGTTGTTGTTGGTTTTTTCCAGACAGGGTTTCTCTGTGTGGTCCTGGCTGTCCTGGAACTCACTCTGTAGACCAGGCTGGCCTCAAACTCAGAAATCCACCTGCCTCTGCCTCCCAAGTGATGGGATTACAGGCGTGTGCCTCCACGCTCGGCATGGCCTAGCATTCAAACACAAGAATCTATGGAGGCTAAATCTATATATGTGTGTGTGTGTGTGTGTGTGTGTGTGTGTGCATGTATGTGTGTGCATGCCTGCACGTGTGTGTGTGCTCCTGTCCATGCTGACATACATGTGGAGACCAGAAATTGATTTCTTTTCTTTTCTTTTTTTCTTTTTTTTTTTTTTTTGGTTTTTCGAGACAGGGTTTCTCTGTGTAGTCCTGGCTGTCCTAGAACTCACTCTGTAGACCAGGCCAGCCTCGAACTCAGAAATCCGCCTGCCTCTGCCTCCCAAGTGCTGGGATTAAAGGCTTGCGCCACCACGCCCAGCAGAAATTGATTTCTTTAATCTCTTCCACCTCATTTTTTTTTTTTTTTTTTTTTTTTTGGTTTTTTGAGACAGGGTTTCTCTGTGTAGTCCTGGCTGTCCTGGAACTCACTCTGTAGACCAGGCTGGCCTCGAACTCAGAAATCCACCTGCCTCTGCCTCCCAAGTGCTGGGATCAAAGGCGTGCGCCACCACGCCCGGCCTCATTTTTTTTTTTTTTGAGACAAACTTAAGAGTTTCCCATTTCTACTAGACTAGCTGGAGCATGAGCCCCAGGATCCGCCTGTCTTCTCTCCCCAGCAAGGAAATTTTGAGACAGCCCTGACTAACCCTGCTTTTTTGTTGCTGTTGTTAAATTTTTGTCTCATTTTATTATAATGAAGTTTAACAGTACAGAAAAGTCACATGAACGCAATAATGGGCCAGTTTTCTTAAACTGTGCAACAGGAGGAACTCTCTAATTACATTAAATATTGTTACACATTCAAACGTCCAATGTCACTTGGAAGCAGTTACAACCTTCACCAAGTTAACAGCACTGGAAATGGTGCAAAGGCATAAAGTTACAGATAGCAATGTAATCTTAGGAAACTTGCCTTTATTGAAGGTGATTTGTTCGTGTAATTCCAGCACCTTCACAATTTAACGAACCAAATTTACTATACTTCACTTCTAAAACCCTGGATGAAACATGAAAAAAGAAGCCATACAGTATAAATTGCAACTTCAGGAAAAGTTCCTGTTTTATTATCCCAAATAATTTTTCCCATGTCAAATGAATGCCCATTAGTTCCTGGTATGTGGGAAGATTATGTTTTTTTAAAGTCACAATGAAGCCTCATAGACACAGAAGGTTGTCTATATAAACAGCACAAATTGAGAAAAGGATTAATCTCCAAACCTACTAGACTTGATGAAGATCGGTTAAGGCCACCTTGTGACGTTACAGGAGGTCTTATAGCCATTGGAGGTCAAGGAGGACCACCTTGGTAAGGGGGTACCATTGGTGGTCCCTGTCCATATGGTGGCATAGCACCAGGAGGATAACCTGGCATGCCTTGATGATCACCACCATACTGACCATGAGGTGGCATTGGAGGTCTCATTCCTTGGTGCTGTGGCATGCCTGGCTGTGGTGGCATCATACCCCCAATTGGTTAGGGTTAGGGTTAGGGTTAGGGTTAGGGTTAGGGTTAGGGTTAGGGTTAGGGTTAGGGTTAGGGTTAGGGTTAGGGTTAAGGTTAGGGTTAGGGTTAAGGGAATCCACCAGTTGGAGTTTGTCCTGGTCTAGGAAGATTTTGCTGATATTTAGGTAACTGTGTCCTTCTTTCTCCCAGTGACATATCCTCATGTGGGTGCATCAACTTACTGGTTGCACTGGTGGTAGCAGGCTTCCTTTTATGGAAGCTGCTGGTTTTGCTGCACTACTGTTTGTTGGTTGAAGCTGTAGACTGTGTATAAGCAGGGAAGGTAGGCTTTGGGGGTTCTATAGTTCAAACCCTGCTCTTCATAAGGATCACAATTGGACAATAAAGACTTTACACACAAACCACTCCCCGAACCATCAACACCACCTCCACAGCCCCTGATGTTCCCTGACCCCTTTCACCCTGACCCTGCCAGGAGAGCGAGTGCTGGGCACACACACAGAGCCGGGCACCCACCTCACTCCAGGCTCCCCACAGTCAGTCTCCTCTTCCTGGTCTACTGAGCTGGGCTATGATGGAGCCTCTCTCTGAGCTGCATTGAGATGGAGTCTCTCCCCTGCAGGGCAAGTTTGTGGAGCTTGGTCTGTCCAACTATGCCTCCTGGGAGGTGGCTGAGATCTGTACCCTCTGCAAGAAAAATAGCTGGATCGTGCCAACTGTGTACCAGGTGAGAGGGATCTGGGAGCCGGGACCATTCAGACTTGGGTCCAAGGCTCCACTGATCCTGGATCGTTGGGCACAACCACAAACTAGGTGGTTATAAACCACAAACCCACCACCACTAGGCATATGCCCTGATTGTCAGGGTCCAGGATTGTTAGGGACTACACTGAGGGACTTTACAAAGGTGCATTTGGGGTCTCTTTCCTTGACATGTCCCCCCTTTCCAACTGTCTCCCTGCAGAGCATGTACAATGCCATCACCAGGCAGGTGGATACTGAGCTCTTCCCCTGCCTCAGACACTTTGGCCTGAGGTTCTACGCCTTCAACCCTTTGGCTGGTATGGGCTGCCATGGGGACAGACTCTGTGGGTGGGAGGGTATGCCTGGGTCGACTCTATGAATTGCTGCCCTGGCAAATGCCCAATCCAGACCCTGGGAGTCAGGGAGCTTTGAGAAGGGGGTGCCTGAGTTACCTTTTTTCCATGCTCCCTTCTACTCTCCAGTCTCTAGCAGGGAACGACCTGGCTATCTCAGAAAGAAGCCTGGGCCAGGGTCTGACTGCTGCTTTTTCCACAGGGGGCCTTCTGACTGGCAGATACAACTATGAAGTAAAGGATGAGAACCAGCCCTTGAACTGCTCGTGGGGAAGAAATGGGATAGTATCCACATGGACCAGTGATCTGTGGCGGAGGCTGTGTGTGGGCACGTAGTTCATATCCCGGTACCCATATAAAGTCATTCTTCATTGCTTGTATGCCTGTAGTACAATGTTGAGTGGAGAGAAGATCGTTGGCCTTGCTAGCTGTCAGCCTAGGCTCAGGTTCATAAATGACCCTCTTCCTTCCTTCCTTCCTTCCTTCCTTCCTTCCTTCCTTCCTATTTATGTATATTTGTTTGTTGTTTATGTGTATGGGTGTTTTTTGTGTTTTGTTTTGTTTTTTCGAGACAGGGTTTCTCTGTGTAGCCCTGGCTGTCCTGGAACTCACTCTGTAGACCAGGCTGGCCTCGAACTCAGAAATCCACCTGCCTCTGCCTCCCAAGTGCTGGGATTAAAGGTGTGTGCCACCACCGCCTGGCGTGTATGGGTGTTTTGCCTGCTTGCATGTCTGTGTAACACATTCGTGCAGTACCTGAGGAGGCCTAGTGAGTGTGTTAGAGCACCTCAAACCTGGAATGACAAACGTTGTTAGCTGCCATGTGGTTTTGGGGATGGATCCTGGGTCCTCTAGAAGGTGGTCAGCTCTCTCTACTGTGAGGCCACGTCCCCAGCTCCAAGATGCCCTGTGTTAAAGATGTAGGAGAGACAGTGCTAGATCGGGACATGGACTTTCTTCCCTGGCCTTTGGGTGCACACCACTGTGCAAGCATGGATCTATCTATACACACACACACACACACACACACACACACACACACCCAACTCACAAATCAAATCAAATAAGATGAAATAAGAAAAAAATGAGATTCGTAAGATAGATCAGTGGCAGAGTGCTTGTATAGTAAGTACAAGGTTCTAGATTCTGTCCTCAGTTCCAAGAACAAGAGAAGATGAAGAGGAGGAGGAGGAGGAGGAAGAGGAAGAGGAAGAGAAGAAGTGGGGGTGTGGGGAAGTGGGGGAGTGGGGCTGTGGGGGGTGGTGCACGCCTTTAATCCCAGCACTTGGGAGGCAGAGGCAGGCAGATTTCTGAGTTCGAGGCCAGTCTGGTCTGCAGAGTGAGTTCCAGGACAGCCAGGACTATACAGAGAAACCCTGTCTCGAAAAACAAAACAAACAAACAAACAAACAAACAAAAAAGACACCAAGCTACTGAAACCTCTACTTTGGCCAACCTGCTTCTGGAAGGAAGACTGCTTCGAGGGCATTGACCTTGTGATGAAGTCCCTGAAGGCCACCTATGGTACCCGAGCGTGACCTCAGCCGCTCTGTGCTGGATGGACCACTGCCCAGCTCCAGGCAGCCTAACCTGGGAGCCTCCTCTGCTTGCTCAGCCTCTACCCTTTAGGGGCCCCAGAGTTGCTCGTAGGTGAATTCTGGAGAGCATACTTCCCCCTCTTCTGAAACTCTTTTCTTCTGCTTCCCATGGCACATCTGGCTTTTATTCTTCCTAGACGTCTGTGCCAGGCTCAGCCTGGAGTCTTACACCATGGTTGAAGTATATATTGGGCCTTAGGAATTACTGATTTTATTGATGAGGAGCCTGGAGTCCACACAGTCCTACTAAGGGAAAATAAATCGATGTAAGTTTAATTGCAACACATGTAAGTCCTGCTCTTCAGGTGGGAGCCATTTTCTTCTGCTCCGGGGTCTGTCTCTTCCTCATGAAGTCTGTTTGGCTGCAGCCTTAGGTAGTAACATCGTGTCTGACATGTTTCCAAAGGATGTTCCGTAAATGGGGCTGATAAACAAGAAGGAAATGAGAGCATCTCAGAGAGGCAAAAACACCCCAGGCTTTTGTACCAATTGAAGAACTCTTCAGCTCGCACGGATAAGTGCGATGATTGGATTGGATGGAGTTAAGCCAAGGTCTATCCTCTGTAGGTCTAACTGTCAGAGATACAGGCACAGAGGGGAAAGTAACAGGCCAGAAGAGTGCTAGAATCTGGCTGTCTCCCCTTGCAGGGCGCCCGAGGGGACGCAGTCATCTTGGGCATGTCCAGCCTGGAGCAACTGGAGCAGAACTTGGCCGCCACTGAGGAAGGGCCCCTGGAGCTGGCTGTCATGGATGCCTTTAATCAAGCCAGGAACATGGTCACCCACGAGTGTCCCAACTACTTCAGATAGACTGCTGTGGATCAAGATGCCAGGGGCTTTCCTGCCACCTCCTGGAGTCACACCCTGCCCATTCCTTGCCCAGTGCTGACCTAGTGTAGTCTCGCCACATTTTCATTCTGAATAAAGCCGGGACTGAACCTCAGACTGTCTCCTCTGCTACTCAACACCTGCTCCCTCCATCCTGCCTGGGGACCCCTGAGAAAGGGTGGAACCAGGAGCTAGGCTTCAGAGAGCAGAGGGAGGGAGGGTCTCACGCTGCCTGGCAAGGGTCTCCTCCTCGTGTCCTGACACAGCCTCGCCCCTCACTCTTCTACATGTGACAGGATGAGGTGGGTGTGGGTATGCACACCTGCTAATTCCAGCACTCAGGGAGGAGGTTTACCCCACATGTGAGATCCACATTGATCTTTGTAGTGAGTTCCACGCCAGCCCTGCAAATGTAATGAGACTGTCTCCAAAGGGCAGAAGGTGAACCAAAACAACCATGGTAGACTAAAGGGGCTTGCCCAGAGGCTGGTCTACCAGGTGATTCTGGGTCTCATTAAGTTGACCCTTGAGATTAACCAAGATGGGGGACCTGTTGCAGGATTTTCCCTGTCCAATCACATTAGGACAGTGGAAGGCCTGTGATTGGACAGGAAAAGGGAGACGGAGCTAGGGTTGGGGAGACAGGTCTCAGGAGGAAAAAGAAGAGAACCGAGACGGTTTTGGTTGTGGGCCTGCGTGGCATTTACTAGCCACAAATAGCTATGTTTTTATAAGGTTAGAAATGTTGGAATAAAGCTTTTATCATCATCAATTGGCTCTAAAATTATTGTATTGACATCTTGTAAATTGTAATGTTATTTATACATAAATCTAATTGTTTAAGCATCAAGAGTCTTGATTCTACCGGGTAATTAGGTTGTGAGGTGGCAGATTGTGGAGTGGGGGGGGGTGTTGCGTGGTAGTGAGAGGAACTTGGGGTCCCCCACTGGAGTGATGACGGGCAGAGGGACTGCCGAGTGAGATTGAGATACACTGTGGCCCGACATGAGCTCTGGGGCTTACCCAGTTGCCTTGCTGGCACTAGTGCAGGAACCTGTCAGCTTTCTCTCTCTCTCTCTCTCTCTCTCTCTCTCTCTCTCTCTCTCTCTCATTATTATTATTTCCCGCACAATCATACCTCAAAATAAAACTTAGATCTATGAACTCTAAGAAGAAAACATCCAGAACTTTCCTGTCCTCCTATCCCATCCATTCAAAATGACTATAGTGGAAACATGTACACATACACACACACACACACACACACACACACACACACACACACACACGGTTTTCTTAGACCCTTGGGACAAATATACGTCCTTGGGCAAGACACTGTTTTCTTAGATACTAAGGGTATAGGAGCAAGATCAAAGCAATGACCCAGTGTGATGGGGCACACCTTTAACCCCAGGATTCAGGAGACAGAGAAGGCAGATATCTATGAGTCTGAGGCCAACCTGATCTATACAGTGAGTTCCTGGCCAGCCAGGGAAGCATAGGAAAAAACCTATCTCAAACAATAACAGAAAAAAGGAGAAAATTATAATAGGTTTGCAGTGATGGAATAAGACAGGCCCCCAAGGCTTGTATATTTGAATGCTTAGTCATTGGGGAATGGCATTACTAGGGAGAGTGGGTGTGGCCTTGTCCATCTCTTTGGGTGGGGTTTTGCAGTTTCAGAAGTTAAAGCCAGGCTCCATGGCTCTCTCTACATGCTGCCTTGGATGCTGGCAGGAGCCATGCAAGAAAGGCTGTGAGAAGAAAGTGTGCTTCCTGAAGGTGGCCCATGGTTTTGCACATGGCTGCAGAGGGTGTGGTCTGAATAGCGTGGACCCAAGAGACTCCCTCTCAGGATGGCTTCTTGCTGCTGACACACCTTCCCACACTATTTCCCTTATTCATCTGGCATGGTGTGGGGAAACCCTCACTGCCTATAGTTTCCTGAGTATTTACCACTCTGTTGGGCAGGTTTCCTGCAGAATCAATATGAAGGTGTACTTTTATGTATTAATGTTGTTTAGGCAAACTGATGATTCCCTAATTCCTAATAATGATTCTATACAACTCCTGACTTGACTCAAATAGTTTTAATCCCTCCTGTAATATAAGAAAGCTGCAAAAAAAAAAAGTTTTGTGAACCTTCATGTGTCACAAGCAAACGGCACCAGGAAAACAAATAGGCTTGGAACAGGTTTGTGGTCAAGGGAAACATTCCTTCTAGGTTAGGAATGAGGCCACTAATCTCAGTAAGTGAGGTCATAAACCAGGAGTGGATGATTTATTATGCATTTAAGAACAGACAATAAATGATTGACTAACTCAGCTATACAAGGCTTCAAATCGGTAAGATACAAGACAGATGACCTTGCTAACCTAGGACATAAAAATTATTGTTTTAAACTTACAATGAACTCCTGGAGCTGAAAAATAGATAAAGAATGTTTCGTTAGGTGTGAGTCTTAATGGAAAGACACGTAAACGATTCTGCTTTAACTTGTTAAACCTTATTGACCTGTGGCATGAACTATTCCTTTGAACGTACTGTGAGCTTATGGAATGTAAAAGTGCTTAGAAAACCATGTCGCCGGATGTAATGATTTTACCTGCTTTTATGATAATTGCTTTATGGTGATGAGGTAATCTTTTTTTTTTTTTTTTTTTTTTTTGTATTTGGTTTTTTCGAGACAGGGTTTCTCTGTATATCCCTGGCTGTCCTGGAACTCACTCTATAGACCAGGCTGGCCTCGAACTCAGAAATCCACCTGCCTCTGCCTCCCAGAGTGCTGGTATTACAGGAGTGCGCCACCATGGCCCAGCGGTAATCTTCCTTCTAACATAGAGCTTTGTCCTAGAAGATATAAAAAGGCAAAAAGAAAAAATAAAGATGTGGGTTGTTGGAGTTTGTCTCCATCCACCAATTGTGTGTATATGTGTCTGTCTGTATGTATGTAGATATGTAGGTAGGTATATGTGTGTATGTATGTGTGTATGTATGTATGTGTGAAATTGATGAAACTGGCTTGTGGAAGCCCCCTTTTTGCTTCATTCATCAAGCGTGTGTGTGAATGTGTGATTTATTCTTTGTCTTTGTCTTTTTCACCAGCCCCTTAAGAGTTAAAAGAACTCAGAGTTTCTAGGTGTCTCCAAGAGTTCCACCCAAGTAACTAAGTTTCCTTTTCTAATACCCTGCTGCTAACAGCAGGAGTTAATTGCCAGAAGCCATCAGCTCTGGCTCCAGAAGAGTAAAGAGGGTTCGAAATTTCTTGCCAGTCCAAAGCAGTACTGGCCTGGAGCCATCGGATCTGGCTCCCTCTTCCTCTTTCCCTTTGAATTGCCTGCTGAGATCAATGAAGCATCCCTGAGTAGCCAGTAGCTACCAGCTTTTAGCCCATTGCCCACTCTACGTCCCACCTCAGTTTACCCCTGGTGTCAAAGCTGGTCTTTGACAAGATCTAGATGTAGAACTCTCAGCTATTTCTTCAGCACCATGTCTGCCAGTACACTGCCATGTGTCCTAAAATAATGATAATGGACTAAAGCTCTGAAACTGTAAGCAAGCCCCAATTAAACCCTGTCCTTTATGGGAGTTGCCATGGTCATGGTGTCTCTTCACAGCAATAGAACACTAAGACAAGACTGGACTGTGTGGTGGTTTGAATATGCTTGGCCCTGGGAGTGGCACTACTAGGAGGTATAGCCTTGTTGGAGTAGGTGTGGCCCTGTTGGAGGACATGTGTCAGTGTGGGGTGTGGGGTTTGAGACCCTCCTCCTAGCTGCCTGGAAGACAGTATTCTTTTCCTGTTTGCTTTCCAAACAAGAAGTAGAACTCTCAGCACCATGTATGCCTGGATGCTACCATGATTCCTGCCATGATGTTAATGGATTGAACCCCTGAAAGTGTAAGCCAGCCCCAGTTAAATGTTGTCCTTTATAAGAGTTGCCTTGGTCATGGTCTCTTCACAGCAGTGGAAACGCCAACTAAGGAAGACTGCATCAATCTAAGAAGTTGTTTGTGTTGGTGCACTTCTATAATCTCAGTGTTGGGAAGGTTAAGGCAGGGGTATGGAGAGTTTGAGGCAGCCCAGTTTATGTAACAGGAGTTTGTCTCAATAAACAAACAAATAACAAAAGTTTTGTTGGGTGTCAAAGAATCCCATCAAGACCAAGAACAGACAAACACAGAATAAACAAAAATATCTATCAGTTATACCACGTTGAAGGAGCTCGTGCCCTTCAGACAGAGAAACCCTGTCTCAAAAAAAAACTGAAAACAAAAATAAAATCTTTTTTTATAAGATGGCTGGATTTTTTCCCCCAAAGAGTTACTTTCTCACTTTTTTTTTTTTTTTTTTTTTTTGAGACAGGGTTTCTCTGTACAGTCCTAGCTCTCCTGGAACTCACTCTGTAGACCAGGATGGCCTCAAACTCAGAAATCTGCCTGCCTCTGCCTCACAAGTGCTGGGATTACATGTGTGCACCACCACACCCGGCTCTGACAACCATTCTTTATCTATTCTTTTATTTGGGGGTGGGGGGTGGGGTTCGAGGATTTCTCTGTGTAGCCCTAGCTGTCCTGAAACTCACTCTGTAGACCAGGCTGGCCTCAAACTCAGAAATCCACCTGCCTCTGCCTCCCAAGTGCTGGGTTTTAAGGTGTGCGCCACCACCGCCCGGCCTCTTTATTCCAATCAAAAGTTCTTTGAGACAATTCCATCAGCCTTAGCCAATTAGAGAATAGAATCTTCTGACTCACCCATCCTGGGAATGACCCCGTAGATAGCATAGTTTTTAAACTGGCCATTGAACTGGCCCATGACTGTGTCTACCACGACACATTCATCTGGATGGACAGGTGGTCCTTGGTTGCTCTCAGAGCATCTCCAGGGCATGTACAGGTCCAGGAACTCACCAGCATCTTTCTGCCTGTTGCAGTCATGTTTGCTCTCTGGTTCAGCAGGAGCACAGAGTAAGAGATGGCTGGATCTTAAGCCAGGTGTAATGGGGGATGCCTTTAATCCCAGTATTCCAGAGGAAGAATCAGATGGATCTCTGGGTTCAAGGCCAGCACGGTCTACAGATCAAGTTCCAGGACTACATGGAGAAACCCTCTCTGATAGGAGGAGGAAGAAGAGGAGGAGAAAGAAAGGGAAGAGGAAGAAGAAGGAGGAAGATGAGGAGGAAGGAAGGAAGGAAGGAAGGAAGGAAGGAAGGAGGAGAGGATTGTACATGCCCATAATTTCACTTGGGAGGCAGAGGCCAGCATATTGTATATAGTGAGTTCCAGGCCAGCCAGGGCTACACAGTAACACCCTGACTCCAGAGAAGATGGACAACTCAATTAAATAGAATCTGAATAGATCACTCTCCAAAGAAGATCTACAAATGGCTGATAAAACACATGGAACTCTGCTTGACTTTCGCAGAGGAAAGACGAATCAGGGCCATTTTACATGCCAACGTGGCACAAGTTCGATGCGGGCAGTTTGAAGTGTTGGAGAGATTAGAGACTTCAGATGCACTGGGGATTAGGAAAGAAGAGATTGTTTCTCAAAGAAGGAAAACGAACACAGAGCAGAGCGTGGTGGTGCATGCCTGTAATTCTAACTTAGGAGGCTGAAGCAGGAGGATTGTTATGGTTTCTAGTCCAGCCTGGGTTAGAGTGAGATACTGTCTCCTAAATAAATTAGTAGATGGTAGATAGATAGATACTTACATACATACATAGATACATAGATAGATACATAGATAGAAACATAGATAGATACATAGATAGAAACATAGATATATAGATAGATACATAGAGAGAAACATAGATAGATACATAGATAGAAACATAGATAGATACATAGATAGATACATAGATACATAGATAGATACATAGATACATAGATAGAAACATAGATATATAGATACATAGATACATAGAGAGAAACATAGATAGATACATAGATACATAGAGAGCCAGCCAATATAGTAACCCTTCACAATGACCCAGTAGTTTCATCCCTTAGCTACAACCCTGAAAAATGGGAAACCTCTGGCCCCAGAAAGCCTTTCTCTCCAATGTTCACAGCAGCATTCATAATAGCCCAAATGTTAACCAACTGTGCTAGTGGAGAGACACAAGAATGAAAGGCAGCCGGGCAGTGGTGGTGCACGCCTGTAATCCCAGCACTTGGGAGGCAGAGGCAGGTGGATTTCTGAGTTCGAGGCCAGCCTGGTCTACAGAGTGAGTTCCAGGACAGCCAGAGCTACACAGAGAAACCCTGTCTCAAAAAACAAAAAAACAAAACAAAAAAAAAAAAAAAAAAGAAAGAAAAGAAAGGCTTCGGGCTGACATTTTTGACCACTTTCAATGTTTATCAGTGACAACGTTCAGGTCTCTGATGTGTCGGGGATGGAGAAAGCCATGAGTGGGTGAAGTCACGAGTTAATGTCCTTTTGATGTGGACTCTGTAAAGGGCCCCAAGACCAATTGATCTACAGGAATGGGCAAAGCTTCCTTACACATATGGACCAAGCTCAGGAGTGATGGCGAAGCTTCCCTTGGGAGTCTGAGTGTGTGCAGCTTCCTCATCCAGAATGTTTGCTGCCCGAGACCCCCATTAGACCAGACGACCCCGCTGCTTGCGTTGTACCTGATAGGCACACTGAGACGCTGGGTGGTAATTCGGAGAGAATCCCACCTACTCCCAGCTTCCCTGT
The DNA here is from genome assembly GCA_964023405.1 of Apodemus agrarius. Lineage (NCBI taxonomy): Eukaryota > Metazoa > Chordata > Mammalia > Rodentia > Muridae > Apodemus > Apodemus agrarius. The sequence continues at coordinate 16,949,167 of OZ030009.1, read as the reverse complement.
CTGTCTGTCTGTCTATCTGTCTGTCTCTTCTTCATTCCCTTGCTGCCCCTAGACAAAGTTCCTAGACCCAAGCCTCTCAGGATGTGGCACCAAAAATCTCAGTTTTACATTCCAAACACACAAACACACTTCAGAAGCTTCTCATTCTCTCTCTCTCTCTCCCTCTCCCTCTCCCTCTCCCCCACCCCCCCTCTCTCTGAGATGGGGTTTTTCTGTAGCCCTGGCTGTCCTGGAACTTACTCTGTAGACCAGGTTGGCCTCTAACTCAGAAATCTGCCTGCCTCTGCCTCCCAAGCGCTGGGATTAAAGGCATATGCCACCACTGCCCGGCTCTTTTTTTTTTTTTTTAAACTTTTTTTTTGTGAAGATTTATTTATTTATTGTATGTAAGTACACTGTAGTTGTCTTTAGACACCCCAGAAAGCTCTCATTACAGATGGCTGTAAGCCCTCATGTGGTTTCTGGGATTTAAACTCATGACCTTTGGAAGAACAGTTGGTGCTCTTAACCACTGAGCCATCTCTCCAGCCCCAGAAGCTTCTCAAAGGCAAGAGCATGATCGGAGCAAGCTCACCTGTGCTGTGGCCACAGGACTGTGTGTGTATTCATTGCAGAACCAAAAAGGTGTGTTTGTAATTAAAGTATTTACTTTTTAAAAGTGTGTGTGTGTGTGTGTGTGACATGCACAGGCAAACCTGTATGCATAGGTAAACATGTGTGCACATGTGCAGAAGTCAGCGGAGGGTGTCTGTGTCCTCCTTGGTTTGTCCCTAATCATTCCTTTGAGGCAGAGTCTCTCCCTGAATCTGTGGTTCCTGTTTTTTCAGGTAGGCTGACAGCCAGCAAGCCCAGCGTCATCCTGTCTGCATACCTTTCAGAGCTGGGGTGGCAGGTACCCATCAGACGCCCAGCCAGTTAGACGATGTTAGGATGCTCTTTTGGGGTCCTTTTTATGGGATGGGACAGATGAAGCATTCTCAGGAGTGAGAGAGTCAGCTGTCATACACTGTTAGATACAACAAAAGGGGAGGTGGTTCACAACCATCTGTAATGGAACCTGACGCCCTCTTCTGGTGTGTCTGAAGACAGCTGCTACAGTATGACAATAAATAAATCTTTTTTTTTTTTTTTGGTTTTTCGAGACAGGGTTTCTCTGTGTAGTCCTGGCTGTCCTGGAACTCACTCTGTAGACCAGGCTGGCCTGGAACTCAGAAATCTGCCTGCCTCTGCCTCCCAAGTGCTGGGATTACAGGCGTGCACCACCACGACCGGCTCAAATAAATCTTAAAAAAAAAAAAGAACTTCAAGAGGCCAGCAGGGGCTGCTCTCTTGAATCCTGATTTAGGGAGATGCAGCCAGACTGACCAGTCCTAGGTACACCCCAAAATACAGCTTGTTTAAATCAGACAGTTTTCGAAATTCATACAATGTTAATTTGTTTAGTCTGCAGTTGAAGGCTATTTCTTTTAAGCTATTTCCTATGTTCTGGTGCATGCAGATTTAAAAAAAAACAAAAAAACAAAAAAACGAAAACACTTTAAACCTGAGTGTGTATAGGAGTTTGTGTGAATACAGATTTTTTTTTCTTTCCTTTGATTAAAACCAGAACAATGCCCTAGCACTTGAGGCTGAGGCAGGTAGATCTCTATGCATTTGAAGCAGGCCTTGTCTGTGTGGGGAGCACTCGGTGAAAGTAACAAAACAGGACGGAAAGGATGAGTTTGCCGGAAACACTTCCGCTGGCTAACTTCTGTTAAATCAGATGAGAGACTTTGCTGAATCACTGTTGTTGACTTTATGTAAATGATATCAACTGATGACCTTGCTGAGCCATCAAGGAAGTATATAATTAATTCAGGAAGATTGGAACCAGCTATCAGTTCGTTTATCTTTTTGTTTTTCTCCAGTAACTTTGTTATTGTTTCACTTGACATCCTGATGGAGGCCCCCCTCCCAGCCCCGTTGTGCACAGCTCCCCCACCCCCCACTGTTCTCCTCTGAGAAAGGGGAATAGTCCAATCCTTGTCAAAGGGAGGTTTAATCATAGACAGGAATGAGCCTCGTTTGTCGTTGCTCTAAGATGGCTTTTAAGCCTAAGATGGAGGCAGGCTGGCCCCTCAGTTCTTTGACCTCTGTATACACACATTGTGGCATGTGTGCACGCCCTCGGGTACATTCAATAAATAAATGTAAAATAAACAAATAAATTAGTGCTGAGCATCAGGCAACAATTTTGCACCTTGCTATACATACAAACATTTCAGATGGGATAAGTCTGTTCAAGACCCTTCCCTAGCTCTCTCCCCCACGCCCTCGGCTTTAAGGAGGCCACACCCATCCTCTCAGTGTTGCTAAATTCTACTGCCCTCGTCCCTGTCTCCGAGCCCTCTAGAGTTTTTCTTAGGTTTCTCTCTGCCTCACCTCCTCTCCCTTCTCCTCCTCCCCCTCTTTGCTTGGAACTCAGAATCCCCCTGCCTCAGCAGCTGGAAGCACCTGCACACCTGGCTCCTACAGATACTTTTGCTATCGTTCAGGGAGCGGCTTTCTGCAAGCAAGCGTCTCAGTCCCAAAGGGTGCTTGCCCCCCTCTGAGCTCCCCAGCCAGTTCAGAAGGCGCTCTGTCCAGTGGATTCCTGCTGCCACTCACCACTCACGTGGTTTCCCCTGGAGTCTGGCACAGAGACCAGCCACTGTGGGAGGTCCGGAGGTCTTTATGCTCCCTGATAAGCACTTAGGGGAGCCTGAATTGCTAGCACACAGGACTGCTCATTCTAGAAAAGAAACATATAGCCTGTTATCTGCCGAGAAGGCTGGGAGCAGATGTGCATTCTAGACTGGTGGAAGTTGTGTTATCTGCATGGTGGGGGCTACACTGGCCCCTCCCTCAGACCCTTATCAGAAGCCTCTTTTTCCTCAATCTATAAAACAACTATAGAGCCTACCTTTTTTTTTTTCTTTCTTCGAGACAGGGTTTCTCTGTGTAGCCCTGGCTGTCCTGGAACTCACTCTGTAGACTAGGCTTGCCTGGAATTCAGGGAGCTGCCTGCCTCTGCCTCCTCAGGGCTGGGATTACAGGTGTGTGTCATATTGTCAGGCTGGAGAACCTATCTTTATGGACCACCTAAAATTGGGCCACCTAAAATTGGGCCGGATGGTGGTGGTGGCACATGCCTTTAATCCCAGCACCTGGGAGGCAGAGGCAGAAGGATTTCTGAGTTCGAGGCCAGCCTGGTCTACAGAGTGAGTTCCAGGACAGCCAGGGCTATACAGAGAAACCCTGTCTCTGGAAAAAAACAAAACAAAACAAAAACAAAAACAAAGACCAAAAAAAAAATCGTAAAATAAAGGACTCAAAGACTAACTTCCAACGTTTAAAGCAACAATGTCCGTTACCTATACAAAGAAACCCTGTCTCTGGAAAAAAAACAAAACAAAAACAAAAACAAAAACTGTAAGATCCGAAAGAAAAAACCGGGTACTTCTGTACCCCCATGCCTCAGAAACCGGCACCCCAAACACTCACGAGAGACAGACCTGATGCAATTTCGCAAGAGGGTTTTAATATCCAGAGCTCTGGGGGGTTACTGTCTCCCCAGCAAGGTAAAGATGTAAGCCCGCCCAAGCTGGCTTGCCTTGGTCTTTTATAGTCTTATAACAGAACCCGCCTACCACAAGCTTCTAAGCCAATCAGTTCAAACCATCCGAACCTGAGCTCTCTGACAACCTATCACCTCACAGAGGCCGGAAGAACTAGTTAAGTCATATCCGCTTACATGGCCGCCACGCAGTGTCGCGCGCACCCACCCTCCCCCACTAGCCTTGCGGATTCAAGTGCCCCCCACATGCCCAGGCATGGGGGATTCCTAGCTTATAACCTTATCCTTTCATTCCCCACTTCCTGTCTTGTTAATAGTTCTAACCTTAGAACTAGGAGAATTAAAGGTCAGCCTCTTCTTGTCTCAGAAGGCTCTTATATTGCTGCCTAAGTACATAATCTGGACCGCGCACACCTGGTCCCTGATGAAGGCAACTAATCTATTGACTGTATAAGTCTAACTAAGAAACAGGAGCATTATCATTAGGGGTCCTATCAGGGCAGAAAACAGGGTGGTCAAGAATACAAGATAAGGGTCTTTTCACTGAGTCTTAAAGTTTCCCGCATGGTGGCATCTAATGTAGACCATATCTCCGACTTGGAAGCGATGTGGGACTTGTGGATCTCCTCCTGAGTAGGCCTCCGGGACCTCGATGCCTTATCCATTGGAGTGCCTCGAGCCTAGAGAGCAAAGGTCCAGTCTCTGTGATCAATTTGGTGAGGATCTCTTTCACCAGGGTTCCAGCAACTGTTTCTGAAGCCTTCTTTGACAGATCCAGTAACCTGTCTGGAAGCAGCGAGGAGTCTCTGACATGCCTAGAGCATTAAAGCGAACAGTTTGAGCCAAATCTCATGTTGTGCTACACCTCTCGGGAGGACCCAGTAGATGACAAAGAAATTGGGGTAACAAAGAGGATTAAAATGGCAAGGACTATTCAGAAACAAGGGGAGAGGCACCACCCAGCCTAAACCAGTCTCCAAGGTCAATTTAGTTAAGGTCTCTCATAGAGTTTTGTTTATTTTCTCTAGCTGTCTTGAGCCCTGGGGACAGTACATCCAATAACATTTCCAATTAGTCCCCAATATCTGTTAATTTCTGACTTACCTTAGAAACAAAAACAGAACTATTGTCTGATCCAATTACCTTGGGCACTCTGAAACTCGGGAAAATTTCTTTTAACCCTGGCTGCTGTTTCCTGCCTGCTAGGGGAAGTCTCAATCTATCTAGATTAACTATCTACAAGTGCTAGAAGATATTCATGACCATACTTTCCTGCCTTTTATATCTTTTATATATCTTTTTATATCTTTTATAAAACCTCTATATACTCTAGGTTGTTCTCTTCTAGGTCTTCTGCCTTATTTACTCTTTGCTGCATAAGCATTCACTCGCTGGCATACCTTACACTGTTTTATTGATCCCTTAAATGAGTTCATGTGTGCATTTGCCCTGGCGAGTCCTTGGCTTACTTTCTGGGGAGTATGATTCTCCCTTCTGTGTGCACCTTTCCTTGGTAATAGTTGGTCAGATGGCTATCAATCTCAGTCCTTCTTTTCTTCAGCATATGTTAAGTGAGGCTATCTCACTTTGTCCCATTTGTCAGTGGATGCCTCTCGCAGAACCACAACAAGTATAGGCTCCTGTATATCTATCCTTGGAGCCATTTGCTCTGCCAGGCTATTGCCCACTGAGTCTTTTCCCTTTTGACATCCTGGGCAGAGGGTTGTACTCACGGTTGTTGGCTTCATTAGGGCATCTAAGAGGTCCAAGATTTCATGTTGGTTTTCTCTGATGTGAGCAGTCCTTTTGGCATATACACCTGTGGACGTGGGCTGTGGCAAAGGCATACCTGTTACCCATGTGGATGTTGATTTTCTTGCTGTCTCCAAGTTCCGAGATCTTGGTAAGGGCCATTAGCTCCACTTTCTGCGTTGACATGCCAGGGGGTAAAGATTCTTCTACCCAGATGCCGTTTGTGCTGCCCACCATAGCAGCACCTGCTTGTCCCTGTCCTTCATGGAGAAAATTGCTCTTGTCTGTAGCAACTTTCAGCAGGGGTCAGTCTCTCTTTTTGGGCCAGTTGCTGCAGCCCTTTGGACAGTAAGTATATCTGTCTTCCCCACCATTTTGGAGAGTATGCCTTGCTCCAACAGTTAGGAACATCCTGGGGTGACCTTAAATGAATGGGTTACCCATCCCATCCCTAGGTCCATTGTTCTTCGGGTAGTCCATGAACATATTTTGGTGCCAGTGGCTTCTCGGACCCTAGATCTTTTCTTGGAAACAGGGCCATTGGGTTGGAAGACCGTGTGTAAAGCCCCTGTGTCCATCAAGAACTGAGTGGGTTTCTCTTTCCCTCTCACAGTTATCCAGGGTTGGGGGAGGTGGTCAGAACACCCATCTCCCCTAGTCATTGTCTTTATCCAGGGATAACACCTTTGCCATTTGGGGCCACTTCTCCCAAGACCTGTGAGTTCTTGCTCCCAGCTTGTTAGGGCACACTCTGGCTTAGTGGCCTCTCCCTATAGTATGCACATTGATTCCTTTCTTCCTTTTAGCCAGGATTTTCTGTAGCTTCCTTCTCTCATTTTTTCTTTCTACTCTCTCTCCCTGTCTCAGCAAACTGTACTAAATCTCTCTATAGACTTTTCTAACAACCTGCACCACCAAATCTCTCTACAGACCTTCTAAATAACTTGTACCAAATCCCTCTACATACTTTCTCAGCAAACTAAAGTCCTTCTAGTCTGGGGTGTATAGCAAAATGCTTCTGAGCTGCACTAGAAAGGCTGTCAGTGACTCCTCCGGTCCCTGCTTCACATACCTTTGCCAAATCTGTGGGCTATCATGCCCTCAAGACCTGCCAATGGAGTCTGGTGTCGTCCTTCAGGTGCCTCTTACCTCTCTCTGAGGGGGTATTCTTTTCTGGCTTCCTGTATTACAAATAAAACAGTCTCAAAGAGATTAATCAGTCTCTTGGGAATATGTCTTTAGTGAGGGTGTCACCGTGAATCAGGATAGGTGGTCTCAGATCTTCTGCTCCATTCTGTGGTCTTCTCTAAATATAAATTGAGCATAACATCCAATCTCTGTCAAACAGAACCTTTGTCACCTTTACTATCTTGAAAGACTATAAGAATTAACACCTGACTCATGTTTTGACTATAAATTTTATATCACCTGAAAATCATTTCTGTAAACCTATATCAGTTTTCAAGATTAAAGAGCTTGAGCTGACTATGAGACTAACAGCTTTTATCCCCGTCAGAAATCCAAGAGTGACCAATATTAACTGAAAATATATAGAAAGCTTAACACACCTTTTAAGACTTAGCCAAATGATAGAGATTGCTAAACACCTGAACAGTTAATACTTTAAAATGTTGAAACATTGATCTTTAGCCTTCTGGCACAAGAACATCTGACAGACTTAAAGAATCAGGAATTATTAAGTCATATAATAATCTATAGACACATTGAGTTTGTCTGTAAATGGAGAGAGGCAATCTCGTTGCGCTCTCTCTCTCTCTCTCTCTCTCTCTCTCTCTCCATAACAGAAGCAACTCTAATTAAAACATTGAAAACACCCTAATAATAAACTCAGAGCCTTATATTTTTGTATGGCCCCAAACTCATAGGCTTAAACATTTCAGATCTATAATAATAACAGCAAGAAAGGACTGGGTGTAAATCCTGCATGTTTACATTTTTAGTATTTATACCAGTGAAAACCTTGATTTTGTATCAAAATAAAATCAGTATCAATTAAGAATTTATGCCTTGAACATAATATAATTCTCAAAACAAGATTTTAGTGTCACCGAGACAGGTTTTTGCTTAATGTTTCAGAATCTAGTCTTCTAGAGGTCCCCCTTATTTTTGACCTCTTCCCCAGAGAAAAAATAAAACCACAGCTTAACAGTATATCTATTATAATAACTTAAACAATTTAAAATAAATGAAATAAGCTATCTGTAACTTAAATTCAGAATTTCTACATCCGCCACTTTGAGTGTCTTGTTAGAAATTATTTCCCCCACTAGGGGGCCTCACAGGTTAAATATTTTGTCTCTTGTTCTAACATGGCGGGCCTGAGTCACGGGACCCGATCTTGGCGCCAAAGACCCTAACATGGCGGGCCGGAGTCACGAGACCCGATCTTGGCGCCAAAGATCCTAACATGGCGGGCTGGAGTCACGCGACCCGATCTTGCCGCCAGACCCCAACATGGCGGGCCTGAGTCACGCGACCTGATCTTGCCGCCACAGAGCCCACCATGGCGGTCCTTTCAGTCGGTCTAAATTCTTAACAAAATTATCAGTCGGTCTAAATCCCTATGCGTCAGTCATCTAAGTCCAAGAACACAAGACTATACAAAACACAAACAACGAAAACACAAGACTACAAAACAGAAATAATCACCACATAGACAGCCTGAAGCTGCCACCATCAGGCGTCTCAGTTTGCCTCTAGACAACCCAGTTTCAGATACCGCGTGTTCCCGCCAGTTGCAGGAAACAAATACAGAGAAGAACCCTATTCGGCTTCTCCAGCTTCCTCCAGACCCCGGAGGTTTCGATTGCCAGGCGGAACTCTCCGCCCCAGTCAGGCTTTTGACAAAACAGTGAAACAAACAGAAAACAGAACCAGATCAGAAAACCAGACGGCCGGGAGGGCATGTAAGTTCTCCAATTTAGAACTACCTTATCCTCCCGACACCCAGATGGGAACTTTCCAGGCGTCCCTGGATTTCCCCCTTCACTCAGGGACGTCTCCCCGAGTTACAGCCTGTGGCCTCCACTAGCACGTCTGCCTATACCACGGTCTCCTGGCCATCACGGTCCGAGGAGACAGCTGCATATCTAAAAGCGCGCGTCTCATCAGATTCAGATCTCAGAACAGAACAGAACACTCAGGACAAACGAACAACATCACATCGGCCGGCCAGCACACACACACACTTCAGAAGGGGTCCCCTTACCTCCAAGTTGTTTCTCGAGTGTGTAGGGGTGTCCGCATTTCCCGGCCCAATGCACCAACTGTAAGATCCGAAAGAAAAAACCGGGTACTTCTGTACCCCCATGCCTCAGAAACCGGCACCCCAAACACTCACGAGAGACAGACCTGATGCAATTTCGCAAGAGGATTTTAATATCCAGAGCTCTGGGGGGTTACTGTCTCCCCAGCAAGGTAAAGATGTAAGCCCGCCCAAGCTGGCTTGCCTTGGTCTTTTATAGTCTTATAACAGAACCCGCCTACCACAAGCTTCTAAGCCAATCAGTTCAAACCATCCGAACCTGAGCTCTCTGACAACCTATCACCTCACAGAGGCCGGAAGAACTAGTTAAGTCATATCCGCTTACATGGCCGCCACGCAGTGTCGCGCGCGCCCACCCTCCCCCACTAGCCTTGCGGATTCAAGTGCCCCCCACATGCCCAGGCATGGGGGATTCCTAGCTTATAACCTTATCCTTTCAAAACAAAAACAAAAGACAAAAAAAAAAAACTAAAATAAAGGACTCAAAGACAAACTTCCAACGTTTAAAGCAACAATGTCCGTTACGCTGTGCTGAACCAAGCTGCCTTCTTGCCTCCCAAATATCCTTACTAGGCCAGCCGTGGTGGACGAAGAGACGCCCACAGGCTACATCATCCCATTTCCGTATGTCAGTTGTGGGGACACTCCTTAGTAAACCTGAAGCCACTGCTAAACCAACAGGCACCCGGAAATTGGGAGCAAAGTCCAAGATCCTGAGCCAGGCTGCAATAAGAAGGCAGATCGATGACCTGGTCCGAAGTCTTGCTGGGGATGTGCTGGGGTTCTGCTGACTGCAAAAACAGGGAACCATCAGATGAGGCGCACCTGCTGGAGGCTAGTTGCGGGGGGAGGGGCCGGGGAGAGGCTGCACAGTTCGAGATTCCCCGTGTTCTCAATGCCCTAGAGACAGGCTAGCCACATGGAATTTGGCGGAGCCCGGGTTGGTCTATTGTAGGGAGAGGGTCCTAGGCCACTTTTCTGGAAGGGTGGAAACTGCGGAGTGGTGTAAAGCTAGCTTGGGGAGTTTGTGGTTCTTAGAGCTCTTGGGAGGACAAGGTGGGATCACAGCAGCCCCAGGATCAGGAAGAAGCTGTACTGGGGAGGAATCAGCTCTGCTCATTGCGCGTGGATGACAGGCAAATTACCTTGCAGCTGTTGCAGTCCAGCCTGAGCCCCAGGCCGCCTAGGATGGCATCCGCCTTAAGTAGCCTTCTGTGACCACTCCCACAGGAGGCGGGGCTAGCCAAGAATGGGCAGCAAAGTGTTGGCCAGGGCACAAGATTTCTGCAGTGCTGAGAACGCTCCACAACAGCGCCACCTAGAGGTCGGTGGCAGGTCCCCCACGAGCTAGGTCTGCAGTTGCAGACCCCTCTAAGCTTCTGCCTCTCTCTGGTCCATTCATGAGCTGCCCTGAGCTCTCTGAACCCTCTTAGAAGGTGTTTAGCAGATGGGTGAGCCCTGGGGTACTGTCTCTGAATTGAGGTTTACTGGGAGCTCTAGACAGGGTCACTGTGGAAGGACAGCAGAGAAGGCCTGTCAGCCATGAGCTTTATTCATCCAGGAGAAGATTCCCTCAAACTTTCAGGCAGTTCGGACTGTTCAGAGACTGGAAGATGGAGCGAACCTCAGGTAGCAAACGTTCACTATGGGCAATCTCTGAGAACATTTATGCAGCAGGGAATTTGGATTGATACCAAACGAAGACTGTAGGAAATTGTGACGTGGGGGTAAACGGGTAACGTCTTCTCATCATAACCTTTAAAAAAGACAGTTAAGTCGGGGGTGGTGGTTCTTGCTTGTAATCCCTGCACTCTGGAGGCTGAGGCCGGAAGCTGGCCAGCAGTTCAAAGTCAGTGGGGTTCTATAGCAAGCAGTAGGCCAGCGTGGACCAAATAGCAAATGATGTGGTTGCCTACCCCTGTGATTCCGGCATTGCAGAAACAGAGGCAGGAGAATGGACTCAAGTTCAAGGCCGTCCTGGGCAACATAGGGCCAACAGGTCTGCCGAGCCCGCAGAACAAGGCTGCTTCAAATGACAAAGTAGGGTTTGGATTATAGCTCTGCTGATTGAATACTTGCCGCCTCCTGGGTTCAGGACCTAGGGAGCGAGGTAACACCACCTTGTCCTGATGGCATTTTTTGTTTGCTTAGACCAGTGGTTCTCACCTCTCCTAATGTTGTGGTGACCCCCAGCCCTCAAATTATTTTCGGTGCAAAATTACAGTTATGGTAATTTTGCTACTGAACTGTAATGTCAGTATCTGGCATGCAGGATATCTGATATGTGACCCTTGTGAGAGAGTTTGTCAACAGCCCTACAGGGGTGGCCACTCTCGAGAACCTCTGGTTTAGATGGTTCTCAGCCTTCTACCCCTTCAACAACAATGTTGCCTGGCAACACACTTGAGCTTTCCATGACATTGTTTATGGTCCAGATGTATTAACCAAAATAATTATTGTTTTCCCAAAGGTAACATTAACTCAAGAAGTTACAAATAAAAAAAAACGGCTGTCATCTAATGTCTGAAATAATATGAAAAAAAATTTATGCTCTTCCAGAAATGAGTGTTTCATGGTTGCTCTGACCCTCGTTTAACTTGGAACTAAATTATGGTCTTTGCTTTTAAAAACATTGTAACTGAGTCATGAATTCATTCTCGGTCACTGGCCAATAAAGGACTCATATTGTTTCCCCTTTTTTTTTTTTTTTTAAGATTTATTTATTTGGGCTGGAGAGATGGCTCAGCAGTTAAGAGCATTGACTCTTCTTCCTGAGGTCCTGAGTTCCATTCCCAGCAACCACATGGTGGCTCACAACCATCTGTAGTGGGATCTGATTGATGCCCTCTTCTGGTGTGTCTGAAGACAGCTACAGTGTACTCATATACATAAAATAAGTAAAATCTTTGAAAAAGAAAAAAGAAAGATTTTTTTTTTTTAAAAAAAAAAAGATGTGGGGCTGGAGTGATGGCTCAGCGGTTAAGAGCATGAACTGCTCTTCCAGAGGTCCTGAGTTCAAATCCCAGCAACCACATGGTGGCTCACGACCATCAGTAAGGAGATATGATGCCCTCTTCTGGTGCATCTGAAGGCAGCTATAGTGTACTTCTTATATATAATAAAATACATAAATCTTTAAAAGAAAAAAAAAAAGCTGGGTGGTGGTGGCGCACGCCTGTAATCCCAGCATTCTGGGAGGCAGAAGCAGGGGGATTTCTGAGTTCGGGGCCAGCCTGGTCTACAGAGTGAGTTCCAGGACAGCCAGGGCTATACAGAGAAACCCTGTATTCGGAAAAAAAAAAAAAAAAAAAGATGTATTTATTTATTTTATGTATGTGAGCACGCGGTCACTCTCTTTAGACACACCAGTAGAGGGCATCAGATCCCATCACAGATGGTTAGAACCACCATGTGGCTCTGGAAGAGCAGTCAATGCTCTTATCCGCTGAGTCATTTCTCCAACCTGCCTCATATACTTTTAGCTGACTTATCAGCATGATTGCCCATATCTTCTTATCAGATATTTTATTATCATTATTGTTATTAATTAATTGTTAAGAAAGGGTCTTACTATCTAGTTCTGGCTGTCTTGGAACACACGATGTAGACCTCATTGAGGCACAGATGTAGCCTCCAATGCAGAGATCCACCTAAGGCAGCCTGGCTCTTTAACCACCTCACTCAGAACCATAAACACGGCCTGAAATGCCTTAGCTTGGACTCCAGCCGGCTATTAGGATAATGCATGGCAGTGCTTTTACTAAACATGCAAAGTTGTTTTGTGTTTGTTCCTTAAAAGATGTGGTGGTATTACACTGTTACTCTCAGCACTTGGGAGGCCAAAGTAGGTGGATCTGTGTCAGTCTGAGGCCAGCCAAGGCTACATCTCAACATCTTTTTTGTTTGTCTGTTTTGTTTTGTTTTGTTGTTTTTCGAGACAGGGTTTCTCTGTATAGCCCTGGCTGTCCTGGAACTCACTCTGTAGACCAGGCTGGCCTCGAACTCAGAAATCCACCTGCCTCTGCCTCCCAAGTGCTGGGATTACAGGCATACGCCACCACCGCCTGGCTTACATCTCAAGATCTTATCTCAAAAAACAAATGATCCAAATGGTTTATTTTATTTCTATGTTTTATCTCTCTCTCTCTCTCTCTCTCTCTCTCTCTCTCTCTCTCTGTGTGTGTGTGTGTGTGTGTGTGTGTGTGTGTGTGGTGGGAGGTATACACAGAAGCCAGAAGAGGAAGTTGGATCCTTTGGAGCTGGAATTAGAGCTATTGTGTGCTACGCAGCGGGCTTGCTATGACCTGAACTCCAGTACTCATGACTGAGAAACAGGTTCAAAAAGCTGTGTGGTGGTGCACGCCTTTAATCCCAGCACCCGGGAGGCAGAGGGAGGTGGATCTCTGTGAGTTTGAGACCAGCCTGGTCTACAGAGTGAGTTCCAAGACAGGCAGGTCTACAAGGAAAAACCCTGTCACAAACAAACAAACAAACAAACAATGCACTCTCAAACAAAAAACCAGAGCTGGAGAGATGGCTCATTGGTAAGAGCACTGGCTGCTCTTCCAGAGGTCCTGAGTTCAAATCCCAGCAACTATGTGCTGGCTCCAAACCATCTAGTAGGATTCCGTGCCCTCTTCTGGTGTGTCTGAAGACAGTTGTTTCATTCCTCTTCTCTCTTTGTCTTTCTCTCTCGAGACAAGGCTTCTCTGTATAGTCTTGGCTATCCTGGAACTTTCCCTATAGACCAAGCTGGCCTTAAACTCATAGACACCTGCCTCTGTCTCCAAGATGCTGGGTTTAAAAGCATGTGCCACCATTGCCCAGCTCAAGTTTTTATTCTTACAACAATACAATGGTGAGGCTGGAGAGATGGCTCTGCAGAATGCTCTTTCAGAAGGCTAGACATTGGTTCCCAATAGCAACACTAAGGATCTTACTGCTGCCAGGCCATGGTGGCACATGCCTGTAATCCCAGCACTTGGGAGGCAGAGGCAGGTGGATTTCTGAGTTCGAGGCCAGCCTGGTCTACAGAGTGAGTTCCAGGACAGCCAGGGCTATACAGAGAAACCCTGTCTTGAAAAAACCAAATCAATTAAAAAAAAAAAAAGGATCTTACTTCTGTCTCCTGGCCTCCTCCTATTTGTCATTTACATGACACTCGTGAGTGAGAATGCACACACACACACACACACACACACACACACACAAAATAAATCTTTTAAAAAGAAATATTTATTTGTAAATATTTATTTATTTTATGTATATAAGTACACTGTAGCTGTCTTCAGACACACCAGAAGAGAGTGTCAGATCCCATTACAGATAGCCGTGAGCCACCATGTGGTTGCTGGGACTTGAACTCAGGACCTCTGGAAGGGCAGTCAGTGCTCTTAAGCACTGAGCCATCCCTCCAGCCCCCATAAAAATAAATATTTAAAAAGAGAAATATAGCCGGGTGGTGATGGCTCTCACCTGTAATCCCAGCACTTGGGAGGCAGAGGCAGGTGGATTTCTGAGTTTGAGGCCAGCCTGGTCTACAGAGTGAGTTCCAGGACAGTCAGGGCTATACAGAGAAACCCTGTCTTGAAAAACCAAAAAAAAAAAAAAAAAAAAAAAAAAAAGGAGAGAGAGAGAGAGAGAGAGAGAGAGAGAGAAATGTAATGGATAAAATCAGTATATCTTTGGATGGATTGTTACTGTGTTTGAAATTAATTAAAAATTACTGTTTAGATTGCTAACTTGCATTTTATCTTTCAAAACTGTTAAAATTTTGGCTTGGGAATACAAAAGAATTTCTAACATTATCTCAAATGGCCCTAAAAATAGTTTTGTCATTTTGTACCAAGAGTTTAAACAAAACAACCTTGTCAGCACTGGCACATAAAATCAAAATATTGATCAATTCTGAAAAGCACTAAAAAGATGTTCTGAGCCGGGCAGTGGTGGTGCACGTCTTTAATCCCAGCAATTGGGAAGCAGAGGCAGACATACCTCTGAGTTCAAGGCCACCCTGGTCCAGAGTGACTTCCAGGACAGCCAGGGCTACACAGAGAAACCCTGTCTCTAAAAGCAAGCAAGCAAACAAACAAATGATGTTCTGAGTTGTGTTGAGAGTACCCAATAGTTAACCAAGATTTCATTCTTTTTTTTTCCCAAAGATTTTTATTTGTTTTATCTATATGTGTACACTCTAGCTGTCTTCAGACACACCAGAAGAGGGCATCAGATCCCATTGTAGATGATTGTGAGCTACCATGTGGTTGCTGGGATTTGAACTCAGGACCTCTGGAAGGGCAGTCAGTGCTCTTAACCGCTGACCCATCTCTCCAGCCCAAGAGTTCATTCTTTAAGTTAATAAGTCCATCTACGTCATTAGCATGGTCTTTTTTTTTTCTAGGCAGGGTTTCTTTTTCATTTTTCTTTTTTCTTTTTCTTTTGTTTTCTTTTGTTTTGTTTTAAAGGCAAATAATTAATTGGGCCTGGCTTACTGTTTTTTACAGTTTTTAGACAGGGTTTTCCTGTGTAGCTCTGACTGTCCTGGCACTCACTCTGTAGACCAGGTTGTTTTTGTTTTTGTTTGTTTGTTTGTTTGTTTGTTTGTTTTTTAGTATAAAATAGTTTATTCAGGGCATTGGGAGGAGAGTTAAGAGGGTAGTAGAGGCAGAGAAGGGCAGAGAGAGAGAGAGAGAGAGAGAGAGAGAGAGAGAAGAGAAGAGAAGAGAAGAGAAGAGAAGAGAAGAGAAGAGAAGAGAAGAGAAGAGAAGTAGAGGCCGCCCATGAACTCCTGGAGAAAGGGGGGAAGGGAAGTGCAAAGGAGCAAGAGCCCAAGAAAGGAACAAGAGATCAAGAGAACCAGGGTGGTCTTGAGCTCAGAGGTTCTCCTGCTTCTGCCTCCTGGGTTCTGGGATTAAAGACCTGTGCCACCACCATCCAGCTGGCATAGTCTTTAATAAATGATAAAATTGTTACCAAAGAAGTTTTTTTTTTGTTTTACATTTACTTAGTCTTTGTGTGTATATGTGTACATGTATGTGTATGTATGTGTGTATGTGAGTGTGTGGGTGCATGTGTATATAAGTGTGCATGTGTGAGTGTGTATATGAGTGTGCACATGTGTGTCTGTATGAGTGTGTGTGTGTATGTGTATATGAATGCCTGCTTGTGTGAATGTGTATGTATGTGATCGTGTGTGTGTGTGTGTGTGTGTGTGTGTGTATGTGTATGTGGGTGTGTATGTGTGTATATGTGTGTGTCTGGGTCTGTGTAGGTGTGTGTGTCTGTGTGTGTGCACACATGCTTGCGTGTGTGTGTGTGTGTGTGTGTGTGTGTGTGTATGAGTGCATATGTGTGTACTAAGGAAGTCAGAGCGCAGCTCTCAGGAGTCAGTTCTCTCTTTCCACCACCTGGATCCTTAGAATCAAACTCAGGCTGTCAGCTTAGCAGTAGGCCTGGTGCTGAGTCCTGGAGGGTTCACCAGTCTCTCTGGCCTCCAAAAATTGGTTGTTTGTTTTTTCATATTTATTTATTTGATGTATATGAGTGCACTGTAGTTATCTTCAGGCACTCCAGAAGAGGGTGTCAGATCTCATTACAGATGGTTGTGAGCCATCATGTGATTGCTGGGATTTGAACTCAGGACCTTCAGAAGAGCAGTCAGTGCTCTTCACCGCTGAGCCATCTCTCCAGCCCCCAAATTTGGTTTTAAAATATAAAACACTTTTTTCTTTTCTTTTCTTTTCTTTTCTTTTCTTTTCTTTTCTTTTTCTCTTCTCTTTTTCTCTTCTCTTCTCTTCTCTTCCCTTCCCTTCCCTTCCCTTCCCTTCCCTTTCCTCTTTCTTTCTTTCTTTCTTTCTTTCTTTCTTTCTTTCTTTCTTTCTTTCTTTTGAAACAGTTCTAAGGGAGGTCTACTGTCTGCAATGGCCTGCAACTTATGTGGCTGAGGAAGACTTTGAACTCCCAATCCTCCTGACTCTATGTCCAAAGTGCTGGGATTTCAGGCGTGACACATCATACCCAGCTACAGTAACTTCTTTAGGACTTATTGTTGGTGGGTGTTTTCTTTGTATTCTTGTTTTTATATACTTATGTAGCTGTAGCTGAGTAAATATTTCTCTAACCAGCGGAAGTGGCAAATTGGAAAAGGTTAAGAAGCCTTGTGCTGGGCCAGTCAGCCCTTGAGCTGTATTTCTAGAATTTTTATGTACTTGGGCACTTCTTTTCCTTTTTTTTTTTTTTTTTTTTTTTTTTTTTTGAGAAAAGGTTTCTCTGTGTAGCCTTGACTCTGTAGAGCAGGCTGGTCTTGAACTCACAGAGATTCACAGAGATCTGCCTGCCTCTGCCTTCCAAAGAGTGCTGGGATTAAAGATGTGTGGGACTGCTGCCCAGCTATTAGGGCACTTTTTGTTGTTGTTGGTGATTTGGGACAGAGTCTTATGTAGCCCACACTGTCCTACAGCGGCATTGCTCAGACCTCTTGGTCCTCTGCTTCTGCATCCCAAATGCTGGGTTGCAGGTGTGCTCTGTCACATTCGTCAATTTATATATGTGAGTTAGGCAAGAGCTTTACTGACTGAACTATGCCGCCAACCTCTAGGGTTTTTTTTTGTTGTTGTTGTTTGTTTGTTTGTTTTCGAGACAGGGTTTCTCTGTGTAGCCCTGGCTGTCCTGGAATTCACTCTGTAGACCAGGCTGGCCTTGAACTCAGAAAACCGCCTGCCTCTGCCTCCCAAGTGCTGGGATTAAAGGTGTGTGCCACCACGGCCCAACACTAATTTATATTATATTATATTATATTATATTATATTATATTATGTTATGTTATGTTGTGTTGTGTTGTGTTGTGTTGTGTTGTGTTGTGTTGTGTTGTGTTGTTATTTATTTATTTATTTATTTTAGACAGGGTTTCTCTGTGTAGCCCTGGCTGTCCTGGAACTCTCTCTGTAGACCAGCCTGGCCTCAAACTCGAAAATCCGCCCGCCTCTGCCTCCCAATTGCTGGGATTAAAGGTATGTGTGTCACCTCTGCCCAGCTATTTGGACATTTTGAATCAGAGTCTTGCTATAAAACCTTGGTTGGCCTGGTAGTCACCATATTGCCCAGGCAGAGCCGGTGGCTACCCTTCTGCCATAGCCTATGAAGTGCTGAGTCACCATGATGTGGCTGTCTTTCAATCATTATTTCTTCTTCTTCTTCTTCTTCTTCTTCTTCTTCTTCTTCTTCTTCTTCTTCTTTGTTTTGGAAATATGCTTTCACACTGTAGCCCAGGCCAGACTGGAACTCACTGTGTAGTCCAAGCTAACCTCCAGCATAAAACAATCTTCTCAAATATAAGTCATCACGCTCTGCAGGGTCATCTATTTTAACGTGCAGCTCTGATGGTTTTGAGAATTGCATGCATTCTGGCAGTTAAGATACAGAAGAGTCCCATCCAGCAAAGCTTCTCATCACCTCCTCTCCCAGAGGCCCCTGGTAACCACTGGTATGTTTTCTGGTGCTGGAGTGTTATGGGATATCCACCAGAGAAGGCTGCTTGGACATGGGCTTAAGCCAATCCAAAGGCTTTATTAGCCAGCTGGTGGCTACACTGGGTATTCAGGATCCAGGTGGAACACCAAGTCTTTCTCGGGGTGAGCTTTGAAACACAAAAACCATATTCTGTGTTGACATATTTCACTTAGCAAGAATAGTTAGCCAGACTAGGAACCACAGAAGCTCCAAAATGAGGTTAGTACCTTTAGAGACTTTCCCAGAACTGTGGGCTTTGATGGATTAGGTCTTTGTTTCCATTTTGTCAGGTGGTGCTGTCTTCATGCTGAGTTTTTTTTTTTTTAAAGATTTATTTATTTATTTATTTATTTATTATATGTAAGTACACTGTAACTGTCTTCAGACACTCCAGAAGAGGGAGTCAGATCTCTTATATCAGATGGTTGTGAGCCACCATGTGGTTGCTGGGATTTGAACTCAGGACCTTCGGGAGAGCAGTCGGTGCTCTTAACCCCTGAGCCATCTCTCCAGCCCTCATGCTGAGTTTTATGGCCTGCGTAGTACTTCCATCATGGAGTCAGTTGTGCTAAGGTCTGGGGGCCTACTAAGGCATGGTACTCTGTTACAGGAGGAGCCCAAAGAGGGAACTGAAACTTCTGGAATTGGAGTTACAGATGGTGGTAAGCCCCCATATGAGTGTTGGGAATTGAACCCAGGTCCTTTGGAAGAACAGCCAGTGCTTTTAACCGCTGCGCCATCTCTCCCGCCCCTTCGCATCTTCTCTTTCTCCATTCTTCTCTTTGCAGCCGTGTCATACATATGGAATCATGGTGTGCGGCCCTGAGTCTGGCTTCTCTCACCAGCTGACATTCATCTGTTCCCGTGAGTTCTCAGCTCAGTTCTTTGTCTCTTCCACACTTGAGGGACATTTGGTTGTTTCTGTGTTCTGCCAATTATAATGGAACAACTATAAACTCTTCTTCGGGGCTGGAGTCGGCAGAGGGTTTCAGCCCCACATAATCCTGGTGGGATTGTGCAAGTCTGTCATCCTAGCACTTAGTAGGTGTAGGCCAAAGAATCAGAGTCACCCTCAACCAACTAACTACCTAATGAGTTCTAATCAACCTGACATAACATGAGACTCTTTAAAAAAATATGTTTATAAAACTTTAAAAACCAAAGAAACACTTGTATATGGGCTTTTGTGTGAACTAGCATTTCATTCCCTTGAATTAAAAAAAAAAAAAAACCCAGAAGAATAAATTGCTGAATCATGTCCACTGACCTTTGGTAAACACCTAGGTGTGAGATTGATAGGCGGTAACAATCCCCACCCTTCTCTTTTCTCCCCAACCCTGGCAGAACCTCTCACATGTTTGGCATGTTTATACTTAACCTATGCCCAAACCTCAATTCATCTGCCCAGCTATTTGTTCTTTCGAAGACCGGGTCTTTTGTAGCCTGGGCTGGTCTCAGCCTTGGTCTGTAGCCAAGGTGTACTTTGAATTCCTAATCTGCCTGTCTCCACCTCCCTTTTCAAAGTACAGGGCTTACAAGTCCATGCCTGGAGTTAGTCGGTTCATTAAAACAACAAAACAAAACAGAAAAACAACAACAAAAACTTGTAGCAATCTTCCTCCCTCAGTCTCCGGAGGGTTGGCGCGAGGTCACCCGCCCTAAACTTCATATAGGAGGGGACAGAGATCCAGGGAGGCTCAGGAGCGAGGCAGAGAGAACAGGGGAGGGGGTGCTAGCCTTCAATAACTTGACTCAAGGAGACCTACCACCTAGTACCAGGTGGCACGGGTGGAGAGCATCCTCAGCTCTACAGAAGTCCCCTGCTCTAGCCCGCACAATCCCGCCCCACCTCTGTTCGCCCGTCCCTTGGGCGTGGCTACAACCAGCTAGAAAAGCAGTAGGAGTCTCCCCACTCTCTAGAGCTGCAGACTGCTGGACCCAACGTCCTCACTTATCCTCCACCTTCCGCCACCTCTACTACGGTCATCATGTCGCGGTCCCGGCCTGCCACTGTCCTAGGAGCCATGGAGATGGGGCGCCGCATGGATGCGACCTCCAGCGCCGCGTCGGTGCAAGCCTTCCTGAAGCGCGGCCACACCGAGATAGACACCGCCTTCGTGTATGCGGACGGTCAGTCCGAGACCATCCTAGGCGGCCTGGGGCTCGGGCTGGGCCGCAGCGGCTGCAAAGGTACCCGTCACACCTGCCATCCCCCTGCCCCAGCACAGCTCCGTCTGGTTCCCAGAGCTCTGATCTCCCCCTATCCACCCAAAAGCTCTGCGAACTACAACTCTTCTGACGGGTCTAGCCTTGCGTACTTTGCCAATCTTTTCCCACACATTCTTCCGCAAGAGTGGCCTACGATCCTCTTCACACGATGTGCCTAACCCTGGTCCGGCCTGGAACTTGTGGCTAGCCTATCTCTGGGTTCCCGGCTGCGACCCAGCGAGTGCCCCATGATCTGCAGGATTCCTGTCTTTGTGGCAAAGCTCAGCACCAGTTCAGACTGAAACCTGCTTCCTTCTTTGCTAAAGGCCGGGATCCTGTAGATTCGTGAGCCTGTTGCTTAAGAGCGCCCCCTGCATTACCAGGGTGGCGGTCATAGGAGCTACAGTAGCCCCAAAAGGGAACAGGGGCCAGGAGTAGTGTAGCTTGCTGGTACTCTGTCTGGACTCCACCCCCACAGTTACCAGGCAACAGCCAGGTATGTTCCTCCCCACAGTTACCTGGCAATAGCCAGGTAGGTCTGGTCTACTATAAAAGGGACTTCTTGCCCCCTCCCCCCCCTCGTTTTTTTTTTTTTTTTTTTGTTTGGGTTTTTTTTTGTTTTTTTTTTTTTTTTGTTTTTGTTTTTTTTTTTTTTCGAGACAGGGTTTTTCTGTGTAGTCCTGGCTGTCCTGGAACTCACTCTGTAGACCAGGCTGGCCTCGAACTCAGAAATCCGCCTGCTTCTGCCTCCCAAGGGCTGGGATTACAGGTGTGCGCCACCACGCCCGGCTGAGTTTTGCTTCTTGATACATTGCTTCTTGATTCACGGCACAGCGGGAGACAAACAGTAGCAGACCTGTGCACTCAGTGGCCCGCTGCTTCCAGATCTCCTGGTTGTCCCCCAGGGAGAGGGATGGCTTGTTCTGTATTTTGTAAAAGGTTCGCTCTGCAGCCCAGTAGAGCCTGGGGTTTGCATGTGGCTCCTATCTCAGCCTCCAGAGTGCTGGCATTGCACACATTACACGTTCCCAGGAGAACCTGGATCTGACTTCTGTTTGAGTTGTCTTTTTTGACCCTCCCTCCTTCCCCTGCTTGGGTTCAGGGCAGGTTGGGGGAGAGCCACAGTTTAGATCTAAAGCTGATGTCCCATCAGGAAGGGCAGGTCAAGCACCAGAGTGGAAAAGTTCCAAGAATGTGAGTCCTCAGGCCGCAAGGGCTCTGCTGACTGCTTTTGGACTGCTGAACTGACTTTTCTGATATGGAAAGTTCCTTTTGCCCATCCATCCATCCATCCACCCACCCACCCACTCATCCACCCACCCACCCACCCACTCATCCACCCATCCATCCATCCATCCACCCACCTACCCACCCACCCATCCATCCATTCAACCATTCAACTGGGCTTCTTAGTAGGGGCAGGGACTCACACAGACGGCCCAGCCCTAGTCTGTTTTCATGAACGGAGTCTGTAGCTAGCCCTGACTTTTCTTTCTTTTTTTAAATTTTTTTAAAAGATTTATTTATTTATTATATGTAAGTACACTGTAGCTGTCTTCAGACACCCCAGAAGAGGGGGTCAGATCTCATTACGGATGGTTGTGAGCCACCATGTGGTTGCTGGGATTTGAACTCAGGACCTTCGGAAGAGCAGTTGGTGCTCTTATCCCGCTGAGCCATCTCTCCAGCCCCTGACTTTTCTTCTCACAGGCCCTCTGCGAAGCCTTACTGACTGTCCCCAGTTCCTTTGGCACCTTTCTCCCCCTGTGATCAAACCTGCCCATCCATGCTGCATTCAGGGTCATCTTTTAAAACATCTTATGGTGACCACAGAGCTATGGACTACAACCCCCAGTCTAAAGTCAAGATTCCACGTGGGGTACTCAGGGCCATTTTGCTGCTGGTCTGTGGCTGTTTTCTCTTTTCCTGTGTCCTTGGCCCCAGGCCCAGTGCTCTGGTACCTGGGGTGGCAGGTGTGACTCCCACCCAGGGCCTTCTGCTCATGGATTTTTTTTTTTTTTTTTTTTTTTTTTGGTTTTTCAAGACAGGGTTTCTCTGTGTAGCCCTGGCTGTCCTGGAACTCACTCTGTAGACCAGGCTGGCCTCGAACTCAGAAATCCGCCTGCCTCTGCCTCCCAAGTGCTGGGATTACAGGCGTGCGCCACCAAGCCCGGCTCTGCTCATGGATTTTAAAGCAAGGTTTACAGGCTCAATAACCAATTGTCACAGGAAAGATGCCAGCCATTCCTGTCTTTTTTTTTTTTTTTTTTGGTTTTTCGAGACAGGGTTTCTCTGTGTAGCTCTGGCTGTCCTGGAACTCACTCTGTAGACCAGGCTGGCCTCGAACTCAGAAATCCGCCTGCCTCTGCCTCCCAAGTGCTGGGATTAAAGGCGTGCGCCACCACGCCCGGCTGATGCCAGCCATTCCTAATGTCCACTGTCAGTTAAGCCTGATCAGCCCTCAGGACTTCTCCGTAAGCTGTCTGTCACTCTTGTTACTTAGAGTTGGCAGACCTGAGGATCGGTCGGTTTAATCAGAGCCACAGCTCCTAATGGCACAGCTAGAATTTGAACCCAATTATTTCTCTGTCTCTATATGTATCTCTCCCTCCTTCTCCCTACACCCCCCATCTTCCTCCCTTTCTCCTTTCCCCTGTGTGTGTGTGTGTGTGTGTGTGTGTTTGTGTGTTTTGATACAGTGTTTCACATGAGCCTAGGTTTTGTTCTCTGTAGGCAAGAGTGACCTTGAGTTCCCGATTCCTGTGACCCTTTCCTCAGGCTTGGGATCAGAGGCATGCACCACTCCGCCCTGCACAGCCCTCTTCCTTCACTGTACTGGCTGGTTTGTGCCAACTTGACACAGGCTGGAGTTCTCACAGAGAAAGGAGCTTCAGCTGGGGAAGTGCCTCCATGAGATCCAGCTGTGGGGCATTTTTTCTTTTCTTTTTTCTTTTCTCTTCTTTTCCTTTTTTCTTTTCTTTTCTTTTCTTTCTTTCTTTCTTTCTTTCTTTCTTTCTTTCTTTCTCTTCCCTTCCTTCCTTCCTTCCTTCCTTCCTTCCTTCCTTCCTTCCTTCCTTTCTTCCTTTTTTTTATTTTTGGAGACAGGGTTTCTCTGTGTAGCCCTGGCTGTCCTGGAACTCACTCTGTAGACCAGGCTGGCCTCAAACTCAGAAATCTGCCTGTCTCTGCCTCCCAAGTGCTGGGATTACAGGTGTGTACCACCAGGCCTGGCTGTGGTGCATTTTCTCAATTAGTCATCAAGGGGGGAAGGCCCCTTGTGGGTGGTGCCATCCCTGGGCTGGTAGTCCTGGGTTCTATAAGAGAGCAGGCTGAGCAAGCCAGTAAGAAATATCCCTCCATGGCCTCTGCATCAGCTCCTGCTTCCTGACCTGCTTGAGTTCTGGTCCTGACTTCCTTTGGTGATGAACAGCCACGTGGGAAGTGTTAAGCCGAATTAACCCTTTCCTCTCCAGCTTGCTTCTTGGTCCTAATGTTTTGTGTAGGAAGAGAAACCCTGACTAAGCCAGATACTCTGTTTGATAAAGTGACTTGAACTTGCATTTTTTTTTTCTCCCTGGAAAGTGAAAATCGCCACCAAGGCTGCTCCAATATTTGGGAAGACACTGAAGCCAGATGATGTTCGGTTCCAGCTGGAGACGTCACTGAAGCGGCTGCAGTGTCCCCGGGCAGATATTTTCTACTTGCATTTACCTGATCACAGCACTCCTATAGAGGAGACACTGCAGGCCTACCACCAGCTGCATCAGGAGGTGAGGGAGGGCCCTGATGGTCTCTGACCCCTTTCACCCTGACCCTGCCAGGAGAGCGAGTGCTGGGTACACACACAGAGCCGGGCACCCACCTCACTCCAGGCTCCCCACAGTCAGTCTCCTGAGCTGGGCTGTGATGGAGCCTCTCTCTGAGCTGCATTGAGATGGAGTCTCTCCCCTGCAGGGCAAGTTTGTGGAGCTTGGTCTGTCCAACTATGCCTCCTGGGAGGTGGCTGAGATCTGTACCCTCTGCAAGAAAAATGGCTGGATTATGCCAACTGTGTACCAGGTGAGAGGGAGCTGGGAGCTGGGACCATTCAGACTTGGGTCCAAGGCTCCACTGATCCTGGATCTTTGGGCACAACCACAAACTAGGTGGTTATAAACCACAAACCCACCACCACTAGGCATATGCCCTGATTGTCAGCGTTCAGGATTGTTAGGGACTACACTGAGGGACTTTACAAAGGTGCATTTGGGGTCTCTTTCCTTGACATGTCCCCCCTTTCCAACTGTCTCCCTGCAGGGCATGTACAACGCCATCACCAGGCAGGTGGATACTGAGCTCTTCCCCTGCCTCAGACACTTC
The DNA here is from genome assembly GCA_964023405.1 of Apodemus agrarius. NCBI lineage: Eukaryota > Metazoa > Chordata > Mammalia > Rodentia > Muridae > Apodemus > Apodemus agrarius. The sequence continues at coordinate 16,924,460 of OZ030009.1, read as the reverse complement.
GGCCTGAGGTTCTACGCCTTCAACCCTTTGGCTGGTATGGGCTGCCATGGGGACAGACTCTGTGGGTGGAAGGGTATGCCTGGGTCGACTCTATGAATTGCTGCCCTGGCGAATGCCCAATCCAGACCCTGGGAGTCAGGGAGCTTTGAGAAGGGGGTGCCTGAGTCCCCCTTTCTCCAGGCTCCCTTCTGCTCTCCAGTTCCTAGCCGGGAACGACCTGGCTATCTCTGGGAGGAATGTGGACCAGGGTCTGACTGCTGATTTCCCCACAGGGGGCCTGCTGACTGGCAGGTATAAATACCAGGATAAGGATGCGAAGAAGAATCCCAAGAGCCGCTTCTTTGGGAATCCATTTTCTCAGATGTACATGGACCGGTGAGCTCTGGTGGGGGGTCTGTGTCTGAGGAAGGAAAGGCCCAGCAAGGAGGCACCTCCATGAGGGTCCAGTGCTGGTTTTGTTGAGAAGGCCAAAGGTGTAAGCAGGAAGCAGTGCATGTTAGCTCCCCTCGTGTAGCCTGCCTGACTCAAGCCCTATCTGTTGGGAGCGTGTTACTCTTGTTGAGTGTGCATAAGGCCTTGCATTTAAAGCCACGCACCACAGCAAAACAGCAACAACAAAAACACCCCTCTGTGCAGCCTTCCCCACTATAGTTTGTGATCCTCCTGCCTGGGAGGAGAAACCATGGCCTTGAACGGTTGTTCTCAGATTCACACACCATCAGACCCTAGGCCTCTCTTCTGGAGAATCGAGGTGGCCTTCACCACGGTCACCCCCTTTAATCCATGCAGAGTGCTTCTCTCTTTGACTGATGAAGTCATGGAGACAGGCTGGCAGGGAGTGGTCTCTCCCTCAGTACCGTGAGGGTAGGGAAAGGAGGAGGCGCAGCCAAAGCCACAGAAGCTGGTCCTAGTGCCCAGGACTTGCTTGCTCCAGGCTTTTGTGTGACCCAAGGATCTCAAGTATACGGTGCTGTGGGCACCTAGGAGGGCATCAGATCCCATTCTAGATGGCTGTGAGCCACCATATGGTTACTGGGAATTGAATTCAGGACTTCTGGAAGAGAAGTCAGTGCTCTTAACTGCTAATCCGTCTCTCCAGACCCTGGAGCTGTATTGTTAATGTTTGACCAGAGTATGTAAAAATGCCAGGATTCTTGGCCTGTGTTCCTTCCCTGACCTGGCAAGAAGCCTGGAGATCTGTGTGTTCTGATACTTAGGGCGTATTGTTCTGTCTAAGAACATAGGCTATGTGAGGGATACAGGGGTTGGGTCACCCTCTAGTGGCCCTCAAGATACTGACCCCAGTGTCACTCTTCCCACCTTCTCAGGTACTGGAAGGAGGAACACTTCCGTGGCATCGCCTTGGTGGAGAAGGCTCTGCAGTCCACCTATGGCACCAGTGCCCCCAGCATGACCTCGGCCGCCCTGCGGTGGATGTACCACCACTCACAGCTCCAGGTACCCTGGTTGGTCCTGGCCATTCAGCCTCCGCTGAGGTTGGATGGATGGGAGGTGGAGGTGTAGAGTGACAGAGGCCAACCGCTGAGCCTGTCTCCTCTGGCCCAGTGTTCATCTCCCAGGATGGTGAATGATTGACATTAGCACTAGCTTACCTGACTGGGTGTCAATGGCTATGCGAAGTCTAGGCATCTTGATTTCTTTTTCTTTTTTTTTTTTTTTTTTCTTTTTTTTGGTTTTTCGAGACAGGGTTTCTCTGTGTGGTCCTGGCTGTCCTGGAACTCACTCTGTAGACCAGGCTGGCCTCGAACTCAGAAATCCGCCTGCCTCTGCCTCCCAAGTGCTGGGATTACAGGCGTGCGCCACCACGCCCGGCTTTCTTTTTCTCTCTTAAAGATCTAGTTATTTTTAGTTTGTATGAGTGTTTTTGCCTGATGGGTCCTGTGTGTATGCAGTGCCTGCAGAGGCCAGGAGAGGGCGGCAAGTCTCCTGGAATTGTAGTTAAAAGTGGTTGTAAGGGGGGGGGGGGGTTACCATGTGAGTCCTGGAAAGTGAATCCAGGTCCTCTCCCAAGAGCAGTAACTGCTCCTAGTGGCTGAGCCATCTCTCCACTTAAAAGATCTCAATTTTCATGTGGAGAAATTGGTTGAGAGTCTGGTTTACTTAAGTCCCACAAGTGCATGTGGTAGGAAGTAAGAATAGGTTTGACTCTGGAAATTACATTTAAAAAAGTATTTATTACAGCCCTTCCAGGAAAAGGAACTCAATTCTATGTTCCTGGGGGGAGGTAGGTAGGTAAGGAGGAGGGATCTCTTCCTGCTGTCCCAGCCTCCTCTAACTCCTTTCTCCAGTGTGGGCATTCTTGGGGTAATGGTGCTCTTTTAGTATCTGGTAAATGCCAGGCCTGGAGAAAGATGATTCCCAAACTGTCCTGTAGGGAAGAGAAGCCTGCCCGACCTTGCTGTTTGGAGGCAGTGGATACTTCTCCAACACGGGCATAAGGAAAATGGGCCCCAGATCTTAGCAGGGGACTGGTGGGAGTGTGGCAGGAGTGTGCTGAAATCAGGCTCTCTCTTGCAGGGCACCCACGGGGATGCAGTCATCCTGGGCATGTCCAGTCTGGAACAACTCGAGCAGAACTTGGCCATGGTCGAGGAAGGGCCCCTGGAGCCGGCTGTCGTGGAAGCCTTCGACCAAGCCTGGAACCTGGTTGCCCATGAGTGTCCCAACTACTTCCGCTAAGATGCAGCTGACTTGAGGAGGTGCAGCTCGCTGCTGCTCGGCCTTGTCCTTGACCTGATTCGCTTGTGCTTTCCTTGTTGAAACAATGTCACTATCTTTTTTTTTCCTGCTTACTATACACCCAGTTGCCTTCGATGTGAGAGCTCACCGAGCCCCAATAACTCCTGTTGAATAAAACTATTACCTGTTAATAAAACTATTACCTGTCACGGCTGTAGCCCAGGCTGCAGCCGACCTGGTGGCCTTATTCTCTTGAATGCTTGAGGCTTGCCTCCTTGTCCTTCTGAGGGCCCAGTGGAGGTGGGCAGGAGTGTGCCTGGTCTCCAGAGAGCAGAGGCATCACAGCCTGACCTCTGAGCAGGGGCGTGGCAGTGGCCCAGTGCTTCCCTCAGAAAAACTGTCGGATTCTATTTGGCACCAGATGCATGCTTTACTCTTTGACCACGGAGTCCTACAGCAGTGGACAGCAGCTAGGCGCTCTCTGCCTCAACTAAAGTCTCATCTGCCTAAAACATCAGATCACAACAGGTTGAAGGCTATGCAATCTCTACAACCACCCTGCATACAGAGCACAGGCGACAAGAAGCTGAAAGGCCCCCGGTCAACCAAGGCTCTTCCCCAGGCTTAACATGCAGGAGGCAGGGACTAGACCTAAGTAAAAACACAGATCCCAAGGAGAGCAGCAAGTACTAAGTAACATTTTAATTGGGTTGGCAGCAAGTGCGTCTATCTGCTGAACCATCTCACTGGTCCCTTTGCTTTTTTTTTTTTTTTTTTAAAGATTTATTTACTATTATATGTAAGTACACTGTTGCTGTCTTCAGACACACCAGAAGCGGGAGTCAGATATCATTATAGATGGTTGTGAGCCACTATGTAGTTACTGGGATTTGAACTCAGGACCTTTAGAAGAGCAGTCAGTGCTCCTAACTGCTAAGCCATCTCTCCAGCCCCGTGGTCCCTTTTTTTTTTTTTTTAAAGAGACAATGATGTGTCTGTATAGCCCTGTCCTGAATTCTGCCTCCCAAATGCTGGCATTAAAGGTATGAGCCACCACCACCTGGCCTTTCCTTTCTAAGACAAGATGCCATATGTTCTAGGCTGGCCTTGAACTTGCCTTGTATCAGGTCTTCTTGTCTCTAGCTTCCAGTTTCTGGTGTATGCTACCAAGCCTGCCTTTTTTTCAGCCTCATATTGGTATAAAACTTTTTTTTGACACAGGCTTTCTGTAGCCAGGGGTGACCTCTATTCAGAGATCGGCCTGCCTCTGCCTCCCCAGTAGTAAGACTTAAGGGGTGTGTCATCACGTCTGGCTTGGCCTCAGCTTCCTGAGGTGCTGGGACATGGACATGATCATATTGGCGGGGCCTGCTTATTTTGGGAATGATTGTCAAGACCTAAGGCCTATCTTACTCAGTCCTGCTGCTCACCCCCCACATCCCTCCTCTAGGGTAGAGGTCAGGAACTGAGGAGCTTCTGACCCACAGGCCTAACAACTTTCATCAGTTTCTCTGTGCTGCTAGGGAGGGAACCTGCTGACCTTAAGCTTGGTTTATGATAAAGGCCAACACTTTGCCACTGACTTGTATAGTTCTAGCTCTCTGTGGCACACAGCTCCTAGCCAGCCAGGTGCAGTAGCACTTGAGGGGCAGAGGCCAGAGAACTGCTGCAAGATCAAGGCCAGCCTGTGCTTCAGTGAGAGCCTGACTCAATCCCACTCACTCCCAATTCCAGCAGTGGCTTCCCCCTGCCTTAGTGGCGAGCCCGCGTTCCAGAGAATTAACTGTCCTCAGTAAACCCTGCAAGCCAAGGGCCAGAGAGGAACCCGACTCCAGGAGTGCTCTCAGCTATCTGCGGTGCTGGCTACCCAGCTCTAGTTCCAATGAGGCTGGAGCAAAGCTGTAGGCCTGCTTTAAAGAGTCTCCTGCTGTCTGCTGTCTACAGGGAACACCCGCAGACACAATTTTATTCTCTATAGAAACAAAGTCACTCCCTAGCACCCTCCCTTGTCTTTATCCATAGCAAAATAAATAGCTGTTCCTCCAGAGTGGTGACAGCAGTCCTGGGGTCCAGCAGAGATGGAGAACTTGCTGGAAGGCCTCAGTCCTGGCTCTTACAGTCAGCTGTCATCCTCCTCCTCAGACTCTCCCTCAGACTCAGGCGCACTCTCGGGCAGGTCATCGTCCATCTGCTGGAATCTTCCCGACTGGGCATCCCACATGTATTTGATGGTCACTTTGAACTCAGCCATCTCATACCCAAATAGCTTCTGTAAGAGGTGGAGAAGGGGCGGGAGAAGGAGCAGCTGTCATCAGCACAGGGCCACACCCAGCAGCCGAATGGCAGCAGCCCCGTCCCAGGTTGCAGGCCAGACTCACCAGGACACGGGCCTGCTCTGGGGTCAGCACGTCACCCTCTTTGCACACTTCGTAGTCAGACAGCAGGGTCACCACACCTGTGGGAGGGCGGCACCTGGTTACCCGCAGCCCTAGGCCGTTACATGCGGCCACAGCTCGACTTCCCTGCAGCTCAGCACCCAGAGGGACAGTGGACGCCTCCTCCCTGCAGGAGGCCAGTGCTCAGCTCTGCCTGCACCAGACAAACCGCAGAAACAGCTGGTCCAGGGGAGTCTGGGGCAGGCACCCCTGAGCTGCTCTTCGCTCTGTGGGGGCTCTGCCTGCATGTATGCCTATGGTGTCACATGAATGCCCGGTGCTTGGGGGCCTGATGTGGGTCTTGGAATGAAACCCACCTCCTCTGGAGGAGCAGCCAGTTCTCTTAACCCTAAGCCGCCTCTCCAGCCCCTTACCTTTCTTGAGGGCGGTGGGCAGCCCCAGCTGCCTCAGCTGTGGCTCCATGGAATGAGGGAACTGCTGCAGGGGCCCTGGATCCAGGCTCACGGTTAAAGTTGCTTTGTTCCCCGCTCGAGCAAAATCCATTTCTGAATACTTGGTGAACCACCTAGGTGAGAGAAGGGTGAGGTCAAGCTCCTGGACACGCCACCATGCAGCCGAAGCCCAGCCTCCTGAGTGGCATGGTCTCGGGCTCCCTGTCCCCAGCACACTGGCTGCGGACTGGCAGGCAGAGGGGAGGGCCACGCCAGAGAGGATACCAGAACCCTGCTCACAGCAGTTTCAGTTAAGGGGCTTGTATCCCGTCAGCCTTCCCTGAGCGCCCCCCCACGCTCCAGACACTCACTCATTCACCTCCTCCTTCGTGCGGTTGGTAAAAAGGAGCCCAACTTCCCCTCTTAGCTTCTTGCTGACCTGAAAAACACAAGCAAATGCCACTGCTTCTTCACTGGGGGCACCTATAGGAGACACCGGGTATCATCTAAAGATGTTTCTAGTTGGTACAACTCCTAGTAAGTAGGGCAGGCTATAAGGGGCATAGCCCCATGGGTCTGGAGATTAAGGGCAGGCAGGCCGAGCTTGGCTCTCCTGACCCACAGGCCAGTCCTACGCTGGAGAGGTGGAAGCTGAGCTTCAGGCTCACGTCGTGAGGGCCAGGGACCTACCTGATGCAGGTTGTCTTTGTATTCGTCAGATGGGCTTCGACCCAAGGCCACCATCATCACCTTGTTTTTGCCAAAGAACATCCTATCATGAAGAAGAGGGTGTGAGCCAATGCCCAGGAATTCAGGGAGCCCAGAACAGGCAACAGGAAGTGTGGCCGGAGTCCCTGATTTCCATGCGACCCACCCACGTGTCCCCAGGACTCCTGTTTAGATTTTCTCATCCACAGACGCAGAGCTTGTCAACAGCTCACTTTGAGCCTCACAAACCACCTATCCACGTCTGCCTGTGGGCAGCAGTGTGTTCAACAGTCCTCACTGGAGCTGGTGTAGCAGTACAGTGACCCACCAGGTCCTGGAGCCTGCTTTGAGGTCAGAGGTGCATGATGACACTCTACTAGAGTGTGCCAGACACCAGGGATCACTTCCCTGAAACACCCCGTGTGACCAACAAATCCTGTCCCCAGCAGCTCAGGGAAAGCGCAACTCTAACAGACGTGCTCTTCAGCAGGCGAGCTGCAGACCGTGTCCGGGTCAGCCTGCTCGTGTGCTGCCCTCCTCACACGGGCACTCACCGGCTGTGCTTCCAGGCATTCCGGATGTCCTTCAGCTTGCTGTTCCTCATGTTGGCCACAGAGAAGATGAAGAGGTGCTTGTAGGTGTCCACACATTTCCGAAGCTGTGGAGTTGAGGGGCAGCACAGACTGGGCAACTTTGGCCTCACGCGAGAGAAGTGGCAATAGGCCTTTAACCTCCCACTGGTGCGACTGACACCAAGGTCACCTACGACAGGATGAGCAGGGACCCCAACCCTACGGTCCTTCCATGACCAATGTGCAACAATCACCCTGTTTTCCTCTGTTCACTTAGTTGATCTAGAAACATATAACCACTCTGGGAAGGCCCCACTAAATCAGAACACAAGGAGCATCATCTTATCAACAAGGAGAGACACTTCATCCCCACTGCCTGGCCAGGCTTCTGGCCTAAGCCTCTCTGTGGTAAATAAAGCTCCATTTCCAAACAATGAGGAATCTGCAGACTGCATGCACTCCCCTGGTCCGGAGCCAGCAGGTCGGCTGCAGATGGATGGCCACACTTGTACCACTGGGCAGCATTACAAACCCATCACTAAGCTTGAGTCACCCCGGTCTCCTGGCCCTGGGTCACAGGGATGCTGTGGGGAGGGGTGGAAACTGACACTGCTTACAGTCCTATTCCAACTCTATTGATCAAACACATAGAGAAGGGCGGGCGGGAGGAGCAAGCACTTACCTCTTCTATCAGGTTCTGCTTCAGTTCCAAGCCTTTCTTGGCAGTTTTTGTTAAGGAAACTAAAACCAAGGAAAAGAGTTGGTGGTGAGTGAAGAGTCTGGACGCCCCGGAGCCTAACTCTGCTTCCTCTTTGGAGGCTTGGCTAAGCTAAGCCAGTATGACGGAGGCAGCGACAGGCACTGTCATTCCTGGCATTCAAGGCTGAGAGGGTGTTTGCTTACCTAGCAATACACTCCCTGTCACAAACGAAGTGCCCTTAGTTCTGGATTGCTGGACTCAGTGCAGCCCGGCGCCAGGCTCATTCCTGTGATAGAGTGCTGTCAGTGGGAGCCCTAACCTGCTGTCTGAGGCAGGACTCTTCCCTGCTATAGAGATGATACACAGGCCATCAAAGGCCAGGCTGGGCTATGGAATGACAGGGACCAATTCCTCCTTTTGTAAAAATCAGGATCTCGCTACAAGGCTGTTTAGGCTGGCCTTGAACTCAAGATACATTTCTCTGCTTCTGCTTCCTTAAGTGGTGGGGTTACAGGCATGTACCACGTCGTCCTGTTGGGACCATATCTTTTCTATTCTATTCTATATCTACACTTCAGTTTTGTTTTGGTTTTTTTTTTTTTTTTTTTGGTTTTTCGAGACAGGGTTTCTCTGTGTAGTCCTGGCTGTCCTGGAACTCACTCTGTAGACCAGGCCAGCCTCGAACTCAGAAATCCGCCTGCCTCTGCCTCCCAAGTGCTGGGATTAAAGGCGTGAGCCACCACCGCCCGGCTACACTTCAGTTTTGTAACCTGGACCTAAGACCACAGCAACACTGGGGATGGGGTAGGGGAGCACACAACAACCTCTACTGGAAAGGGACCCAGGCTCTATCTGTGCTACTTTCAAGAGTGACTGGCATTTGCTTACATCTGACCAGGACCAGGGCTTCCTCCAGACCCTAATGACTATAGAAACTCACTGAAACAGTAGCTCTAACACCCTGGGTCCCCAGGAGGTGATATGGTCCCTCATCTGCCTGCTGCTCACAGTCCCTCTTTACAAGGCAGAGTCACACTGGGCCAGCCATTCCCCAGACTCTCTACCGGCAGGATTCTGGTGCAGCCTGGTCTACTCCCGGTGGTTACTGGCCTTGCTGCCCTCACATTCTCCGGGCTATCAAGGGATCCTTTCAAAGCAAAGTCACATCAAAGGCTGGATCTTTTCCTCTTAAGACCACTGATCAATCTACTACAGTCACACTGGCCTCTTGTCCTCTTTCTTTCTTTTCTCTCGCTCTCTTCTCTCTCTTTCTTTCTGAGACAGGGTTTCTCTGCATAGCTCTGGCTGTCCCAGAACTCAGAAATCTGCCTGCCTCCACCTCCCAAGTGCTGGGATTAAAGGCGTGGGCCACCACTGTGCCTGGTTGTCCCATCATATGTTAACCACACCACAGACCCCTTTCCTTTTGTGTTCCCTCTATTCAAAACAACCTTATCTAAGTGCTGCGACTTTTCCTGACAACATTATGCAAAACAGTATCACTTTCACCATCCCCATACTCCACTTAGACCCCGTGACATATTATACTTACTTGACAGGGATATAGGAGACACCCCCCCCCCCAGGTGGTGAGTCCGATGAAGCCAGACCCTTTTTGTTCAACGGTCTTGTCTTCTAACACCCACAAAAGCGCCAGCCCGCTGGCCGGATGTAGTCTTGAATCCCAGTATTTGGGTCCAAGGCAGATAGATACAGAGCTCAAGGCCCCACCAGTAAATAAACAAACAGGGCTGGAGAGATGGCTCAGCGGTTAAGAGCACTGACTGCTCTTCTGGAGGTCCTGAGTTCAAATCCTAGCAACCACATGGTGGCTCACAACCATCTGTAACGGGATCTGATGCCCTCTTCCGGGGTGTCTGAAGACAGCTACAGTGTACTTAAATAAACAAATCTTTAAAAAAAAATAAACAAACAAAGCATGCAGTAGTCCAAACTGTAAAACCCCTACATTCTGGAGAGAATGAGACCATTCTGGTCTACACAGCAAATCTGAGTTACATCTCTCAAACACACACGGGCTCGCGCACATGCCAGGGAGTGTAGCTCAGGGCTTGCCTAACAAGAGTGCACTGTATTCCATCCCTAACTTAGCATAAACTAGGTTTAGTGATGTTGCCTGTAATTCCAGCAATCGGGAGGTAGAAGCAGCAGGATTAGCAGTATAAGACTATCCTCGTTGGCGAGTTCGAGGCGAGCCTGGTATAAAAAGACTGTCTCAGAAGCCGCCTGTCAGCCCGGATCAGTTTCCAGCTCTCTCGGAGACCTGCCGACGCCAATTTGCTATCCCGGCCGGCCGAGCTCCTCAGAGAGGTCCCGGCTTCTCACCCGCACCCCCACCGCCCCCTTGACGCAGGTCCCCCGAACTCACCTTTCTTGTCTCGCTTGGATTTGGGCATCGCGGCAAAGGCACGTGGGGCGGAAGACCGGGCGGCCCGTCAGGGTGCCGCAGGGGCTTGTGGGAAGGCGCTCGGGGCTGCCCCTCAAGTGTGCCTGATCCGAACTGTGGCGAATCCTCTCTCCCACACCGGCGCTCTGCCCAGTGCCTTGAAGGACACTTCTCTGCCCAGGTTCCAGATCCCTACAGTCCCTCCGGTCCCTCCGACCCCGGCGGCTTCCGCGTCCTGAGCACTCCACCAAGGCCCTCGCGAACAGCTTCCTCTCTATGGCTCTGCGGAGGGAGGGGCTTGAGGCCCGGTGCATGCCGGGCTAGCGGCGGGCGGTGCTTGGGCTTCAATCATGGCAGCCGCTGTGGCGTCCGGGTTCTGGCTCTGTGCTGTGCTGCTTGTCCCTGCTGTCGCGGTCTACGAAGACCAAGTGGGCAAGTTTGACTGGTGCGTACGGATGACGCTTCTCCAGGAAGTTGGTGTTTGCTTTCTCAGCATCTGTCTCCCTCCTGCTAACCTGAAGGAGATTTGCCGTGGAGCAGAACCCAGACTATAACTTACGGGCAGCGGGGCGCGCGCGCGCGCGCGAGGGGTGGGGGTGTTCTTTAAGGGAGAGGTGAATGAATGAATGCTGCACCCTGTGCAGAATGAAAACGTGAGCGTACCATCAGCTATGAAGAGTTTGAAGACGTCAACCCATGAGCATTATGTTAAGCACGGAGGGAACTCTTTAAGCCGACCTGTCTATGACTGTGCAGATTGCACTATAGTGGAGGCAGCCCTGGCATCTAGGCACGCTTGCTTCATGGGTTTTGGTCAGGGATCACTAGTTTCCTCCTTTTCTGTCATGTCCGATTTCGTGGCTGTCTTGTTGTGATCTCCTGGGTCCGAGGTAACTAGCCCCCAGTGAACTTTAATCCTCCTGGAACTAGCTGGTGTCACATAGACCTTCTGTCCTACAAGTTTTAAAGTGAGCCTTTTCCTCTGAGGGACTCTCTGGGTGCAGTGTGGCCTCTCCCTCTCCAAACTTATCAGCCTGACATTCGTTCTGCCTACCCCTTCCTTCAGATGGTGCTTATTTCAGATTGAATAAGTATTTGGCCACTTAACGATTGTATGCTCCTGGGAAAATTGACAGACAGCTAACACTTATATGTGTGTATGTTTTAAAAGGTGTTCATTTTGGGTCCTGGTCCCAATGGTCATTAACCTATCTGGACTTTGGTGGCTCACAGCCATCTGTAATGAGATGCCCTTTTCTGGTGTGTCTGAAGACAGTGACAGTATACTCACAGACATAAAATAAATAAAGGAATTTTTTTTTTTTTTTTTTTTTTGGTTTTTCGAGACAGGGTTTCTCTGTATAGTTCTGGCTGTCCTGGAACTCACTCTGTAGACCAGGCTGGCCTCGAACTCAGAAATCCGCCTGCCTCTGCCTCCCAAGTGCTGGGATTAAAGGCGTGCGCCACCACGCCCGGCTCTAAATAAAGGAATTTTAAAACCAAACCAAACCAAACCCCAGAAGCTCCTTTAAAACAAACTAGGCTAAGGCCGGGCGGTGGTGGCGCACGCCTTTAATCCCAGCACTTGGGAGGCAGAGGCAGGCAGATCTCTGAGTTCGAGGCCAGCCTGGTCTACAGAGAGTTCCAGGACAGCCAGGGCTACACAGAGAAACCCTGTCTCGAAAAAACCAAACCAAACCAAACCAAACCAAACCCAAAAAAACCCCAACAAAACAAAAACAGAAAACTAGGCTAAACAACACAGCAGTCTCAATGAGAGATGCAGTCTAAATGGCAGGCTTGCTCTGTGCCTCAGACAGTATCATTTTCTCATGGCAAGAGTGCACAAGCACCTCTGCCCCTGGAAGTCTGTTTGTTGCAGCTAAAAATTAATTAGGCTGAGGACTCTCTGGGGTGTTGCTTGAGTAGGCAGGTGTTCCATTTAGCAGGAAGACTGTCATTATCTCTCAGGTAGTTGGTGGCAGTTCTCTCCTATCTTTTGCTTCTGAGTACGTTGCACCGAAATCTTGTGTATGCTTGGAGCTCTTTGTTGGCATGCATGTCTCGGGTGTGATGAGGGGGATGTGCTGGTGTGAGCCAGTAGCGTGTCTCTGTGCCCTGACGTTCCACTGCACCGGTCCTCAGGAGACAGCAGTATGTCGGGAAGATCAAGTTTGCCTCCTTGGAGTTCTCCCCTGGATCCAAGAAGTTGGTTGTGGCCACTGAGAAGAATGTGATTGCGGCATTGAATTCTCGGACTGGAGAGATCTGTGAGTGACCTGTGGAGACCGGAGGCTTCAGGGAGGGAAGCTGACACGTCCATGCCCATGTCCTTGCCTTCTTTTGGTCTTCTCTAGTCTTGTCATCTTTCAGTCTGTATACCTGTGGCACTTCCTGTTATTCATTCCCTCAGTCGTGAAGGCCTTTAAGATAACACTGCAAAAGCTACAGTCTCACAGTCTATCCTGTTTTGCACTGAAGCCTTAGATGACTACCCTTGGGTTAGCCCTGCTGCTGGGATTGTTTGGTAGCTAATGCTGTGCCAGTGAAGGTCTCAGCCCCTTCCTGGTCTCTTTGGGTCACAGTCACTCATAGCAGCATCTGACTTTCTTATCTCTCAGTGTGGCGCCATGTTGACAAGGGCACAGCAGAAGGGGTTGTGGATGCCATGCTGGTCCATGGACAAGGTAAGCAGAGCCCTCCTTGGCTTCTTTTGTGGGCTCAACCCATCTCCCATTGCTTGGTTCTTTGCTTAGTATGGGTCTGATGGCTGCTTCTGATAGTGAAGGAAACAAGGTACCCAGTTAATGTCTGTTTACGTCCATGAGCTGGAGGCGGGGTCATGACGCAGCCCTTAGGAGGCAACTGAGCAGGGTTTGAAAATGGCAGTGGTCTTCATCTCTTCCAGATGCAATCACTGTATCCAATGGAGGGCGCATCATGCGTTCTTGGGAGACTAACATCGGAGGCCTGAACTGGGAGATAACTCTGGACAGTGGCAGGTAGGGAAGAAGTGGTGCTTCATGGTGGTTGGGGGCAGGGACCTGCATAGACAACAGCTCTGGGCCATTGGGCTTTTTTTCCCCCTCCCTCAGGGACTGCTGAAGAGACATAGATGCCCATCCTTTAGAGTTTCTTTTTTTCCTGCATGTATGGGTGTTTTGCCCTCTGTGTGTCTGAGGTCCACATGAGTGCAGTCTCTTTGGAGGCCAGAAGAGGGTGGTGGATGCCCTAGAACTGGGTTACCAGTCAGCTGTGAGCCATGTGGGTGCTGGCAATTGAATTTAGGTACACTGGAAGGTCAGCCAGTGCCATCTCTCTATCCCAGTGCCCCCCACCCCCTCCTTTTTTGAGGTCTCTCTAGCTCTGGCTATCCTGGAAATATGTAATTCAGGCTGGCTTTGAACTCAGACCCGTCTACCTTTACCTCCCAAGTGCTAGGATAACGCAGATGCCCATTCCTGCTGTGCTTGCTATATAGCACATGTGTGTTTAGTCGCCAAGCAAATGAGATTGTGGGAAGAGAATTTGTAAGTGCTTTTCTATGAATAGGAGGGTTTGTTAATTGATCACCTATTAGATGCACAGTGCTGTACTAGACACAGTGTTTATTCTGTTCTTGAACACTGTTGGATCTTAACATAATATATAGGCTTTGCATGCCGTGTTCTAGGTAGAAGAACATAATACAAAGCTTTCCTTGTTTCTTATGTTTGTTTGCTTTGAGATAGATCTCATGTAGCCCAGGCTGCCCTCAAAGTAGCTATGTAGGTGAGGCTGACTGAACTTTTGAGGTAATTTTAGTTATTATGGTTGTGTGTGTGTCTTGGGGTGATCTGTGTGGGGAGGAGAGTGTGCCTGCCAGGTGATGTAGAGGTCAGTGAACTCTGGAGCCGGTTCGCTCTCTCTGCCCTTATGTGGGTTCTGGGGATTGAACTTGGGCTGTCAGCCTTGCTCAGGAAGTGTCTTTACCTGCCAAGCTATCTATCTCGACAGTCCTGGCCTTCACCTTCTGACACTCCTGCTTCTTCTACCTTGCAAGGTCTAGGACTGCAGAGCGGTACCAGCATGCTTGAAACTCTGCATTGTAGTTCTCTGTTCTCTCATCTTTGCTGAGATTGATCTGTGGGCTTATTGGCTTTTGCTTATGTGTCTTTTTTTTTTTCTTTCTTTTTGAGACAGGGTTTCTCTATGTAGCCCTGGCTGTCCTGGAACTCACTCTGTAGACCAGGCTGTCCTCGAACTCAGAAATCCGCCTGCCTCTGCCTCCCAAGTGCTGGGATTACAGGCGTGCGCCACCACCGCCCGGCGTGTCTTTTTTTTTTTTTTTTAAGATTTATTTATTGTATTTATAAATACAATAAATTCATTGTAGCTGTTTTCAGACACACCAGAAGAGAGTATCAGATCTCATTATAGATGGTTGTGAGCCACCATGTTGTTGCTGGGAACTGAACTCAGGACCTCTGGGAGAGCAGTCAGTGCTCTTAGCCGCTGAGCCATCTCTCCAGCCCCTCACTGGAGAGGCTTATGTGCCTTTCGATAGCAGTTCAGTTGATTAGCATTGGGTGGACCACAGGCGGTGAGAACACCGTGAATCCGAGGCAGCTCTGTCATCAGGTTCATGCCCAGGAGTGGACATGGTTCTCAGCTTTCAGTGATAGCGTTGGCTGATGGGGGCATGCTAGAGGGTAACTAGGGAGAGGAAGAGGTAACCTGTAGGAGATGCGGGGCTGGAGGGCGGTGTGCCCGAGTGGTTGCAAGGCAGATTCTCAAGTTGGCAGAGCCAGGATCAGGCAGACCTGGCACTGGGACCCAGGTCTGTTTGTTTTCTGACCCAGCAGACTTCAGAGGCAGCACCAGAGGCAGCAGTGGGGCAGCCACTCCAGCTGCAGCCCTCATGTTTACCTGCGTTCAGTTTCCAGGCACTCGGGCTGGTGGGCCTTCAGGAGTCAGTGAGGTACATTGCGGTTCTGAAGAAGACGACCCTCACCCTCCACCACCTCTCCAGTGGGCACCTGAAGTGGGTAGAGCATTTGCCAGAAAGGTAAGGCTGTCTCCTCCCAAGTGATGACTGCCTTGCCCCAGCCCCTCCAGCGCTCTGTCTCCTTGACGGTGCTTGGCCAGGTGCCCTCCTGCTGGTACCACGTGGGAGTAGTATGCGTGTGCATGTGGGTCTGCGTGGAAAGGCCGTGGCTGCACACTTGGGGTGTACTTGGAAGGGTGGAGAAAATTCAAACTGGGGCAGAGAACTGCCACCCAAGGGAGCTGCTCCTGCTCCTGCGCACAGGGTTCTGGCCTTCCGGCTGCTTTTCCACAGTAGTCTGATACTTTCTTCATGGTAAGAGTTACAGCTACGGGCAGGGGCCGAGGGGGCTCGGAGTGGTGTCCAGAGGTCTTGGGGGTTAGAAGCATGAAAGCTAGGAAGCAATGGGGTGGATAGAGGTCAGGCAGGCATTGGCTTCGGCCTCTGCGATCATTTCCAAAGGTTTAAAAAGTGACATTGCCGGAGTTGAGGCTGGAGGCAGGCTGGCGGAAGAGTCTGCCTGGTGCGTGGGACCCTGCACTCGGCTCTGTTGTTTTGTTTTCTTTTATTTTTTCTTCGAGACAGGGTTTCTCTGTGTAGCCCTGGCTGTCCTGGAACTCACTCTGTAGACCAGGCTGGCCTCGAACTCAGAAATCCACCTGCCTCTGCCTCCCAAGTGCTAGGATCAAAGGCGTGCGCCACCACCGCCTGGCTTCCGTTGTTTTCTTTTAGAGACAGGGTTTCTCTGTGTAGCCGGGTTGTCCCTGTCTGTAGACCAGGCTGGCCTAGGACTTAGATTTGCCTACCTCTGCCTCCCAAGTGCTGGGTTAAAGGCGTGCGCCACCACGCCCGGCCTTTGCTTGGCTCTTAGCCGTACTGAAGAATGGGTCAAATTCCTGGGTGGGCATGGCGGTGTGCATCACACACACACACACACACACACACACACACACATAACACACACACACCATACACACACACACACACACACACACATACACATAAACACACACACACACCATACACACACACACACACATAAACACACACACCATACACACACCTACACCCACACCCACACACGAACACACACACACAAACACAAATACACACACATGAACACACACACCATACACACACACACATACACACACACACACAAACACACACACACACACACACACACACAAACACACACATACACACACACACACACACACACATACACCACACAACCCCCCCCCCCCCAAATTCCAGGAGGAAGCCAAGACATGAGGATAACAAGTTCAAAGCCATCCTGGGCTACATAGTGAGAGACTTTTATATATATATATATATATATATATATATATATATATATATATATTTTTTTTTTTTTTTTTTTTTTTGGTTTTTCGAGACAGGGTTTCTCTGTGTAGTCCTGGCTGTCCTGGAGCTCACTCTGAAGACCAGGCTGGCCTCGAACTCAGAAATCCGCCTGCCTCTGCCTCCCAAGTGCTGGGATTAAAGGCGTGCGCCACCAACGCCCGGCTTTATTTTTATTTTTTCAAAGTATTAGTGCTCTGCTGCATGTATGCCTGTAGACCAGAAGAAGGGACCAGATCTCCTTATAGATGGTTGCGAGCCATCTATCAGTGGGTGCTGGGATTTGAACTCAGGAGCTCTGGTAGAGCAGCCAGTGCTCCTAGCCACTCAGCCATCTCTCCAGCCCTTTTTTTTAAAAAAAAAAAAAATAAAAAAAAAAAAAAGAAAGAAAATCACGCCAGGCAGTGGTGGCGCACGCCTGTAATCCCAGCACTCTGGGAGGCAGAGGCAGGTGGATTTCTGAGTTCGAGACCAGCCTGGTCTACAGAGTGAGTTCCAGGACAGCCAGTACTACACAGAGAAACCCTGTCTCGAAAAACCACAAAAAAAAAAAAAAAAAAAAAAAATCCAAATACCCAAAAGTCCATATCCTAGAGAACTAAGCAAAACCTCCATGAGTCGGGCCTACCTGCTGGGGCCTCCCTCCACAGCCTTACTCAGTGTCTGGTGTGGCGCCCCACGTACAAGTAGGCATGTCACACCAGTCACTTAGCAAAAGCTGGCTGCCTGATTTATATATGTGATAGCAATTTGAACATGTTAATGAGAAATTCAAGTTAAAGGCAAAACAAGACTTGGGGCAGGGCTGGGTGGTGGGCTGGGACTGGGTAGCGGGGCACCTGCCTAGGGTTGTGAGGGAGGCCCTGAGCTTGATCCCTCATTGCAAATAGCAACAGCAGAGAACCCAAAAGCAAAGGCCGTGAGCCAAACAACTCCACTTGGGGCTTCTCAGCTACTGATAGTTCACTAGGAAATGGCAGCCTGATGTAGGAAGCCCCTGGGAGAGCTCAGGTCTAAGGACTCAGCTGGTGGCCCTGTCCTCTCTCCCCTTCCTCAGTGACAGCATCCTCTACCAGATGGTGTATTCCTACGGCTCCGGGGTGGTGTGGGCCCTGGGCATCGTTCCTTTCAGCCATGTGAACATCGTCAAGTTTAACGTGGAGGATGGAGAGATTGTTCAGCAGGTACAGGGCACCTGGCTCCGGGTGGGTGTGACAGAGGTGACGGAGGCCTGCTTTCATGGGCTCCAAGGACCTTGGCAGGGCAGCTGCACAGCAGCTCATGTTCCTGATGCCTGTCTGTTGCTGCCGGCTTGTCCTCAGGGTGTGTTTAAAGCACTTTGTTAATACACCCTGCTCTTCTGGGCTGGCACAAGAGCTACTCAGATCTGGGCACTGTTTAAGACTTTCTAAGGGAGATAGGAAAGAATGGGAGTACAGCATGGAAGAGCCCCTGTGACCCCTCAGGCTCCTGGTCTCCTAGGGATCACTGTGTAGACCAGGCTGGCTGGCTTCAAAGTCACAGAGATTCACGGACCTCTGCCTTCCCCAGTGCTGGGCTTAAAGGTGTGCTGCCATGCTGGGCCAGGCATGTGTTTTGAGCTTGAACCTCTGTGGGATTCCAGCAGTTACTCTGCTGATTTGCTGCTGCTGATCTACATGAGTCTGTTGTAAAATCTCTCCCAGGTCAGGGTTTGGACTCCGTGGCTGCAGGACCTCACTGGGGCCTGTGGGGTGGTGGATGAGGCTGTCCTGGTATGCCCTGACCCCAGCTCACAATCGCTCCACACTCTGGCCCTGGAGACAGAGTGGGAACTGCGACAGATCCCCCTGCCGGTGAGAGGCTGCTCGTTTGGTCTGGGATATCGTCTGCTGTAGGGTTGGGGAGGGCCGGCGGGCTTGCTTAGGGACAAGCAGTGCTTCCCTGTGAGGTTGCTCCTGCTTTTCTGGGCTATGACAGCCATGGGGAGAGGCTCAGCCTCTGGCTGACCTGTTGTCAGAGGCTGCAGGCCGTGGTCTCTTTCGGGGACCTTGAATAGAAGCTTCTGGGGCCATCTGCCCTAGTTAAGAACTGCTCCCTGGCACAGCAGGGATGACAACCCTAGTCTTGATGGTCTGCAGGGGTAAACTCACCCTTCTGTTTGTCTCCCCTAGTCTCCTGACTTAGAATTTGAAAGTGGATTCCAGCCCCAAGTGCTGTCCACACAGCCCAGCCCAGTGGCTCCTTCTCGGGCCCAGTTCTTCCTGCAGTTGTCCCTGGGCCACTCCGCTCTTCTGCATTACCACAACGGTGCTGTGACTCTGCTCAAAAACTTCCCCCAGGTAACTGCAGGCAGAGTGGTTGCTAGGACGAGGAGGGTCTTCTGGGACAAAGCTGGTAGGAGGCAGAACTTTTGAACCCCGACACATTTGCCTTAAGTCCCGTGTCTGGGAGCTGCTCTCTCTGTCTCCTCACAGGCCACGCTCGTCAGCTTTGCCACCACAGGGGAGAAGACAGTGGCTGCAGTCATGACCTGTCGCACTGACGCGGTGAGTAGAGTGGGTGACAGTGAGCATGTGGGCGTCCTTATCTCTGTGGGAGCCCTGGCGGTCGGTGTCAGGGTAGGAGGCCACAGAGAGATGAGTTCTCATCTGTACAGCTTCGTACAAAGACTCCACTCAATAGGAACAGGATGCTACTGTGGCTACCTTACTCTCTCCCAGACTGTTAGGGGTTCATAGGGAGAGCCATGAGAAGTAAGATTTGCCCTCTGACTAAACCAGGAGGACAGAAGTTTCTGGAAGTAATCCTTTGGCTCTCACCTCCTTTCTCTAGCAAAAACCTGTTAGTGCTGGAGATGGGTCTGTGGCAAGTTTTCCTGAGACATCTGGTGCACAGGTAGGGTGTGGCATTGGGTGGTGGGGCAAACCTGGGAACACAGGAGGCCACTCAAGAAAGCCAAGGTCAGCCGGGCGGTGGTGGCGCACGCCTGTAATCCCAGCACTTGGGAGGCAGAGGCAGGCGGATTTCTGAGTTCGAGGCCAGCCTGGTCTACAGAGTGAGTTCCAGGACAGCCGGAGCTACACAGAGAAACCCTGTCTCGAAAAACCAAAAAAAAAAAAAAAAAAAAAAAAGAAAGCCAAGGTCAGCTGAGACTAGCAGGTCCCCTCGAGTTCTCAGCTTCAGGTGGGGTCCAAGTACTTTCAGCTAAATGGCCTGTCTTGTCCTTTCTCATGGCAAGATGAGGAGGTAGACTCCAGAGATCTTTTTCCTGACTTCCTTCTCTGAGCCTCAGCCTCCTCAGTCCTCTGGGGTCTCTAGCTGGCAGAGCCCACAGTGTTCTGGAGTGCCCTGGGTGGCTGTGGGGGTCCTGACAGGAGGCCTTACCCTAAGCTTTCCCTTTCTTCACCTCTGGGAGCTCTGTTCCCTGTCCACACTGGCTTCCTTCTGAGAGGAGCATGGCTGTCGCATTGGTTCCCTTCTCAAATACATGTCGTGCTTGTCACCCCTGGCTTGCTTCTTTCCTTTTCTCTTCTCTCTTCTCTTCTCTTCTCTTCTCTTCTCTTCTCTTCTCTTCTCTTCTCTTCTCTTCTCTTCTCTTCTCTTCTCTCCTCTCCTCTCCTCTCCTCTCCTCTCCTCTCCTCTCCTCTCCTCTCCTCTCCTCTCCTCTCCTCTCCTCTCTTCTCTTCTCTTTTCTTTTTTGTCTTTCATGACAAGGTTTCTCTGTTAGCCCAGGCTACCCTGGAACTCACTGTGTAGGCCAGGTTAGCCTCTGGCTCCCGTGTGTTGTGATTAAGGGGTGCGGCCCGCCCGCCTAGCTCGGCTCCCCTCTCAGATGCACACTGGTGATCTTGTCCATTTTCTCAGCAGCCCGTTTCTGCTGTAGGCTTTGGCTCTCTGACTTCCCTTGGCACACGTTTGTCTCCAGGCCCCTCCTTCCCTAGGGTGTTCACACTGTCTTTGCACACCTTAGGGGATTTCATTGAGCCCCTGCTGTGTGTACCTCTAGGACTCTCTGGCTTGCTTCAACCAGACCTACACTATTAACCTGTACTTAGTGGAGACAGGTCGGCGGCTGCTAGACACTTCGATTTCCTTCAGCCTGGAGCAGAAGGGCACTCGACCCGAGCAGGTAAGCCAGCCTTGGCCTTCACACGCTATTCTGTGGGCTTCATATCCTTGGAGCTGGGCCACAGCTGTGGCCCTGGATTGGGGCTTTCCAAACAAGGCTCCTAGTTCCTCCAGAGCTACTGCCTGATGCTGGTGTTGCTGCTGCTGTTTTAGAGTTATTATTTTACATGTGTGAGTGTTTCGGTTGCATGTATTATGTGTACCACGTGGGCACATGGACCATGTGATCCCCTGTGGCTGGAGTTACAGGATTTTTTCTTCTTCTTCTTCTTTTTTTTTTTTTCAAGACAGGGTTTCTCTGTGTAGCCCTGGCTGTCCTGGAACTCACTCTGTAGACCAGGCTGGCCTCAAACTCAGAAATCTGCCTGCCTCTTACAGATGGTTTTGAGCTGTCCTGTGGTAATAGGAATTGAGCCTGGGCCCTCTGCAAGAGCAATACATTGCCTGGCTCTGGCCCACTGCTGCTGTCTGCCCGGCCGTGTAGTGTGCGAGGCCCTGCACTTAGCTGATGTTTATGCTTCAAGCCATAGGGCATCTTGGCAGTCTTGTGGATTGGTTGTTAATGACCTGGTTTGCGAATGTGCCGGTTCCCAGGGCATTTTGAGCCATGGAGCTAGTAAGACACGTCGTCGCTGGGGTTCACACTCCAGCTCTGACTCCCTAGATGTACTAATGATCTTACCCAGTGTTCTTCTGGAGACATTGACTTGTATCCCTCAGCTCCTGGGATGGGGCCTCTTCATTCCTAAAATGGGAAATCCTGGCCTGGCCTTCTGCTCACCTTGTTGGGTCCAGCTGGGGCGTGAAGGGATGATAGTCCATCAAATGCTTACTGCCCTTCATCCGCGAGGGCCTCAGCTCATTGCTGGCTCTAAAGAGTGTGTGCTTTCTTGCCGATGTCCAGATAATTGCTGTCTTGTGTAGACATCAAGTCATGCCATGGCCTGGAACTCAGCCAACTCCCAGCCTTTGAATCTTGGGGTCCAGTACCTTGGTGCCACTTGGCGTCTTACTGTTGGCTTCTAGCTGTACATCCAGGTGTTCTTGAAGAAGGACGACTCGGTGGGCTACCGGGCCTTGGTGCAGACACAGGACCATCTGCAGCTGTTCCTGCAGCAGCTTGGTAAGTGCGGCGTGCGTGTGGCTGTGTGTGCTTGCTTTCCATCCCGGGCACTGTGGGAGGGGGGAGGCCCCAGCAGAGTGCACCTGTGCGCTTGCTCATCCCGGGCACTGTGGGAGGGGGAGGCCCCAGCAGAGTGCCCCTGTGCGCTTGCTCAGTGCCTCGGGCTTTACTCAGGCTTCCTCACTTGACTGCTCACGAGATCTTTTACAGAAGATTTGAACTCTGAGCCACCTTTAAGTCTCCTCAGGGCTAGGTGGTCAGGCTGATCTCTTACAAACTGGTTCCTTGTAGCTGGGAAGGTGGTGGTGTGGAGCCGAGAGGAGTCCCTGGCAGAAGTTGTGTGCCTGGAGATGGTGGATCTCCCCCTGACTGGAGCACAGGCTGAACTGGAAGGAGAATTCGGCAAGAAGGCAGGTATGAACCAAGGGAGGCGGCTCCAGGGCGGATTAGCTGGGTGTGTGGACCTGTGTCCCTGGCTTCCGGGCTCAGGCAGATGCTCTGAAGGAATCCTGTGGCCGGTTTCCAGTGCATCAGCAGCCCCAGGGCTTATGCAGCCACACTTTAGCTGAGTTCCTCTAGTGAGAGATCCCAAGGCAAAACTGTCTTTGCTTAGTATAATAGTAGGTGTCATTGCCTGGACACCTAAAATTGTCAGGTTCCGTGTCATACATCTTCACCCACTGTCTCCAGTGCCACAGCTACTCCATGTGTCTAGAGAGACATGATTGGAGATAGCCCCGCCCTCTCTGAGCCGGCAATGGCTCCATCAGTGGTTTTCTGATGAGCTTGATTCATTCCTCTCCAGTCTAGCCCCGCCCTCCCCGCCCTTCCTTCATCCCCCATCCAGCTATCCAGTAGGCAGCTGTTGAGGACATCTTCTGAATCAGGTTCACTGCTAGGTGTTGTGTATTTTCTTAAGCTGAGAATTAACTTAACTTTACTATCTATTTCTGCTGCTGGACCCAGCGATTCAAGGTAAATCTTGCTTTTGCTGCCTGTTATGCCTTGCTCGCCCACATGGCTAGCATTTGGTTATTTGTTTTTCTGACCTGCATCAGTGAAACACACACTGTGTATGTGTGGATTGCTCTGCTTGTGACTTGCTGCTCTGTTTCTCTTTGAGTTGTGGTTGGCGGAAAAAAGATGAGCAAAAATTCTTCCCTTTATGAGCACTTCCCATGCACTGACGTTAGTACGACAGATCATATGTCATATGATCTGTTCTTTGTCACAGGCCTCTGGGTTGCATGCCATCTAATAGATGAGGGACCTCGGGCACAGAGGTTCAGCACATTTCTCAGGGTCACACAGCAGTAGGCACCAGAGCTGGGGTTTTCATTTATGTTGAGACCTTCCTCCTTACGGTGTCCTGCACCTGTCGCATCTACTTTGACGCAGATGCCTCACCAATGGACTCAGGAGTAAGGGAGCATGATGGCCTTAGGAGCAGGTTGCAGAAAGGGATGCTGGGAACAGGTTAGCAAAGTAGAGCGAAGGACTAGGAGACGGAAGCACTGTTCATGCACACACCTGCTCCCGCTGCACCCGAGGCTCACACCTCTCTGCCCTCCCTTGGTTGTCCCAGCATGACTGCATCCTGCATGGCTAATTCTTACCTCTTAGTCTCCTATTACAAGATTCTAGGTAGGTGAAGATCTAAGAACCAGGTAAGGAGGCTTTGGAAGAGTGTGCATGGCTGGACCAGAGTGTGGGACTGCTGGCATCTTAAACAGACTGCCTAGAGTGGGACTGACTGGCGGTTCTTCAGGAGAGAGAGAGGGCCCCTCCTGGGAAAGCACACACCTTCTTGCTGGATTCCTAGTCTGATGGAGTGCCTTCCTTCTTTCCTTCCTTCCTTCCGACATCAGATGGCTTGCTGGGGATGTTCCTGAAACGCCTGTCGTCCCAGCTCATCCTGCTCCAAGCCTGGACTTCCCACCTCTGGAAAATGTTCTACGATGCTCGGAAGCCCCGAAGCCAGATTAAGAATGAGATCAACATCGACACATTGGCTAGAGATGAGTTCAACCTGCAGAAAATGATGGTGATGGTAACAGCCTCGGGCAAGGTGAGCGCAGGAGCCGGGGGGAGCAATCCTTCGGTGCAGGCGCAGGTGGCAGGCGCTGGCGGCCGACTTGCTCTGTTCCAGTTTGCGAGGATAGAATTGGTTCTTCGGTTCTTTCCTGTCACGAGTCAGTATTTGTTTGTCTTGCAGCTCTTTGGCATCGAGAGCAGCTCTGGCACCATTCTGTGGAAACAGTATCTGCCCAATGTTAAGCCAGACTCCTCCTTTAAATTGATGGTCCAGAGGACTACTGCCCATTTCCCCCACCCGCCCCAGTGCACGCTGCTGGTGAAGGACAAGGTGAGGCCAGCCACACGACTGCAGCCACAGGGGGGCTGCCTCCCGCGTATTTCACAGCTGAAATCGCCCATGTTTTGGGCATTCCGTGAGAAGCTCTTGGGTTGGAGGTCTTGTTTTGGTCAGTTTCTGGCCTGGGTGGCCAGCTGTGATGTGGAACTGTCTAGGAACCAGATGCTCCTTCACCAGCTCTTTTCCTTAGCAGTTAGGCTGTCCCTGGTAGCTGAGTGTCTGTTTTCTCTCTGAGAAAGCAGGCTAGTATATAACCACAAAACTATTATTTCTGCCTCCAGAATTTGAAGGGATTTTGTGGATCCATTCTAGCTGTATTGTGAGGTAGGGCTTGGTAGATATTCCTTTGCACCCCTCAATCATTAGATGGTTGACTTGGTTTTGAAAGTACATGGTCTCACTATATAGCCCTGACTAGCCTGAAACTAGCCATGTAGACCAAGTGGCTTCAAACGTGCAGAGATAGGAAGATGCTAGGATTAAAGGCATGCACCTCTACAACTGGCCTGGCACTTTGATTTGCTCTTTGGCATGCTCAGTTCTTAGCTAGACCTGAGCTGGAAGCAGTCCAGCCTTTTCTGTTTTCACGTCAGCCTAGGGGACCTGCCATCTTCAGCCAAGATTTTGCCTTTCGTGAAGAAGGCAGAAATCGGGGAGTTCCTCATGGCTTAGTTTGTGAGCACCCCAGGCTCACCCGTAGAATGTGTGCTCCCTTTGCTGGAGTCGAACTCTTCTTTTCACTGCAGGAAACAGGAATGAGCTCTCTGTTCGTCTTCAACCCCATTTTTGGCAAGTGGAGCCAGGTAGCTCCCCCAGTGCTGAAGCGCCCCATCCTGCAGTCACTGCTTCTCCCAGTCATGGATCAAGACTATGCCAAGGTGTTGCTGTTGGTGGATGATGAATACAAGGTGCTTTGTCGTGTGGGGAGTGGAGCTGGCTGTGGGGTGGGCTGTCAGACACAGGTGCTAGGACCGAGGGCGCCCACATCCCAGACAGCCTGCTTGTTGCCAGGCCACCGTCAGCAACGGGACTGCCCTTGTGAACACCTGGGTTCATAAGGTGCTCACCACCACACCTGGCCATGGCTTTTTATTACTTGAATTACGTGTTTTTATGTGCACTTCAGGTGCAGGTAGCTGCAGAGGCTAGAAGCCTCAGATCCCCTAGAGCTAGAGTTATAGGTGGTTCTAAGTCTTCTGATGTGGGTGCTAGGAATTGAACTCATGTCCTCTGGAGGAAGAGTCAGTGCATGCTCCCAGATGCTGGCTAACTCTCCAGCCCCCAGCCCCGAGGCTCTTCACAGAGCCATATTTAAGCCTTTAATAGATACGGTGACTTGTTTTATGGTTTGCTGCTTCATGCTTCAGGCTTTCTTTAGTGGGCAGGCACTGATGGCTCTTGGGAAATGGTTCAAGGTTTCTGAACCTGAATTTAACTCTGCTGGGTTTTTCCAGGTCACAGCTTTCCCAGCTACGCGGAATGTCCTGCGACAGCTGCATGAGCTCGCCCCCTCCATCTTCTTCTACTTGGTGGATGCAGAGCAGGGGCGGCTCAGCGGCTATCGGCTTCGCAAGGTAGGGCAAGGGCAGCTCTGCGGGCTCCCTGGTGTTTGGTTAAAGAATGGCCCCGATGTCCGGTTCACTTGAATCCAGTTGTTGATGCTGGGCAGGCAGCTGCTGTGTGGACGTAGGAGGCCCTCAGTGCTTCAGAGTTGGTGGTACAGATCCTGTAGCCCAGGAAGGGTGTGCCATTCTGCTCTGAGGAGGGAGGCAGGCATGAGGCTTGAATTGAGCATGGGAAGGGATGCTGCTGACCACGTTGCAGCAGAACATGTGCTTTGGACTCTATTTCCAGAAATGGATCAGTTGGCTCTGAAGGGGTTCAGCCCTCTAAGTATCCATGCACGCTGGCTTTGAAGTTTACAGAGGGCTGGCCATGGTAGCAGGGCTGTCTAGAAGGAACTTTGTGTGGTGTTCGGGTTACCTTCAACATGTTTTTTTTGTTTTTTTTGTTTTTTTTTTGTTTTTTTTTTTTGTTTTTTTTGGATTTGGTTTTTTCGATACAGGGTTTCTCTGTATAGTCCTGGCTGTCCTGGAACTCACTCTGTAGACCAGGATGGCCTTGAACTCAGAAATCCACCGGCCTCTGCCTCCCGAGTGCTGGGATTACAGGCGTGCGCCACCACCGCCCGGCACCTTCAACATGTTTTAAGAGGCAGAGTGAGAGCAGAGATGAGCACTTAGAGCCAGTGGCAGGCCTACTGGCTCAGATTGATCACTTGCTGACTGTGTGCTCCAGCCTTGTTTGCAGGGGTGCAGTAAGACTACGAGGGTAGCGAGGGAGCGCTGCAGGCGAAGGTGAAGGCGAAGGCGCTCACTCCCAGCTTGACAAGCTGAGCTCTGTCCTTTAGACCCACTTGTTGGAAGGAGGAAACTAATGCCCACAGGGTGTTCTCTGACCTCTGCATATATACACGTGTAGATGGATGGATGGGTGGGTGGGATGGATAGAAGGAAAGATGCTAAAGCAGGGAGCTGGGAGTACATCTCAGTCCATAATCCCAGAGCTCAGGAAGCTGAAAGAAGAGAATTCCCATGAGTTCAAGGCCAGCCTGAACTCTATAGAGAGACCCTGCTTCAAAATAACAGTAAGTGACTATGGTTTGAAGCAGAAGAGACATTGAGAATGCAAGTAAATACAGATCAGCTCTCCGAGGAAGAAGTAATTTCATGAGATATGTGGATGCATGTGTCCCTGCAGCTGTGCTTACAGATTACCAGCAGACAGCAAACAGGTGGCAGGGGCAGCTGGGAATGGGCTGGATAGATGTGCTGTGTTGCTTATGACAGGGTCTCTGTATAACCCCGGCTGTCCTGGAACTCATGAGGTAGTCCAGACTGGCCTTGACCTCATAGAGCTCCGCCTGTCAGGGGAACTTTATATCAATGTGCGTTATATCCTTCACAATGACAATGCATTGACAGATCACTGATGTTTTTACTGTTTCTTTTATCTTTATTTTTTTACATGTGTGTGGCTTTGCCTGCATTTATGTTTGTGCACCACAGAAGGTCAGAAAAGTGTGTTGGGTCACCTGGGCCTGGATTCGCAGGTGGCTGAGTTGCTACATGGGTGCTGGGAAACAAACCCAGCTCCCCTGCGACAGCTGCCAGTGGTCCTCACCACAGAGCCATCTCCCCGGCCCCTCTGATATTTTTAATAAAAATGTTATTAATAAGGACTGGAGAGATGGCTCAGTGGTGAGCCATTTGAACCAAGAGTACTGGTTGCTTTTTAGAGGACCCAGGTTTGGCTCCTAACACCATGTCAGGTTTTGCCTGTCAATGTTTTCTTCCTACATTCTCTGGTGCCTACACATACACACACTCGTGCCCTTACAGACACATGTACACATAACTAAAAATAACAATAAGAGCTGACGAGGCAGTTCCAAGGCTGAGAGCAGCAGTTGTTCCTGTAGAGGACCTGAGTTCACTTCCCAGCAGCCACATGGTGGCTCACCACAGTCTGAGCTGCTGTCACGAGGATCCAGTGCTGTCCCCTGGCCTCTGAGGGCACTAGGCATGCACGCCTGCAGTCCTCTTGTTTCGCTTCCTGACCTCTGGGATTGTCGACTGAACTCTATTCCCACCTCCCTGCCTCAGCATCTTTTTTATTTTCTCAGTCAAAGAAATTACATTTTGCTGGTGGCGGTGGCGCACGCCTTTAATCCCAGCACTTGGGAGGCAGAGGCAGGCGGATTTCTGAGTTCTAGGCCAGCCTGGTCTACAGAGTGAGTTCCAGGACAGCCAGGACTACACAGAGAAAAAAAAAAAAAAGAAAGAAATGACATTTCTTTGTTCTGTGTGAGTGGAGGGAGGTTGAAGTCTGGTTGTCACACTTGGCAGCAAGCCCCTTTACCAGCTGAGCCATCCTACAGGACTAGCATCTTTCCTTTTCTTTGTTTGAGTCCCAATCTCACTATGTAGTCCTGCCTGCTGGTGTGACACTCAGAATGTAGACCAGGCATGTCCTTATTTTTTGTTTTTGTTTTTGTTTTTTTTCGATACAGGGTTTCTCTGTGTAGCCTTGGCTGTCCTGGAACCCACTCTGTAGACCAGGCTGGCCTCGAACTCAGAAATCCGCCTGCCTCTGCCTCCCAAGTGCTGGGATTAAAGGCATGTGCCACCACTGCCCGGCTCAGGCATGTCCTTATTAAACAGAGACTTTCAAACTTCTTCACAGCTTTGTTCTGTGTGTGTATACATTTGTGAGGGTGGAAGTGCACTTACACACTGATGTATGGTGGCCAGAGGACAGCTGTGGCTGTCATTTCTCAGGTGCTGTTTGTCTCTCACTGGGCTGGAGCTCACCAAGTATGCTCGGCTGGCTGGCTGGCTGGCGAGCCCCAGGGATCCCGTCTCCCCTTCCCACCACCAGACTTCCTTTAGCTGGGTCTGGGAATCAAACTCCGAAAACATTTCCCTGCTTACCCACCCATGCCGCCTGAGCTGAGCGTGTCCCTGGTCCCTCCGGTGCTCAGGCCTCAGCTCGCCCCTGTAGGTGGGCCCGTGCCTGGCCTAGCTCCGTATCTCAAGCCCTCTTGCTCCTCCCAGGATCTCTCGACAGAGCTGAGT
Source organism: Apodemus agrarius (assembly GCA_964023405.1). Classification (NCBI taxonomy): domain Eukaryota; kingdom Metazoa; phylum Chordata; class Mammalia; order Rodentia; family Muridae; genus Apodemus; species Apodemus agrarius. Next base: position 16,895,911 of record OZ030009.1, on the reverse strand, counting down.
TGGGAGCTGACCATTCCCCCGGAAGTGCAGCGGGTCGTCAAGGTGAAGGGGAAGCGCAGCAGCGAGCACGTGCACTCCCAGGGCCGGGTGATGGGGGACCGAAGTGTGCTTTACAAGGTACGATGCGGCACCCTGGCTAGCCTGGGACTCACTTTGTAGACCAGGCTATCCTCGAACTCACAGAGAGCACCCTGCCTCTGACTCCTGAGTGTTGGTATTTAAGTCATGGACTACCATGCCCTACTTATATTATTAATAAGTATTATATTTATTATATCATCGTATTATATTATTATATTATTTTGTATTTGTGGGGATGGGGCATGTACCATGGCATGTGTGTGGAGGTCCTATGTATGTATTCAGGGCTTCTGTCATGCTAGGAAAAGTACTCTGCTATCAAGCTATGTGCCCACCTTGTATGTATGTGTGTGTGTGTGTGTGTGTGTGTGTGTGTGTGTATATATATATATATATATATATATATATATATATATATATGCATGCTGGGTGAATATATGCTGGAATGTACACACACACACACACACACACACACACACACACAGACACACAGACACAGCTTCCTCCATGGGATCTGGGCATTGCATGAGCTGTTATCTTCTCTCAGTGCTTGCTCTGTGGTACTTCTCATTAGATGCTAGTTTTATTAATAGTACAGGTATGACTACAGTCTTCTAGGGCTAAAGGCTAATCAGCCATCAGAAATTTCACAGAGGTTTTGTGTCATTTTGTGGGCTGCAAGTACATGGCATGCTACCGTGGTTCTTAAAGTTTGTCACTGTGGTTTCTCCCCCCAGAGTCTGAACCCCAACTTGCTGGCTGTGGTGACAGAGAGTGCGGACGTCCACCATGAGCGCACCTTTATCGGCATCTTCCTCATTGATGGTGTCACTGGCCGCATCATCCACTCCTCCGTGCAGAAGAAGGCCAGGGGCCCTGTCCACCTTGTGCATTCAGAGAACTGGGTGGTGGTAAGGACTCACTGCCAGGGACACAGAGCAGCTCAGGAGGCCCCTGAGTCTTAAGTCCTTCCAGAAACAGCAGCTATTTTGTGCTTTCTTAAGATTCCAGCCCTTGGTAGGCAGCACGGGGCTAGGCAGGAGGAGGCCTGGGACTCAGGGCTGCCTGCTTGGGCTGTCCGCTCTTCCCACTGACTGTATGTAGGTCCTTGAACTGATCTTGTGCGTGCTCTGGTTGCACTGTGACATGAGGAGAGTGGTGGCCTCCTGGGGTAACTCAGTACAGTGTACCTCATGAGCACCCAGAGGTTGGCTGGTTACCAGACAGCAGCGGCAGTTCAGGAGGCATAGACAACTTCAGACAACCTAGACAAAGCTGTTAGCAATGCAAGTTAGTGAAACTGCCCCGAGGGGGAGAAGCAGAGAGCAGCTGGGTCTCTTCTTCCCTGGTCTGCCGCTGCTGCGAATGGCATTCCCTCTCCAGGCGATCCGACACTAAACCCCAGTTGCCTCCCTTCTGCTCACAGTACCAGTACTGGAATTCTAAGGCTCGGCGCAATGAGCTGACGGCCCTGGAGCTCTACGAGGGCACTGAGCAGTACAATGCCTCTGCCTTCAGCTCCCTCGACCGACCCCAGCTGCCCCAGGTCCTCCAGCAGTCCTACATCTTCCCCTCTTCCATCAGCGCCATGGAAGCTACCATCACCGAGCGGGGCATCACCAGCCGGCACCTGCTCAGTGAGTGTGGGAGGCTGTGCTGGAGGGTATCCCGCGTCTCCCTGCTCAGCTCAGCTCTGCCTGCCTGCCTTTGCCTTGTCCTGGGTTTCACGGACCACTCTCTCCCTTTGCTGCTTTTTCCCGTCCCCAATTTCATTTGTTTCAGCTACATAGGTTTTTTAGGTTAATATTCAAAATAACGGGTTTCCCTTAGGCATGCTCGTAGAGTGAGGCCATGATTCCTTGTTCTTTATGCCCTTCCCTCTCTGCTGGTCACTTCCCTCCCTCTACAGAGTCCCCTCTGCCTCCTTGTACTGTGACTTCCCCAGACCAGCTCTTTCTTTTCTTTCATGGTCCTCTTTCTACTTTTAGGACCTCAACACACACACACACACACACACACACACACACACACACACAGAGAGAGAGAGAGAGAGAGAGAGAGAGAGAGAGAGAGAGAGAGAAAGCGTGGAACTTGTTTTTCTGTGCCTGACTCTTCATTTTATTCTTTGTTGTTATTTGAGACAGGATCTCATCTTGCCCAAGGTAGCTTCAAACTCCTAATCTTCCCGCCTCTACCTCTTGAATGCCCAGCATTCTGATTTTTGGTTTGTTTGCTTTTGAGATAAGTTCTCTCCACGAGCCCTGGCTGTCCTGAAAGTTACTATGTAGGAGGGAGGCTGGCATCGAACCCTAGCGATCCTTTCTCTGCCTCCCAAGTATTGGGACTAAAAGTATGCACCGCTATGCCTAGTCCTGATGACATGTTTTAATTTCCTAAGAATTTATTTTATGTGTATTGGTGTTTTACACATATCTTTGTTCCACATCTATGCCTGGTACTCAGGGAAGCCAGAGAGGGCATTGGTTTCACTGCAATGGAAGTCACATGTACTTACAAGTAGTTGTGGGCTGCTACATGGAGTTGAAAATCGAGCCCTGGTTCCGGAAGGACACTAGCGCTCTGGCCGCTCTCCAGTGTCCTTCAACCGGCTCGTCATTCTTTTTTTTTTTTTTTTTTTTTTTTGAGACAGGGTTTCTCTGTATAGTCCTGGCTGTCCTGGGACTCACTCTGTAGACCAGGCTGGCCTCGAACTCAGAAATCCGCCTGCCTCTGCCTCCCAAGTGCTGGGATTACAGGTGTGTGCCACCACGCCCGGCTCTTTTTTTTTTTTAAGATTTATTTATATATGAGTACACTGTTGCTGTCTTCAGACACACCAGAAGAGGGCATCTGATCACATTACAGGAGGTTGCAAGCCACCATGTGGTTGCTGGGAATTGAACTCAGGCCCTCTGGGAGAGCAGTCAGTGCTATTAACCCCTGAGTCAGCCCCCACCCCACATCATTCTTAATGTAGCCTGTATAGATTTGTGTGGAAACAAGCTCGCTTAGTATAGTCTGGGATTAAGACTCAGTGGGAAACTAACAAGCTTCTGTTCCGGTTTACCCAAGATGCTTGGGGCTCTGAGCTTCTACAGGCATCTAGTGTTGCTTGTTGTCAAGCAAGAGGAGCTAGCTCTGGACATTATGGGACCTTTGACCACCATTACGAAACTGCTGTGGTCGAATGCTGTTCTGCTGCATTCCTGGCTGCATTACCCAGCAGCCCACACGGCCTCAGGCTAACTAGACGGTATGAAGAACCCAGTGTCTTTACGTCAGGCACAGTCAGTCACCCATGCCCATGTGTATTAGTGCTTTACTGTTTCCAGAGGTTTCATTTTGTTTGTTTTTGGTTATTTAACAGGACCTGTTTTTGTTTTTGTTTTTGTTTTTTTTTTTCCTTCTGAACTTTAAACTCTTTATTGTGACCCTCTTAACTGACCTTATCCAGGATTTGGTAAATGTGACCCTCCATCTCTTCCCATGCAGTTGGACTGCCTTCCGGAGCTATCCTCTCCCTCCCCAAGGCCTTACTGGATCCCCGGCGCCCAGAGAGCCCAACAGAACAAAGCAGGTGAGACAAAGCAGGGCTGACTGTCAGGACTGACTCCATGGACAGTACTAGTGCTCAGTCTGCCAGGCTAGGGGCCCTGTGCTGGGAGCTGGTGTTGGGTGGGAAATGACGTGAAGTAACAGGCTAAGTGAATGGTGTTCCTGGTAAGTGCTAAGGAGGAAACGTCTAGGAAGCTGTGAGGGTGCCAGGGGTGTGTGTGGAAGGATTTGAGATGGCCTGGGAAATTCTTTGGGAAAGGCGATCTGAAGGTGGTTGGTTGATGTAGGTCTTGTCGTATGGGTGTCTGAGAATGCGATACCTGAGTGTGAAGGCTGAAGGAGGGTAGCAAGTGAGGAAGGGAAGCCTAGAGGTCCTCAGTCTCTGCCTGTCTCCTCCCCGTATCCTCAAGTCTTTTCCCTTAGGGAAACCCAGAAGGGCAGGCAGTGGGAGGAACAGAGAATGGCTTGAAGCAAGAGACAGGGTGGAGCTAGAAGAGCCCTGGCCTTTCTAAGGATGAACCAGTCTGAGGCAGTTGTGTCAAGAGCAGGAACTGCCAGTGGTCCACTGTGTTGGTTTGAAAATGGCCTGGTTTTCTTCTTCTGGTGTGCAGTGCTGGCTATCTGTGTGATGTTTTCTTTCTTTGGTTTTTGAGACAGGATCTCACCGTAGCACAGGCTGGCCTAGAAATCACTGTAGCCCAAGCTGGCCTGGAACTTAGAACTTGAGACAGTCTTCCTATCTCAGCTTCCTAAGTGCTGGGAATAATAGATATATGCTCCATGCCTGGCTTATGTTATGTATTCTTACCAAATTTAGAACAATGTAGGAGTCTGACGCTTAACCTTATTCTCCAACCAGCCTTCCTTACAGCCCTTCCGTGTTCGTTCAGCTGCTATATTTGTAACAACCTGACTGAAGTAGGCCTCAAAGGAGATTCAGGTGTAGTGTGTGTCTAGGGACCTGGATCCCAGGAAGCACAGCCAGGATAGCAGCGTTCAGCGCCCCTGCCCCACCTGTGTTTTTCAGAGAAGAGAACCTGATCCCGTATTCTCCAGATGTTCAGGTCCACGCAGAGCGATTCATCAACTATAACCAGACAGTGTCTCGAATGCGAGGCATCTATACAGCGCCTTCAGGCCTGGAGTCCACTTGTTTGGTGAGTGGCCCCACGTGGCATCTGCAGTGGTGGCCTTGTGCCTAACTGGTCTGAGGTGCTGCTGCTGCTCACTGGCTGTCTTCACCCCCAGCTCTCATTCTGGCTGTCTTTCAGGTGGTGGCCTACGGTCTGGATATTTACCAAACTCGAGTTTACCCGTCCAAGCAGTTTGATGTCCTGAAAGACGACTATGACTATGTGCTCATCAGCAGTGTCCTCTTTGGCTTGGTTTTTGCCACCATGATCACAAAGAGGCTGGCACAGGTCAAACTCCTCAACCGAGCCTGGCGGTAAACCGGGAGCATCCTGTTGGAGTGGAGCCTCGGGGAAGGGGGACAGTTGAGGACCTATGGCCATGGACGGTTGGATCCTTGAGGCTGGGTTGGGGTCTTTTCTCAATTAAGTCAGGGAGAAGAAGATGCACCTTTCGTAGAACTGCTTTGGGAATACGGTGACGAAGAGTCCTGTGGGTCAGACGCCCACCTCAGCGAGCCTCCATATGTATTTGACCCGCTGCTCTCTTCTTTATGTGCCCATCCATGGGTTGTTTGTTTTTGTTTTCCTTTTGTTTTTTCCTTTCATGAGACCTCTGGTTTCTTTCTTCTGAGGCTGTTTAAATTGACTTTAGGTAGCCCTCTATGGTTCCAGTCTTACTAGAAATACTCGGACACCGTATTCTCTGCCTCTTGCTTTCAAGCCTGACAGGTCAGCCCTGCCTTTATCATGGTGTGCTTGGCTGCCTGACTGATGGTGTGGATGCGGGAGCCATTCTTAGCCAAGGCTGAGGACTTCTCTCTGAAGAGGACTTGGGGGATCTATACATGGAGTGAGAACTAATTTTAACCAAGGTTTCACTCCAGGCCACCGCTTATATGGTTGGGCCACCATTTTTTTTTTTTCAGCCTATCAAAGCCAAGCACATAACAGTAATTTGGTTTTTCACCCACAACCTGTGCTTTTTCTCCTGAGCTATAGCAAGGCTAAAACCCTTAATCCTTTTCTTTCTTTGTTTTTGTTTTTGTTTTTGTTTTTGTTTTTGTTTTTGTAGACAGGGTTTATCTGGCTGTCCTGGAACTCTCTCTATAGACCAGGCTGGTCTTGAACTCACAGAGATATGCCTGCCTCTGCCTCCTGAGTGCTGGGGTCAAAGGCGTGTGCCCCCTGCCTTAGGGCTAAGGCCTTTTAAAGCTACCAGATTGTCAGCCTGGGGAGCTCTTGACCCCAGTATATCATATGTTATTGTCCCTACAGGCCGCTCTAGACATCCTGTAGTCCAGCTGGAGGAGAGGGTCTTTGTCAAAACCTCTTTTTTTTTTTTTTTTTTTGAGACAGAGTTTTGCTCAGTAGCCCAGGCTGGCCTCAAGCTTGCAATCCTCCTGCCTTAGCTTCCCAGTGTTGGGATTGCAGGTGTTTGCCATCATGCTTGGTAGTGGGCAAGTTTTAAATTTCATTGGTATAATTTTCTACGTGGCAGGCATTAGGGAGAGAATCCAAGGTCTCTCATGGCAGGCAAGTTTTCTGCACTGAGCTGGCCATGAAGTGAGCCATGAGTGCTGTTATTTTTAAGTAGTTTTAAAATCTTAGTAATTTAAGTTTTTGAGTGGCTGCAAGGAGGATGCTGGGACTCAAACCCAGGGCCTCGTGTGTGTTAGTACACACCCTACTTCTACTACTGAGCTAGAGCCTCAGCACATCTAACCTTTTTACTTATTTTATTGAGACAGGGTCTCACCATGTAGCTCTGGCTGGGCTGGAAGTAGCTATATAGACCAGGGTTGGGCTTTTGTGTGGGGTGTGTGCACTACTGTCCATGCTCCTGTGGTGTGTGTGTGTGTGTGTGTGTGTGTGTGTGCACCCTTTTTTTTGTTTTGTTTTGTTTTTTCGAGACAGGGTTTCTCTGTATAGCCCTGGCTGTCCTGGAACTCACTCTGTAGGCCAGGCTGGCCTGGTGAACTCAGAAATCCGCCTGCCTCTGCCTCTCAAGTGCTGGGATCAAAGGCGTGCGCTACCACCGCCCAGCTATGTGTGCATTCCTATATGGGCTTCTGTGTGGTGTATTTGCATTCTTGCCTGGGTTTCTGTGTCCGGTGTATGCATTCCTGTTTGGGCTTGTGTGTGTGTGTGTGTGTGTGCGTGCGTGTGTGCGCGCACACACACACTCCTGTCTGGCTTCTGTATGCTGCACAGGAAGAATCCCAAGTTTTACCTTGCTTGTGAACTTGGGGACTGAGTGTTCTTTGAGAAGGGAAGGCAGTGAGCCGACCACCCTCCCTGGAATAAAGCTGATGATCAGTGGCTCTGGCCTCAGCTCTGTTTTTTCTTCAGAGTTCACTTTGAGGCTACTTTGACATCCAAACCGACAAAAAAAGAAAAGCCACACGTGGAGGCATACCCCTATAATAGCAGCACCCGAGAGGTGGAGGACGGAGGGTCAGTAGCTGAAGTTGAAGAGGTCATCTTCAGCGACGGACTCAGCCTAGGCTATGGGGACAGTGGTTAAGAGTACCGGCTGCTTTTTCAGTTCAGTTCCCAGTACCCACTGGATGCCTCAGAAGCACCTGTATCTCCACCTCCGGAAGATTCTGCACCCTCTCCTGGCTTCTGAGTGTACACATATGGACACACATAATAACCTTTTTTAAAAATCAGGGAAAGATGGAGTTATGTAGGGCAAAATGCCAACATCTTCGTCAGTGATAACCAGTTTCCTCTCCTGGATTAGCGAGTATCTGACACTTTCAGTCACAGTCCCTGCCTGGCTTTGTGAAAAACCACCTGGGAGAAGGCAGTGGGACCCAGACACTCTGACCTAATTTTTGTTTAGATATAAGCTTTCACCTTGTGAGTCTGGCTGGCCTGAATATACAGAGATGTGCTTGGATTAAAGGCATATATCACTATACCCTGCCTGCTCTAGACTTGAGATAGAGTAGCTGCGATTTTGTGTAACAGATGAATGACTCTCATCACATGGCCCTGTGTTTTCTTTGCTTTAAGATTTATTTTTATGAGTGTTTTCCTTGCATCTGTGTGAGTGCCTGGTGCCCATAGAGGCCAAAAGATGCTGGATCCCTTGGAACTAGAGTTAGGGATGATTGTGAGCCACCGTGTAGGTCCCAGGAACTGAACTGAGCCCTCTGGAAGAAATGAGGATGTATCTTGCCTCTTATAATGCCTGCTGTGTTTCTACAGTAGTTAGTCTGCAAGACTGTTTTTCCTACTTTTGTGCCAGAACCTTAAAGTAGCTAATGCTTTGGAAGTGACCTAACCTTTATAGAACTCCCAGTATTTCACCTTTAACCTTTACCATGTCACCAAAGCTGCTCAGAGCAGCTGATTGAAAGAGCTAAGGCCTGAGTGAAGTCTTTTCTCCTAAGTCTTTATTTTCCTTTATTATTATTACTATTTTATATTGTCTCTCTGTTTAGCTCTGGCTTTCCTGGAACTCCCTGTATAGACCAAGTTGGCCTTGAATTCACAAAGCTCTGCATTCCTCTGCCTTCTGAGCCTTGAGATTAAAAGTGTGGGTCACCATGCCTGGCTTCATATTATTTTTATGTGTACATTGTATTTTGCTTGTGTGTATATGTGTGCACCATGTGCATGTCTGGTGCCAAAACATCCAGGACAGGGCATCAGATCCCTGGAACTGGAGTACAGTTAGCTAGAGCGGTCATGTGAGTGCTGGAAACTGAACCTGAGCCTTCTGAAAGAGCCCCTTTTCTAACTCCCTTAATATTTGTTCTTATGTGTATATGTGTGCCCAGGCTGGGTGTGGGGAAAGGCCCAAAGAGAGTGTTAGATTCCTTGGAGGTAGAGTTACTAGTAGCTGTGAGTATAGGTGCTGGGAACTGAATCTGGGGTCTCTGGAAGAGCAGCCTGTGCTCCTAACTGTTCAACCATCTCTCTGCCCCTACAATTAATTTTCAATTTTCAGACCATTCCTCCATCTCTTAGAGTTAAAAGTCCTTCATTTTTAGTTTATAAAGTATTACTATTCTGGAAAGTACTATCTTACTTTTTAGATTGGAATATTGTTGAAACTTGTGCTTCATCTAAACTGCTTCTCAGTGTTACCAAGATTTATGTTTTTTTTTTTTTTTTGAGACAGAGTCTTGTATATTCCTGACAGGCTTTAACTTGCAGACTGGTATTGAGTTTGTGGTAATTCTCTGTCTCCCCAGTGATGGCATTACCAAGCATTTTAAAAAGATTTGATTTATGTGCACATATATATTTATATGTATGTATGTATATGCACCTGGGAATGGAGGTTCCTATAGAGTCCAGAAGGCAGCAGATCCCCTGGAACTGGAGTTACAGCCAGAGCAGCTAGACCTGGGTGGTGAGACTGGTACTCTGTCATCTCTTGAGCTCCTCAATCTAAACTTACAACATAGATGTTATCCCAAAAAACCTCCTCTACTAAATTATGTATTTGAAAAGGAAGATTTTTTTGTTTTTGTTTTTGTTTTGTTTTTCAGAGACAGGGTTTCTCTGTGTAGTCCTGGCTGTCCTGGAACTCACTCTGTAGACCAGGCTGGCCTCGAACTCAGAAATCCACCTGCCTCTGCCTCCCAAGTGCTGGGATTACAGGCGTGCGCCACCACGCCCGGCGAAAAGGAAGATGTTTATTCCAAGTGCCTTCTTGGCGCCCAAAAGCCAGAAATATTTGACTTGTTATTAGTGCTGATGGCTGGATGTGGTGTAGGACATCTATGGTCTCAGCCCTCTGGGAGGCTGAGGTAAGAGGATTGTGTTAGTGTCCCATGTCAGTCTGGGCTACAGTGGGAACGCCCGAATAAAATAAATTACCCATACTTCCAGACGGAACTATAAACCGGTGTGGACACCCACACCTGTAATGAGGTGAAGACAGAAGGATTGCTGAAATCAACGGTCAATCCAAATAGGGGCCTCTGAAAGACTTGCGATGGCTACCGACTGTAATGCCTACGCTCTGGAGCCTGGGGGAGGAAGGTTCGCAATTTGGCCTATAGAAACAAAATTTCAAAAAAACTTAACAACGTCCTCTCAGGATTCTTATTGAAGGGATTCTAAGCATATAAGGAAGTGATTGCAAAAATAGGAACTCATGAAGAAAATCATTACTAAGCAGAGGTGTGCGCAGAAAGCTTGCCAAGGGGTAAGCGCTAGAATGGCTGGCTGCTCATGCGGTTCACTGGGCAGAAGGGACTAACACTGAACAAGCTGTGGCCTCCTTTCGCCCTTGACTGTTCTAGGATGGCGCCGTTCCACTGCCTTGCAGGTCTCTTCCGAATCCAAGACACAAACTTACAATTCCTGGAGGTTGGGGAGCCATATTGCCGCTTAATGTGGGGCCCGCGCACGCGCGGTAGTTAGAGCTTCCTGCGAGCATGCGCAGTGTTGCTCACCGCCCTGGCGCACGCGCAGAGGACATTGCTCCTAGCCCTTCCAAGGCAATCTCAATCTTACGCGCCTGCGCACTACCCTGGGTTGAGTAGGCAGAAGTCAGAGGCCTTCTAGCTCGTTGCGTTTTTGTTAAGCGACCCGCGGCGCGCTGTCTGACGCGCACGAGTGCGTCACTTCCGCCCCCTCCCGGGAGGCGGCGCTGGGCCGGTGGCAAGCCCCCGGAGGGAGCCGCAGTAGTACGACGAAAGATGGCGACGAGCGGCGGCGAAGAGGCGGCGGCAGCAGCTCCAGCGCCCGGAGCCCCGGCGACCGGGCAGGACACGACCCCGGGCTGGGAGGTGGCGGTGCGGCCCCTACTGTCCGCGTCCTACTCCGCCTTCGAGATGAAGGAGTTGCCGCAGCTGGTGGCCTCAGTCATCGAGAGGTACCGGGCGGCGGCGCCGGCGGGCGGCGCGGGGTGGGGGGGAGGGGAGGACGTGCCTGGTCGGGAGTCCACTCTGTCAGGCAGCTCCCCATCGGGAATCCATCCCACGCATGGCCTTGGGACTCCCGGGCTCTTGGGACGAGAGCTCCTCTGGTTTCCACCCAGCTCTGGCGTAAACCATCCCTGACTTGATTTACCCTCCTGAGCAAAACTTTTATGGCTGCTCTTGCTGGAGGGCGTGGCCGGACGCATTTGAGAGCTGGCTATTGAGATGCAAGGTGCTGCTTGGCCAGTGTCCCCTGGCCTGCCTCCTCCACCTCCACCACCACGGAGTTAAGGTCAGGGCGTGGATGAGTTTGCATTTCTCCCGGCCAGCAGAGTCGGAGATTTACAGTGGAGATCTACCACATAGTTTAATAACGGTCTTTCTTTGGTGCTATGACCTCTGGGGGCACGTGCTGTTTCTGTGACTGAAGCCACTAGTTACCACTGAATACTTCGGTTTTACTTTGCACTGAAATTGCGTGTATCCGAGATATGAGTCTTTCTCTTTCTCAATAAAATGCTTTTCAGATTCTTACTTACGGGACTGTTTGTTGGCTTGCTGTTATGTGTTCATACCTTTTTATACAGATCGTTAGATTGCAAGAATCGTATTTCTTCATGGGAACGTGGCGATCTCAGTGTCTACCTTTTCCTGACTCCTGGGGGCAGAGCAGTCTTTGATGCGTTTAGTAGTAGACTCAGGCTTTTAAAAGCCTGTTTTCTCACTTTCGTTTTCCTAGCCAAACCTTGCTCCCTGAAATTGCTAAGGGTCATTTTAGCTTGTTGGTCAGCAGGGTATATCAAAACGTTATTTGGAAAGTTAGAAATCGCTGTGGTTTGGCATTATTATTTATCATAATAATTGTCACTGCCTGTGATGTTTTGGATGAATGATCTTTAACAATTTATAATAAAACAGTGACTTGGTTTGATAACTTAAGATCTAACAAATAGATGTTCTTGCTTAATTATGTTAAAGATTGTTTTGAAGATGAAAACAAGTATCAGAAAGTATTATTATCAAATTATCTAGCATCTTTTTATTTTACTGTCTTTTTCTCCTTTTTAAAAAAGTCCATGTGTATGTATGTCATGTGTTTTCGGATGCCTCAGGAGGCAGGAAGAAGGCTTCTGATCCCCTAGAGTTGCAGTCAAGAATCACCTGGCACTAGTGCTGGGATCTGAACTTGGGTTGGACAAACAGGAAGTGCTCGTAACCACTGGGCTGTCTCTCTGCCCTATTCTAATCCAATTGTGTGTGTGTGTGTGTGTGTGTGTGTGTGAGAGAGAGAGAGAGAGAGAGAGAGAGAGCGCGCACGCGAGAGAGCACACTCTAGATCAGAGGACAAGTTTTAGGAGTTGATTCTCTTCCTTCTATCTTAGTGTCCGAGAATTGAACTCAGGTTATCAGCCTTGGGTGCCAGCTCAGCCCGCCGTCAGCCACCTGGGCAGCCTCTTATTTCACTGTCCTGTTTAAATTACTGCTAGTTTTCCTGAGTCATGCTTTCTACTTACAGTCAACAGTGTTCACTTCCTTGTAGATCGTTTTCTTTTGTGTTTATGGATGTGAACTGAGGTTATAATGTTATTTGTTGATAATGTACATCCCCTTTCCTTGGCCCTTGCATTTTAAACTTAGAGCAAACCTTTGAAATTCGGTGAATCCAAACACAGAACTAGATTTGAATTTTGCTAAGTGCTAGTGACCCCTCCACATTCTGAGTTACTTGAGAGAACCAGGAACTGCCGGGCGTTGGTGGCACACGCCTTTAATCCCAGCACTTGGGAGGCAGAGGCAGGCGGATTTCTGAGTTCGAGGCCAGCCTGGAGTTCGAGGCCAGCCTGGTCTTCAGAGTGAGCTCCAGGACAGCCAGGACTACACAGAGAAACCCTGTCTCGAAAAACCAAAAAAAAAAAAAAAAAAAGAGAGAACCAGGAACTGTCTGTGTAGACAGGAATTTGGTCTTTATGGTTTTGGGGAAACTGTGTGTTTAGTGATGTGTTTTGTTGGGAATCAGGAGCTTTGGAGTTAACATTCTGGTTTCTATAGCTCAGTTAAGTTTTAAATCCTGTTTTGTATCTTCTTGGGAGAAATTTGATCATACAAAAAAAATACAACTCTGGCTTATACATTTCCTCCTGTGTAAAACAGTTTGGTATTACGTGTGTAGAACATAAGTCAACAGCCTTTGGCTAAAGGGCCAGATAGTGACTGTATGTCTGTGGACTGTGTGGGCAGCCATGTGTGATATTATCCAAATTTGACCAAATGTGTGTTTAACTTCTTACATGCCTGGAAACATACACATTGTAGAAGATTCAGCCATTAAGAGATATCAAAACCAGCCACTCATAGGCAGCTAGTTGGGTTTAGACTGAGGGCCCTGGTGCACTGACCTTAGAGCAAACTAACAACATCAGTTGCTCAAATGTTTTCTCTCTAGAGAAATACAGTAGGGGACTCAGACATGGAAGCATTCATTGCTTAGGGCTTTAGGCCACTCAGTATAGTGTGAGACTTCGGCCCCTGTTCCTGCCGGGGTGGACATTGTTTCCAGCTGTTGTAAGTTCAGGGGCCCAGGCTATTACTGGGCTGCTGTTATGCTTGTGGGATGGTGGTTCTGTCTTTTGTGCTTGCCTTGTCTTTTCTCTGGTTACAGCTGCCTTCTTTTTCTCCCTTGTCCCCTGGGACCCTGGCTTTTCTGTGTCACTGTTTGCTGTGTTGGCTTCGTCATCTCAGTCACTGCTCCTTTCTGATGGTCTGCTCACACATCGAACTCTCCTGGAGCTCCTGAGTCTGACGCTGCCCCTTGAGAGATTCTTCTCCATCTCTCCATTATAGCCCTTGTCTCAAGCCATGCTTTATAATTGGAATTGACCTTTTTAGAACAGAGTACATTGGAAATTCTTAGGGACTGATCTTAACTGTCTGGTAAAGTTGCTTGATGTTGTGAAGTAAAGGGCGGTAGATTAGCACGGGTGAAGTGATGTGAACCCTCAAAAGTGTCATTAGATCTTTGAAAGAAAATGATACCTGAGTTTAGTTGAGTATGGGTGGCTTCTATTGTCTATAGCCTGCAAGTCTTTTAGTACAGACTGAAAACCTCTTAAGGTATACTACCCAGAGAATTAATTCCCTTCAGGACTATGCCAGACATGGCTGGGAACGTAGCTGACATTTAGTCTACGTAGATATAAAAAAACAACACCCTTACCCCCTTTCTAAGTGGCTCTGGCTTCTTTCAGGATAAGCATCTTTGAAAACATTCTGTCTCCCAGGTATTCCTTGGACCTTTAGGACAGAGCTGCTGTCTGGGACAAGGAGGCTGTTAGAACCCTCACAGGCAATGCAGATCCTTAATAGAAGTCTTGAAGGGACCCAGTGCTGCACTGACTGTTGTCTTTTGCCTTCACATACTAGAGTGTCATAGGTGACAAAGAGCCACACAAGGAAGTGTACTTAGAGATCAGCCCTGGTGTCTTGGTATTATGCTCACTGCTAGCTGATCAACATGGGAGAAAAAGAGAAAAATGGGACAGAAAACTCACAATTCTTTGGTTAATGAATAGGTGTATGTGTATCTGTAGATGTATGTACATGTGTGCACTAAGACATCCAAGTACCATGAAAGATAACATGATGGCTTTTTAGTTAGGAGCTGAAGTTGATAGGGGTTATTGTCTTCCACAGTCTGAACTAGACCGCAGTGTGTTCCCTAAGGGGGAAAAGCGAGGCGAACCCCACAGTCTGTCTCTTGTTATGCCTCTCCCCTTTTCTTTCTAAAGTGATTACATGTTTCTAGATGTTAGTTCATTTGTTCATTCCTTTTTTTTTTAATGATAGTGATTGTTTCTGTAATGTCAGATTTCTTTTTTAAAAATTTATGTATTTTTTTTTTGAATGTATGAATGCTCTGCCTTCATGCCAGAAGAGGGCGTCGGATCCTGCTACAGATGGTTGTGAGCCACCATGTGGTTCCTGGGATTTGAACTCAGGACCTCTGGAAGAGCTCTTCACTGCTGAGCCATGTCTCCATCCCCCATCTTCCCTCTCTTTCTTCACATAAACATCAGATTTGACTCTCTGATCTGGCATCTTCTGTTCCTTTTCTTTCCACTTAGGATAGAAACTCTCACTGTCTTTGTCTAACAGTATTTAAGATGCAGTGGGGACATGGTTGCAAAGTTTGTTAGAGATTGACCCTTGAGGAAAGGAGGTGGCGACGTGCCCTCCAGTCTCCTCGTCGTTGTCATCTTCGTCTTCGTCATCGTCGTCCTCCTGATGATGTCTGTGTTTAGTGTTTTCATTCTCTTGGCTACTGAGCCTTCTGCCCTTTGTTCCTGTTCTCTGGTTTCCTGGGGGGAATGGGTGTTATCATTATTTGCTGACTTTTCTTCGAAAGCAAGAGATAGAGGAATCATGTCTACTCTACTTTCTAGCCCTTTAAAAGCTCTTATTCCTGACCTTATCTCTATTTGCTGTAAGTATTGTATTTTTATATAAAAACGCTGTGTATGTGTATGTATGATGTGTGTATGTATGTTGCATTTGTGTTCTGGCACATATATAGCAGTCAGAAGACAACTTTATACAATTATTTCTTTCTACCTTTATGTGGGTTCCTGGGCTCAAACTCAGGTTGCCAGTCTTTTTTGTGGCCAGAGCCCTTAACCATTGAGCTTACTTACCAGTGTCTTGTTAACCTACCATAAATGAATTATAGTTGAAGGTGAATTCAGTACCATTTTTCTTCTACTAATATCCTTCTCTCTGCCCCATCCCCACCTCCCAAGGTGCTCTTTTTTTTCTTTAAATAAAGATTTCATTTAAGTATATGAGTACACGGTCATGTCTTCAGACACACCAGAAGAGGGCATCAGATCCCATTACAGATGGTTTGTGAGCCACCATGTGGTTGCCGGGAATTGAACTCAGGACTTCTGGAAGAGCAGTCAGTGCTCTTAATGGCTGAGCCTGTTTGTTGTTGTGAGACATAGTTTCTCTGTGTAGCCCTGGCTGTCCTGGAACTCACTCTGTACACTAGGCTGGCCTTGAACTCAGAAATCCGCCTGCCTCTGCCTCCCAATTGCTGCCTGGCCCAAGGTGCATTCTTGTTACATATAGCCCACTCTCCAGCAGCACCTTAACCAGGGTTATATGCCTGGTTGTATGCCTGGTGGTATATACTTGGCATATTCCTGTAATTCCAGGACCTGGGAGGTGGAGGCAGGAGGTTTAAAGTCATTAATTTTCATTCACTATCTGTTGAGTTTCCAGTCAGCCTGCAATATATTAGACTAGCACTTTTCTTTTCTTTTCTTTTCTTTTCTTTTCTTTTCTTTTCTTTTCTTTTCTTTTCTCTTCTTTTCTCTTCTCTTCTTTTCTTTTCTTTTTTTCGAGACATGGTTTCTCTGTATAGCCCTGGCTGTCCTGGAACTCACTCTGTAGACCAGGCTGGCCTGGAACTCAGAAATCCGCCTGCCTCTGCCTCCCAGAGTGCTGGGATTACAGGCGTGTGCCACCACAGCCCGGCAGACCAGCAGTTTTCAACCTGTGAGCTAAGACCCATTTGGGGGCATGGGTCAGATGACCCTTTCGCAGGGGTCCCCTAAGACCATTGAAAACCACAAATATTTATATTATAGTTTGTAACAGTAGCAGAATTAAACCAGCAATGGAATAATTTTATGGTTCGGGTTACTACAGCATGAGGAACTGTATTAAAGGGTCACAGTGTTATGAAAGTTGAAAGCTCCTGCATTAGACTGTCTCAAAACATCAACAAAGAGAGGCTGAAACAGCCACCTGTCAACTCCCCCCCCCCACCCCACCCCCCCGAGCCAGGCTACTAAAGAAGCTTGGGTTTTTCTGAGTGTGCATGTGTTTTTATTTGTTACTTTATTTCAATATCAGAATGGGAATAAAGTGCTAGGAAGATTGGTAAATTTGAAAAGAGCAGAGGTAAGCAGATAGGAACGTTTGAAATAAAACAGTGGAGGGCAGTGACTCAGCAGACTGCTTGGAATTATGGAGTAGGAAAACACCAAGAAAGAAGATAGGGAATCCCAAGTGTGTGCTGTGGAGGGAAGGGGGTATGGGGAGCCTTAGAGAAACATGAGTCCTCAGGCGGGGGAGGAGCTGCGTGGAGTGGAAGGCTTCTGTTTCCCTTGTCTTACCTGTCATGACAAATAGAAGAGTGGGCGCCCTGGTGGGCAGGAAGGTTCTGGGTCTTCATAGGCGCTCTAGGAAGACGGTTCTAATCAGAGCCTAATCTTTGGTACACACTCATTGAATCCTTGATGACTCCCAGGCAGCAAAGCACTTGTAGTGCCGGACTCCTGAGTGTGGTCTGACGTAACTCAGCGTTCACATTGACACTTTCCAAACACAGACATGGCGTTTTTGGCTCTTGTGTTCATTTGGCAAGAAGATAAGCCTGCTGGTGAATGGATCAACTCTGTTTACATTTCTCTTGCTGGGTGGATACTTCTTGCTGGGGATTAATTACAGAGGAAACTATTTAACCATCTCTCTGCTCTTTGTATCTAATAAGATACATTTTGTCTTTTCTTTGCTACATTTGTGCCTAGGTTGTGCCTTAGCTTCTGATTTGATGTGACTTAAATGTATCTAGTCTTTAGAGAGAGTTGGGCACCAGATTTTCCCAGAAGAAGGCATTTCCTGCACTAAAGACAGGGATGAGGTTTGAAGAGTTTACTGTTCTGTTGCTATCTGGTGTTACCTTCCTTAAAGGGGTCCTTAACTCAGGCTGTTGCTCAGGTAGGGAGTGTTGACTCGGGGTGTGTGTGTGTGTGTGTGTGTGTGTGTGTGTGTTTCTCACTGTGAGCCATTCATTATCTCCGAGCCTCTGTGTTGTGTGGTGTTGGTCTTCGGAATGAATTACTTTCATCTGCTGCTTCTGCCACCAGTAGTATGAGTCCTTTGGTACTGTGTTTTGGATCATGGGTGCGCACGTGCTTATTCTAATGCTGCAGTCAGTGCTGCGCTGCGCTGCGGAGAGCCATGCCCTCAGCCCCATTCTCACCTGCATTTCCTCACTGGTGTTTCCTCTGTGGAGTGCTGGGGATGGAACCCCAGGGCATCACACATATGTGCTACATAAGCATTCTGCTACAGAGCCACATCTCCAGCTCCCTTCTGGTTATATTCCTGGGACAGGGTTGCAGTATGTGACCTGACTGTTCTAGAACTTGATGTGTAGACCGGGTTGTCTTCGTGCTTCTCTTTCTTGATGCTGGGATTAAAGATGGGTGCTCCAACCCCCTTTTAAGAACTTGTAAATGAGTTTGAAAATGTTTTTTCCTCATTAGCCTCTGCTTCTTATTTAACCTGATACCTTCAACAGGATATTTCAGTTGAATTCTCTTAAGCTTTTTGTTTGCTTTGTGGACTGGGGTTGAAGGCCCCGTGTCCCATGCTGTCCTGGGAGGCCTCCATGTTGAATATGAAGATGGATAGCCGCTTCCTTTACTTCCTGCCAAGTGGGATGCGGAAGGGTGAAGTCAGGCTACTTGGAAGAAGCATGGTGGGCGCACAGTGGGCACTGATTGTGGGTGGCATTGTCTTCTCTACAGTGAGTCAGAAATCCTGCACCACGAGAAGCAGTACGAGCCATTCTACTCGTCCTTTGTCGCACTGTCCACACACTACATCACCACGGTCTGCAGCCTCAGTGAGTACACCTGCTCTGGTACCCTGGGGTGGGACTGGGTAGGCTGGGGCTAGGGAATCTCTCCTTGAACAATTTGTTAAGGAAATTTTGTTTCAGCAAACTCTTGGGACGTTCATCTGTGAATGAGGCAGCTGGTGGTGTGTGTGTGTGTGTGTGTGTGTGTGTGTGATTGAGAGAGAGTTTGTGTGTGTATGTATATGTGTGTGTCTGTCTGTCCCCGCCCTTTTCCTGCTCTAGGAGGGAGGGTAGAGCCCTCCTCACCTGGGCCAGCCACAGGGACTTGCAAAGCTGCTGGTTTTGTCACCTGCCTCATAGCTGTGGTATTAGCCCATTTTCTGTTAATCAAAAGCACTTTATTTTCCTGCCATTTCCATTTTAATTTATGTGATTCTATGCTTGCTTGCCCTTTCTGTTTTTTTAGAGATTTATTTTCATTTTTAGTCGTGTGTGTGTGTGTGTGTGTGTGTGTGAGTATGTGCACAGGAGTGCAGTTGTTCTTGAAGGTCAGAAGGGGGTATTGGGTTCCCTGAAGCTAGAGTTACAGGGGGTTGTGAGCCGCCTGCTGGGACTGCTGGGACTCAAATTTGGGTCCTCTGCAAGAGCAGCACACACTGTTAACCGCTCAGCCATCTCTCCAGCCTCTCTTTATAGATAATATTTTTTATTCTTTGAAACCTTCATGCATATATTTAGAGTGTATATGTATACACATACATATGTATGTATAGATACTTCAGCCCGTCGTCCCTGTATCCCCCCCAACACACCCCCTTCAGACTTCATGTTCTTTTTAAGTTTTAATAGCTAACTGAGTCAGTCAGTGCTGCCTGGATGCACACAGGTGTGGGTCCTTCACTGGGGCATGGGCAGCCTGCCAGAGACCACACCAAAGAAAATTGACCCTCCCTCACCATCTATAAGTTATCAATAATTCTTGAGCTATGATTGAGGCTTCATGAGTCCTGCATGCATACATGCATACATGCATGCATGCATTCATTCATTCATTCATTCACTGACTGAAACTTTTGACCCAGACTGGTTTAGAGCTCACTAAGTAGTCCAAGCTGGCCTGGAACTTGCTTGGTGTCAGAGCATTTGTACCTGTGGAAGATTGATTCATTGAGGGGATGCTGGTGGGTAATGACGTGGGCTGGCTCCCACTGAGGCGGTTTCTGCTCCTCATTGGTTTGGGTGTGCATATGAAGCTCTTGTCTTAGATAAGAGATTGTGACCTTTGCTCCCCATTTGCTGAATTTTTCCACCCTTAAAGTGACCAAGTTTGATCATACATTATTTCAGGATCTTCACACTTTTCAGTTCTGATGAACTCTTATTGCTCACTTAATAATTTGTTAAGCAGCTGAAAACAGCCTGTAAAGTTGCTTCTGAATAACTCTCCAGTCAGGTTTGTTATGAGCTCTGGCCAGCTTCTGGAAGCAACTGCAGGTCTTGCATAATGTCACTTAGCGCCTGTGACAAGGAGAGGTCATTCTAGTGGCCAACAACATGAACTTACGAGGCAAACCTCCAGGACTTCACTGTCATTGTTTAACTCTAGGTAGTTCAGCTGTGTGTGCTTCAGTTGCTCTTCTGTTATACAGATGAAAGTGAGGAAGGGTGTGGTGGTGTGTGTCTGCAGTCCCACCGCTGGGGAACGGGGGGTGGGGGTGGGGTGGGGAGGTGGATCTGGAGTTCAGGAGCCCTGGGCTACATAGGGAGTTTGAGGCTAGCCTGTAGGATCTATTGAGACTCTGTCTCAAAAACAAAGAAGGGCTAGAGAGGGCAAGGTACTTAGGAGCACCTGCATCCATTTGCCGTCTCACAACCACGCCTAACTTCAGTTCTAGGAGATTTGGTCCTATTATGACCTCTGGCACTAGGCATCTACATGGTACTGTGTGTGTGTGAGTGCATATATGTGTGTGTGTGTACAGAAACACTCAGAAACACAAAATAAATAACCTAAAATATGGTGGGAGAGAATGCTCATCTCTCTTACAGAGTGGGCTAAGGATTAGCTGAGCGGAAGCATTTGAGGTGCAGGAAGTGCAGTGTGTCTCTGTTACGGTTATGTTAATTCTAGTGAACACTAGACCAGTGGATGGCTGAGCAGCTGGCCCTTGTCATCCAGCGGTGACAGCTGCCGACAGTGCTGACCTTGGCTAAGCTAGTGCTTGCTCTGTTGCCTTGTTGAGTGTGAGACTGAACTGTTGGCCTTAAGTGACTATTCTTGCTTCCCAGTTCCCCGGAACCAGCTTCAGTCGGTGGCAGCTGCCTGTAAAGTCCTCATTGAGTTTTCCCTCCTGCGTCTGGAGAACCCTGATGAGGCATGTGCTGTATCCCAGGTGAGAGCAGAGTCTCTGTTTCTGGCCCTTATTTTAAAAACAGTTGGAAGTATGGGAACTGATGGGTGGATGGATGGTATCAGGCAGAAGAGGATAAACCTTTCCCGAGGCTGGCAGATAGTAATTATTTGTGGGCCATGCCACGTCTGTTGCAGCTTGCCAGCAAAAGGCTTTATATTGCAAACCCTCGGGTTGGAGGGAGCATTGGGGAAGTGAGTGATGCACGTAATTGGACTTCATTTCCATGGACCAGCACTGGGTATAGTTTACCAGCGGTGGACAGGCTAGAGGCTTTCCCAAGAATCGAGTTTCCGTATGTGCAAGCAGGAAGCAGAGAGAAGGATGTGTAATTGACAGGGCGGCGGGCTTGAAGGAACGGGCCCTGGTTTTACTCTCTGCCTGGCTGGTTGTTGCCATGTGGGATGGAGACGTCAAGCTACTGTGCTGTGTGTGATTAAGGCTCGTCAGGGATCCATTTGTTTTAGGGCTTTGTGTTTTTATAAGAGTTAATCATAGCCTCAAGTTGAAAACAGGAAAAACCGATTCACTCTGAGAATCAGACTGGTTTGCCAACAGCTTAGAGCTTGACGGCCATCAGTTTGGGATCTTCACTTTGGCGCTTTTCACTGAAATTTCATTCTCCCCACCTCTACCCTCCCTTCTGGAGGCCCCAGGGATTGAACCCTGGGCCAGGTGCATGCTAGCCAGTTGCTCCAGCCCCGCACCACACTCCCAGCCCTTCCTTCGCATGGCAGTTACCTGTGGGAACTGACCCCATACTAGGTAGAATCCCCAAAGCATAGAACTTTCTAAAAGACATATGTGACTATGTTTTATTTTCAGAAACACTTGATTCTGCTGATAAAAGGCCTGTGCACTGGCTGTAGCCGACTAGACAGAACAGAGATTATCACCTTTACAGCAATGATGAAATCCGCCAAGCTTCCGCAGACAGTGAAGACGCTTTCAGATGGTGTGTGCCCTGCACACCTGGCTCCATGTCACCTCTGTGGCCACCGCTGCCTTCTGGGGTACTCTTCTCATCCTCCCCCATTTTCTGTTTCTGAATTTTATAGTGGAAGACCAGAAAGAGCTGGCCTCACCAGTAAGCCCCGAGCTAAGGCAGAAGGAGGTACAGATGAACTTTTTGAACCAGCTGACCTCAGTGTTTAACCCTAGAACCGTACCATCTCCTCCCACTAGTCCACAGGCTCTGGTGAGTTCTTTTGCCCGAATAGCCTCATGTGTTAAGATGATAGAACTGGGAAAAGATTGTGTTTTATGTTTTACTTAAAAGATACACATACCATTTTGGTCAGGGGCAGACTATATACATGATGGCAGATCTATAAAACTTTATTGTCTAGTGACCTGAGGACATCTTGGTTTGTGTGAGTTTACTCAGATACTTACACAATGACAGATTCATTCAGTGAGGCACTTCTTGGAATATATTCCTGGTTAAATGACATTTCTGTGCATGCTTCAGTGGAAACATCATACAAAACAAATCATACAAAGTGAAACAGATGTGCTCCCATCTTCCTTTGCATGGTCTGCACCATGGCGTGCTGGCCTTCGTTTTGTGCTCTATTGAGGCAGGTGCACAGGAGCGTGCGCTGTTCTCCTCACTAGGCGCCACTCTGTGCCTGATGGAAAACAGACCGTTTCTGAGCCATGTCTCGCTCTGCTTTTCTTGCCATTTCGTCTGGGTCAGTGGAGTTTCCCACATGTAGCTGGATGTGCGAGCATACCCACGGAGCTGCCTTCCTGTACCTGGTGGGTGCTCAGCAGCAGGCAAGTGTCGTGATCGTGCCTGTGTTCCTCTTCAGGTGGAAGGGGAGAGTGAGGAGCAGTCCCCCGCAGACCAGGCCTCTGCTGCCAAGACCAGGAGTGTGTTCATAGCTCAGAATGTGGCTAGCCTGCAGGAGCTTGGTGAGAGCCTGTCTGCTCTTAGAAAAGGCTTGCCCGTGCCTCTCCTTGGGGAGGGGTGCCAGCCTTCTGCTAGCGGCCCGATAGAGAACCTGCCTCTGTTAATCCAGGGGGCTCCGAGAAGCTGCTCCGAGTATGCCTGAACCTGCCCTACTTCCTGCGCTACATCAATCGCTTTCAGGATGCTGTGGTGGCCAATTCCTTCTTCATCATGCCTGCGACAGTAGCCGATGCCACCGCTGTTCGGAATGGGTAAGGTGCTCTTTGACCTCACACTTACACATTCTAACCCGAAGGAATGCGACTGGCTAGTCTTCGCCTGTGCTGGTTTCCTTAGGAGACCACAGAGGGGCGTGTTCTAGGGCCCTTGCTGATGGCCTCTGCTGTCTTCCAGTTTTCACTCACTGGTGATTGATGTGACCATGGCCTTGGATACCCTGTCCCTGCCTGTGCTAGAACCCCTCAATCCTTCTCGTCTGCAAGATGTGACAGTGCTCAGTCTCAGCTGTCTGTATGCAGGTGAGAAGTTATCGTGTTCATTTTACTGCTTTTTCAGCCCAACATGGATTTGATTTGAGGAAGCTGTGAGACTCCTGAGATCTCAGTTTCTTCTTCCTTGCCTCTCTTCCTTTGGAGACCATCTAATATCACATGTAGGCCAAGGAAAGTCATTACAGGATCTAAATGATCTGCTGGTCTTGACATGTGTGTGTGTGTGTGTGTGTGTGTGTGTACATTTGTATACAGGTGTGTGAACATATGTACATGGGCTTGCATGGGTGCATGTGTATGCACAGTTGTGTGTGTATCTGTGCACATATGTGTGGGTATATGTGGAGACCAGAGGTCAACTTTGGGTGTTGCTTCTCAGGAGCTGTCCATGTTTCTTCTTTCGGGCTTGAGACAGTCTCTTACTGTCTAGAAGCTCACCAAGCAGGCTGGCCAGCAAGCCCAGGGATCCACACGTCAACCTCCTCAGTTCCAAGATTACGAACACGCCCCACTTCTGCCTGACTTTCTTCTTTTTTTTTTTTTTTTTTTTTTGGTTTTTCAGAGACAGGGTTTCTCATTTCTGGCTGTCCTGGAATTCACTCTGTAGACCAGGCTGGCCTCGAACTCAGAAATCCTCCTGCCTCTTCCTCCTGAGTACTGGGATTAAAGGCGTGTGCCACCATACCCTGCCCTGATTTTCTAAACTGGGTTCTAGGGCTGGAACTCAAGGCCTCATTTGTACACTGCATGCACATCACTGACGGCCATCTCTGCCAAAACTTGTCCTGTGCTTGCTTGATTTCATAGTGTTTGAAGTCACTGTATACTGTCTGAGACCCCATGGCTGTGCATCTGTCCAGATGAGCAATGCTGGAGGACAGAGAGCCAAGTACAGTAACGTAGGCAGTGCCAGAGGGCGCGGGGAGACGCGGGGACTGTTTGGGTGCAGATCAAGGAGAGCTTGAGTGTTGCTGTGAGATTAGATTTGAGGATAGCTTCATGGGCAGGTGGTGTCTGGAGTCATGTTTCCATAGAGTCCCTTTCCTGCTGTTAACCAGGCTGTGGTGGAAGTGGGGCCTGACAGCTGCTGTGTGTGCGCGTGCACGTGTGTGTTTTCATTCAGGTGTCCTTGCCTTCATGAGTACATGTAGAGCCAATCAGTGTTCGGTATTTTACTTTATTGCTATCTACCTTTTTAAAGAAGATGTTTATTTTATGTCTATGATTACATCGACTGCATATATATACATGCATCTATAATTTATGTGTATATCTATTACAGATATGTACACATATGCACCATGTGCATGCCTGTGCCACGGATCTCCTGGTACTGGAATCACAGGCAATTATGCGTGACATGGGGTGCTGGGAATTGAGCCTGGGTCCTCTGGAGGAGCATCTGATGTGCTTAACCACTGAGCTATTTTTCCAGCACCCTGCTTTTTTTATAATAAGATTTATTTACTTAGTGCGTATTTTTATGTATTTCTCCCAAGTGCTAAAGGCAATTGTGCATTTCCACACCTGACCTTAGAGGTTCTCTTAAAGGAATCTGAACTGAGTGGGTACCACATGGCTTCCATGTGTGTCATTTTCCATTTATGATATCCTACTGATAATTGATCCATTTGTTACACTAATAGAGTCCTACTGACACATATGAACTAGTCTGTAGGGGTGTGTGTGTGTGTATGTTTGTATGGGTGTGTCCCTGTGTGCCTTCCTCTCATTGCTGGCTCTCCCAGTGAACTCATGGCTCCTTGTTTTGCATAAACTAGCTGGCTTGTGAGCTCCCAGAGCCTGCCTGACCCTGTCCCCTCTGCTCTGGGCTTGCAGACCTGCACTGCCGTGCCAGGCTTTCCACGGGTGTCGGGGATCTTTATTCCGTCCTCATGCTTTAACAGGCACTGTTCCCCACACTGAGTAGCTCCCCACTCTCCACAGGTCTCTTGTGTGTGCTGGGGCTCAGGTCTTCACAGGTGTATGACGTCATGTGTTTACTCTTACCATAGCAAACAGAACGGTCACTGCCCCAGATCCCCTGTGCTGCTGCTTTTCTCTCATTTCTCCCCCACCCTTTACAACTACTGTACTTACTGCCCATGGTGTTCTGGCATCAGCATGTTGGATATATTTCACTCTGGCTTCTTCTACTAGCAATGGTCATTTAAGGTTCCTTTGTGGCTTTTCTGTCATTCTGTCTCATTCAGGGGTGTGTGTGTGTGTGTGTGTGTGTGTGTGTGTGTGTGTGATGTTGGTGATTAAACTCAAGGCCTCACTTTTGCCGGGCCTGTGTGTTATACTCCTGTGTTTGTATATGCAGCCTTTATACTCTTTATTTAAGAAGTGGTAGTCCAGTTGCCCATGCTGCCAGGCTTGTGAGGTTGCTGCCTATTGCAGCAGACTCCTCAATATTGCGATGTAACTGTGCCGCGCCTGGCTTTGTCTGTCACCTTGAGGGACAGCTTGCTTGCTTCCCTTTGTTGGCAGTTCTAACTGGAGCTTCATCAAATGCTCATGTGCAGCTTCCTGCATGCAGTGGGTCGGTTGCTCCTTTGGGGGAGGAGCTGGAGTGGAGCTGCTGGATTATGAGGCAGCACTGTGCTTACCCGTGCCCTTTGTATGACAGCACTGTGCTTACCCGTGCCCTTTGTATGACAGCACTGTGCTTACCCGTGCCCTTTGTATGACAGCACCGTGCTTACCCGTGCCCTTTGTATGACAGCACCGTGTTTACCCGTGCCCTTTGTATGACAGCACCGTGCTTACCCGTGCCCTTTGTATGACAGCACTGTGCTTACCCGTGCCCTTTGTATGACAGCACTGTGCTTACCCGTGCCCTTTGTATGACAGCACTGTGCTTACCCGTGCCCTTTGTATGACAGCACTGT
The DNA here is from genome assembly GCA_964023405.1 of Apodemus agrarius. Taxonomy (NCBI): domain Eukaryota; kingdom Metazoa; phylum Chordata; class Mammalia; order Rodentia; family Muridae; genus Apodemus; species Apodemus agrarius. The sequence goes on along the minus strand of OZ030009.1, from coordinate 16,869,895 downwards.
GCTTACCCATGCCCTTTGTATGACAGCACCGTGTTTACACGTGTGCTTTGTATGACAGCACTGTGCTTACCCGTGCCCTTTGTATGACAGCACTGTGCTTACCCGTGCCCTTTGTATGACAGCACTGTGCTTACCCGTGCCCTTTGTATGACAGCACCGTGTTTACACGTGTGCTTTGTATGACAGCACCGTGTTTACCCGTGCCCTTTGTATGACAGCACCGTGTTTACCCGTGCCCTTTGTCTGACAGCACCGTGTTTACCCGTGCTCTCTGTCTGACAGCACTGTGCTTACCCGTGCCCTTTGTATGACAGCACCGTGTTTACCCGTGCCCTTTGTATGACAGCACTGTGCTTACCCGTGCCCTTTGTATGACAGCACCGTGTTTACCCGTGCTCTTTGTATGACAGCACCGTGTTTACCCGTGCTCTTTGTATGACGGCACCGTGCTTACCCGTGCCCTTTGTATGACGGCACCGTGTTTACCCGTGCTCTTTGTATGACAGCACCGTGTTTACCCGTGCCCTTTGTATGACAGCACTGTGCTTACCCGTGCCCTTTGTATGACAGCACCGTGTTGACACGTGCCCTTTGTATGATAGCACTGTGTTTACCCGTGCCCTTTGTATGACAGCACTGTGCTTACCCGTGTCCTTTGATGATAGCACCGTGTTGACACGTGCCCTTTGGAGTTCTTGGAGAAATCAGATTACAAAGTTGTTTGTGGCTAGGGTGTCCCACCGTTCTGCGTGGGTCCGAGGCGCCCTCCCAATTGGATTGTACCATCCTTCCAGGTGTGAGTGTGGCTACCTGCACGGCCATTCTTCACGTGGGCGGTGCCCAGCAAGTGCGGACAGGGTCCACGAGTGCCAAAGAAGACGACTATGAAAGTGATGCAGCCACGATTGTTCAGAAATGTGTAAGTCAGGTGTCTGCAGTCCCCACACCCCTTCCCTGGACAGTGTTTCTACGAGGGACACGGCCTCGGTGCTTGGCATATTTGTTTCCATACATGCTCCCCCTTCCTGTGGAAAACACAGTAGGTCTGTGGCAGCCGTAAGCCATGGAGGATTGGCATTTACTCTGTAAACCATGGAGGGCTTATTGGATGCTGGTGTATTTTTAGGCTGGACTTAGCAAACAGTGTTTTGCAGTAAGTGCATAGAAAGAATTAGTTGCCATGGAAAGCCAGCTGATGCAGGGCTGTATGTGTGAGCACTCTAAGAAGGTCTCATGCTCTGAGGAAGGTGCAGGCAATGCCCCATGAGGTCAGAAAGTGGTGGCAGTAGTTCGCCAAGTGACCTGCAGACAGTTACACTTCTTCCAGTAGAGCTGCCTCAGGTAGGGTTTAGATTTGTGATGAAGACCTAACCTGCTCAGACTGTATGCCTGTTTGTTTCCCGGGCAGCTCGAGATCTACGACATGATTGGACAGGCCATCAGCAGCTCCCGCCGCGCCGGTGGTGAGGTGAGAGGCGCCTGCCTGGGGTGCAGGTACTGTCTGTCTGGTGTGACTCTCTGCTGATGTCCACTTTTGTCCTTTCTCCACAGCACTTCCAGAACTTCCAGCTGCTGGGCGCCTGGTGTTTGCTCAACAGCCTCTTCCTCATACTGAGCCTCAGTCCCACAGCCCTGGCCGACAAGGGGAAAGAGAAAGACCCGCTGGCTGCCCTCCGAGTTAGAGACATCCTTTCTCGTACCAAGGAGGGAGTAGGTTCTCCCAAACTGGGGCCTGGCAAAGGGTATGTATGTGTCTGCCTGGAAGCCCTGTTTCTGAATGCTGTGCTGTGGCTCCTGTTTCATACCCCACATCGGGGCTTGGTTAGTGGCTGCTGTAGATGGTGGAGCGGCTGTGCATACTGAGCGCACTGTCCTGAGCATTAGAGCCAGCTGGTGTCTTCGTGTCAGAGGATTCTCCTTCCAGCCCTGTGACCTTCATAGCAAAAATAGTAATGGCCCTGGTCTCCTCGCTCTGTTTTCTTGTTCCAGCGTCTGGATAGGTCATGGTTGGTTTTAATCCCATTTCTTCATCTGTGACAAGGAGAAAGAATGTCTGGCAAGTTCAGATCAAAAGATGAGGTGTGCTTGCTAGGAAGTGGGTACCAGTGAATGCAATGTGTTGCTCAAACATTTCTTTAAATCAAGCATCGCTAGAGCCGTGTTTATTTTTGTAAATCATTTTATGTAGCCGGATGGTGGTCGCGCACTCCTTTAATCACAGCATTTGGGAGGCAGAGGCAGGTGGATTTCTGAGTTCGAGGACAGCCTGGTCTGCATAGTGAGTTCCAGGACAGCCAGGGCTACACAGAGAAACCCTGTCTCGCGAAAAACACCCCCCAAAAAAAAATCATTTTATATGCTTAGTTTTAATTATTTTAAGATTTATGTGTATTTTACCTGCATGCATAGATCTGTACCATGTATATGCCTAGTAACCACGGAAATTGGAAGAGTCAGGTCCTTTGGAATTAGCATTATGGGTGGTTGTGACTTCTGTGTGGGTGCTGGAATCATAGCTCCATCTTCTGCAAAAGCAACGGTGCTCTTAACTGCTGAGCCATCTCTCTTTATTTGTATGGGTGTTTCGCATATGTATGTATGTATGTATGTATGTATACTGTATGCATTCCTAGAGGATAGAAGAGGGCTTCAGATCCCCTGGATTCTAATTGCTAAGCTACCTCTCACTTCTGAACCTCTTCTTGTTTTTGTTTTGTTTTATCTTGTTTTGTTTTGAGATATGGTTTCTAATAGCCTAGCTGGCCTTAGGTTTGCCATGTAGCTGATGGCCTTCAGCTCCTGGTCCTTCTCCCTACCCTCCCAAGTACTAGGTTTTCCAGAAATCTGCCATTTCCCCATTTTGTCTTTTATTTGCTAAGGGAAGACCTAGCAGCCAGCAAGTCCATTATGGGTCATCACAAGTATTGTGAAGAAAAGAGGCCAGAGCAGGAGGCTGGCAGGAGCTGTGCTGTTTGGATAGGAATTGTTTAGGAGGAGGTGGAAGTAGAAGTATTTAGCATCAGTGGGACTCAGTGTGCCATCAGACATGTTCTGTGTGGAGCCAGAGAACCCGCTAAGCTAGGCGTGTTGTGCAGCCATGTGGACCTACACCTAGTTTTGAGACCCCAAGTGCCCATGTAAAATCTAGCACTGGAGAGGTAGAAACTCTCCCTGAGGAGCAACATCCAGGTGAGACCTTTGACCTGGATGCATGTTTCCTGGGTGTTTTTGGTGTGTGTGTGTGTGTGTGTGTGTGTGTGTGTGTATAGTGTGTGCATATGGGGCTGCTCCCTTTTGTTATGTGGTTCCTGAGGATAGAACTCCAGATTATTTGGCTTGGCAGCAAGCTCCTTTACCTTCTGAAGCCATCTTGCCAGCCCTTAAAAAAATACTTCTTTTAAAGTTTAATCATCATGTTTTGATAAACAGCTTTGAACTGATGTGAAACAGTGTGAAATAGTTTCATTTGGAAGGAGTTCTTGCTGTGAAGCCTGTTGATCCTGTGACAGTCCATACGTGGGCTTTGGGGTTAGTAAGCTGCAGTGCTAGGCTGTGTGTGTGTAGTAAGTAGTCTTTCCTCAGAGGGAAGTTTGTAGATCTGTAAAGGTCTAGGATGCCAGATTGGTAGACTAATGGCCATTTTTGAGGTTGTGATTCATTGTCAGTGGTTTTAAGGGCTGTGCTTCTGTTATTTGCATAGGCATCAGGGATTTGGGGTCCTCTCGGTGATACTGGCTAACCATGCCATCAAGCTGCTGGCGTCTCTCTTTCAAGACCTGCAGGTGGAGGCGCTGCACAAGGTGGGGAGGCCTGGTGTCCTTGGGGTGGTTGGTGGGGCTGCCTGGGGTGCTAACTACAGCATCGTGAGGGTTGTTGGTTGCCAGAATACTGGGACTAATCTGTTTTGATTTTGTTCTCATCAGGGCTGGGAGACAGATGGTCCCCCTGCAGTCCTGAGTATTATGGCCCAGAGCACCTCCACACAAAGGATTCAACGGCTGATTGACTCTGTCCCGCTGACCAACCTGCTCTTGACTTTACTTTCAACTTCGTACAGAAAGGTGGGTGGGAGCCATTACCCAGTTGGGGTAAAGCTGATCTGGACTGTGAGGCTTACGGATCCGGACTATGCTGGTGGTTTTGGAAAGGCGTCCTCCCTAGGCTTTTCTCCTCTTCCTGTCGCCCCTTCCTATGGTCTCTGCTGCCTAAGCTGAACTTGCATTCCTGCACACAGCTGATCCTCCTGCGTTAGCCTCTGGATTACAGGCACATGATGTCACTGTACTGTACCCAGCTTGACAGAGTAGTTTGTGGAACTTTGGAAGCGGTTATTGATTACCAGCTGCTGACCCTGTAGTCCGTGGTGACGCACCTGAAGCAGAAGTATGGAGGTCACTGCAGTTCCCGGCCCGTCTCTGGGCTCATGTGCCCGCACCCTGTGTTCCCTAGGCGTGTGTCCTGCAGCGGCAGAGGAAGGGCTCCATGAGCAGCGACGCCAGCGCCTCCACCGACTCCAACACCTACTATGAGGATGACTTCAGTAGCACGGAGGAGGACAGCAGCCAAGGTAGCCAGAGAGACCGCTCCATCCTTGGGCTTCTCTACCCTTGCTTTTATGTGCTGTTCAAGAGCAGCTTGAGGGGCAGGGAGTGGTGGAAAGTGCTTGCCTAGAGTGCATGACCCTGGGCCAGATCCCCTGCACCCCATACACCAGCTGGTGTGCTAACACACACCTGGAACCCCAGCACTAGGGAGACAGGAGGGGAGGCCGTGCTCAGGGTCATTACTGATGTGCTTTACTGAGTTGGAGGCTAGCCTGGGCTAGAGAGCAGGCGTGAGAGCATGGAGAGTGAGCCGAGTGCAGAAGGTTAAATGTTAATGGCTGCTCTCTGTCAGTCCCATGTAGCTCTTCATTTCCTTCAGCTCTTCATTTGTTCACGTTTGCTCTGTGGTTGACCTATGCTGGGACCTCTGTCCTCCCTGCACAGGTCAAAAGGCCATGTGGCAGGGGTTTGGTTTAACCGGCGACTTGTAGCTGAGGAGCCCTTGGGGAGGAGCTGAAGATGGATGTGTAGAGGGGATGGTCTCAGGTTTTGTTTTTTTTCCCTTCCCATGCTCGAGTTTGTGGAACAGTGTGAAACACCAAGGGGTATGATTCTTACCGTCTTGGGTGTGCAGCTCTCATAAATGTGTGGCCCCTTTGCAGGCAGGCAGATAAGAGGCAATGGTTTCTCTTCTGTTGTTGGGCCCTTTAAGAAATCAGTCTTACTGCATTGTAACCAGTGTGTAATGAGATGGAAGCCCTTGTGTATCTGTTTAGATGTCATGACAGATTGACAGGGTTAGTCCCCGTCCTCAGCATCAGAATTTCCTGAGACCTGTGACCCCAGCAGTTACAGACACCAGGTTCCTACTCATAAAATTGCTGTTTTGTGACATACTATTTCTCTCCAGATGATGACAGTGAGCCTATTTTGGGGCAGTGGTTTGAGGAGACCATCTCTCCCAGTAAAGAAAAAGCTGCACCTCCCCCTCCTCCACCGCCCCCTCCCCTGGAGAGCTCTCCTCGGGTTAAAAGCCCCAACAAACAGGCGTCCGGTGAGAAGGGCAACATCTTGGCCAGTCGCAAAGACCCCGAGTTGGTAAGAGTGGTTTCTGAGGCTCCGTGGGAGGGATTGCTTGAGTAGAGTGAGTGGTTGAGTTGACAAGCAGCTGTCGTCTGAGTTAAAGGATTTATTTATTTACCTGCAGTACTGAGATCTGTCCAGTAGTAATCACGTCGCTAAATAGCATGCTTCCGGTACTAACAGTTATTAGCACAGTCTCTAGGAATAAATAGCTAGGCGATTTGAATCTTACTGGTTCTGGGCCAGAATCTGAATGTCTCCTTGTTGGGGAGTGACTGTGCTTGCCCTGCAGGGTGTTGAGAAAGGGTGTTTTGAAAGCCTCTAGCATAGGTTCTGCGCATTATAAATGTTTGCTTAATTGATTCAACCAGCATTTATTGAGTATCTTCTGTATTTCCGCCCCTACTCTGCTAGTTTGTCAGAGTAATGAGTTTCATTATGACATTCCCACTGGAAGAACTAAGTGATAGCCTTCACTTCTGGCATGGAGGCGCTGGGCTTGTGCGATTCTGTTGAGTTTAGGGTTGGCAGAAGCATTGTCCCGCATGGCACTGTTCTGAGCTGTCTCTGTCCTTCAGTTCTTAGGCCTGGCTTCCAACATCCTGAACTTTATCACGTCCTCCATGCTGAACTCTCGCAACAACTTCATCCGGAATTACTTGAGCGTCTCCCTTTCCGAGCACCACATGGCCACCCTGGCCAGCATCATCAAGGAGGTGGACAAAGATGGACTCAAGGGTCAGTGGACAGGCTGGGTGCTGCTGCAGGGCACTTGGGGTTCCCAGTTCCCGAGTAACTGTCTCCTTCTCTCTGCAGGGTCATCAGATGAGGACTTCGCTGCTGCCCTCTATCACTTCAACCACTCCCTGGTGACTTCCGACCTACAGTCCCCGAACTTGCAGGTTGGTGTGCGTCCTTGCTGCCCAGGAGGGAGCGCTCCATGCTTTCCCTGGGCCGTGGAGGCTACCGTCACCGGAGGGTGCTTTGTCCTTCCTCTCTGCTGGGTAGAGCTGTGCCTGGGGGTTCTGTGTTGCCCATGCAGAGGTTGGGATCTATGGAAGAAAAAGATGTTCTTTCCCCCAAGTCATGAAGATTAAAGGAAGAAAACAGATAAACGCCCAGTGCTTCTCATAGTAGACAGTAGGTGGTACTCACCAAAAGCCATTTACAAAATATGGTTGATAAATGTTCACCCGTCTTTTGGGGAAGTACAAAGTAAAAGGTACATTCTGGGAGCATTCGGGTCACAAGAGACATGCTCTCCTTTGCAAACTATCACCAAAACTGGGGCCAGGCCAGGCGGTGGTGGCGCATACTTTTAATTCCAGCACTTGGGAGGCAGAGGCAGACGGATTTCTGAGTTCCAGGACAGCCAGGGCTACACAGAGAAACCCTGTCTCGACAAACAAAAAAACAACAACAGAAAAAGAAGCTAAGTATGTGACCATGCAAGCACCATTCTCCCTCTGCACCAAAGAAGGTGGTGGTCTCAATTCTAAGTCCTTATTTTTTTTAGTTTCATGTGTATCTATAATCTCCAAACTAAGCCCAGCTTTAGCTTGCAGTGATTGGCCTTCTGTGCCTGTGCGCTTTCCTTTCTTCTTAGTGTCAGTGGCGCAGTGCCTGGCTGGGTCTGTGGTGGGGTGTCTGGAGCCTGTCCTTACACTGCTCGCCGATTAATACCCATTGTGCTTGCGCGGTGCCGCCTGATGCATCTCCGCTTCCACTGAGGTACACCCAGTTGTGCCCTGGCTCATTGCATTCCAGATGTTGCTATGGTCTTTCTTACTTGTGTTGCCTGTTAATTGTGGAGGAGACTGGTTCTCCGGGGTTGTCACTTGGAGTAGAATTGCCGGCTCACACGGTGTGAGCAGAGCCCATCAGACCACACTGTTGTTTCACTCCAACCAACAAGATGTCAGGTCTTGTGGATTCACATCCTTTTCTCATATTTGGTAGCATTTGTGTTTTGATAACTTGGTTTGTTTTTATTAAGACTAGACTTCTCTGTAGTTTTGGTTGACTTGGGACTTGATACAGCCTAGCCTGGTTTCAAACTCTGTGCAATCCTCCTGCATTAGCCTAGGATTATAGGCACGTGTCATTGCACCCAACTGCTAACTTTTTGTAATGAACAAAGTTAGTTTTTCCTAATCTTTACTTACAGTACCCAGAGATTCCTGAGGTGATTGTTAAGAATTCACATTCCGGGTCAGGGCAGGCAGCTCAGTGGCTTAGCCCTGGTCTTGATCCCAGCACCACGGACTAAAGGATGGTTTCCTCTGGATCCTTCTTTTGGTGCCATATCATCAGGTGGATCTCCAGTAGTTTGACCTGAGACTATTTTGAAAGTTTGTCTGTTAACTGTTAATTATTTCAGCACCTAATGCTTAGAAGCCTGAGCAGGAGGATTGCAAATTCAAGACTATCCTCAGCAACATTGTGAGGCTCTAATCTCAAACATCCAAAAAAAAAAAAAAAAAAAAAAAAAAAACCAATTATTTCCACAGATAACAAATGTACTGTATCTTAGGGGCTTGTATTCCTAAAAATCTCCCAAAGGGATACCATCTAGGAAGATATTAGAAAAAGTTAAAATTTCAGAATCCTAAACTCTTTGAGATATTTCTTAAAGTTTTGTTTGTTGTTTAAAAAGAGAGTTGTGAAGATTATTAATACTTGCCTACTGTTAGGAGGAACGTGTTGTTGGGCAGGAAGGAAGTGTCAAACAAGTAGGGAGAGCACTGGTTGGTGTGGCCTCCCTCCCAGGCTGTCTGAGGCGGGCCTGCCGGAGTGCTCAGCTGCTTCCCCAGATGGGAGGTTATTGAGGGAAGCTTCAGCGTTCATACTGTCTCGTCCTACCTAAGCTTGTCCAGAGACTAGAGATGAGATGCATTTCTCTGGCGAGCTGGAGTCCCTAGGCCTCTGGTTGCAATGCTGCCCTCAGCAGTTGAGAGGGGACTGCGGGCTTGTGCCCACTGCTGACCACAGGGTGGAGGGAATCCCCAGGCCTCATGCCATTCCCTCTGTTTGGGACTGTAAGTTCTGTAAACAGCTCTGCTGTGACTGTAGGAAGTGAAGGGTGCCTTGCCTCACCTGTCTGCCACCAAATCCCTCTACATGGGCTTTGTAGAGGAGTAAAATATGAAGCATTTTTGTCCAGTTCTGAATTAAAAGTAGAAAGCTGTGCCTTGAACTTGCTCTTCAGCGGTCAGAAAGTTAAAGGACTCCTGTTCTTACTGAGACCCATAACCCGTTGTTACTTAGGGAAGAAATGAAAGCCTTGCTGATGACTTTCGTCCCCTTAGCATGGGGCGTTCCCTCTGGAGGGCTATGGAAAGGCTGCTCTTGGTGCAGCCCCTCTGCTGCTGTCCTAGGGTGTGGTTCAGACAGTCTGCTAAGGTCAGGTAAGGTCGTCCAAGCAGGGATCCCTTTCAGAATTGCCCCCTGCAATCGATGTTATTGGAATAAACCTACCTTCTCCATTCCATCCTGCATGTGGTCTCCAACGGTCTTCAGTAGTGCCGTGGAACACGGAGCCTCCACCCTTTGACTGCCTGCCAGGCTCGCTGGGAACTTGTACGCATGGCTCTTGGTGCCGTGCTTGTCCTGGGGTAACTGCATGGTGCTTAAAGATCTCTGGAGTTGGAATGATGGGTGCTGAATGTTGCATTTAGTTTGTCAGACTTAGAAATTTCTTCAAGCATGATTTGTCTTTCAAAGCTATATGGGAAATCAGGCCATTGTGCGGTGTTGGTTTAAGATCAGGCACATTTGGAGTGGTATGGCCGGGTACTTGTGTGGTGTTGATTGGCACCTGCTCGCTGTGTGTTTGCACTTAGTTGGACAGGAGGGATACTCGGCTGGGAGCAAGGACAGCCCTGCTGAGAAAGGCAGGCTGGCGGGCCACATCGCTCTACTCACCTTGCTTTATACTCGCCAGCCCCCCACTGAGGATGGCACCTGTCTGAGAAACTCGATGGAAATAAAGTTCACAGCCAGGTGTGCTGGCACATGCCTTTAATCCCTGAGTCCAGGGCCAGCAGGCTGTCAAAACAAAACAACAAAACACCCAGTCCTCTCTCTGCTGTGACATCTATTGGGCTTCCTTCTGGAGGTACCAGCCGTTCACATTATAGTCCTTTTGAAGCTATCTGACTCCACTGTCTCCAAGCTCTAGTCCGTTTTCAATAGGTGCTCTTGTCCAGCACCTAGTGTAGGCTCTGATTCAGCTGCAGGTGTGATTAGGGTTCATCTTACTTTTCTAATTTGTTGAACAACAGGATTTTTCTCCAGATCTCTTCTAGACACATACTGACATATGAAGCGTAGGTAACGTCCATAACCTTTTGACTTGTTCTGCATCTCTTTTCTCATGGTCTGCTGTGTTCTTTCTTTCAGAATACACTGCTCCAGCAGCTGGGAGTTGCTCCTTTCTCTGAAGGCCCTTGGCCCCTGTACATTCACCCTCAAGGCCTCTCTGTGCTGTCCCGCCTCCTGCTTATCTGGCAGCATAAAGCTGGAGCACAAGGTGACCCTGATGTCCCTGAATGCCTGAAAGTGTGGGACAGGTAAGGCCCTAACACAAAGTCTGTAGGTGATTGAGTACTGTTTTCAGGGGTCCAGAAGGGACCCTGTGTTTGGGAGGGGCAGAGAGGTGATGGGGGTGTTTGGTAGACAGCGTGGTCTGGCGGTTTGGTAGGTGCCTTCTATAGCCAGATTTAGTGATCTGATCATTGTCATTCAGAGCCCAGAGTCCAAAGATGACTAGTCTCCTGAAGGAGAAGGGCCAAGTGGCCTTTGGTTCGTGTGCTTCTGACAGGAGCCCACGTGGAGTGGCTTCCGACAGGAGCCCTTGCAGAGTGCCTTGCTGCTGTTCTTGGATAAATTTTAAAGAACTTGTTTCCTTGGGGGAAGCTAAGCTTAATCACCTAAATCCCCCTTAGATGGACTTTTTTTTTTTTTTTTTTTTTTTTGCCTGTTTTGTTTACATGGTTAGGCTTCAAAGCAGTTTGTTTTCCTAAAGGGCTTTGTTCTTCTATCCCTCAGCCCAGGATCAAATAGCTGTAATGTTTGATTTTCCAGATCACAGCCCTCTTTGAATGCCAGAGGGCCACTGTGTTCCTCATGGCACAGTCTTCAAGAAGGCTCTGGGAGCTAAGGATGGAGCACAATCTCTTTTCCAAAAGCCAAAGGACATGCAGACAGTTGGCTGTGCTCACTCCTTTTTGTATAAAGCTCTCTGACAAGTTCTTGAATATTATAGCATCTCCTTTCCCTCTCCCTTTCCTCCTGGGTCCTGCTGTGCACCCTCCCTGGCTTAGAACTCTGTGCCCGCGTGTGGACGTGTGTGTGTGTGTGTGTGTGTGTGTGTGTGTGTCGCTGATCACTTGTGTCACACCATTCTTGTAGAGGGCAGAGGGCAACTCATGCAGTTGGTTCTTATCATGTGAGGACCAAGGGGTGATAGGCTTGGTGGCGAGGGTCTTAACCCCACTGAGCCAGCTCGCTGGCCCACATCTGATTTTTTGGCTTCTCCGCACCAGTTTTGTTCTTTAACTTGTTCTCCTTGCAGCACGGGGTATTGAGGTCTTGGGGCTTTTCCGGGATCTGTCCTCCAGATGTGCTCCCCTTTTCTCTGCTCCAGGTTTTTGACTACGATGAAGCAGAGCGCCCTGCAGGGGCTGGTGCCCAGTGAGACAGAAGACCTGAACGTGGAGCATCTGCAGCTGCTGCTGCTCATCTTCCACAGCTTCTCTGAGAAGGGCCGCCGGGCCATCCTGACCATGCTTGTGCAGAGCATCCAGGAGCTGAGTGCCACCATGGAGGTGCAGATGCGCTCTGCGCCGCTGGTCCTGGCCCGCCTCCTCCTCATCTTCGACTACCTGCTGCATCAGTACTCCAAAGCCCCTGTGTATCTGTTTGAGCAGGTGAAGACCCACACCCTCTCCTTGCTCTCTGGCTGAGAGCTCCATTCTTGGCAGCAATAAGGTTTTATCTGTGGTTGTGAAGGCTTTATGGGTATGGCCGCCTAAGTCTCAGGGATTGGCCTTTCTGTTGGGCTGAAGTGCTGATTGGGTACTATTCTATGGCTGCTGGCTGTGCTCTGTTCCCGTGTTTACTCACACATGTGCTTTCTCATCCACCCTGCATTCCCAGTAGCAACAGTGCTCTTAGCCTTGCCCTCTCCCTCAGTGTTAGTCCCATAGTAAGTGCTATAGTTGGAGCCTTCTGTGAATACACACAGGAGGATGAGAGGGTGGTTAAGAGGGGCTGTGCTCAGCAGTTCTTAAGCAAGTTCATGCAGCATCGTTCCCCCTGATGCACTATTAAAAATCGCTTTCCAAAAGAAATTACAGAAAAATCTTCAAAATTTCATTTTCATTTGATGCTACAAGTTTTAATATTGTTGGATATGTTATTATCCCTGGTGTGGAAAGCATATTGGTGACTGTTTCCTTAACTCAAATGTCTGTGTTTCAAAGGTGCAGCACAACCTGCTAAGTCCCCCTTTTGGGTGGGCAAGTGGATCCCAAGACAGCAGCAGCCGCCGAGCCAACATTCCTCTGTATCATGGGTTCAAGGAAGTAGAAGAAAATTGGTCCAAACAGTTTTCATCAGGTTAGAAGGAAGATTGTCAGCAAGAGGGTGATGCTGTACTGGTCTTTGTTGGTGGAGGCCTGTTGACTCTAGCAGGCACTTTGGGTGGTATATCACCTGCTGGTTTAGAAAAATTTGAGATATTGTCTTTCACATGCCTTTCAACTAGCTTAATAAGGTCATCATTTTCCAGACGCAGCCCCACAACCCAGGTTCTACTGCGTCCTATCCCCAGAGACATCTGAAGAGGACCTAAACAGGCTAGATTCTGAGGTACTGGGAATTTTCTTTTTTCTCTCTGTCTTTTTTCTTTCTCCTCTTCCCTTTTTCTCTCCTAAGAGTTAGAATCTTTTCGTATACTATTAAGATAGCTTCAAATGCCTGAGGGAGGGAAGCAATCATCCTGCCTCAGCTTTCTGAGTAAGTGGGGTTATAAGGTCTGCCCTGCGCTGCCCTGCCCTGCCCTGCCCTGCCCTGCTCAAGATCTGAATGCCATTTTTACACGGTCAGCCGCCCTCCATTCTCTACACGTGGGGCAGGTGGTCTTCTCTCTGCTCATGTGGGACAGACGCCCCATAGATGCTAAGTTGGAGCTGGGTAACATCTTTCTGTTCTGAAGAAATTTGACCTGTGTCAGCATTTGAGTGTCTGAAAGGAAAACATCAGAAACTTAACAAATCATTTAGTAAAAATGGTTGCCTTCCTCTGTCGTTGTAAAGCCTGCCACTGTAGCTTGTATTATATACACAGGCTTAAGTGTGAACCCCACAACTGCCAGTCTGCTGCAAGAGGGGCCAACTGAGGGTAGAGGGGATGTGTTTGTAGTCAGGGGGCTGAGCTTCCATGCAGGGCCAGGAGTTCAATAGGAAGAAAAGAATTCATTCATTCTCTCTCTCTCTTTCTCCCTAACCCCCCTTTTTCCCCCCTGAGACAGGGTATCACTGTGCAGTCCACTGGCCTGGAACTCAAAGTGATCCCCCTGCCTCTGCCCGAGTGCTGGAATCAGAGGTGTGTATCACCATATCTGTATTGTTTTTGGTCTTTCTTGGTCTTAGGCGTGTGAAGTTCTTTTCTCCAAGCTGGTCAAGTACGACGAACTCTATTCCTCACTGACTACCCTACTTGCAGCGGGATCTCAGCTTGATACAGTCAGGAGGAAGGAAAATAAGAACGTGACAGCCCTGGTAAGGTGGTGGACGCTGGGAGGGGCTGGGTGTGTATGTGTGGTGACCCCTCATTCTATTGAAGTTCCCTCTGGGCCTGAGGGAAAACAAAACTTCAGTGTTTGTTTGCAAAATCAACTGGTTTTATAGCATTTCTACGTAGTTTGCATGGTTCTGTTTGCTATAATTTTATGTTTTGGTTGAGGTTGAGAGAAATGTGACTCTGAGGGTTAATAGCTACCCAAGTGTCGCCACCTGATAGTTTTGTCATGGCAGATGCCTCACACTTGAGCTTTTATGGGCCTGTGAGTGCTTGTGGAGAATTTCTTGAATTCTCAGAACAGTTCTCAAAAGTTCAGGCTGTTTGTTAACGGGCTGACTGATTCTGTCCTCCTTTCTGGGTTAGATGGTAAAGTACTGGGGAGCCAGAGCTGTCTGCAAGCATCCTTGCAGCTCCTAAGTGTGTCCTAGCGCATCTGCCTGTTTGACGTGGTGCTTGTGAACTAAGATGCTCTAGCAGGCTTCTCAGTCCACAGTAGACACAGGTTCTGCTTGGAAGGCTGCCTTTGAACACTTGTTACATTAGGGAGATCCGAGCCCTTCCACTGCTCTGTTCACCTCCTCAGGAGGCCTGCGCCCTGCAGTATTACTTCTTGATTCTCTGGAGGATCTTAGGAATTTTGCCACCTTCAAAGACTTACATGAACCAGCTGGCCATGAACTCCCCTGAGATGAGTGAATGTGACATCTTACACACGCTGCGATGGTCGTCTCGCCTCCGCATCAGTTCCTACGTCAGCTGGATAAAGGTGCCAAAGGGGAGCTCAGCCTGCTGGGAGGGAGCTTCCCAGGCGACCTGCTCTGTGCCGTGGGGACTTCTAAAGTTAATGAAAGCTTTGGACTTTCTAGGTTGTTTTTTCCTAAACTCTCTTTCTTGCTATCCAAATAGGATCACCTTATCAAACAAGGCATGAAGCCCGAGCATGCGGGCTCTCTGGTAGAACTGGCCGTCAGCAAGTGCAGTTCCGTGAAGTATGATGTGGAGGTTGGAGAGGAGTACTTTGCCCGACAGGTATGCTGTTGTTCTGATTGTAACGACAGAGCTGGCTCTGCCAGAGCCTTCGTCACAACTAATTAATTCCTGGGTACTTTACAGATCTCGTCCTTCTGCTCCATCGACTGCACCACCGTGCTCCAGCTGCATGAGCTCCCTAGTCTGCAGTCCATCTACACCCTGGATGCCGCTGTCTCCAAGGTCCAGGTCTCTCTGGATGAGCACTTTTCTAAGATGGCGGCAGAGACTGATCCTCATAAGTCATCCGAGATCACCAAGAACCTCCTTCCAGCCACGCTGCAGCTCATTGACACCTACGCCTCGTTCACCAGGTGTGGAGGGAGACCCGAACGCCAAGAGACCCCTGGGTCTGTGTGTCCTTTCCTGAGGATGTGAAGGGGTGACAGTGAGAGACGTTTCAGTCACCTCAGGAGTCCCAGGAAGTTGAGTTTTTACAATTTCACCAAGTACTTTTACGAGTCCAGCTCAAGGGTACAGAGAGGAGAGGTCTTTTTGTGAGTGACTGTTCTTGGTGGGAATGAAGCCTGCAGGATGCGCATTTCAGGACCCAGATCTAGGACCAGTTGTTAACTCTGTTTGAAAGAGTCTTTTTTTTTTTTTTTTAAAGATTTATTCATTTATTATATGTAAGTACACTATAGCTGTCTTCAGACACACACCAGAGGAGGACATCAGATCTCATTGTGGATTGTTGTGAGCTACCATGTGGTTGTTGGGATTTGAACTCAGGACCCACGGAAGAGCATTTAGTGCTCTTAGCTGTGGAGCCACCTCTCCAGCCTGTTTGAAACAGTCTTAGTCTGTGGCTTTCTTTGGAGCTTCTGGCAGTCCTGTGGCCTCAGTCTCCCAGATGTGGGCTTGCAGAGAGACAAATATTCCTCAGTGGGTTAGAGCTACTTCAAGCTCTTCTCTTTCTTCAGCAAACCTTGCAAATTATACAGTCTATAAAACCTGCTCAGCAGTTGATATTTAAAAATTTAAAGTTCATTTTCAGTATATACAAGTTGGAGATTACCTACCAATTGAGATTCCTGGTTTTCCCTAAATTGGAACTAGGAAATTCTGTCTTCAGTACTTGGAGAGAAAGGAAGGAACAGTTGGGCCTGGTGGCTCGCACCAGCAATCCTAGCAATTAGGGCACAGAAACGGGAGGCCTGGCAGTTGACTCTGCTGCATGAGACCTTGATGCTACACTGTCCCTCTCCAGAGTGCTTGTGAGCAAGGCTGAGTGGGCTGACCTCAGCGCCACAGCCTGGTGCTGGAGGGGAGCCGCTTTGCCCTCCAACAGGTCCTGCCTGGCCATCTCACTAACCATCTAGTCCCTAGGATCTCACTGTTCAACCCCTGTTCTGTGGTGATCGTTCACTGATAGGGACCTGGATTGTTTTGCCTTAGTAAGCCTGTCTCTTAGTGTCTAATAACGCCTCGTAGATTGAGGGCTATTGCTGGATGCAATTATATTGAGCAAACATGAGGCATAACTAGATAACAAATGCCCTACTGTGTGCCAGCCTTCATCCTTGATGCTGGTGTGCTGTAGCAGCCACGACTAAGCATGGGCCTGCCCTCTGCAGAACCCAGGCTTTGACCTGCCTCCTGGGCCGGCCGGTGCTTCCCCACACTGAACTGCTGCTGCCTTTACTGTGGCTAATAAGTTGGGAAATGTTTTGTAAATTAATGCTAAACAGGCTTTGTTTTCTGCTGTTTGTTTTTACATGCATCTATCTGTCTGTTTGTCTATCCATCCATCTATCTATCTGGCCTTTCCAGAAATAGTTTCTCCGTGTAGCCCTGGCCGCCCTAGAACTGACTTTGTAGTCCAGGCTGGCCTTAAACGCAGAGATAAACTCTGTCTCCTGAGTGCATATGCCACCATCATCTGGCTTACTTTTTAAAGTAGTCTCAGAGTGTGAGTGTATGTGTGAGTTTGTGAGTGTGTCCTTTGCTGACCTTCCAAGAAGGGGAAGGAGAATAGGCATATTCAGAATCCTATAGATTTGTTGGTCATGGAATCATGTTTTGGGAGCTGTTCTGAAGGTGGGCTGTTTGGGAAATAGTTGCTCCTGAAGGAGCTGGCACTGTGACTTGTCCTTAAATAGATTGGAAACAGATGCTGGCTACTTAGCTCCTCTCCGGTCAGTTCCTTTTGAGCATGGTGGGACCTTATTCCTACAGCTTTCCTTCCTCCTTTTCCTTCAGAGCCTATCTGCTTCAGAACCTTAATGAAGAGGGGTCCACCGAGAAGCCCTCGCAGGAGAAGCTGCATGGCTTTGCAGCCGTCTTGGCTATCGGCTCTAGTAGGTGCAAGGCAAACACACTGGGTGAGTGACCACAGTGCTTTGGGCGATGATGGTAGTAGTTCCTCACTCCCTGCCTACTGGCCTTACTGGAGGAGCCACCTTGACTGTTGGGCATTTCCATGGGCGTAACTGATTGGTTCTTGCAGTAACTCTTGTGCGTAGTTTCTCCAGTTTACTTACAGAGAAACTGAGGTTTAGGACAAGTTCATCACTCCTATGCAGTCAGTGTAGCTGATATCTAAATCAAGAGCAGCTAGTTCCCGAGGACAAGGCTGCTTGTGGTTCCTTTGCTCATTCTGTGAAGTTCTTTGGCTTTGCCAGGAGTGATCTGGCAAAAAAATAGGGTGGAGAATCAGAGCTGAGCAGGATTGTAGTTCGACTCAGAAATTCCCCATTACACTTCACAGCCATGTGTGTCCGCAGTGCTGCATTTAATACTCTTAACTTTTGGAGTCTCACTACTGCTTCCCTGAACGCAGTGCATGGGGATTCATGATCCCTGCCCTCAGGATTTGTCTTCTGGGGGTCGGGGAGGGGTTCAAAGCAATACTTACCTCTGAGACTAGGGTGAAGGCGTCGGGGTTGCTGGCTGTTGGAGCCTGACGTGCCAAGATGCTTCTCCCCCTTTGTTTTCGGTTGTCATCCTCACTTGTGAGATTAGAAGGTGACTGGTGGGAATGAGAGCCCCCCCCACTGCGAGTGCTAGCTGCTGGATAATTAGCGGAAGAGCCTCTCCGCTATCCTCGTAATGATTCTGACACCTGGGGCTGCTTTACATGCTCCAGCCTCCCTTCTTTCCTGTGATGATTGCTCATCCTTACTGTCGTTTGCAGGTCCAACCCTGGTGCAGAATTTACCGTCTTCAGTGCAGTCTGTCTGTGAGTCCTGGAATAACATCAATACCAATGAGTTTCCCAACATTGGATCCTGGGTGAGTCCCTTTGAGATCCAGGGCTACTACTGCTGAGCGCTAAACCACTCTCTGTGTCCTTATTCTTCCTTAGGCTGGAACTGCCTCTTTGCAGATGATTTCTTGTTACCATTCTGGCTACAGCTGAGTCAGTAGTCAGTGTGTTTGATTAGCCAAGTGTTCGCAGGTGGCCCCGTTCCCTTGCAGTCCACGTTACCAGAGCACAGACCACTGTATTGCTCTGAGCCTTGCTTCTGTCATCTGTGAAACTCTGGTTCCGTGTGATGTGCTGTCCCGGGTTAGGCTACACATATGTCAGTGTGTGAGACTCTCTCTGCCGTGAGTTCATGTAGCAGACTGCAGCAGACCTTAGGCTCTCTGGGCTGTCGGTGCTGTGGAGTGCTTGTATCTGTCCCACTCACACCACCTCTGCAGACAGATTATTCTTTCCCTAAAGTTCTGGAGAGGAACGAGGTATGATCTGTCTTCTCTTGGCTTCCCAGCTGTGGGCTGTTGATAGTACCCAGCAATGTTCCTAGGGATAATTACAGTCTGAGCAGTGGGGGCAAATGCATTGCAAAGCCCAGAGCCTTGCTGGCCATTGTAGAAGAGCAGCAGTTACTGTTACACGTTCAGATCGATTGGAGGGAGTACCGAGTGTTTGCTATATTTATCTATTAACCTGTTCTAATGAAGTGTGGCTGGCTCCTCCCTGAGCTCAGTGTCCTCAGGAGCCTGTGGGCAGTGGAGTGGAGGCTACTGTTTGCAAACCTTATGGCCCTAGCTTATGTAGATGTTTTCAAATTTGTGTCAGTGGATTTGTCCAGGGTTGATGGTCTGTCTGTCCATCACACCCAATTCTTTTCCTTTCAGCGCAATGCATTTGCCAATGACACCATCCCATCCGAGAGTTACATCAGTGCCGTGCAGGCTGCTCACCTGGGGACTCTGTGTGGCCAGAGTCTGCCCCTGGCAGCTTCCCTGAAGCATACCCTCCTCTCCCTGGTCAGGTTGACTGGAGATCTGATTGTGTGAGTACTAGAGCCTGGAGCCCAGGCCCCTGTGTCCATGATGGGTGAGCTGTCTTGTGGCTGGAGGAGGACAGTATAGTTGAGGTGATAGTAATTTTATTCCGAAGTGTTTGCTAGAATCAAGGAGTAGGGATGGCCACCACACAGATAGTTTGTCTTCCTGTACTTGGGTCACAGGGGAATCCTGTTGCATTGCCTTCAAAGTGGTCCAGATTCCTGACTGTTCCAGAGTTTTCATAGATGGACTGCTTTCTCTGGCTTTAGTTTCTTTTATTCTTATTATGCAAATGTATCTTATTTTCTATTTGAATAAATTAATTGTTACATGGAAATGATTTTTGCTTTTGACAGTAAGGAAGAATATGAAATGATATGGGTATACATACATAAGAAGTAGCTGCCCCTGAGGGGAAAAGAGTAAACTAGAAGCCCTTTCCAGTTGGCCAGCCCTGGCCTTGCAGCATTTCAGACAAGTCCCTGTGTTTGCTCTGTGCCCTGCTGCAGGTGGTCAGATGAGATGAACCCAGCGCAGGTCATCCGGACTCTGCTGCCGCTTCTCTTGGAGTCCAGCACAGAGAGTGCTGCCGAGATCAGCAGTAACTCCCTGGAACGCATCCTGGGACCTGCAGAATCTGATGAGTTCCTGGCTCGTGTGTATGAGAAGCTGATCACGGGCTGTTACAACATTCTGGCCAACCATGCGGATCCCCACAGGTGAGCAGTGAGGGATGCTGTAGCTGCTGGTGAAGCACCACCCCTGCCGCCATGGCGGTGGCCACAACTCCTCGGTGCCAGGCTTCTGGGCCTCCTGTGCTCATGTGGAAGTGTGGGAAGAGGGCTTGGGTCTGCTGTGATGACTTGATTTTTAGGAATAACTGGAGAGAATGGAATGTTAAATGTTCATATTGGGAATATTCGATAAACGAAGTGAGAAAGGAGTGTGGGTGGGGCACACAGAGGCACAAGTTAACTCACGCTCATGTTCTGTGACTATCGATTTGGGGGACCTGGGGGAGTGGGCCTTTGATCTGCCTCATTAGCTATGCTGTGGGCATGCGCAGGACCCTCCTAGGGGCTGTGCAGGGAAAAGAGCAAGCACCGGCTTGCTACCTCCTCACTGTTGACAACTTGCCTGCCTGCCTGCCTGCCTGCCTGCCTGCCTACCTACCTTTTTCTTTCCAAATTTGCCGTGTTCTGCTCTGTAGCCAGGCGGCTTTGGACTTGGGTTCTTCCTGCCTCAGCCTCTGGCATTACCAGATTGTATCACCATTTCCTTTTTTTAAAAAAAAATGCTTTTGCCTCTGTGTATGTGCATGCCCACATGCATGTTGGTGTCATGTGGGGGCCCAAGGAGTCTTACTTGCTCATTCTCCACTGTATCCCCCATACCCCCGCCTTAGCCAATGAGCCAGGGCCTCTCTGGTGAACCAAACCGAGCCGAGCGCAGGCTCTTAGTTTGGACTAATTAGCTAGGTTGCTCCTGGGATCCAGCATTTGTCCCCAGCATCCTGGGCTGCAGCACCCACCCAGCATCTGTGTGGACATAGGGAGTCTGAATTGTGGTCTTCGCTCTTGTGTGGCAGTGGTTCACACACTGAGTGTCCCTAACCCCCTATTTTGCTTCTCAACATAGGCCCTTGAGGTGACTTCTCTCCGTGATTCCCTAGACTCTCTCTCCGCTAGAAATAGTCATGTGCTAACCACAGCTGACGCCTTACTTTAGATGCCTTTCCTCTCTCTATTCATTTCTATTTGCACTTCCCAGTTTTAAGATCAGGTCTGTCACAGAGTTCCATGCTGGCCTGGAACTTGTGATGCTCTACTTCTGCCTCCCAAGTGATGGGATTGCGGGTGTGTGAACTCACCTGGCTTACTTCTCTTCTTTATTTTCCCAGGAAATAAGGTAGTAAAACAAAATTGAGGTCTTCTTGTTCTTGGGTTAAACATTTATTGAACGTGTACTGTATGCCAGTGTTTATGCTAAACTTAGACAAATAAAACTAGATGTTTGTCTCAAGGTCTGTTTGTCAACATGTTCTTCAGAGGCAGTTGGGGGGGGGGGGGCTCTGAACTGTGGTCTTGGTCCTCAGTGGGCTGGATGAGTCCATGCACTGAACTGTGGTCTTGGTCCTCAGTGGGCTGGATGAGTCCATCCTGGAGGAGTGTTTGCAGTATCTGGAGAAGCAGCTGGAGAGCAGCCAAGCCCGGAAGGCCATGGAGGAGTTCTTCTCTGATGGGTGAGCACTGCTTCCGTTGACTCACTGAACATGGGGCTGGGTGTGCCATCTCGGCTGCCTTGGGACCAAGGAGGCCTGCTGAGTGTGTCTCCTGGGGAGGCAGCTTGTGTGGGACCCGCAATTGGCCATTGTCCCCAGGGTGAGACTGAAGAGGACTGCCTAAGTGAGGGTTAATGTGGTTGTCTCGTTCCCCCTTGCCTTGCAGTGGGGAGCTTGTGCAGATCATGATGGCCACGGCCAATGAGGACCTCTCTGCTAAATTCTGTAACCGAGTCTTGAAATTCTTCACCAAACTCTTCCAGCTGAGTGAGTGACAGCTTTTGGTAATCTTCTTACGGGAACTTTGATGTCCGGCTAATACGGTGCCTGGCTTCTGCCTGAATTTCCCCGAAGCATGACAGTGCTAACAAGTGTAGAGAATCCTTCAGAGAAAGTTGAGGAAGATGCCGAAACTCTTGAGGCCCTTTCTCTTCTGGCTGTAGGCCCCTTCCTTGGAGGTCCCTGCCTTCCTCACTGACAGAAATCTCTTGTCTCCTTGTAGCTGAGAAGAGCCCTAACCCAAGCCTCCTTCACCTCTGTGGCTCTCTCGCCCAGCTTGCGTGCGTAGAGCCTGTGCGCCTGCAGGCTTGGCTCACCCGCATGACAACGTCGCCCCCAAAGGACTCTGACCAGCTAGAGGTCATCCAGGAGAACCGGCAGCTGCTCCAGCTACTGACTACATACATTGTTCGGGACAACAGGTAGGAAGGCTGTGTGTGTTGTCTTTAAAACCCAGAACTCTGCCGAACTGCCGTGACTGCCTTCCCTTTGGGCATTGCATACCTCTCCTGCCTGATCCCAGTACTGTAGCGTGGCTTTTTGAGATTTCCCATGGAGAAACATCAGAGCTCACTCGGCCTGTCACTTGCAGCCTCACTAGATGTCTTGTGCTGTACTGGTTCAAGTCCAATTCTGAAATTGCTGTGTTATATGTTTAATGCTTAATTTATAACACTAAGTAGTTGTCTTAGTTAGGGTTTTACTGCTGTGAACAGACACCATGACCAATGCAAGTTTTATAAAAGACAACATTTATCGGGGTTGGCTTACAGGCTCAGAGGTTCAGTCCATTGTCATCAAGGCAAAAACATGGCAGCATCCAGGCAGGCATGGGACAGGAGGAGCTGAGAGTTCTACATCTTCACCTGAAGGCTGCTAGTAGTAGACTGACTTCCAGGCTGCCAGGGTGAAGGTCTTAAGCCCACACCCACAGTGACACACCTACTCCAACAAGGCCATACCTCCTAATAGTGCCACTCCCTGGGAAAAGCATATACAAACCATCACAGTAGTTCTAATTAATTAAATTTGTACTTTGCCAATTTCATGCATGTTTATAATATATTCTGATTACTCTCCCTCACATGCTTTTAAAATTTTTTATCTGTCTCTGTCCGTCTATCTATCTATATCTATCTATCCCTATCTATCTATCTATCTATCTATCTATCTATCTATCTATCTATCTATAGACAAGGTCTCTCTGTAGCCCTGGGTGTCCTAGAACTATGTAGAAAAGGCTGGCCTTGAACTCACAGGGATCTTCATGTATCTTAGATTTGTTTATATTTCATTTTATTGTGGGAGTGGGAATGTTTGCCTTTGTGACATCTGTGCGCCGCTTGTGTGCTTGTTGCCCGTGGGAGCCAGAAGAGGACGCTGGGGACTGTGGGACAAGACTGATAGGTGGCTGTGAGCTGCCATGTGGAGCTGGGACTCAAAACCCAGGCTCTCTGGGTTAGTAGCGGGTGCTCTAACTGCTGAGCCATTTGTCCAGCATTCCCACAGTGTCTCTTATCTCCCTCCTGCCCCTTTCAGCTCCTCCCACCCCAACCCCTGCCACACACAAGTCCCCGCCCCACATTCAAATTAACCATGACCCTCTGTGTGACCTGGTGTCTTGAGTGCCCGTAGAAATGAAAGACTATACTTAGAATACCTTTTTTTTTTTGGTAAACTAGCCAAGTTGGAGAAGGTGTGTGTGCTGTGCTTCTCGGCACTCTGACGCCCATGGCAACAGATATGCTGGCGAATGGCGATGGGACCGGCTTCCCTGAGCTCATGGTCGTGATGGCCACTCTAGCCAGTGCCGGACAAGGAGCGGGCCACCTCCAGCTTCACAACGCTGCGGTGGACTGGCTGGGCAGATGGTAAGAGGGACTTGACCTGTTCTGGTGTTCTGCATGAGAGGAAGGAAGGGCTGTTGCAGCTTACTTCCTGCCTAAGTCAGAGTTACTATACGGTAAGCCTAGAGTCCTTTAAGGGCTAACTAGCGCTATGGTAGCCACCACTATGTTTATTTCATGCTTCCTGCCTGCCTGCCTGCTTGCCTGCCTGCCTGCCTACACGCACGCACGCACGCACGCACGCACGCACGCACGCTCCTTTGAGACCAGGTCGTCTCAGCTTCCCCAGTGTCGAGATTAAAGGCACATGTACGTGCCTAGCTGTCTTTATTATTTTTAGTGGAGTTTCTTGTTAATGCAACTATTAGTCCTAAGACCAGACCAGTTCAAGCCAGCCCAAGCCGTGTCAGCTCCATGCAGCTTAAACGGACTGGTCCCTTCACAGTACCACAGCTGAGGGGAGGCCTGTGAAGCTGTGTCCTTCCTTTGGAACCTCAGATGATTGTGACTTCTCTTTCTTTTTCCTTTGGGACAGCAAGAAATACCTGTCACAGAAGAATGTGGTTGAGAAACTGAATGCCAATGTAATGCATGGAAAGGTAAGGAAATGAGGAGGCTGAAGGCAGGGAGCAGGGAGAGAAGGCGCTCTGCTGCAGCTCCGGTGTCTCTCTGGCCTACAGAAGACAAGGCTGAGAACCTCAGCCTCATGTGCCCTGGTAAAGCAGACCCGCTGCCTGCATCTTTAGGCCCCATGCCAGTCTCAGGAGGTGATGCTCTGCAGAGGGGCTGGAGGAGAGCAGAAGATAGATAGGTCAGGCTCTTTGCTGGACTCCACGCCCACAGACCTAGCCAGGGTGCTTAGATTGAGGGTAGGCTCTGGTCTCAAACCCCCAGTAAGTACTCATGACTCCTCTCCCTCTTTTCTACTAATTACCGTCCATTTGTCAGAGTGAAGGGGCTCCTGGGAATTTAGAAATCTGAGCCTGGTATTCGACTATCAGTGGTTGCTGGTATTTTAATGCAGCCATTTAAAATTCACTTTATTTCATTTTTAAACTTTTTTTTCGGGAGGGGGGGAACTTGAGACAGGGTCTTTATATGAAGTTCTGGCTATCCTAGAACTTGATATATTTAGGTTGGCCTTGAACTCAGAGATCCACCAGCCTCTACCTCCCGGGTGCTAAGATTAAAGGCACATGCCACCATGTCCAGCTTTCTATTGTGAAGTGTGTGTGTGTGTGTGTGTGTGTGTGTGTGCGCGCGCGTGCGTGCTTACTCATGCACGTGCTTATGCTCCAGGTAGATCCCCTGGTGCTGGAGTTACCAGCAGTTCAGGGCCGCCTGGTATGGGTGCTGGCCACAGAACCTGGGTCCTCCGTTAGCACATGTGCTCTTAACTAGTGTCTCTCCAGCCTCTCTCCACTGGGTTTTGAGAGAAATACAGAACTGCCTGCTGTGGTTTGCAGGGCTCTGGCAGGGAGAATGCTGGAGGACCCTTCCAGGCCGGTCTTGTTTTGAGGGGGCCTCAGTATCCATCTGTATTCCATTCTTCAGATTCACTGAGACTTAGGTTGAAGAGTGAGCAGGTCCACAGGTGTTCATTGTAGCTTTCTGAGCTGCTGTGCAGGCCGTGGTAGGAGCTGGGGGCTATTTGATGTGCCTTCTTCCCCCTTTGCCTTGATACTAACCTCTGACCTCCAGCCCCGTTAGAAAGTGCTTGACATGAGAACTGAAGCTGCCTCATCTTGTCTTGTAGCATGTGATGGTCTTGGAGTGCACGTGTCATATTATGTCTTACCTGGCTGACGTCACAAATGCCCTGAGCCAGAGTAATGGCCAGGGATCAAGCCATCTGTCAGTGGATGGGGAAGAGCGTGCCATTGAGGTGGATTCAGACTGGGTGGAAGAGTTAGCGGTGGAGGAGGAAGACTCCCAGGCCGAGGACTCTGTAAGTGCTGAGTGGGGAGGGAATGGCTGTCCAGCCTGTCCTCTGTGCTCAAGCCTGTGGTACTCTTCCTCCCTCAGTGGGTGTGAGGACGTTGAGTCCTGCTTTCTTCTGCTCACAAGGCTGATGCCACAGTCTGCCTTTGTGCTCCTCTGGGCCATGCAGAGCAGGCATGGAGCCAGTCTCCTGCTGAAGCAGCTTTTCTTCTCTCTGGAGTTACTTGTTCTGCTTCATCCCATATAAGTTTGGGGAGGGATGGTGGACTCTTAAAGTATTAAAGGTTTTTGTTGTCTGTCTCCCCCGATCCCTTTCTTGTCAACAAAACCAGAAGATAGCACTTGAAATTGTAGGAGGCTTTCAGACAGATGGCTGTTTCAAATCAGGGCAGGTTCTCATTAGAGTGTCTCTCCATAGAGTGTTGGAGCAGGTGTGTTCTTAGGGGACCTGTCTGGAGAGGGACATTTATGACTAAAAAGGCCCATTAATCTTTGAAGGATGAAGATTCTCTTTGCAATAAACTGTGCACCTTCACCATCACACAGAAGGAGTTTATGAACCAGCATTGGTGAGTTGTTTAAAGTGAGGAGTGCTGGGCCTCCAGTGTTGTTCGTGGGACTTATTGCTGATGTCGTTCCTTGTAGGTACCACTGTCATACCTGTAAGATGGTGGATGGGGTGGGTGTGTGCACAGTGTGTGCGAAGGTGTGCCACAAGGATCATGAGATTTCCTATGCCAAGTATGGCTCCTTTTTCTGTGACTGTGGAGCCAAGGAAGATGGCAGCTGCTTGGTGAGTGATGGGACCTTCCTTCACAGTGTCATTCGGGCGGCCTGTTAGTAAGACAGGACTACCTAAGGCAGACCAGAAAATTCCCACCTCAGCTCTGTGTGGCCAACACCTTGTCATTGTGTTATTGGTGATGCGTCCCTTTGTGGCCCAAGCACTTCACCTAGAGCATTAGAAACAGCATCCTCGTCACATAGTCAGGCCTGATGCTCTGAGCGGGCAGTGAAGACGGATGTTGCGTGAGCCCCATGGATCTGGCTTTGGATCACAGTGCGTGTGTAGCCAGGTCCTCCTGCTTCCAGTAGCTCAGCAGTGTCTCTGCTGACTCCAGCAAGAGCGAGGGACACTGAGGTTTCTGTTTCTAGGCACTGGTGAAGCGAACGCCTAGCAGTGGCATGAGCTCCACCATGAAGGAATCAGCCTTTCAGAGCGAGCCCAGGGTGTCTGAGAGTCTGGTGCGCCATGCCAGCACCTCTCCCGCTGACAAGGCCAAGGTCACCATCAGTGATGGAAAGGTCACCGATGAAGAGAAGCCCAAGAAGAGCAGCCTGTGCCGTACAGTTGAGGGGTGCCGTGAGGAGCTGCAGAATCAGGTGGGGCTTCCTGATGGGCACTGGTGCACAGGGCAGAGTCCAGCAGGTCTGATCAGTGGTATGAGCCTCCCCTGGTAGCCCAATTTTTTCTTTCATATTCATGTAGTGTGTATGCAAGTGATATTCTGGAACCTGCTTTCTTGACCAGGAGTTCTTATCTGGGCCCAGAATGCAGAACTCACTGAGTGATTGATTGTATTTCCTATTTCCCCATTCTGTATGCATAGGAGAGGTAGTTAAACAGGCTAGGTGCCTTGAGTGATTTAGGGTACCTGTGGGACTTTGGCTCACTGACTGTCGTCAGAGCTGGGATTCTTGAGCGGGGATGTGCTCTGCTCCAGACAGTGACTGTCAAGATGGTTGCATGTGATTCGTGATTTTTCTTTCTTTTTTATTTATTTTTATTTTTTTCACTTGTGTATTTCGATTTCTCTCAGGCCAATTTCTCCTTCGCTCCTCTCGTGTTAGACATGCTCAGTTTCCTCATGGATGCCATTCAGACCAACTTTCAGCAGGCCTCAGCTGTGGGGAGCAGCAGCCGGGCACAGCAGGCCCTCAGTGAACTGCACACAGTGGACAAGGTCGTGGAGATGACGGACCAGCTGATGGTGAGTCCGTCAGGGTCATGAGGTTTGGTGACTGTACAGCCTGTGTGTCCTGGCGTCCTGATATTTGCCCCAGTAACTGAGGAGTAGACGTGGAGTCAATGGGTCATAGGTCGTGCAGAACCTAGAATCTGTCATCACAGCCTTCCTCAACCATACTCTAGCAGTACAGTGACCCACAGCTGAGGTGTGTCTGACAAGAGTGCAGGTATTTAGTGAGCAAGTCCTCTTTTAACTAAAGCACATATGCGGATAAACTCCTGAGCTGTGAGGAACTCCATTTTGTGGGCACTGTAACTGAAATTTCCTTGTATAAAATTGAAAGCCTCTTGCTATGTCTTCTTTCCTAAGACTCAGTAACTTGCAAAATAGCTTTATCCTTTGTTGACTTCCAGCCTGGGTGGAAGACAGCGTTCCTTCAGTTACTTTGACAGCTCGGGGTGCAGCCTGTCAGTTGTATGACTCAGGGCTGGTCGCCCAGCTGTGTGCCTCCGACTCCTGAGCTGCAGGGATAAGTAGAAGCAGTTCCCAAAGGGAGCAGGAGTGTGGTTGTGGTAGAATTCAGAAGGGGCCTAGGAGAGAGAGCGAGTCTGCCCGTGAGTTGTACTCAGTGCTGAGTCTTACTGGAAACCCCCGCAAGGAGGACCCTGGTGGTGTGAGGGCGGACGGTGCAGGCAGTGCAGGACTGACTCCCAGAGCTGGGGCTCTGGCCAGGACACGTGTGGACGGACACCCAGAACAGGGCGTTTAAGATTTTTAAATACTCACCAGCCTGGTCTACAGAGTGAGTTCCAGGACAGCCAGGACTGTACAGAGAAACCCTGTCTGGAAAAAAAAAAAAAAAAAGATTTTAAGTACATCAGAATTAAAGATGGAAGTTGGTGACCCACTAAGTTGCCAAGTTCACTTTTGCCAGGTGCAATGCATGAAGGGAAAATATTCTGTATTATTACTATCATTTTATAAGTGAAAATACATTTTAGTGTTTGAAAACAGCCAGTACTTAATTTACTCTCATGAGAAGGTGACCCTGCCCTTGTAACCAGATTGAAGCAGTAGACTTTAATCAGCTAAGGACAGCGGACTGCAGGCTGAAGTCCATCTCTTGATTGTTTTGAGTCTGGCTGGCCTGAACTCATATATAGACCAGGCTAGCCTGGTGCTCAGACATCCACCTGCCTTTCCTTCCCAAGTGCTGGGATTAAAGGCTTTCGCCACCAGGTCCTTCTAGAGTTATGTGCATGCATATAATTTATTCCGATCAGATTCACAAAGCCCCGCCTCCCAGATTGAATACTATTGAATGACTAAGGGGTAACAGTTGATGAATCTACCCAGTTTTGTTTGCTTTCTCCAATACTTTCTGTGCTTCTGCCAGGTTCCTACCTTAGGCTCACAGGAAGGTGCCTTTGAGAATGTTCGGATGAATTACAGCGGAGACCAGGGCCAGACTATACGGCAGCTCATCAGTGCCCACGTCCTCAGGCGGGTGGCCATGTGTGTGCTGTCTTCCCCACATGGGCGCCGCCAGCACTTGGCTGTCAGCCACGAGAAAGGCAAGGTAGGTCGCAGGATATCTTCACGTTCATTTTAGGATCTGACTGTGTTCAGATGGGCCCTCTGAGGGCAAACACCTACCCTTTGCTTCTGGGAATGCTTTCAAGACTGATCTCACTAAACCTTGTGGCCAAGACCTCTTGGTTATCCCTAAAACTGAGATGACTTGGGAAAGGCTCTGGCAAAGGCAGTGATTGGCTGTTCAGGACAACTTAGTTCCCATTCCTGCCCATTTTTGGACACAGAAAGGTACAAGCTGAGAGGCAGAAGTCTTCTTAGGAAGTCAGTGTTCCTTGTTTAGTAGTTTCTGCTCCAGGGACGCAGATGCTCCGTTAGGGAATGCTAGGTGTCTTTTCTCTGTTCGTGCCTCTCATCAGGGAGTCTGTCTTACCTTAACTGACAGTGCGGACAGTCCTTAGAGCAACTGATCCAGGAAGTGCTTTATGGGATGCTTGAGGGCAGTAGAGCGTAGCAGTTAAGTTTGTTATGAAAAGATTCTGCACACAACAGTTGGTTTCATTACTTGGCTTTTTTTGTCCTCATTGGGAGAAAAGGATGAATGACCTTCCATATCTTTCTTTTGGAGAGAAATAGAGGCTGACCTTCATCTACAAGTTTTCTAAGAGATTAAATCCGCAAAGCAAGGCAGTGACTTATATCCCTCCCAGAGGAGCCTCCTTAACTCCCTTGACTCCCTAGACTGCAGGAGGCCTGGCCGGCGTCTGGGCCTCAGCAGGTTATGCTTCCTTTGCAGATCACGGTGCTGCAGCTCTCAGCGCTCCTGAAGCAGGCAGACTCCAGTAAGAGGAAGCTGACTCTAACCCGCTTGGCTTCTGCCCCAGTTCCCTTCACAGTGCTGAGTCTTACTGGAAACCCCTGCAAGGAGGACTACCTGGCAGTGTGCGGGCTGAAGGTACAGACAGTGCAGGACTGACTCCGGAGCTGGGGGCTCTGGCCAGGTCTTCCCTGGCCTCAGCTTCACCTTCTCCTCACTGATAGCTGAAGGCATGAAGCTACTGGGATGCAGATGCCTTTTCCTGAGCTCACTCCATGTCTTCTGATTGCTCTGATCTTTGTGTGTTCTGGAAACTGAGTGTCTAGGCAGTCTGAATGTGAGCTGGAGGCTGGGGATGCTAGGAAAAAGAAAGAGGTAGCTCCCTGTACCAGTCACACTTTAACTATTCCTTTCTTGAACCCTTGCCCAGGACTGCCACGTGCTCACCTTCAGTAGCTCCGGCTCTGTCTCCGATCACTTAGTGTTACATCCCCAGTTGGCAACAGGGAACTTCATCATCAAAGCCGTGTGGCTCCCTGGGTCACAGACCGAGCTAGCCATTGTCACGGCAGACTTCGTCAAGGTTTGCTTGCATTCTTTCTTAAACACTTGAGTTAAGAACTATTACCTGTTGTTATGTTGCTGAGTACATTGGCACCACGTGTCTGTACACATTGGTGACTACTTGTTATAAATTTGTATATCTTTCCTGCTCACTCCTTGAAGGATTTGGGAAACAGTTCTTTCTATGTGTGCTGTAATGTTTAAGGCCTTACTAGTGGGCTTGTTGACCGGAGGGTGAATGGCGTCAGCCTGAAGGTGTAGCTGTTAGAACTCCCAGGCATGTGTTGGGGGTGGGACTGAAAGATAACTCTTCTTTCCCCTCCTGTCACCCTGCAGATTTACGACCTGTCTGTTGACGCCTTGAGTCCAACCTTCTACTTTCTTCTGCCAAGCTCTAAGATAAGAGATGTTACCTTCCTTTTCAATGAGGAAGGCAAGAACATCATTGTCATCATGTCCTCTGCTGGGTACATGTACACACAGCTCATGGAGGAGGCCAGCAGTGCCCAGCAGGGCCCCTTCTATGTCACTAATGTGCTGGAAATAAATCACGAGGACCTGAAGGTTAGAGTGCTTTCGTCTGTCCCATGTTCGATATGTTGAGAAGCTCTTCTGTCACCTCTGGTTTCCTCACCCTTGTGTGTGCACACATGTGCTCTGTGCTTCTTTCTCATGTGTGCACGCATGTGTTCTGTGCTTCTTCTTACTTCCTAGTTAGTGAACACTGAATCACAAGGCAGTTGGGCTGTAAAGCCTTGCTTCTCAACATCTGTTAACAGAGTTAACATGTCTCTCAATTCTGTTTTATGTGCATGGGTGTTAGCTTGCATGTGTGCCTATGTGCTGTGTACATGTGTTCAGCACTGCAGGCCAGAGAGAGGATCATATCTTCTGGAACAGGAGTTACAAATAATCAGGAGTGACCATGTGGGCCTGGGACTTGAAGGTCCGAGCTGTCACTGTAGCTCAAAAAAACTATCTAATAATAGCTACTATGACCAGTTCTGGCCAGTGCACAAAAGGGAACTAGCCCTGAACAGAAATCCCCATTACCTTATATAGTTTCATACCCCCAAGGTACACGTTGAGCAGTTAAACATGTTTTACGGAGACATAAATCCCAAGGCTTGCTCATGTGGACAAATGGGGAAATTTACAGTATAGGATATTGTCAGTTATCCTGAGACAGATCAGAGCTGCTTTTCCCAGGTGGCTGTTGACCAGGGCCATCCTGCCTCTTTGGCAGAGTTGTGCCAGTTGGACCTCTCCTCCTGGGAGAGGCATATGTCTGTTTGTTTGTTTGTTTGTTTTTTCAAGACAGGGTTTCTCTGTGTAGCTCCAGCTGTCCTGGAACTCACTCTATAGACCAGGCTGGCCTCGAACTCAGAAATCCGCCTGCCTCTGCCTCCCAAGTGCTGGGACTAAAGGTGTGCACCACCACCGCCTGGCGGCATATGTCTTAGTGACTTTAGCCAGGGCTGTCTTCTCTAAACTGTCCATCAGAGCCATACTCCCATTAGTTAAAATTTAACTTGGCATAACAGTATTTTGTGTGCACATTTGTTAGTCAGTCTTCTATAACGTCTGTGTAGACATTCTTCATTGTGAGGCCACTCGTAGGGAGGGGTCTCCTGCCTGGTGATGGGTCAGAGTTCTGCCGCAGGAGCTGGGTTCCCGCCAGCAAGTCAAGTCCTGTACATGCGTGTCTTTGCTATTTGCTCCTACAGGACAGTAACAGCCAGGTGGCAGGTGGTGGCGTGTCTGTGTACTATTCACACGTGTTGCAGATGCTTTTCTTCAGCTACAGTCAGGGCAAGTCCTTTGCAGCCACTGTCAGCAGGAGCACTCTGGAGGTGTTGCAGCTCTTCCCCATCAACATCAAAAGGTGAGAATGAGCGAGCCAGCGAGTAGTGCTGGCCTCCCAGACACCCTCACTCAGAGGGGTTCTCTGCCCAGCCTCACCCCTCTCCTCTCCACTGCTGCCTCCCACACTGCTTGTACACGCCAGCTTCCATCTTTAAAGACAAATAGCCACCATCGTTGGTAAACCTGCTTGCTTGTTCTTTACCATGGAGACCTCAGACTATACGAGGTAGCCTTTGCAGGGGCAGAGGAGTTTGCTGTTACACTGAGAGAAAAACCCATAGTCAAGGTTTTAGCCATGTAGTCAAGGTTTTAGCCATGACCAGGTTTGAAGGAGGAGTCGAGACAGTATAGTCGAGGACTCACCCTGTCCCTTCAGTTCGCCTGAGAAGGTCACACTCCCTCTTTCCCATCAGTAACCAGGACATGACCTCAGTCCTGGTGGAATAGCTACAACTGGGACAAGTAAGGACATTCATCAGTTTTCCTGATGCTAGAGATGAGAGGAGGATCAGTCTCTTCTGCCCCTCAGCTCCCACTGAAGAGCTATTTGAGATCTGTGGCATTAGCCTGGCTCTGAAGGACGGCCACTGTACAGGAGGGCTGTGTAGGGCACGTGCCTTCCATCTGGCGCAGCCTATGGCCGCATGCAGTTGAAAGGTCACCTATTTGGAGCAGCACAGTTTCAGTGAGGACTCCAGGGCGCACACTGCAGTGATAGTAGCATGCACCTTAGTGATTTAACCCATGGCACATCTGAACTATTGCTTAGGGCTTCTGTTTTGAGTTACATAGGGCAGTTTTGCGGGTCTTTTTGTTTGTTTGTTTGTTTGTTTCAACTTTGTATTGATTCTTTGTGAATTTCACATTGTGCACTCCAATCCCGCTCATCTATCTCTCTGCCCCTTTGTATCTGCCCTTTGCCCTTGCAACCTGCCCCCCAAAGAAAACAAAAGGAAAATAATCCAACACAACAGTAACAAAACCATGTCAGTGTGGAAGCTGACGTGTGTCCTACAGTCTACCCTTTGTCCATACATCTTTACTTGCAAATGTTCATTGCATTGAGTCATGCTCTGCCTCTTGAGGCCTCTGGCTTCAACACTGAACTCCTCTCACAGGCACCCCCCTCGGATAGCTTGTTGCCCTGTGTCATGGAAATCCTGCAGCTTTGGATCCACAGGAGCAGCCCTGCCATGCACTCTGGCAGGGGTAGATGTCGGGGCAGGCCTGGATCTGGGCCCAGGTGGTAGCTGTTGGTTGGAATGCCAGCTCTCCTGCACCCACACTACAAGGGCGAGTTCAGCAGCAGTGGCCCAGGCTAGCTCACCCAGGGCTGTAGCCTGCAGGAGACAGAGCCAGCTTTCCTGCTTCCTCATGCAGGGCGGTTTCAGCTCCGCTGCGCTGCCCAGCTGACAGGCAGTGAGGAGGAAGGTGGGGAGGGTGGGGTTGGAGAGGAGGGCATCTGCCAGTCAGTATCTTACAACCCTTGGGGCTGGCTCTGCTGTGCTAGGACAGTCTTTTAAAGAAAGAACTAGACAAGGGGGAGTGACACTGTACCCATCCACTTCTGGTGTCTGCAGCTCCAATGGTGGCAGTAAGACTTCTCCCGCCCTTTGCCAGTGGTCCGAGGTGATGAACCACCCTGGCTTGGTGTGCTGTGTTCAGCAAACTACTGGTGTGCCTCTGGTGGTCATGGTGAAACCAGACACGTTCCTCATCCAGGAGATTAAGACTCTTCCCGCCAAAGCAAAGGTCAGTGCCCTCTTCCCAGGGTTCCTAACCTAAGAATCTTGGCCATCTCTGGCTGTTGGAAAAGAGTTTTCCATCTCTGTATGGTGTGGCACAAGTCCATAATTCTAGCCCTGGGAGGCGGAAGCAGGAGGCTTGAGTTTGGAGGCCAGCCTAAGCTCTGTGTTGAACCCCCATCTCAAGAAACAACCTCTGGAGCTGCTGCCCTTTGTACGTGGGCCCTGTGGAGCCTGAGGTCTCACCACCTTTCTACGGCTCCTGAGCCACGCGAGTGAGACCTGATCCCCCCTCCTCCCAGATCCAAGACATGGTTGCCATTAGGCACACCGCCTGCAATGAGCAGCAGCGCACAACCATGATCCTGCTGTGCGAGGACGGCAGCCTGCGCATTTACATGGCCAACGTGGAGAACACCTCCTACTGGCTCCAGCCGTCTCTGCAGCCCAGCAGCGTCATCAGCATCATGAAACCTGTGCGGAAGCGAAAGACAGCTACAATCAGTAAGGCGCCCCCAGAACCCCACGGGCACGGGCTCAGCACTCTCCTAGACAGTGACTGAATAGGCCCTGTGCTGGTTAGAACTAGCTTTCCTGCCTTCCTGTGTGATGGGGTCAGAGGTCAGTCCTGGCCATAGGTCCAAATGGCAACCACCATCTGCTGCCCACTTTGAGCCTGAGGTTCTCTGTGTCCCATAAACAGTGCTGTCTTGAGCTTTGGCTTTCCTTGTGTTGGTCTAGCTGAGAGTAGATCCCTTCCGTTGAGCAATTTCTAGTAGAATAGTATGGACATCAAAGGTTTTGCTGCTGCCTGGGAGAGGACTCTTGAAGAATAGGAAGCATGACTTTAGGACTGGTCCTGGCTAAGTGGAGAATATCACAGTCATCATCACACATCCTTACATCTGTGCTTGAGATGAGGATGTAGCTTACTGTACCATAAAGAAATGGATTCTGTTGTGTTGTAAACTATACAGTCCATACTGATCACACATGTGCAGGCGCGCAAACACATACACACACACACACACACACACACACACACACACACACACGGTTAAGGATGGTATGCTGGAGAGCTGACCTCGAGAAATCCTGTGATGGGCAGTGATAGAGTCCCGTTTGGTTAGAGCAGAGTGTCCACAGGGGCTTAGGCTTGGGCGTTGGAGTGAGAACCGAAGGGCTGAGCCTGCACATTAATGCTCTGTGGCAATCTGGTACTGTTCCCACAGCAGCCCGCACATCCAGCCAGGTGACCTTCCCCATTGACTTTTTTGAACACAACCAGCAGCTAACGGATGTGGAGTTTGGAGGTAACGACCTCTTGCAAGTCTACAATGCACAACAGATAAAGCACAGGCTGAACTCCACGGGCATGTATGTGGCTAACACCAAGGTGAGTCGTGTTGTTGAACAGGTCTCACCTGTCTCCTCAGTGGGAGGGTTGAACAAGCAAGGGAAAGATGCCCACCATTGAGAGGTTGGGCTGGCGTCACATCCTCCTTTAGAATCAGACATAGAATATGTATTCAAAATTGCTCACTTCTCGTCAAATGACCTTGAATAAATCAACCTTCTTTAATGTGCTGAAGGTCTTGAGCCCCCCA
The DNA here is from genome assembly GCA_964023405.1 of Apodemus agrarius. Classification (NCBI taxonomy): domain Eukaryota; kingdom Metazoa; phylum Chordata; class Mammalia; order Rodentia; family Muridae; genus Apodemus; species Apodemus agrarius. The sequence continues at coordinate 16,834,744 of OZ030009.1, read as the reverse complement.
TTGTTAGAAGGGTTATTGAGTACAGCTCACCGTTTGATAGTTCGGCTTCAGGAGGAGCCTGCCATTCTCCCTCTTGTATCTGCAGGACATGATTAGGACAGAGTTCAAAGAGATTAGGTCTTCCCCAAGTAGCCATGGGGGGGGGTGGGGACTGCTGAGGAGGAAGGACCCTGAAGGTCGTCTGACTGCTCTCTTCCCACAGCCGGGCGGCTTCACCATCGAGATCAGCAACAACAGCAGCACCATGGTGATGACGGGCATGCGTATCCAGATTGGGACGCAGGCCATCGAGCGGGCCCCGTCCTACATTGAGATCTTTGGCAGAACCATGCAGCTTAACCTGAGCCGCTCCCGCTGGTTTGACTTCCCCTTCACCAGAGAGGAAGCCCTGCAGGCTGACAGGAAGCTGAACCTCTTCAGTGAGTCAGCCATCCAGGGCAGGCTGGGGCCTTCTCATGTGACTAGAGCAGACCAACACTAGGCGGCCTTCCACTGCTGGGGAGGGATTCCCTCGTGGACCTAGTCTCCCTTTATTGGAGGTGTAAGAGGCAGGCTGCCAGGAACGGAGGCTGCTTTGTTTCCTTTCTATGGCACTGGGAATTGAACCCAGGACTTTTTGCATGTTAGATACTGATCTGTATCACCAGTCATCTTTTAGCTTTATTTTATTTTGAAACAGACTCCCATTCTATGAGCCAAACAGGCGTTGAACTTGGGGTCCTTCTTCCTTAGCCTCCTGAGTATCTGGGGTTACAGGTCAGTGCCATTAGGCCTGTTAAAAAGAATAGGTATACTGTGGAGAGGCAGGCACAGCTAGCTGTTCTCCTGGTGTTGCCTTAGCCTCATGGATGGAGTTTTCCATGTCATAGGAGGCAAGACTGACGGATGAAATGAGGAGGCATATGCCCTAGCAACTGAGCTGTATCCCTGGCTCAAAACTTTTTGCATTTCATCCATGCATCCATCCATCCATAGATAGGGTCTTGCATATCGCAGGCTGTCCTTAAACTCACTGTATAGCTAAGGCTGACCTTGAACTTCAGATCTTCCTTTGCTTCCCGGGTTCTGGAATGAGAGGCACGTGTCATAATACTAGTCTATGTGGTGTTAAGGTTGGAACCTGGCCAGTATGCTGCTAAGTGAGCTGAATCGCTGGCTCCGGGCTTCCTTCCCGTTACTGAGCCTGTGTGCTCTTTGTCAGTTACTAGCCACTTAGCTGAAGTCCTTTCTCCTAGAAATAGTTGCTGTCTATGTGGATGGTGATGACCTGTACTCTGAACAAGGAAAGTGCCTAGCGATCATTGGGAATAAAGGTGGGAGATAGAACACAAGTGGGCACCAGAGCGTCCTTACAGGGATGGTTAGGCTTTCTGCCAGGTAGGAGACACCAGACTATGGTCCATCCAGCTGTCCTGTGTATTCAGCAGGGGCCGTACCACAGGTGTCTCAGCAGACGGGACTTTCAGAGTTTGAGGCGGATATGATTTGCACCTGACCCTGATTGCTCTGTGCCTGGCCTTGGAAGGGTTCTGTGGGCTCTTAGGAAATATGCTTCCTAAAGGCTTCTCTCGCTTCTTGCAGTCGGTGCCTCCGTGGATCCAGCTGGTGTCACCATGATAGATGCTGTAAAAATTTATGGCAAGACTAAAGAGCAGTTTGGCTGGCCTGACGAGCCCCCTGAAGACTTCCCTTCTGCCTCCGTCAGCAACATCTGCCCTCCTAACCTGAGCCAGAGCAATGGCGCTGGGGAGAGTGACTCAGCCGCGCCAGCCACAGCCAGCGGCACTGTCCTGGAGAGGTACATGATTGGCAGGGTTTGGTTCTTAACCTTTTGCACTGGCTGCAGATCCTCCTCTGTGTCTTGAGTCTCCCAAGCTAGTCTGTGATTGTCAAATTCTCAGTCCCTGGAACATTCGGTTTCTCCCTAATATGCACACAGAGCCTGGGAAATGGGCTCAGAGGTCTCTGATGCTGGATCTCTATCCAGGCGGAAGCTTGGCCATTTACTTAGTGTTCCAGAAGTGCTTGGAATAGCCACAGGCTGTGGTCCAGAAAGTGCCTCCACCCATGCTCTAGATTAGGAACCCGACCGAGCGACCGAGACAGCAAACATCCTCTCTCTGCCAGTCGCATCATCTTCTCGTCTTTCTCTATGGAAGTTGATACTCTGTGGTAGTAACACTGCCAGCTGCCAGCAGGAGAGGCTGCTGCAGCGTCTTGCAGGAGAGTGCAGTGTCCTTAGACCTCCCTACGGTGGCATTCGGAAGCACTGCTTGGCTTCTTGTGCTAGCTGGCTGCTGGTTTGCCATGGTAGATGGAGCTGGTCCTGATGTAAGAGTGAGCTTCTTACATTGTAGGCCCTGAGCCAGCCGTGCTTGCAGTCACTGCACCCCACCAGCAGCCTCCCCACTTCTACCTTTCTCCCTGCCCCCATTCATAGATCGTTTGCTTAGGATGTGTTTCTAGGTTTCTCTGAGCTTCACATTTTTTTCCTTTTTTTTTTTTCCCTTTGCTTCTCCCCCAAGTTCTGAAACTGAGTCCCTAACCAAGCTGGATCGGTTAGTATGCCCTGTTTCTTTTCTCTGCACGAGTGCGTGTGTGTCAGAGAGCAGCGTCCGCATTGTGGCTTTGCGCTTATTTGCTTCTGTTCCAAGTCCTGCTATTTTCTGTTGTGGTCATTGCATGGCTGCAGAGCTCTCCATGTGTACACCGGAGCCTCCCCCGGACTGTGAGCGTACCCTTGGTGTCGGCCACATCAGCCTCTGGCTCTGTCTTCCTTAATCCATCTTTGCTGCACATTTTGTACAACGGATGCGAAGGGATGGGGTAGAGGGGCGAGATGCCCCTGCCAGTTCATAAGCCGCTGCAGCCTGTTCCACTTCCCTTTGTCCCACGCCCCTTCCATCTGCCCTTGGTGCCCTCCCTTCCCCTGCCCCTTTTCACTCTGGCTACCTTCTCGGAGCTTTCCTTCCCTGTCCAGACCCCAGCTGTCAGGATATTGGTCGTTTTACTGTGCCACTTAAATTGACAGCAGTAAGCCCAGAGCATGTTACCTGGTAGATACTGTTTAATGGCTAGACTTCCGCTGCTTCCTAATGGAGAGTTCCGTGTTCTACATAAGCTTTGTACTAGCCTTTGGATGCTCCAGTGGCATGCATCTACAAACAGTGTTTGCTCCTGTACTGAGCCCACAGGGACTGCCTGCTGCATCTTCCTGGCTGTGTAAGCAGAAGCCTAACCCTGACATTGCCAGGGTAGACAGATGGCTTTTAACTTCTCCCTTGTGCCGCCCTTCGCCCACTCATCTCTGAGCACCTAAGCTTCGGGCACGGCTGCATGGAGACGTAAGCCCGCCTCAGGATCCCTGCCACGGGCAGCAGCAGGAAGCACAGTGATCCTCTTTGAGGAGGAAAAGCCTCGCTGTCTTTGAGTGGCGGATTATGAACATGGCCTCAGGTTGCTCTCCAAGCCTGAGCCAGCTTTCTTCTGGCCGGTAACACAGGCAGCGATATGCGCGCTGCCTGTGGCAGGTCTTATTGTGCTTTGATTCTTCTATTTGGCATTCAGTAGCTGTCCCCAAGGTCCTCACAACTACAGCTTGCCGGGCTGACACGAGGCAGAGAGAACAGTGCTTGCACTCAAGCCAGGCTTTCTGTCTCCCCAGGCTGGTTGTGAGTTCTTTGGAAGCCCTGGAAAGCTGCTTTGCTGTTGGCCCAATCATTGAGAAGGCAAGTTATTTCTTCAAAGTGCACGGGAGCTTTCTGAAGAGGCAGGAAGTAGGGTTGTTGACAGGCCTGCCGCCTTGGATCTGAAGAACTCTGACGGCACAGTCTTGATGTGCGAAGCATCCCTGAGCTGCGGCACCTCTGTCATAGGAGGGGTCAAGTTTAGACATATTCCTTTCTGCTCTTTGTAGTCAGCGGTGGGTAACCTAGCTCGGCTGGCCTGGATGGCAGGAGGGAAGGGCACATGGAGAGCACTCTGCGGTGCTGTGAGATGCTGACCAGGTGAACGAGCGATAACCCTGCTGTCTTTCCTGTCAGGAGAGAAACAAGCACGCAGCCCAGGAGCTGGCCACGTTGTTGCTCTCCCTGCCGGCGCCTGCCAGTGTCCAACAGCAATCAAAGAGTCTCCTGGCCAGCCTGCACAGCAGCCGCTCGGCCTACCACAGCCACAAGGTAACCTCCCTCCTGGGGAGACTTATATGGAAAGGGAGATGGTCCTGAAGGACGGGGAATTGAATAAGTTGACTCTCCGTCTGTAAAGTAAGGGCCTAGTGGAGTGAGAAGGAAAACTCACACTGAGATTAGAGCCCCAGGGTCGTCCTGAGAGATGTATGGATACTACCCTGGACTGAGAAAGCCATCTAGGGGGCCGCTGGCATGTTGCTTTATTTTTCTGTCCCTCTTAGCAGGATCAGCAAGTCTTAAAAAAGAGAGAGTGTGGGCAGCTGATTCCTGTGCGAGAGTGCGAAGGGTCAGGGTCGTGCCATAGGTGGTCAGTGTGCTGGGGTTCCGAGCCCTCCGCGGTGGCCTGGGGCGGCAGGCCTTCAAGTGTGGCAGGTGCTTGTTGAATGGGGGTTATTGTTGGGCCCAAAGACTCTCCTACAAAAGCCAGTATCTGCAGAAGGAGGTAAGCTGGACCACATAGCACCATGGGAAACATGACCAGTAGGAAGAAAGGTGCTGGGGGGCACTGCCAAGCCTATATTTTGTGCCTCTGTCTCTTAATAGCAAGGGAGGGGTTCACCTTGCCAAGGAAAGGTTGTTCTCAAGCAAAGCATTGTCCTTGGGTAAGGGACCTGCTGAGGATGGAGGAGGCTGCCAAGGGAGCGGTGGGCTGCTGCAGCGATGCTGGCGAGCGGATGCCAGCTTTCTGGGAGACTGCAAGACCCTTCTCTCTGGCTGGTGACTTCAAAGACTATTCGTTTTATATCAGTTAAGGCAGTTGAGCACTGGGCAGTCTGAAGATTGGTTTTGATAGCTGGTTGACAGTTCTTGAGAGGAGGAAGCAGCCTTCTGTGTACTTTAGTGCCCTGCCTTTGCTTGTGGTCGACTTGCCGTGACCCGGCTGTTTCATAGGACCAGGCCTTGTTGAGCAAAGCTGTGCAGTGTCTCAACACATCCAGCAAAGAAGGCAAGGACTTGGACCCCGAGGTGTTCCAGCGCCTGGTGATCACAGCTCGCTCCATTGCCGTCACGCGGCCTAACAACCTTGTGCACTTCACCGAGTCAAAGCTACCCCAGATGGAAACAGGTGAACTTGGCCTCCGTGGTCGTGGTCCTGACACCCGCGGTCCTGACACCCGCTCACTGCACCTCTTTGCTTCTCTGTTATACTCTTCCTATTCTTGTTGTCTCTGACGATGGATAATTGTCACCCCCCTCCTGTTTGCTTGTTTGTTTGTTTTGTTTAACTTTGTAGGGCCTCTGATGAGGCCTCATTTTAACTAAATTGACCATCTTTGAATTTGGTTAGTGTGAACCTCAGCTGGTCTGCTGTGAGGTTGTTGTGGGTGAGGCTAAGCTTAGTTCCACCCTGGAGCCACAACAGAAATGTGGCAGGGAGGGAGGGAGTGGGATTCTTGTTGTATTAATCGCTTTGTTTAGGGATGCAGAAGGTCAGGCCCTTGGGTGAAGCTAAGTTTAGTTTGCCCTAATACCTGCAGGCTGGGTGCTGCGTGCTGTGAGCTGCGTGCTGCTGCAGGGCTCTGGCTGCAGAGCTTGGTCAGTGTGTGCAGGGGCTTCTCTCTCAGCTTCTCCCGTCATCTCACATTGGCTGCCCGACCAGCGCTCAGTGCCATTAATAGAAATAGCTTGTCGCCGTCCCCATCCCTGTGTGTTCCTGTATGCCATCACCTTCCTGTTTATTCTCCTGACGGTGCAATCCTAGAATCATTCTAGAGGAATCTTGGACGGTCCCTAGGTTTAGTCTAGCAGTTGGAACAGGCATCTTTGACTCTGCTGTAAAGATCCTGAATGCTCCCCTCTACCTAACTCTAACACACAATGTTTTCTGTGATGTTCCTTTCCCAGACTGTTTTTCTCCCAGATGTGCCTGCTGGAATCTAGGGATAGTTGGCATATTGATTGGGGCCCCACTTGAAACTCCCTCCGCAGGCAAGCTTCCTTGACCTGAGTTAACCTTAAAACAAATTGAATTCTGTCTTAGATTTACCATCCTTAACAATTTTCTTTCTCCTGCGTAGAAGGAGCAGATGAGGGGAAAGAGCCGCAGAAGCAGGAAGGCGATGGCTGTAGTTTCATCACTCAGCTTGTAAACCACTTCTGGAAACTCCATGCGTCTAAGCCCAAGAATGCCTTCCTGGCGCCTGCCTGCCTGCCAGGTATCACATTAGCAGGGGTACTTGGATCTCGGTACAGTGAAGTAGGTACAAGCTCTTCATCACCGTGACCTTTTCCTCCATAGAAGTAGAGAGGTGCCTGTGAGCAGAGAGAGAGAGAGAGAGAGAGAGAGAGAGAGAGAGAGAGAGAGAGAGAGAGAGAGAGAGAGAGGGGCTTCCTTCCTGTGGGATTGCCTAGTTCACATGGGGGACAGCAACAGTGGTGATGAGGATGACGTGGCGACGCTGGCTCTGTATTTGATATTTAAAAACAATGGATCTGAAAGACTTGGTCGAGTCAGTTTAGAGGTAGGAGTGTGGAACCAGCCGGGAAAGTGTTTTCACTGTTTCCACGCTGCTGTTGCCTTAGTCTTCTCAAGGGTTGCCCTCCTGAGAGTTGGGGAAGAGGGAAGGCCCCTTGGCTTTGTCAGCAGGTCTGGGGATACAGTAGTGCTATCTGCACACATCAACTTTCCCCGCCTTGGCCATGGCTGTCAACAGTGATTCCTGCTTCGCTGGGACAGGTTCTGCAAAGGCTTTTAAGGACTCTTAGTGAATTCAAAGACTTAATGAAAACACTCCAGCTACAGCTGATAGGCTGCACCACAGTATTGTGGGTTTGCTTTGCTGTGGGTTTGCCTATTTTTGTCTGGACACCCTCCAGGTGATGCTGTGATTTGTGCTTTTGTCTCAGGCTTTCAAGGGTCTAGAGTTGTTTTTGTCAACAGATTTTCAGGTGATCCTTTTCTTTCATTTAGGCCTTACTCATATTGAAGCTACGGTTAATGCATTGGTAGACATTATCCATGGTTATTGTACCTGCGAGCTGGACTGTATCAACACAGCATCCAAGATCTACATGCAGATGCTGCTGTGTCCTGTACGTATCAACACAGCCCCAGATGCCTCTGGTCAGCCTGGGAGTGTGTGGAAAGTAGCCTAATGAGCACCGACCTAATGAAAGAAAGTCGACTTAGAGTCTGACAGGGTGGGATTCCAGGGGACTTGGGTTCAATTCCTAGCAGCCACATAGAAAGCGACAGCCGCCTAGAGCTCTAGTCCCAGGGGATCTGACACTTCGTTCCTGCCTCCTTGGGCCCTTTGTGAGGCGGTGTACAGACCTACCATGCAAACAAAACTCACACATCAAGTAAGCCTTTTACAAATTGGATGGGAATCAGCCATTGCAAAATAGAGCAAAGCTGTAGCGACGATGTCTGGGAAGGGAGGACTTGCTCCTTGCTTAGTGATTTCCTCCCATTTGTAGTCCGTTGCCTGCTGCAGAAAGAGTGTTGAGTAAGTGTCAGTTCCATGGCTGCAAAGGCCGTGTCAGTGTGCCCGTTACAGCAGACGAGTGTTAGGAGTGCTGCTGACGGCAGGGGACAGCGAGGAAGGCGAGGGCTCCGTTGTGTGACGAGAAGGTGGAGCTCATCTGGAGAGAGCCAAAGTGGCTTCAGGGTCCAGTGGCCTTGCACACCAGCCCCAGCGGGTAGCAGACAGGAAGCTGGTGAAGGTCTTCCTGTGCCAAGTCTGGAGAGGCTGCTCTGCTTCCCCTGCTGCATTTTCAGGAGGACACAGGTGTCAGTAGACAGACTGCTCCTTTGTGTCAGGCCTTGACAGGAGAACTCTGAAGATGGAGTCCTGGCTGACTGTGCAATGCCTGAGCTTGACACCTTCCTTTCAAACCTAGGACCCTGCCGTGAGCTTCTCCTGTAAGCAAGCTCTGATTCGAGTCCTAAGGCCCAGGAACAAGCGCAGACACGTGACGTTGCCCTCCTCCCCTCGAAGCAACACTCCAATGGGTAATTGAAAGTCTGGGTTTAGGCTTGATCTGGGTGGGTTAGTGGCCGAGAGATGAGCTGCTGCTTTGAGATGTGCTGCTTTATTGACCAGTCTTTCTAATTTTCTATTTTGTTAATATTCTATACAGTAGGATAGTGTATAAAATGCATATAGGTAGAATAAAGTCAAAATCATGGCAACCGAAAGGTGCTGTGGAAACTATCCATAATAGAGCAAAGCATCTGTATACCAGCTTCTACATGGTCACGTGAAGACAGGGTATTTGGCTGAAGAATTCCAAAAGCCATAGGAAAAACGTGCAAAGACAATGTAAAACTCACTGTTGGGATGGGGGTGGGGTGGCCCAGGATGGGATGGAATAGGCACTGAATTTGAGCCTGGCCTGGCTTATGTGGCAAGACCCTGTCTCCAAAATAAAGAGCCAAGGTCTTGGGAGGTAATTGTTAATTATAAAACATGCATGACTGTTGGGCGTGGTGGACTGCCTGTGTTCTTGATACTCAGGACGATAATAAAGCCAGAGTCAGATGTTCAAGGCCAGCCTACACTATCAATTGGGGCCTCGTCCACCTAAAGGACAGTTGAAAACCTCACAGTGAGAGTGAGAAGGCTCAGCGGGTTAGGGTGCTTACCACCAAGCCTGAATTTGAGCTGGTCTGTTTGGTTTTTTGAGACAGGGTTTCTCTGTGTAGCCCTGACTGTCCTGGAACTCACTCTGTAGACCAGGCTGGCCTCGAACTCAAAAATCCGCCTGCCTCTGCCTCCCAAGTGCTGGGATTAAAGGTGTGCGCTACCACCGCCCAGCCTTGAGTTGATCTGGGAGACACATGTGGCAGGTGGGTCATGTTAGGAGTCCTCTGACCTCCGCACCTGTGCTGTATCCCCACAAAAGGAATAGTAAATGTGGAAAAAGTTGTCACAATGACTGAACAGTTTATTTTTTATTTAGAACAAAACTGCTTTTCCTAGCACAACCTTATCATTAAGGTCTCAGTTTGTTGCTTGTAAGTAGAGTCCTGACAGACTCCCCCGGTAGATTAGGTAGCAAATGCCAACGTTCCCCACGAGGCGCTTGTTTGAGCACTTGCCACACTTGTGAAAAATACGGAGAAGTAAGTCATGGGTTTAGAGAGCGTGTATCAGAACGCATGGAGAGGCCTTGCGTTTCCTGGGGCCATCCTTGGAATCCAGTGTCTGGCTCCACTGAAGCTAGCTAGTTCTCGGGTCCTCTGGGACTCTCGTGGTTGGAACATATTCTGGAACAATCAATCGTGTCTTCATTGCAGTGCTGGGAATTGAACTTAGGCTTCGTGCCTGTTAGACAAGCGCTCTGTCACTGAGCTGTAGCCCAGCCCACGGTGCATATCTTGAGGAATGTGTATGGTTTCATAATTTTCAGACATCTTTCCAGAATAACATTTATTATATGGGAAGCTAGAGGGTAGCTCACTTGCTAAAGTGTTTGCTGTGTAAGTATGGGGCTCTGAGTTCAGATTACCAGCATTGGGGAAGAGGAGATGTGCAGATGCTGGCCTGACTGGCCATCAGCAGCCTGAATCACTGAGTGCTGGGCTTAGTGAGTGGCAGAGGAAGACACTCGATATCTACCTCGCCTATACACACGCGCGCATACACACACACACACACACACACACACACACACTCTCACACACTCTCACTCTACAATATGGAAAGTTTTTTTTTTAAAGATTTATTTATTTATTTATTTATTTATTTATTTTGGTTTTTCGAGACAGGGTTTCTCTGTGTAGACCAGGCTGGCCTTGAACTCAGAAATTTGCCTGCCTCTGCCTCCCAAGTGCTGGGATTAAAGGCGTGCGCCACCACGCCTGGCTAAAATTGATTGATTGATTGATTTAGTATACAGTGTTCATCCTACATGCAGACCAGAAGAGGGCATCAGATCTCATGGATGGTTGTGAGCCACCATGTGGTTGCTGGGAATTGAACACAGGACCTTTGGAAGAGCAATCAGTGCTCTTAACCACTGAGCCATCTCTCCACCTCCTGGAAAGTTATTTTTAAGAGAGGACTTGCTTTAGCAACACAAGTGGAAGGCAGTCTCCATTCTTTTGTAACAGTCAGGGATCTTACCTGGGCTTTTCGCAGCCTTCCCACAGACAAGGAATCCAGTGGGCCTTGTCATGGTAGCCTCAGCTTTCAGTCCTGGTTCTGGTTTTGGATTTTCTCATAGTGATTGTATAGTTTAAAAATCTTACAGACCTAGCTGTGTGGAGAAATGAAGTATAGGCTAGCTACAGTGACAAGGACAGTGGTGACAGACACTCTTGATTGAGTTCTTTTCCTGTTCTGGCAAAGTCTTCTGAGAATGGGGCTCGCAGGGCCTGTGGGTATTACATTTCTCTGTCTTGTTGAAATCTAAGGTTTTTAATCTTTTCTGGACTGGACGCCTCTTCCTGTTGAGGAGGAAGCTGTCCCTGCTGACCGCCATCTCCCCGGCCCTGCTAGCCTCAGGAAACAGACGTAGGCTGCCAGCCTCGCACCTACACACGTACCCTTGCCGTGCAGAGTGCTAACAGAGGCCTGCTTAGACTCCCGCTGTGCGACGATCATATGCGAAGGAGTAAACATACTGGGGTCTTTTTGTCTCAGGAGACAAGGACGACGATGATGACGATGACGCAGATGAGAAAATGCAGTCATCGGGCATCCCTGATGGTGGGCACATCCGCCAGGAAAGCCAGGAACAGAGTGAGGTGGATCATGGAGATTTTGAGATGGTGGTGAGTCTGGCAGCAGGGGAGGGAAGGAGGAGCCTCCATCTCACCTCTAGACTCAACAGCTGTTCTGGTTGCCATGGGACACTGATGGGACTTTCTCTCTGCAGTCAGAGTCCATGGTCCTGGAGACTGCCGAAAATGTCAACAATGGCAACCCCTCCCCCCTGGAGGCCCTGCTGGCAGGTGCTGAAGGCTTCCCTCCCATGCTGGACATCCCACCTGACGCAGATGACGAGACCATGGTTGAACTAGCCATTGCCCTGAGCCTGCAGCAGGACCAGCAAGGTAGAAGGCAGTGCCAGGAACAAACAGACTTGCACAGGAGAGAGGGCGTGACAGTTTCCGATACCCCACTGACTTAGCTTGTCCCCAGTAGGGGGAGAGGTTGATCTGGGTGAGAGCTGCTGGAGGTACAGGTGGAGAGTGAGGGGTGGCTCTGTTGCTTCTGAGGCCAAAAGCCAGTCTCATAGTTACTGCTGGTTTGATTTTTTTTTTAATGGGTGCCTCTTGGATATGTACTGAACTTGGTGGGTGGACAGCAGTGGCCAGAGGAGTCACGTGCTGGTGTTTAGACTTCTGACAACAGCAGATGGCCAAAGCAATACTGTGGACGGGGCAGAGGGGACCCTGCATTCACTCTCCACTTGTTTCCCAGGCAGCAGCAGCAGTGCCCTGGGCCTGCAGAGCCTGGGACTGTCGGGCCAGGCACCCAGCTCTTCCTCTCTGGACGCAGGAACCCTCTCTGACACCACAGCATCAGGTAACTGTCCACAGCAAGGAGCTTGGCTCAGGGTCCCTAGACCCTGCCGCCCTGTTCAGTGCTGTGAGAGTGTGACGGGCAGCTGCTCTGACAGGCCATCCTGGACTTCCTGCTTGTGCTGCAGCCGGTATCGGCGCTGTGCCTCCACTTCCTCATACTCTGCATGCTGCCTGGCTTTGGCTGATCCCCGAGGAGAGGTTCAGGGAGCATCCTGTTGGCTGATGATCCACAGACCAGCTTTACAGCATTCTGCTAGAGTTCTAACATATTAGACAGTATGGAAAGAGACAAGAAATAAAGCTAAACCTTTAGCTCTTAGCCTCCATTTGCAAATCGGATGAAGCTGCAAACAGCTATAGGAAACCTTCACTTATGTTGTCTTTGTTCTAAGTCTCTTTCCTAGTCTGATAAAATTCCAGGTAGAGTTGGACCAAACTGTGGGTGGCAGCAGCACATGGGGGAAGTCCTTGAAGATCCACCCAGCCGAGAAGGGGCGGAGCCTTGCTAGACTGCTGCATCCCCTACACTAGCTTGCTTTCTTTTGGGAGAGTTAGCCTGCCTAGATAAGAAAAGGCCAGACTGCCTGCCCCGCCTGCTGCCATGGCTTCTCGCTTCTCTGAGGTCTCTTCGGTTGCTGTTACTTTAGCCTTCGAGGTCGTGTTGTGGTTGTGGTTGTGGTTGTGGTTGTGGTCGTGCTGTGCTGGTCATATCTGTCATGCTCGCTGGCTGTCTTGGCTCTCCTCCTCCCCTGTGGATCTCAGCCAGCATTTTCCTCCTGTCTCAGCTCAGCCCTGATCCTGGATGCTGTGGCTGTCTCTGGGGAATTTCCTTGCTTCATTATTAGCATCTGATGAGGATGATGAAGAGGTGTGAAATTTTCTAATGAGCTCTCCTCTGGGCCATATGATTTGAAAAAATTGAAAGCAAAACCAAAATGACAAAAATCAAAGTTGACTCAGGAGCTCATGCTGAGTGATGTTATAACTGCAGACGGTTTGCTGGGCAAACCTCATGAAGTTCTGTGCTCCAAATGGCCATGGCTAGTGTGGATCTCAGTAGGTGTCAGTAACACCTTGACAATGGTGACCCTGAAGCATTTAGTGTGAGGACTCACTGTCCATGTCACAGAATCTTACTGAATCTGCACATGCTGTAACAGCGAAGGAAATGCCCAGTGCTCTGGGCTTTCACTTGGGTCTGAGTGCTGTTGGCAGTGTGCCCGGGACAGTATCTGTCCCTTTATCGGTTAATCAGCAAAGCAGGTCTTGCCTTCTTTCTCTGCCCTCAGGACACTCAGACTGCCTTGTGTTCTCTGCAGTGTGCTGTGATGCTTTCGTCCCCACAAGGGAGGGGTCTGTGCCTGTAACAGCTCTGTTACTCTCTCAGCTCCAGCCTCAGATGATGAGGGCAGCACAGCAGCAACTGATGGCTCCACCCTGCGGACCTCGCCAGCCGACCATGGCGGCAGTGTGGGCTCCGAGAGCGGGGGAAGTGCTGTGGACTCGGTGGCCGGCGAGCACAGTGGTAACGTGCCTGGTGCCGTGATCTCTTTGGGCTCGGGGTGGTGGACGGGGTAGGAATTCCTGCCTGCCCTTGTGATTGCTTTCTGCAGAGAGGAGTTGTGGGGGCTCTCTGTGGTCTGGGAGAGTTCATTTGAACACGATCATGGAGTGTCAAGTGTTCTATGACTGGAGTTCAAGTACAGTGACTGATGTATTACAGCATCTTTAAGATCAAAAAAGAACAGTGATATTATTTATAGCCTTAGATGGTGATTAAAAATAATTGTGATATGACCTTGAAACTCGTATTCCTATGGTTTTTACTACCTGCCTCCTGGGGGAATGAACTGTTTAGGCAAGCTGTCCCCACAGTACAGCTGCTGTGAGGTTTGCGTACATTAGCAGTCTCTTAGCTGAGGCTAGGCCAGTTTTGTAGGGTGCACAGGTGAAAACTGGAAGAGCTCTGAGGGCCCAAGGCCACACAATGAAACCTAACATTTTTCCCATCAAGGCCGACCTTGGGAGTTGATGTGTACTTCTTAAATCATTTCCCTCCAGTGTCTGGCCGGAGCAGTGCATATGGAGACGCCACAGCCGAGGGGCACCCGGCTGGACCAGGGAGCGTCAGCTCCAGCACAGGCGCCATCAGCACCACCGCTGGGCACCAGGAGGGAGACGGGTCTGAGGGAGAAGGAGAAGGGGAAGCTGAAGGAGATGTGCACACCAGCAACAGGTTAGGACCAGCCTGTCACTGTCACCTGCGTGAAAGAGGATTTCAGGACTGGGAGACTGGGAGATGGAGTGCTGTGTGCTGAGTGTGTTCCCAAGTATCCAAGGAGATGAAAGCTGCCCGTTTCTCCCAGGCCCTGCTGATGTCAGGGGGTGTGGCCCCCACAATGCCTTGGTAGTAGGAATGCCCTGCGGTCTAGCTGGAGGTCTGTGTAGCTAGCGGTCCGATGGCCTCCAGCTTATAGAGGGCACCCAGCTGGCTGTGTCCTTTGATTTAATACTGTGTTTCTTCAGTATAAGATACAACTCACACAGCTGTGTAAGGATAGGAGTTATATTAGTTTGTCTTACTCTGTGCTGGGAACAGCTGATCACGAGTTAACCCTTCATGTATTTGGGCTTGGTTTATCAGTGTTTCTTAAGGTCTAGAATTTTCCTTTGAATTGGCTTTGTTATGATGCTGTTTTGGCATCATAAAATGAATCCAACATACTTCCATTTTTTACTCCCCTCTGGAAGAGTTTGCATAAGATTTATTTCTCCAATAGATTTTTAGAAAAGTTCACTAATAAAGGTTGATCTGCATTTGGATTTTTGTTGAGGGAAGATGTTTTAAACTACAGAATCATTTTTTATGTGATAGAAAATTATTTCTGTTAATTTATAAATCAGTTTCAGCATTTGTTATTTTATATAGAATGTGTTTATTATGCTGAAGCTGTCAGTTTGGGGCATAAAGTTGATCATAATACTTTTTAAAATAATAATAATTGCCAGGCAGTGGTGGCGCACACCTGTAATCCCAGCACTCTGGGAGGCAGAGGCAGGTGGATTTCTGAGTTCGAGGCCATCCTGGTCTACAGAGTGAGTTCCAAGACAGCGAGGGCTACACAGAGAAACCCTGTCTCGAAAAAAACCAAAATTCAAAAAACAAACAAACAAATTAATAATAGTAATTATTTTTATTATTATTATTACTACTACTACTATTATTAATTTGCTCCTATAAAGAGGATCTCACTAAGCACCCACAGCTAGCTTGTCTGCCTCGGTCTCCTGGGTGCTGGGATGGGTTGTGGGGATGTAGCACTGTGCCAACCCTTATTTGGTTAACACAGTAGGTTTATTCCTAAGTATCAGGCTCCTCGCTGGCCTCCGTGGCAGGAGGCAGGAGAGTAGTCCACTGGGTCTTATCTGTGTGCCACTCCATGTCTCCGGTACATTTCTTGGACTTGCAGGCTACACATGGTTCGTCTGATGCTGTTGGAAAGATTACTGCAGACACTGCCCCAGTTACGGAACGTTGGAGGTGTCCGGGCCATCCCGTACATGCAGGTATCTTCAGTTCTCCTAATCAACTGCGTTATGGTTGGGCTACCCTTGGGCAATGCACTTCTTTTTCAGGGACCTGAGGGCCGGAGTTAAGGTCACAAAAGTATAACATGCAGCCTGAGCTGCAAGTTGCGACCCTTCAGGTTATATAGCTGTGGTTAAGGGATGTCATGGTCATGCTAGGTGATTGACAGAACTTGGAGGTTTGAAAAGGGTCCTGACACCCACGCAGTTGGCATTCTTTCTCCATCCTGAGTAATAAGAGCGTGTGCTGTGCTCTTTGATTCTTAGATCAGCACAATGTCCTATTTCACGCACTGTGATTGGCTTGTTACTCAGTTGTTTTTTATAAAAGTTTTTGTAAAGCTTTTCAGTGGTATCCCAAATGACTCAGGTGAGTTTTATAACCCTGGGCACGTAAGATAGAGTAGTCCTGGAGTCTGGAATGCCCTCCTCTTTCACAGGCAAGGGCAGAGTCAGAGGTCAGGATTGCTTTCTGACATACACGCCCAGCCCTTCTGCCTTCAGAAGTCAGCTCTCGGTTCACTCTGCCCTCTAGGTCATTCTCATGCTCACCACAGATCTGGATGGAGAAGATGAGAAAGATAAGGGCGCCCTGGACAACCTGCTCGCACAGCTCATTGCTGAGCTGGGCATGGACAAGAAGGTAAACCGGAGAAGGGCTGTGTGGAGAGCTGAGCAGGGCTCATCCGGGGGTGGGGGTGGGGGTGGGGATGGGGGTGGGCGTAGTGAGGGATTAGTCAGGAGTCTTTCTTGGCTTCTTCTTCCTTAGAGGAGCTTCCTCTGGGTTCTAGTTTTACTCCTGGTACTGGGACAAAAGCAGCATCAAGGGGGTTTCTCTAGCTTGCAGTTGAGATTATAGCCCGTCGCCCAGGAGAGCAAAGGCGGACGCAACTCTGTTCACACAGGCCTGAGCACAGAGCCCACTTCAGCCTAGGCCTCCCTATGTCCATTAAAGCAATCATGTCACTGGCATAGGACAGCTTGATTCATAAGTCCCTCACTGAGACTCTCCTCAGGTGACTCAGGTTATGTCAGGTTAAGGAGTACAAATGACAAGTAGGATAAAGTCTTTGTCCTTGTCATATATTCCATGGCCTCTGAGTGCACTGGCCTTCATTGCACCAGGTAGAACCCACACCTCTACTGGAGCCTTCTTCCTCTTCGGTGCTGAAAGGCCTGTGTGGGGGTGGGGGTATTCCTTTTGGAGCTTAGAGGAAGCATGGGTGTCTCGGCTTCTGCCTGTAGGATGTCTCCAAGAAGAATGAGCGCAGTGCTTTGAATGAAGTCCATCTGGTCGTCATGAGGCTCCTGAGTGTGTTCATGTCCCGCACCAAGTCCGGATCCAAATCTTCCATCTGTGAGGTATTTGTGCTTTGAGCTTATGTGTTTGAGTCAAGGTAAGATAATGGAGTGGTTAGCGCAGGGCTGAGGACAGAGGTGATAGTCCTGTAGGAATAAGACCATCGTGAACTAAGGAAGTACCAGTCTGTCCCTCTTGAGGAGCAGAACTTCTCCCTTTTTCAGAATCCCTGCCAAGCCCAAGTCCTTACAACAAACCCTGCAATGGAGGGGTTAAAGAAAGGGCTTGGAGGTTCCGCTGTTGAAAAGCAAGGGCCTGTACTGCAAAGCACAGAGTAGCTAAGAGGATCTCCAGTGTCTGTTGCTATAAGGTATGGTAATAGAGTAGAGAGAAAGCCAGTGTGTGTGGGGAAATGAGATTAGCACAAAGCAGAGACGGTGGAAATCGGGGTTGAACTGCATCCAATCTTAATGAGCTTATGAGCTGTGGGGTTTGCTGGGATTTCCAAGGCTCTCCTAATGGTCTTATGTACAGTGGCTTTGCTCCTTCCTGCTTCTTATGCATGCAGTCACCCACCGTCGCCCTTGGAGACTAGTTTTTCTGAGCCCCTACTGGGAGGGTGAGGTTGCTAAGAAGGACCTAGAGTGGAACTTTTTGTCTCTCTTTCAAATGAGGTTCTCTTCGCTTTGCTTCAGGGGAAGGAGAAAGCTTTGCCTCCCTGGCACAGAGGTGTAGCAAGGTCAGGTTAAGAGCTAGTATTTGTTTTCTCTTAGATATAGGTGCAAAGAGCTGGGGAGTGACTTAGCCAGCTGAGAAACTTGTAATACAACAGACTGATGAAGCCATGTGTGTCAGGGCTGTGCCTAAGACGGCCGTGTGCTGAGTGTGTTGCCGTCTGACTTAGTCCAGTTTTTACAACAGCCTTGCCTGCTCTGTGTGTTTTCTCCCTCAGTCGTCTTCCCTCATCTCCAGCGCCACGGCAGCAGCCCTGCTGAGCTCAGGAGCCGTGGACTATTGCCTCCATGTGCTCAAGTCTCTGCTGGAATACTGGAAGAGCCAGCAGAACGATGAGGAGCCTGTGGCCGCCAGCCAACTGCTGAAACCACACACAACTTCATCTCCGCCAGACATGAGCCCGTTCTTTCTCCGCCAGTATGTGAAGGTGAGGCCCCTCTGGCCAGAGGCAGCTCTTGGCTCTCCTCAGTGCTGTGTGCTCTGCTTTTGATAAGTAGAGCTAGAAAGACTAGTGTTAGGAGCCACACAGGCCATGGGTTCGAATCTCATCACGACCTAATAGATGACCACTCCTCCCAGCTAGCTATGGGTGGGAGGTGGGGGGTGGAGAGGGGTGTCTCTCATTCCTGCCTGTGTTGTAAGCCTGAGGAAGCAAGTGCGCTCAGTCACTTCCTCTCACATGAACCTTCTTGGGAAACTGAGAGTGTACATGAGACAAGGCGGCGGCGGCGGCGGTCACTTGACCTCCACACCTCTTCAGAGGCTTGTGAACATGCTGGGTAGATGAGCCCAGGAAGAAGATCTCCTGCAGTCTAATCTACTAGCCAGGGCCCGTGGCGAGATCCAAACCAGTCTCAGTAGGCCTCAGCTACTGTACCCGGGGAATTAGGCTGAAATCTTAGCTGCTCCACAGGGTCATGAGCTTTGCCAGCTTATTTAAAGGTCTTAGCACAGTACTTGACTTACACCAGTATGTCATCAGTGGTGATGGTTGGTACCCTTTACTCCTGTTGAGTCAGTGGAGCCAGTAGGGTAGACCAGCTTCCTGCTCTGATTGGGCGGCAGTATAACAGGTCAGTCTGACCGGGCATTTCTGTCTTGCTCTCTCTTTAAATGGCTGGTAATTTTCTATAACATCATCCATACATACACACACACACACACACACACACACACACACACACTTGCTTGCTGGCTTGTTTGTGCATCTGGTGCCATGGAGGCTAGCGGAGGGACTGTGGAGTTACAGATGGTTATAAGCTGCCATGTAGGTCAGTGATGGGAGCTGAACGCAGACCTTCTGGAAGAGCAGCCAGTGCTCTAGTTACTGAGGAGATGGCTCAGCAGTTAAGAGCACTGGCTCTTAGTCTCTTCCCATTCCCAGCACCCTGTCAGGCTGCTTACAGTCACCTGTAGCTTGCAGCTTGCAAGGACCCAGTACTCTCTTCTGACCTCCTTCGGCACCCAAATACATGTGACATTTACACAGACACACAATTTTTTAAGCAAAAAATTTTAATTAATTGGGAACTAATATGACTTAGTAGCTAAAAACGCTTGTTATTCTTGGAGATGACCTTTGTTCAATTCCCAGCACACACATAATGGCTCACACCTATCTGTAATACCCTAATCCAGGGGATTCAACAGGTTTTTAGATTGTGTGCATGTATGCATGCATACAAAACATTCATGTAATAGAGTAAAATAAGTCTGAAACCAAAAGTTTCTGTTATAATTGGAAAAATGGGTGTGCACATGTACACTCCTGCATTCTCTCTCTCCCTCCATCCCTTCCCCTCTCCCTCTCCTCTGTGTGTGTGTGGGGGGGAGGGGGGTGTTTCAGAGGAATCCTTTCAAAGTCAGTTTTCCTTCCACCATGTTGATCCCAGGATCAAGCTCAGGTCATCAAGCTGGGTGGCAAGCGCCTTTATCTGATGAGGTATCTCGTCGCCCAGCTCTTTTAAGGACCATATGCTTCTTCTCCTGTTAGTCGTGCGTGTCCCAGAAAACCTAGGCTCTTCCTATGTGTGAATTTTGGCTCCAGCTTTTGAAAAGCATCATAGTGCTTAGTGATTATCTAGCCTTTTTCCTGGGTGTGGTCATGGAAGACTGGTGAGCACGGGTCCTTATGAAGATGTTCTTCTCCAGGGTCATGCTGCTGATGTGTTTGAAGCCTATACCCAGCTGCTCACAGAGATGGTACTGAGGCTTCCCTACCAAATCAAAAAGATCGCAGACACCAGCTCTCGAATTCCTCCTCCTGTCTTTGATCACTCTTGGTTCTACTTTCTCTCTGAGGTGAGTGAGGCTCTGAACAGTGTCCTGTTCGGGGAGAGGTGAGTTCTCTCTTCCCCTCTGTAGGCTGCTTCCTTCCTAACCCTAACTCAGTGTCCTTAACAGAGCCCCTCATACATTCAGGTCCTGCCCATGCCCCTTTGGAGTGTATTGTGCAGAGACATTGGGGTTTGTGTATCAGAGCAGCTGGTGGCTCTTGTGCCTATGCGATGTCCCTATTGGGTTGGCCGCCACTTAGTCTTTCAGGGTAGTCAGGAAGAGAGAACACACACTGCCTCCCTTCCCACAATGGTCAGTGAGAAGACTGGTGACTGGCCAGAAACAAGCAGATAAAAAGGAAGCATGGTGGCCACACAGAGACACCCACCATCAGCCCAGCAGGCCCAGCATCGTGGTCACAGCTCTCTGGGGGGGAGCACTATGCCTGGCGCCTTGGGGCTCTCAGGAGCTGCACTGTGGGCACGATGTGAAGGACACTGCTAAGGAGAGCCCTCTCTACCTCTGTGAACGGCTGTCACTGGGTCTTGGGCATTGTGAGGGCCTGAGCTAGCCCAGCCTCCCCTCCCCGCCTTCCGCTTCCCTCCAGGGCATGCAGTGGCAGACACTAAGAAGAAAGGTGCCAGCCCAAGAGGCAGTTGAGCTTGCCCAGTTCTAGCCAGGCCTCACAGTAGAGGATAGTGAATGGTGTCCAACATCTCAGTGTCAACTCTGGGAAGGCAGGCCCAGCGCCTGCCTATCCTAGTTCCTTAGCTCCAGAGTAGAGTCGGCTGTTTGACCCTGGGCTGACGTGAAGACCAGCAGCCTCCTTGTAGATTCCTAACTGCTCGAGAAGAGGAGCATGAATATTTGATTGTCCCCTAGTTAAATTTTTATCTCTCTGCGTTACTCCCTCCTGGTCCCTTTAAGGAATTTTCAAGTTCCTCGGAGGCCAGTGTGCCTGGGAGTTGATCCACTGGGCCATTGGTATCCGCGTATGCTGCACACCGCCCCCCTCCCAATAAAACCAGCTAGATCAAACACATGCAACAACAACAAAAGACATCTGTGCTGAGTGTGTGGGTGTTTCTTGCCAGTGTTCCCTGAACAGCACAATATAATCACTTACAAAGCATTTATACCATAGTATGTGTTGGGGGAAATCTAGAGATCATTTAATGCTAGAAGGGTGTGCACTGTATCTACAGTACAATACATCTTACATAGGGTCAGCCCCTGAAGCCTGTGGGAGTGCACTCCACACAGTTCCCTGTGGGTGAATGTGACTCATACACTCTTAAAGGTTTTAATAACAGTTTGTTAAAAAACAAACAAACAAAACCCCAAAACCAACCAGGGTGTTGTAGCTGTGGCTGGTAGTTACAGTCCCTGAATAATATTAACTGCTGTTTAATCCCTCCAGTACCTAATGATCCAGCAGACCCCTTTTGTCCGCCGCCAAGTCCGAAAACTTCTGCTCTTCATCTGTGGATCAAAGGAGAAATACAGACAGCTCCGGGACCTGCACACCCTGGACTCCCATGTGCGTGGGATCAAGAAACTGCTGGAGGAGCAGGGCATCTTCCTGCGGGCCAGTGTGGTCACAGCCAGTTCCGGCTCCGCTCTGCAGTACGACACGCTCATCAGCCTGGTACGAGGGGCGTGATGATCGGGCCAGGGGCAGGCATGTGGTAAGGCTTGGCCAAGGAGGCGGTAGCACAGGGCAGGGCAGGGCAGGATTTGTAAAGATTTCAGAGACTGCTACATCTGGGGGTCAAGCACCAGGTCAGTCGCTGGCACTGAGGAGCTGACCTGAGGGTTCCTCGCCTGTGAAGTGGGTCAGCTGAACATCTTCCCAGGGTTCATTTGCCATGCGTAGGATCAGCCTGAGATTGGTACACCTTGGCTTTTGTTCTTAAGTATTTTTTTTTTTTCGAGACAGGGTTTCTCTGTGTAGCCCTGGCTGTCCTGGAACTCACTCTATAGACCAGGCTGGCCTCAAACTCAGAAATCTGCCTGCCTCTTGCCTCCCAAGTGCTGGGATTACAGGCGTGTGCCAACCACCGCCCGGCTTGTCCTTAAGTATTAAAGAAGATTGAGTAGAAGCCTGTTCTGTTGCCTAAATGGAGGGTTTCACTTTCAGGTGTCTCATCTTTAGTGTTAAGGACAGCCTAGCCTGCTCGTTTAATGTCCTTGGTCTTATAGTGAAGGAAGAGAAGTGGGCTGTAGCCTGCAGCTTTCTAGAAAACTGAAGGCAGGGCACTGGGTCGGGTGGGCAGGCAACAGACAGGGCCATTGTGTTTAAGCTGCAGGTGTGTGGGTCCTGTCCCCAGGTCCACCAGCCACTCAGGACACCTGCCTCACGTTGAAGACCAGGGTTACTTTGTGGTCTCAGCCAGGCCTGACACACAGAGCAGCCTTTGTTGTTTCTTGGTGTTGCTCAGCTGTGATTGGCTCCTGTTTCAGATGGAGCATCTGAAGGCCTGCGCAGAGATTGCCGCCCAGCGAACCATCAACTGGCAGAAGTTCTGCATCAAAGATGACTGTAAGTGGTCCCCCCTGCCTGGGCGCCACTGTGACGCCCGTGGCGAGCTGTCTGCATTAAGCTGTGGGCTGGGCACTGGAGATCCAGTTGCTAACAGAACACAAGCCAGAGCTTCACTGACAAGGGTTGCTGGTCAAAACTTGGGCACAGGAGTCAGAGCAGGACTCTGACACTGTAGCAGTAAAGTTCCACAGAGCAGGGGTGTAGAACGCGTTTACTTGAGGCATCAGGGCTAGATGCCCTCAGTGTGGTCACCCCTGCCATTGTGATCACTCCACGGCTTGTGGTGACACTGAGCAGAGAGAGCTGGGAGAGGAAGCCTTGTCCCATCCCACAGCCGTGTGCGCTGCCTATGTAGTTCAGTTGTTACCAGCTGACTCCATGTTTCTCCTCGCAGCTGTCCTGTACTTCCTCCTGCAAGTGAGTTTCCTGGTAGATGAAGGGGTGTCCCCCGTGCTGCTGCAGCTGCTCTCCTGTGCTCTGTGCGGCAGCAAAGTGCTCGCAGCCCTGGCGGCCTCCACGGGCTCCTCCAGTGCCGCGGCATCCTCAGCCCCTCCTGCAGCTGGTTCTGGACAAGCCACAGCTCAGTCCAAATCTTCCACTAAAAAGAGCAAGAAAGAAGAAAAGGAAAAAGAGAAGGAGGGTGAGGTCCTATGTTAGGTGCTTAACCCTCTGAGTGCATTGTACCATGGCAAGTGCTGGAAGGTTTTACCCAAATGCTCTTTCATATCTCCTGGTCGCATTTTCAGTCATGGTGAAAGGGACACCATTTTCTGTGATAGAGACAGCGGGGCCAGGATGCACTGAGCATGCCCAGTCCTGGCGCTGCCTGCTCCCTGAGTACACTGAGGTGCTGAGCTGCCTTTCCTCTTTGGCTTCTCTGCTTCTCATGGTCCTCGGAGACCTGAGACAGATGCTGGGGGGGTGGGGGGGTGGGAAGAGACACTGACTCAGCCACCTCTGGGCGGGCAGACAGGGCAGCTTTCACATGGAGGCCCGCAGTAGCTGTCGGCTTAGTGCCGGGCTTACTGTCCTATCCTTGGTGGTGGTGAGGCTGTACATGGGCCAGCTGCGCCCAAACCATTTGTGCCCCCAGATAACTGGAAATTGGCAAATTCCAACCATTTAGAAGATGCTTTTAGAACAGATAGATTTACTTCCTATCTGCTTGGTTGTAAGAGCCTTGGGCAAGTCAACCCTACTGCTGTTGCAGGTGAGAGCTCAGGCAGCCAGGAGGACCAGCTGTGCACAGCTCTTGTGAACCAGCTGAACAGATTTGCAGACAAGGAGACTCTGATCCAGTTTCTGCGCTGTTTCCTGTTGGAGTCCAACTCTTCCTCAGTGCGCTGGCAGGCCCACTGCCTGACACTGCACATCTACAGGTAGGCCAGCGCCGGCTCTGCGGCTGCTCACACGCTCGTGGCCACTATACCAATATCTGTGCTGATTTCAGGCCCTGGAGGTCTTTTTGTTGAGCTATCTATTTGTAGCTACTAAGATCCACTCAGAAGGGTGTGGTCGGGAACTCCTAAAATGACAATCAGCTAAAGAAAGCTCGCCTTTGCTCTGGAGTCAGAGGAGGTGCCAACAGTAAATTGATAGGGTGTTCCACCTGCTAGAGGGCCACAAGACCCTGAGCCGTGGCTGCATGTGGGAAGACTGTGCAGACAGTTCCAGACCTCGGTGATGTCTCACTTGTGGCTGCCTGCTAACCTGAGCTGCCATTTACCCACAGAAACTCCAACAAGGCTCAGCAGGAGCTCCTGCTAGATCTCATGTGGTCTATCTGGCCGGAACTGCCAGCTTATGGCCGGAAGGCTGCCCAGTTTGTGGACCTACTGGGCTATTTCTCCCTGAAAACTGCACAGACCGAGAAGAAGGTAAAAGAGAGGCCCCTACCCTCACTTCCATCCCTGATGTGGAATCTTTTCTCTTGAGTGAAGAACATTATCATGGTCATCTCCACACATGAAATCTCTCTTGAACCTATCTAGTGTTAGTAACATTTCATGACATACTGCTACAGTATTGTTACTGTTGAGTACAATTTGCCTCTTTTCAGTCTAAAATGTAGCATAGATACACACACACACACACACACACACACACACACACACAGCAAGTGACTGGCAGAGAAGTGAGTCACATGGGGAAGAAAGGTAGCTGGCTCAGCTTGAGAAGGAGGTACTGCTCGCTGAGCTAGGAGGCCTGCTTGGGAGCCACCTAGGTAACCTCACTGACTCCTCCCTAAAAGGAAGGTGATCTTTCTCCAAATGACAAGGGCTGCCTAGTGTCCAGGGACTCTGGGTGCCCGTGAAGAAGGTAGACTCTATTAACCAGTTGGGAGTTAGAACCAGCCAGCTGGAAAGACAAAAGCGAGTCTGTTTCCAATAGGATTGATTGATTGGTATATTGGGGATGAATGCCATGGTGTTCCTGTGGAAATGAGAAGAGAGCTTGCTGGAGTCATTTCTCTCCTACCATGTGGTCCTGAGTGTCAGAATCTGGTAGCAACATCTCTACTCCAGAGGCATCTTGCAAGCTCAGGACTCAGGTTTTTACCCAATTTTCCTGAATTCCGTTTCAGCTGAAGGAGTATTCACAGAAGGCCGTGGAGATCCTAAGGACTCAGAACCACATTCTCACCAATCACCCCAACTCCAACATTTACAAGTGAGCGGGCCGCGTTGGCCTCCTGTGGTTGAAGAGAGCTTTGGCAGTAGTTGTTTGCTTCCTGGCTGTGCATGGCGGAGTACTCATGAGCTCAGTGGCCCTTAGGTGTCACCCAGCCTGTTGACAGGCCTGCAGCTTGCTCTGGGGGAGCCAAGGCCTTTGGGCTCTGGCAGTTACCCAGATTGATTGCCAAGTGCAGAGTGGTGACCAGAGGTGGAGGGAGGGCCGATGTCACACTTTGACCTAACCACATAAAGCAAGTCACACAGGTCTTCCTTTCCTCTTTTATTAAAAGAAAAAGGAGGCCTGTATATGCACTCGTGGGATGTGTAGGGACTTGCATGCAGTGTATACATGTGGAGGTCAGAGGTCAGCCCTGTGGAGTCAGTTTCCTCCCCTCCCCTTTCTGTGGGTTCCAGGGATTGAGCTCAGATGGCCACACTTGCTCAGCAGGCTTCCTTCTCCTCTGACCCATCTAGTCGGCCTCAGGAAAGAAAAGCGTTTAAATGAGGACATTGCTTAAGTGTGTGGTTTATCATCATGCTGGCTTAGTATCGGCTTTTTAAATGTGCATTTGTGTATGGTATGTCTGTGTTCTTGTTTGTGGGCACACATGGCAGCGTGTGAGAGCCCCAGGCTCTTAGATGCCCTGTCTTATTTGATGAGGCATGGCCTCCCAGTTGAGCCCAGCGCTTGCTGGCATGATGCTGGTTTGCTTTAGCTCCCCGGTCTCTGCCCCCCAAGTGTGGAATTGTAGATAAGGTGCTGTGCACATCCAACATTGATGTTGGTGTAGGGGTCTGCACCCATGCCCACGTGGCAAGCACCATGCCCACTGACCTGGCTCCCTGGCTCCTTAAGTAGCGAGTTTTAGAAAACAACTTTTGAGTATTACTTGTATAGCGTAAGATTTATGCCTTTTAAACATAATTTAGGAACTTTTTTTAAATAGTAAGTTTAATTGTGACTCTTCTGAGTGAGGTTTTAATTCCTTTTTGAATTTGTACATCAGCTCAGAAGTAGGAAGCACCTGAGTCGATTACTTGACCTTTCTTCCTGTGCCTACTATGCCCATCTAAGCTGTAGTCCCTACCCTTACATTTACAGGGACATGGGGGAGTGGGAGTTGGCCCTGGCATGGTCGTAGAAGGAGACTTTGCTGACACTGAGACTGTTTTCTTCCCTAGCACCTTGTCTGGCTTAGTGGAGTTTGACGGCTATTACCTGGAGAGTGACCCCTGCCTAGTGTGTAATAATCCTGAAGTGCCGTTTTGTGTAAGTATTTTAAGTAGGGCAGTCCTGAGGTTTTCAGCCCTCTGGTTCCCATTTCCAAAGACTGGTTGCTATTACTAGGGGTTCCTCTCTTGCCCGCCACACTGGGTCCCTGGAGTAGAAACTTCCTCTGTGGGTGGAGAAGAGGTTGTGTTGATCAGTGTTGAAGAGTGTAGACAGACAATGCTCACCGTGTTGTTTGTGTGCTCTTGTATTTAGTACATCAAGCTGTCCTCCATTAAAGTGGACACGCGGTACACCACCACCCAGCAGGTGGTGAAGCTCATTGGGAGTCATACCATCAGCAAGGTGACAGTGAAAATTGGGGACCTGAAGCGGACCAAGATGGTGCGGACGATCAACCTGTACTACAACAACCGAACTGTGCAGGCCATTGTGGAACTGAAAAATAAGTACGGGCTTCACAGGTGTCCCCAAGCACAGCCATGCCCGCAGGGTGCAGACACACACACACACACACACACACACACACACACACACATGCGAAGGCTGTCTCCTTTCAGTCACAACAGTGTTGGCACAGGACAGCAGTGCAGCTGTTGACAGCAAGGGGGGGGGCAAGAAAGGTTCCTCCTCTCAGCCTGCCCAGGGTGGGCCGTTGGAGAGTTGGCTCCAGGCTCTCTTGCCTTGTGCAGACCTTGTGCACGTGGGGCAAGGCAGCCGTGCATCTGCTGAGAGAACACATTCCTCTGCGCTTTCTGCCATTTCTGCGCGCCTGCCCTCCTTGTCTGTCCCAGGATGTAGTCATTCAAATTCATGGCCTCTTTTTAACTGTTACATGTGCATGTGCGCGGGCTTACATATTCCTAATATGCTAATACAGCTCGTTTAGTCCATATAATGTTCCTTGTGTGTAAGTGATTTCAGGGCTACTGTGTGGTACTGAGCAGTTGAGTGCTCTTCCCCGGAGAAGACTGTTTCTTGTGCTCTCAGCATCTCGTAGTTGCCCGTGCTTGTCTATAGATGAAGCCTTGCAGGTTTTTTCCCAGTCACATTAGCATGTTTATTGCTATTGTCTTATTTAGGTTCTGTTTAGGCAGCGGTGTTGGTAAAGCTATATATGTGCAGCTTCTCTGACATGTCTAAGAGACAGACTCTCACAGTAAACTCATTTGCCTCTGGCTCTTAGGATCCTTCTGCAGTGATCCTTGAGCAGGTTGCATTGTGGGTGTTCTGTTGGACTGGGCTTTCTGCAGTTGGGCCAGTTGTGGTTTTCTGTACTTGTCTCTGTTGCGATGAGAAGTTTCTTTGATGATGGCATGAGGACTCACTGACAAGGCTAGACCCTGGGGAAGCAGCTGCCTGACCCCCCTCTCCCCCCCCCCTTTTTTTTTTTCTCTTCTCTTCTCTCTTTTCAGAGGAAACCATGAGGAAATTTTTTTTCTTTGAATAGTCACTTAATTGCCTTAGGAAACTAGGCAGGGTGGCCCATCTCCCACCGCAGGCCTGTCATCACCCAGGGTCACATGGGAGGTTCTTCTCTATAGTTTTTGTTGTTTCTCCTAGGCCAGCTCGCTGGCACAAAGCCAAGAAAGTTCAGCTGACGCCTGGACAGACAGAAGTCAAGATTGACCTGCCTCTGCCCATCGTGGCCTCTAACCTAATGATCGAGTTTGCAGACTTCTATGAGAACTACCAGGCCTCCACAGAGACCCTTCAATGTCCTCGCTGCAGTGCCTCTGTCCCCGCCAACCCAGGCGTCTGTGGCAACTGTGGCGAGAATGTATACCAGTGTCACAAGTGCAGGTGACTTTCCTACAGGCATGGGCAAGCCTGTTCTGTACTCTCTTCTGTAGCAGTCTCGGGATGGGCAAGGTCCCTGTCTGGTGCCCTGTGGTTCACAGGGTTATGGAAGTGTACAGTGGTCTGTAGAGGGGAGAAATGGGGAGGAGGCAGAAGAGAAGGTGTGTGCATGTGTGGGCTCTGCTTACTGGGCTGCTCATACCCTTTCACCTGTTGGCTGTTCTCCCAGAGTATGGAGTGGACACAGCCTTTCCTCCTCCTCCTCCTCCTCCTCCTCCTCTTCCCCCCCCCCCCGCCTTCCCCTTCCCCTTGCCCACTGACCTGGGCACTTTGGTTATGCAGGTCCATCAACTATGATGAGAAGGACCCCTTCCTCTGCAATGCCTGTGGCTTCTGTAAATATGCACGCTTTGACTTCATGCTTTACGCCAAGCCTTGCTGCGCAGTGGATCCCATTGAGAATGAAGAAGACCGGAAGAAGGTAAGCCTGTATCTAGCCTAGGTCCCCACCAGTGCTTGGCTCCGAACTTTGGAGGAGATATGTAGCAAACTAAGCCTTTAGCTCCCAGTTAATGAGCCTCCGAGAAAAGCGGCAAACATGGGCCTGACTTTTGGGTAGAGCCCACAGTGACCAAAGATGTGATAGGCTCACGCCCAGGAATCAGAGTAGTGTTGTTGCTGCAAAATGAGCGTCTCAAGGAGCGGCTCACTTCTGACTCAGACAGAAGGAGCTGGTGACATGCACTCCTTTGTCCCATGGTCAGCCTCAGCTGGGTTCAGTAGGAGGGCACAGAGGAGAGGGTATCTGTTCAGGGGGACGGGGGACAGGAGAACAAAATTTCTCACAGCACTTGAGCTGTTTTGTGTCTGTGTGATCTGCCCTGAGTCGCTTTTCAGCGTTGAATTGTTTGACTCCAGTCCATATACATTGCATATTTCTTTTAAGATGGATGTTCCACCTCCTAGGGTTGTCCTGAAGGAGGTGTGGAGCCTTGTGCCTGGTCTGTATGGGGACATGTCTCATAGGGGCTAGCAGGTAGGGCCATGGAAGGAAAATCAAGCCGTAAAGTGTTACCTCCTTCAAGTGCCTGTCTTTTTGGTCTAGGCTGTTTCCAACATCAACACACTTCTGGACAAAGCTGACCGTGTGTACCATCAGCTCATGGGACATCGGCCCCAGCTGGAGAATCTGCTCTGCAAAGTGAATGAAGCAGCTCCAGAAAAGCCACAGGTGCCCCCAGACCAGAGGGTATTTAGGTCAAGAGTGGGAAGGCTGCCCTTAGTGAGGTCATGCCTAGGGTGGGGGAAGTCTGACACTTGGCCTCTTGGTATTGCAGGAAGACTCGGGGACAGCGGGAGGCATCAGCTCCACCTCAGCCAGTGTAAATCGCTACATCCTCCAGCTGGCTCAGGAGTACTGTGGAGACTGTAAGACCTCGTTCGATGAGCTCTCCAAAATCATCCAGGTAGGGAATGGGGGGAGCGTGCAGTGGGTGCCTTGTGCTCTCAGGGCAGCCTTCGCCCCACCAGGCTCCCTATCCAGCCCACTGGGCCCCGCCGGCCCGCAGCTGCACCGGTGGCTCCTCCCCCAGGGTGATGGCCACATGTCAGATCTCTTTGCAGTCAGAAACAGCATAATGGAGGTGGGGTGGACATTAGTAGACAACAAATCTTTGCTCAATAGGAGGATTCCAGGTTTTTAAAAGTAATGCTAAGATTCTGCTCTGTCTTCTTGGATGCGATGTTTACAGGCTGGAGGTTTAGAGCGCCCCAGCTGCAGGCAGCCTTGTCTCCCTTTAATGTTCTGTGGGTAGGATGGTTCTCTGGGCAGGATGCTGGCCAGCAGCAGTGGACCCTATCCTAGAAGAGTGGCCAGCGGCCCTGCCCACTTAGCTGCTGCTGGCCTTTGCTCAGAGATGTGGTTTCCTAACCCTTTGAAAAAGGGCTTGTGGCAGGCGAGGAGTTGGAACCTGGGGTTGTTCTGATTTCCGGTTCTGCCTTGCTCTTGATCAAGCCAGTCATCCAAAGCTCCAGTTCCCTCCTGTTCAATGAGGATGAAAGAAATAAGTGGTGGGGATATTGAAAAGAAGATTGTATCATACACACTTTCTCACGCGTGCATGTGTGCATACGTGTATTTATTTTTATTCTGTCAATTTCTTTGTTTCCATTCTTAGAAAGTTTTCGCTTCACGCAAAGAGCTGTTGGAGTATGATCTACAGCAAAGAGAAGCAGCCACCAAGTCATCCCGGACATCCGTGCAGCCCACGTTCACTGCCAGCCAGTACCGTGCTTTGTCTGTCTTAGGCTGTGGCCACACCTCCTCCACCAAGTGCTATGGCTGTGCCTCAGCTGTCACCGAGCATTGTATCACACTGCTGAGGGCCCTGGCCACCAATCCAGCCCTGAGGCACATCCTCGTCTCCCAGGGCCTCATCCGAGAGCTCTTTGATTACAACCTTCGCCGAGGCGCTGCAGCCATCCGCGAGGAGGTCCGCCAGCTCATGTGCCTCCTGACAAGGTCAGAGCTTGTTCCTTGATGCTGGAGTGGGGGCAGCAGTGACGCCAGCCGGCACTAGTGGGTGCAGGGTTGAGCCAAGTGCTTGGCTGGCTTACCCCAGAGGATGTGAGGGAGGTGGGAAGCACCGCTCTCAGTTTCCGTGATGCTCTCTGGTCATGAGCTTTGTTGGTTTAGGTGGTGTGCCCTGAGGGAACTTCTTGGATCTTGGTGAGGGAAGAGAAGAGAACCTGTGGACTCAAGAATACCCCGGGGGGGGGGGAACTCAAAAATATAAAAGGAGTGTGGGGATGAGTACTTAGACTCTGGTCAGAGAGCACTCAGGGTCTCACACTGGGCACCACGTGCCTTGGACAAAAGACTCATCTGAAAAATCCCAGTAATAGTAAATACCTTAAAGACAAGGAATGGCTGTGGTAAAATTTCAGTAATTAGGGGCTGGAGAGATGGCTTGGGCTAAGAGTACGTGTACTCCACTTGCAGAGAACAACTGGAACTCCTCACCTAGCCGCCGACATTGGGCGGTTCACAATTACCTATAACTCCAGTTTCAGGGGTCCAGCATCCTCTTCTAGCCTCCCCGACACTGTACACATGTTGCAGAAACCCTCACACAGTTATTCATGTGTGTATATACAGTTAAAAACAAAATAACTTTAAATTTGAGTAAATAACTCAAGTACTGTTGAATACTTATGGGATTTTATACCCAGTTTTGAGTAGACTGCTTATTATGTGGCGTAAAGTCTGGGCCATCTTAGATGCAGGACACCTTTACAGGCTGTGCTGTCTACTCCTTCTTAGCCTGTCCTGAGCATGAAGCACTGTGGACATGCAGCCTTGCAGTGAATAATGGCAGATACTTGGAGAGTAAGGGTGCTCAGCTAGGACAGGGCTGGCGGTCCTGGGTACAGCACGGCTTCTCTGAGGTGTGGCCCGCGAGCCCACGTTTTCTAGAAGCAAGGCTGCGGCTGCATGCGAAGCAGCAGCTACTGGAGAGGCTGAGATGGGCGTGTGCCCAGATGCTGAGCCGATAGACCTACAGAGATGGAGGGAACTAGGATACAGGGGACAGAGGGAAGAGGGGTGGTTAGCACCTGGAACAGAGCAGGTCCGTAGAGTCCTGGGTGCCATTTGCGTGTGCATTCTGTTTCCAGAAAGGTGCAGAGCTGGGAGGGGGGTGGTGTGCAGAAAGTGACGTGGGACCACACTGAGTGTGGACTCAGGCAGCAGCTCCGGGGCCCTGCTGCCTGCAGTGTGGCCACACTGAGTGTGGACTCAGGCAGCAGCTCCTGGGGCCCTGCTGCCTGCCGTGTGGACTTCCATTCTGATGTTATTCTTCCTTCTGTCCCTGTCTCTCAGAAAGGGGACTGTGGTAGTTTCCTCTCATCGAAGACCCCTCAAAACCAAAGATGTAGTTTTGCTCCTGGGAAGAAGGTAGAAAAGTCTAGGCCTGTAGTTGGGAAGCGGGGCCTCGCAGCTTTCGTTGTGACTAACAGGGCTCCTGTTCTGCTTCCTCAGAGACAACCCGGAGGCCACCCAGCAAATGAATGACCTGATCCTTGGCAAAGTCTCCACAGCACTGAAGGGCCACTGGGCTAACCCTGACCTGGTAAGCAGGCAGCTCTCGTCCTACCTCTCCCTCACGGTCCTCTCTGCCCCTGACCTCTTCTCTAGGCCAGTGTTGGAGACCCAAGTGGCCTGTTTGCAGAGTTCATGTCCCAGCTAAAACTTGTAGTACTGGGTCTCCCGTGTCTCTGTCCTGGCAGGACACCGGTGACTGGAGAGTTTGGCTGGGGTCCTATAATCAGAGTGTATCCTGGTCCCTGGACTCTTAAGACCCCGCTGATTTTCCTCATCCTCCTGGCCTTCCAGGCTAGCAGCCTTCAGTATGAGATGCTGCTGCTGACAGATTCCATCTCCAAGGAGGACAGCTGCTGGGAGCTCCGCTTACGCTGTGGTGAGCTTGGGACCACAGGGTGGGCACGTCTCAGAAACAGGTGCAACTCTGGCACCTGGACAAGAGGTGGGAGCCCTTGGGTGGCCTTGCCGGGGCAGGTGGCCCACATGTACTGACTGACTCCTGTCACCCCAGCACTCAGCCTTTTCCTCATGGCTGTGAACATCAAAACGCCAGTGGTTGTTGAGAATATCACCCTCATGTGTCTGCGGATCTTACAGAAGCTGATTAAACCACCTGCCCCCACCAGCAAGAAGAACAAGGTGCCGTGACATTGAGGGGTGGCAGGGACGGCGGGGCTTGGGGAGATGCAGAACCTCTGAGTGCTGGGCTCTGCTTCCTCAGAGTCAGGTCGCTGCCTGAGGTGAGCACTGGGCTTTACACCAGCCTTGACTTGAGTATGGACTGCAGAGGTGGGTTGGGGTTTGGGGGACATGTGAAGTAATAGAAACTCAGTGGCATGAAAGCCTAGAGCAGAGTGAGGCCTTTGAAAAGCTGAGACAGATGCCATGACTCATGGGCATCATGTCCGTTCCCACTTCTGCATCGGCCCTACATGCATAGGTGATATCTATCCATAGTGCTAAAACAGACTAGGCGTTCAATACGGCTCTCCTAGTTACTGACCGAAGCCAATTATGTTCCTCAGTTTCCTTATCTCTTAAGCTACAAAGCAGTGCCCATCCAGAATGTTACTTAAAACAAATGACACAGTAAACTCCTTGGATCTAAAGATGGCCCGACTTAGTGTCTAGGATAGGACTTTGTGTGGTTCCAGTGTGCCGGCTGCTCAGTGAGTCTTGACTAAGTAGACAGGAAAACTCCACTTCTCTTCTCAAGTAAGTGCAGCCACATGCTTGTGGCTGTAGGAAGCTAGCATTTCCAGGTCTGTGGCCTCTGTGGGCATGGAGGGACACTCCTCACGTGGGTGCAGAGAGGGTTAGCAAGTGCCCTGATTGGGCCATCAAGCTACATGGTGTCTTCATGTCACTCCTGGAGTGTCGGTGCCACCCCAAGTTGGGACCCTTTGTGCTGGCAAACTCTCACCTTATGCTGCTCCCTCTCTCCCTCCCTCGTCCAGGACGTCCCTGTCGAGGCCCTCACCACGGTGAAACCGTACTGCAATGAGATCCATGCGCAGGCCCAGCTGTGGCTCAAGAGAGATCCCAAGGCGTCCTACGAAGCCTGGAAGAAGTGCCTGCCTATCCGAGGTGTGCCTCTTCCCTCCTGCCACTCCCAGCAGCCTCTGTGTCCCCGGCTTTCACACTGAACCCCTGTCTGCCACCTTTGCCTTGCAGGGGTGGATGGCAACGGGAAATCCCCCAGCAAGGCAGAGCTCCACCGGCTCTACTTGACTGAGAAGTACGTGTGGAGGTGGAAACAGTTCCTGAGCCGCCGGGGGAAGAGGACCACCCCACTGGACCTCAAGCTGGGCCACAACAACTGGCTGCGGCAGGTGTGGCCTCCTGCCAGTCCCTTGCGCGTGCCCTCTGCCTGCCTGCCATGCTCTGCTCTGCTTTCTGTTTACTCTTGGTCACTTCCTTTCAAGTAGAAGTTCTTAAGTGCAGCCACCAACTGGGACAGTCACAAGGGAACTGTCTTCTGCTCTCTGACATCCCACCCTGGTCCCTCAAAGGACCGAATCAGAGTATGGCCTTTAGCCAGGGGCAGTGCGTTAGCTGGTGCTGTGGACCCTTTACCTGGACACATTTCCAGAGTTCTGGATGGGTGGAAGTCTGCTCATGCTGTGGGCCTAGGAAAACAGGGCGTCCCCCTGAGCCAGCCCCATTTCCTCTCTGTCTGCAGGTACTCTTTACCCCAGCAACACAGGCAGCACGGCAGGCAGCCTGTACCATCGTGGAAGCTCTTGCTACTGTCCCTAGCCGCAAGCAGCAGGTCCTTGACCTCCTCACCAGGTACCATATGGGGCAGGTGGGGACAGTGGCTGGCATAGTTGAATGCCTTTCTCTCGGGTGAATACCACAGATCAGGGCTGGGAGGCACCCCAAGTGCTATACAACCACCTCAGTCCGGCCCCAGACACCAGCGCTTTAGGGTATTAGCGGTAAAGCAGCAGTGGATGTTTGTTGAGCACCTCTGAGCACAGGTGTAATTGTTGCTCGTTGTCCTCCGCAGTCCTCAGGCAGTGAGCACGGAGTCCCAGATGCTCAGAGGCTTGGCAGCCACTCCCTAAAGTGTTGTGAATCCTTTCAGCGAGGGAATTGTGGGGTTTCTCAGATGGCCTCCATCCATGGAGGAGGAGGAGAGGCTGAGCAGTAGCTACAAAGGAGGCTCTCGGGCTTCAGTGCTCTAAGGGTGTCCCTTCTCCGTCCCGTACAGTTACCTGGACGAGCTCAGCGTGGCCGGGGAGTGTGCCGCAGAGTACCTGGCACTCTACCAGAAGCTCATCGCCTCGTGCCACTGGAAAGTGTACCTCGCCGCGCGGGGAGTCCTGCCCTACGTGGGCAACCTCATCACCAAGGTGTCTGTCCTCCTGCTTCTCCTTTCTCTATGTCTGTCAGGTCTCCCTTGCCGAGAAGAAGCATTTGTGGAGATTAGTTAGTTCCAGATTTTGCTGTAACAGGATGGCTGTGGCAGTCTGTTGAGGGTATCTGAGCTGTTTCGGGGTAAACAGACTCCAGCAATACTTGAGCTTCTTTGGCCTCTTGGAAAGGCATTTTTCTAGGATTAGAATGGATGTGTGGCTTTTGAGCACTCCTGGGGGCTGCATCTTGGGATGGCAGGGGAGGTGGCCCCGTCATACTGCTTGTCATCCTCTTTAGGAAATCGCCCGCCTGCTGGCCTTGGAGGAGGCCACGCTGAGCACAGACCTGCAGCAGGGATATGCCCTCAAGAGCCTCACAGGTAGAGCGCACCCAGCCCTTCCCTTGGGTGTCTTGGGGATGCACGAGACCTGAGCGCCTGGGCTCCTCTCTCTGGGACTTCCTCCTACTAGACGGCTCTGTGCTTTTGAGCTCCTCCCTGCCAGCTGTGCTCACTGCACATCTCCTCGCTTTTTGATTTTCTTGTTTCTTTGGATAGCACAGGCCTTCTGTGTTCTGCAGATCTTACGGCTGCTTTTCCTGTCCCCGCAGGCCTTCTCTCCTCCTTTGTAGAGGTGGAATCCATCAAGAGGCATTTTAAGAGCCGCTTGGTAGGCACTGTGCTGAATGGGTACCTGTGCCTGCGGAAGCTGGTGCTGCAGAGGACCAAGCTCATCGACGAGACCCAGGACATGCTGTTGGAGATGCTGGAGGACATGACCACAGGTAACCCTGCCTGGAAGCTCGGAGCCGGGGAGTGCACAGAAATGTCGTTTCCTGGTACCACCGCACCAAAATGTGACAACTCGCATGTCTGAGAGAGAAGCCCGTCTCAAGAGCACGGTGGTGCTTGGTGTTAGTCCTAGAGCTGGGCTCATGGGTGCTTTTCCTGTGTGGAGCTCCTAGACAGGGAAGGAGGTGAGGTCAGGCTGGTGTCTCCAGCCATCTGGGTGTTCACATTGTCTTGTCAGTGGCCTTGCTGTGCTCTCCATAGCCGTTTCGGGGGAAGCTCACGCTGCTCTCACCCCTCTCTCTTCTGCACCCTTCACCCTGCTCATCTGCTGCTGAGTTCTTACAGCTCTAGACTGGTAGCCAAGAGACGTCCCGTTTATAATGCGTATGCATTTGTGCCTGATCGATCACTTAAAAGTTCCCAGGGCCCGTTTGTGTTTGCTATTCTGGTTCCTAGATGGTGTTCTCTAACTGGTATTTTATGATTTGGAGTTGTGACTTCCTGTTTCCGAAGTTTATTGTGAAAATTCTTTAGAAGCCAGGAATGATAATACCTGCCTGTTATCCCAGCATTTGGGAAGTTGAGGCAGGAGAATTGGCCTGGGCTACAGACAAAACCAAGAGAGGAGCTGGAGAGATGACTCAGTGCTCAAGAGCATGTGCCAGGACCCAGCTTTGGCTGGCAGCCATGTTGGACAGCTCATGACCACTCTCAAGAGACCTCCTCTTGCTGTCCTCCAAAGGTGCACATGCAGATCTACACATGGTAGTGAAAATCAATAAAAGCCAAGAGGAGAAACAAAACATTCTTTAGGCCCCATGCAAACTGGTCTTGTCCACCTGGGTTTGTGACGGCTGCCTCCATAAGGGCCCCTAGGCTGTCCCCGGCATTCCTTCCTTCACCCAACCTCCTCAGACTTTGAGGGAGTGTGCAGTTTGGATGCCACATGTGGGAGGGGACAGCCTTGGCTCTCACTTGTCCCCTCATTACCATGATTGTAAGGAAGGACAGTTAGCCTTCAGTTGACCTTCACAGAGAAACTGTAGCTGTGCTGCTGAGAGCAGGTGTGTGGTGGCCAGAGGGTGTGGCTCCTCAGGTCAGCTGACCCAGCCCTCTATCTGGCACTCGGCTCCTGAGAGATCATAGAAACTAAAGCTTCAGACCAAAACTGCTTTGGGCCCTGCTTCTCTGGGGCCCCGAATTCTTTCCTTTTGTGGGCTTTTATTCTTCACTAGTGTAATGGTTTACTGATAATTTGTTTGAACTTGTTTTCAAGTGGCAGGAGTGAAAAGTTACGCTAGCCAACTTCATCTGCCTGACTACCCAAAAGGAAAGTCCTGGGTTGATTTTGAGAGCCTGTTTTGACAAAGGGATTCTTACTAATCCTTCTCCTTAAGGGAAGTGCTGCTCCCAGAGAGACCAGAACAAGCACATGGTTTGGTTTGGGGTGGAGGGCTTCGCATTGAGTACTGTTGATGCCGCGCTACTGCGTGGAGCATTCAGAGACCGCGCAGGCAGGAGGCACCTGTCAGAGATGGTCTTCCTTGTCTTGGCTCTGCCCATACCAGTGAGGCTCTCTCCTAACTCTTGGCTGCTCTGCTTTCTGGCAGGTACAGAGTCCGAAACCAAAGCCTTCATGGCTGTGTGCATCGAGACAGCCAAGCGCTACAATCTGGATGACTACCGGACCCCTGTGTTCATCTTTGAGAGACTGTGCAGCATCATCTACCCTGTAAGCAGTGCTTGCTCCCACAGCCACAGGGCTCACCTGGGCGGCTCTCCCACATTGTCCACTGACAGAGTAGACCAGCTTCCTAATTCCCTCCTCTAACAAGGGAAGCCAGTGGTCTTTCTACCTGAAGGCTAAGATTAGCCACTCTTAAAATTAGCCCTCACCTCCCACTGCAGGGCAGCAGCAGTTCCGGGGCAGAGATGGGCGTATTGCCGCCCGCTCCTCCTCTGCACCTTGGATTCTTCATGCATGCACAGCACATGCGTGTCTTTCCTATGGTCTGGCTCAGAGACCTTTCTCATTGTTGAGGGAAATAGCAGCATACTTGGTTACTGACGAAAGAGCATCGGGGTTGACCTGCCTGAGCACATCACAGAGAAAGAAGCCTCCCCCACCTTCTCCAAGTTTCCAGTGACTCTTGCCTGACCTCAGACTGGTCCAAACAGCAGACAGCACCTTGCTCCTGTCTTCTATCCTTTAGGAGGAGAATGAAGTCACTGAGTTCTTCGTGACCCTGGAGAAGGACCCCCAGCAAGAGGACTTTCTACAGGGCAGGATGCCTGGAAACCCTTATAGCAGCAATGAACCAGGCATTGGGCCTCTTATGAGGGACATAAAGAACAAGATCTGCCAGGACTGCGACCTGGTGGCTCTTCTGGAGGACGACAGTGGGATGGAGGTAAGAGCTGGGCTGCGGGGGCTGGAGAGATGGCTCAGCGGTTAAGAGCACTGACTGCTCTTCCAGAGTTCCCGAGTTCAAATCCCAGCATCCACATGGTGGCTCACAACCATCTGTAATGAGATCTGACGCCCTCTTCTGGTGTGTCTAAAGACAGCTACAGTGTACTTAGATATAACAATAAATAAATCATTAAAAAAAAGAAAAGAAAGAGTCGGGCTGCGCTGGTTATGCACCAGGAGCACAGCTTTGAGCCACTGATTAGCCACGCAGGAAGTTAGTCTGTAAAGTCCGCTAATGGGTCCCATCGTCCTGTCTCTCCTGCTGTAAGGCTGAGGGGGGCTCTGACCGGTCTTGGCATGGAACAGCAGGGTGCTTGATGGTTGTTGGTTGTTGGTTGGAGCAGTAGTAGGCTTTTGTCACCATTGCTTCTGGCAGAGTTTTCTAGAGATTGCAAGTTAAGGGAGCCTCAGGAATCATGGTGCTTTGACACCAGTACACAAGTACATGGGTCTTAGCCCCAGCTAATACCAGCGCCTTGCCGCTTCTGACAGACAACTTCTGAGTCTGGCGTTACCACCTGTATGACTAAAGGCAAAGGTGATTTTTCTGGTGCTCAAGTTGAAAGCTAAGCTGGAGTCCATGGTGGATTAAGGGTTTGCCCCAAATGCTGGGTGTTGTGCATGCACATGCATTTCCCTAGAGGGTGCGCGTCGACAGAACCCTGTGATGAGCCACAAGGGTAGCCCAGGAGCCTTACTTGTCATAATCCCACTATTTTCCAGCTCCTAGTGAACAATAAAATTATCAGTCTGGACCTTCCTGTGGCTGAGGTTTACAAGAAGGTCTGGTGTACGACCAATGAGGTATGTGCTTCCGTTCTCTCCAGGAGCTGTGGGTGGGCTGCCTTTTCTACCCTCAGGACTGACTAGGTGGCACTGCTGTTAATCACCATGGCCTTGTGTGTGGCTGTCGCTTTACTTCCTTTCTGGAGAAGCCCATCATCTTGTCAGCTCGGGAGGCATCTAGCTGATGGCGGTCAGAGAGCTTTAAGGGGGCATGCGTGACTTTGTGCCTTTGCTTTTGTCTGACCTGAGGCTAGACCTCTTTAGTCCCCAGCTTGGTGCCTGGCATGGGCAGGCTCTGCCGACAGCTCCTTCCTGTGCGTTCCAAGCTGTGTATGTTAAACCGCTGATTGAGACAAACCCTTCTGTCTGTCATAAATGAAGGCCCTGGTCTGTCTGTGGGCAAAGAATGCTCTGTGGGCACCTGCTCTGGGTTCCTGAGATTTGTACCACATCCCTTGCTTCAGATAGAGTTGTTTGTCCTGTGTCCTTTGGATTATGACCCTGTAGGCAGAGAGAGCCCTCCCTGAGCTCAGCAGTTGTAAAATGTACTTGTAGCTTAGGAAGTGGCTGTTGGAGCGCTTGCTTACCCAGCGCTCTAATGGAGTCCCATAGTGTCGTATGTCTGCTGCAGTGCTTCTCACGGGGCCCGGCCTGCAGCAGGCACTGAGCGAGCGAGACTCTTCCACTCTGTGAATTACAGCCTTTGAGTCTCAGAGACTTTCTAGTCCCTATCTTGTTAGAGAAATGGAGGAGGCTTACGTCACCAAGGCATTGAACAAGACCAAGGGTGAAGGCTTACTGTTTTTTCTAGGCCTGTTGATGAGTCTACCTTTCCAACTTTTCTCTGCTTAGGGAGAGCCCATGAGGATTGTTTATCGGATGCGGGGGCTTCTGGGCGATGCCACCGAGGAGTTTATCGAGTCCCTGGACTCTACAACAGGTACTGCCCTCTCCACATATGATGCTGCATATTGGACTTCAGGCCAGAGCAAACATGTCCCAGAGTACAGGAGTCTGCTCTGCATCACAGTTGCAGGGAGAAAGGCGGGCATCTGTGGGCTGATTCGGATACCTATTGGGATGAGAACATTCAGGCTGTCAAGGGAAAGCTGCAGTTAGCAGGGTTGTGTTGCAGTTTCTCTCTGCCTTGGCTTTCTGTTCTGTTGACAGTGGTATTTGCTTGTGCTTTGCTTTAATGGCAGAAAACTGTACTTGACTTAAGCTTTGAGCAGGGCCCCTAAGGGAGTGAGTGCAGATAAGTTATATTCCAGCCAGGGGAAAGGGCTGTGTGCTCACCCAGAAGAGGCCTGTGTTCTGATCCAGTCTCTCACTCCCATTTCTGCTCCTCTTGGTCTCCCCTTTCTCAGATGAAGAAGAAGACGAAGAGGAAGTGTACAGAATGGCCAGTGTGATGGCCCAGTGCGGGGGTCTGCAGTGCATGCTGAACAGACTGGCAGGAGTCAAAGACTTTAAGCAGGGACGCCACCTTCTAACAGTGAGTTGTAGGCAGTATGGCAGGACCAGGCTCTCCACGGGAAGCTGTGGTCGGTGAGCCACTTGACACTAGAGGGCAGTGTGGTACTGCAGAGACCCATGCTAGTGCTGGCGTCCATCAAACCTTGGACATCTAAGCCTCCCAATGCTCTCTTCCTGGCCTACTTTCCCTTAGATCTGGGCTGTGGCGGTCTTCTCCAGTACCTCTGTAGGTGGCAGGACCCATGGCCGTTCCTCCCCGTAAATGCTCTTGTGCGTGCCAGTCACTGTTGGCTTACAGTTGCCTGTGAAATAGATCTTGTAACTCATTTCTCCACCGTAGGCTGCTGTTTGGAGGGTCACCTGTCTCACTAGTCAGGGCATTCCAGAGTCACCACAGAGATTTCCCTAATATCTTTTCCTTGTGGGCCGTACAAGGACAAACACTCTTGTGTCATTCAAATGGCCTACCTGGTTTTAGGCCTCCATAGGCTATGTGCCGGGATTTTCTGTCTGCTACCAGTTCAGAGGTTGGTTGGTGCTGGGTTTCCCGGGATGGTGGGACACCTGATTTATTAAGAACCACTGTCAACTGTCATGTAGGGGAGCAGAGAACTCGAGAGAGTGTTAAGATGCTGACCTGGTATGAGAGCCCAGGGTCACCCCTCCATGTTCTTCAGGAGGAGTGCCTGCTGACTGAGAAGTCGCTTAGAGCAGTGGGCTCAGCCCGTGGGTCAGGACCTTTCGGGAGTCACACCAACCAGCTTTCCTGCATATCAGAGATTCACATTACAGTCCCTAACAGTGGCAAAATCAAAGCTATGAAGTAGCAACAAAAATGATGTTATGTTTGGGGTCACCACACCACGAGGAGGATTGAGAAGCACTGGCCCAGCTCCTTTTCTGGGGATGTGTCCTGTACGCTGTCCACTCACCGGTGTGCTCAGGGATCTCTGGGCTGGCCTCTCCTTACAGGTGCTGCTGAAGCTGTTCAGTTACTGTGTGAAGGTCAAAGTCAACCGGCAACAGTTAGTCAAGCTGGAAATGAACACTTTGAATGTCATGCTGGGGACTTTAAACTTGGTAAGGAGTGTGGGCTACGGACAATGAGGGCGGAGCTTTGGCACACCTGAGAGATCGCAGTGCCAGGCCTCAGCCTCTTTCCAGATGACTCCTGCTCGTGCTCTTCAGAGCTTCCTTCCCTTTGCTGAGTGCAGACTCAAGACCAGGAGCAGGAGTTCTGTAGAACAGAACCAACACTGCAGAAAAGTAGTGCCCCTCGGGGTGGGCACATGTGCACGCATTTGCTTGTACATGCACACACAGAGCCTCTGGGCTTTCAGACCATGGAAGGCAGTGGAACTCACCAGTCAGTGACTCTGATTATGTCCTGGGTCTCCCCTTTCAGGCTCTGGTAGCTGAGCAAGAGAGCAAGGACAGCGGAGGAGCAGCTGTGGCCGAGCAGGTGCTAAGCATCATGGAGATCATTCTAGATGAGTCCAACGCAGAGCCCCTGAGTGAGGACAAGGTGAGTGGAGCCTGGTCCTGCTGCACATAGACACTGGGGACCTGCAGTGCACTTACCTGGAGCTAGCTGAGCTCAGCCCAGAATGGCTGAGCCCTCTCATGTTAGAAACGACCAGTTTCTACTTAGGGTGATGTCATTGCGCTGAGCCTGAAACCTTTGCATTCAGGGAAACGAAGCTGCCAAGGATATTCTGTAAGGTGAAGGTGCTCACTGATGGAAGCCGGGCATGACCTGACTGAACAGGCAGTGTCGTAGCTCAGCCCTTCACCCTACAGTTGGCCTGACTTGTGAGTGATTCAGTCAGGCCTAGGGTGGAAATCAGCCTGAAGTGCAGTCCCCCCTGTGTGCATCCAGAACTTCCTGCCTCCCGGGGTTGGTCTGTCCCTCTAGGAGAGCAGGGTGTTGTAATGGTGTATTTTGGCCACCCAAGAGCCATCACAGTAGCTCGGAAACTCACCAGGGGAGCCTAGGCTACATACTGTTCCCCAGCAAGCACTGAGGAGTTCTGTCTGGTGGGAGTGGCAACTTTTGGGGGTCAGTTCTTGGCTATAGCCACCATCCTGACTCCCACCCTCTTCCGTCGCAGGGCAACCTCCTCCTCACAGGTGACAAGGATCAACTGGTGATGCTCTTGGACCAGATCAACAGCACCTTCGTGCGATCCAACCCTAGTGTGCTGCAGGGCTTGCTGCGTATCATCCCGTACCTGTCCTTCGGAGAGGTGGAGAAGATGCAGATCCTGGTGGAGCGGTTCAAGCCATACTGCAGCTTCGATAAGTAGGAGCCTGGAGTTTGATCCAATGAGCCTCTGGGGAGAGAGAGCCCGCAGACAGCCCTAGCTAGTCCTATGAGGCTGAGCAGAGCTACCTGGGGTTTTGTTGAGTGTCTGTGTCTGTGGTCTGGCATGTAGGAGCTTTGTTTAGCTGGGGAGGCAGTCATCAAATCCTAGTGTATTAAAGCAGTAGTAGGAAGGGTATGAGAGGGGAAGGGGCCTGAGAGGGTGCGGGAGCTGCATTTGCAAAAGCCTGAAGATGCACAGATGAGTGCAAGCTTGAGTGCAGGGCAGGCAAGGGGAGAGGTCTGGTCTCTGACCTCGTTGTTGGCCGGGAGGATGCCTGAGCTCTGCCTTCGTGCTGAGACTCCTTACGCTCTCCTAGGTATGATGAAGACCACAGTGGGGACGACAAAGTCTTCCTGGATTGCTTCTGCAAAATTGCTGCCGGCATCAAGAACAACAGCAATGGCCATCAGCTGAAGGACCTCATCCTGCAGAAGGGAATCACCCAGAGTGCCCTGGACTACATGAAAAAGCATATCCCCAGTGCCAAGAAGTAAGGCCGCCTCTCTGGGGCACAGTGTGGTGCTCCTCTCTGCTCCCTGCCCTCCCCCTTTGGGGATGTGTCCAGAAGCCACTCATCCTGAGGCTCCTCTGCTTCTGTTCAAGCGCTCGCTAGTTTTATCTGCGTCTGAGCGGGCTTGCCCAGCCAGAACCAGCGGCGGTCCCCAGCACTGCTGACTGATTGCCGATGTGGCCTTGTCTGTCTTGCAGTTTGGACGCTGACATCTGGAAAAAGTTTCTGTCTCGCCCTGCTCTGCCATTTATTTTGAGGCTTCTTCGGGGTCTGGCCATGCAGCACCCTGCCACCCAGGTGAGTGGCCAGCATGTCTGGACCTCTAGCAGGTCACCCTTGGTGTGGCTTACCCTGGTGCAGGAAGTGTTCTGTGTGAGTTCCACACACAGGGCTTATCACGTAGCACTGACTGGTTCTCCCTGACAGTTGAGATCGCTGCCAGTTCAGTCACTGGGAAGCTTGAAACCATCACCACCATTCCCTGCTCTGCCTCAAGCAACTGACCATTTACCACGCCCCCTTGGCCCTCTGAGTCAGACTCCATACAAGGGTGAAAGGGGAGCCCGGTCAGATAGTGTCCTCTGCCCTCCACACCTGCGCACATGGACACGCCACACACCAGCTCTAAGGTGCTGCAGGCTCTCCTGGAGCAGCAGACCCGCCTGGCATTTCTAGCAGCAGCTGAGCGTCCGGCTCTGCATTGCTGCCACACTTGCTGGCTGTTTTCACCTTAGTCACGTTGCAGTTTCACCTTAGTCACGTTGCAGAGCGGGGCGCCCCGCCATGATCTTTGACTGGCATCTCCCTGCTGCTGGGATGCTGTACAGCCTTTCCAGTGCTTTTGTCTGTGTTTTGCATGAAATGGCTGTGTCTTGCCATTTTCTAGGTGGATGCTGTATGGTTTACTGCTGTCTTGTGAGAGCCCATAGAGTTGTTTTGCTTTTATAATGTTGTGCATTGAATATAGTTCTGGGTTGTCATCTGGCAGCCTGTTCTGATAACTCCCTCCAAAGTGTAGAGAAACGCTGAAGGGCTTTCTCAGAACTGCTGGTAGATAGCACAGTTGATACCCTCTGTAGTAAGATTTTGCATACATTGTCTCTACTTCCTTACAACAGCTGTGTAGGTCCTGTGATTTGGCCGAGGGCAACATGTGATGGCTGTTCACACATCTTACTGTGCAGCTGTGGCTGGCCAAGTCTTCCCTATGAAGCCCAGGCTAGCCTCACACTCCCAGCAGTTCTCTGCACTCGGCTTCTGAGTGCTCTGACTCCTGCTGTGCAGTGCTGCACTCAGCATAGGAGAGTGCTCTCCCCACAAGGGCAGCACGCGCTACATGCGCTACCAAGAGGTTAGACAGGTGATGGGTGGGTGCTGGACTTTGTCCTGATTGGCCAGTGGCTACTGGGGGGGCGGCTTGGTAACTAGAGATCTGTCCTTTGGTGAGTGATGAGAGGAATGGCAGTGCCATCAGAAGGACGGAAGAGGCTGAGGGAACTGAGGGGGTGCGCTGCCCCCCTGCTCTCTTTGAGCTTTGTGCGGACAAGGTGTTGGTGGTTTTCCTGCACCTACCTCACACAATCTCCATGTTT
Source organism: Apodemus agrarius (assembly GCA_964023405.1). Taxonomy (NCBI): domain Eukaryota; kingdom Metazoa; phylum Chordata; class Mammalia; order Rodentia; family Muridae; genus Apodemus; species Apodemus agrarius. The sequence goes on along the minus strand of OZ030009.1, from coordinate 16,789,968 downwards.
GTACATGTGTGCTCACAGTAAGCACTTAGGGTGTTGACTTTGGGGTGTGGGTACCTGTGGAAAGTCTGCGAGGTCTTAAACACGGGCTCCCTCAGCATTCAGGAACACGAGGCATGAGGTGACATGCAGTTCTGCTGGGGTGTGGGGTGTGGGTTCCTACAGTGAGGCTGGTGGTATGAGTTAGTGAGTGATCCGAGCAGCTGCGCTCTCCCCTGAGGCTAGCTCCGCTCCAGTCTTCACCACACAGTAACTCCACCACTAACAGGGTCACGGTGAGTGGGCTTTCCCTGATGCTGTGAGACCACCCACCGACTGACCTGGAGGCCGCTCTCCACTCACCTGCCTCGGCACCCACCACACAGTGCCACGGGGCCCTGGCGGAGCCTTGCTAAAACAGGCGTGGTAGCTGCTTGACTTTTGTCATCTGACGCCCACGGTCTGGATTTTGCCTCTAGTATCTTGTAGGCTTGGAGAGCAGCCACAGGTTTGCAGATGCTCATGCACAGAATGTGAAGTTAGTTCCTGTGACTGCAGGGCTTCTGCCCCAGTGTCCCATACAGCCCTGCTGGGTGCTTCACGCACTGTCTGACCTTCCAGCTTATAGCTGCCTTGATACTCCCCCCATTTTATATGTGGGATTTGAGTCAGAGGTCACTGGAAAGCCAAACTCCCAGGTGCTCCGACCTCTGTGAAGCCAGTGACACAGACAAGCTTGTGCCCTTGGACTGATGTACAGTGTGACCTGGACCTAGGAGGCAGGCTCCCTCATAATTGGACGGGTTGTACACGCTGGTGACAGCCAGAGGCTCTGACCCAGCCCTTAGTGGAAGGCCGCCTCCATGACTAGATGCCATGTCTCACTGCTTCTCTTTTGATAGGTTCTGATCGGAACGGACTCCATCACGAGCCTGCATAAGCTGGAGCAGGTGTCCAGCGATGAGGGCATTGGGACCCTTGCTGAGAACCTGCTGGAGGCCCTGCGAGAACACCCAGATGTGAACAAGAAGATCGACGCAGCCCGCAGGGAGACGCGGGCGGAGAAGAAGCGCATGGCCATGGCCATGAGGCAGAAGGCTCTGGGAACTCTGGGCATGACGGTAAGGTCCCCACAGTGGACAAGGTGCCACCACGGGCAGACTAGTGCTTCCCAGCAAAGCTGGGCTTGACGGGGTGTGTGAGGGGACATGGAGGAAGACCCAGGAGTCAGCTGTGCGGGGTGCTTTTAGGTGTAGCTGCTGCTGTGCCACACAGGCGGGGTGGTGGGGCACGGGGTAAAGTGACCTGGCAGGTTTGTGCGAACGGTAAAAGTGGAGATACTGACTACTGTGTATCCAGGATCTAGTGTATACCACACATGTAGCTACTAAGTGCTGAACAGGACTTTGCATGGGGTCTGGTCAACACAAAGGGCTCTGCTGTCCTACTTTGGAGGACACGGTGGCCCTGGAAGACCCTAGTCTTAACAAGCAAACTTCGTGTGTCAGCAGTTTGACACTTGCTGGGCACATTAACTGATCAGAGCACAGCAGTCCTTGGCAGCCGAGACATGGTGCTGGCAGAGAACTAAGGGGCTTTGGGGTAAAAATGGCAGCGCGGCAGCACGCCAGCTTCCTGCTGCAAGGATTCCTCTGCTTTGGTGGCTCCTGAACAAATGAAGGGCTCCCCCTCAATAGAAGGCCCTGGAGAGGGCAGGTGTGTGGCTTAGTGGTTTGCCGCTTGCCTAGCCTACCAGCACAGCACAGCAGAAGGCCTCTTCTCTCCGCACAGCATTCCTATGTCTGTGTGTGATCATCCCAAGCCAGGGTGAGAGGGCGTGTGACATGCTGCCTGTGTTCTTCCCCAGACAAACGAAAAGGGTCAGGTGGTGACCAAGACCGCGCTCCTGAAGCAGATGGAAGAGCTGATTGAGGAGCCGGGACTCACGTGCTGCATCTGCAGGGAGGGGTACAAGTTCCAGGTACGGCTGTGGGCAGTGGGGCTGTGCACGCCCAGCCTGAGGTACTGGCTCTGCGCCTAGACTTGTCCATCTGCAAGCCACTGTGTCCCAACATAGGCTTGTGCTTTGGGAGGTGACATGGGCCAGCTACTGGCCGTGAAGGCAGGAAGGCAAACTGATCTGAGCACGAGCGTTGTTGGCATCTGGAGAGAGCACCCTTTGGCACCCTTGTCGGTGCCAGGGCACTTGTACAGAGTTTTGTGCAGACCATGTAGTTGTGTCTTTAAACTCTATTAAAGGCCGCAGTTGATGGGTAAGAACACAGAGGGTGCCTGGCAAGCTTGGACACTGCGGGTCACACTGCATTGCTTTGTTCAGGATGTCAGATAGCAACTAGAGCCCCGCTCTCTAAGAGTGTCCAGTGAGGTGGCACCTGGAAGGAGCAGTGAACAGGCAGCCTCTGCTCCCTGACGGAAGTTACAGGACAAGCCTCTAACTCAGTAGCCCAGCTTTGCTCCTGGGCCGTGGAAGGACAAGGGTCTTGCTTGGTTGACAGGGCTGCCTGGAAGTTTTGAGAAGCAAGCAGCCATGATGGTGCTGTGACTGCCGTCTACACAGATGACATGCACACAGAGGCCAGCTGGCCTAGACTTGGGGCTGGCACGTGGTTGAGGCTAAAGTGCTTGCCTAGCGTGCAGTCCTAGAACAGCACGTCCACACACGGGGTAGCTCACGGTTCTGGAGGCTCAAGAGTGGGGTGTTGGGATCTGCTGGGTCTCTGGTGACCCACCGAGGCGTCTCATGACCTAGTCACCTCTTAGATGCCCCAGCCCCTCTCAGTACTGCCCCCAAGAAATTGGGCCTCATGTGAGTGCAGCAGCAAAAGATGCTCACACCAGAGTGACCACTTTCCCCATCTGAAACCCATAGGAAGAGGGTGCTCTGTTCTCTATGTCTTGTTGGCTCCTTGTGTAAAAGTAATTTTTATTCTCCTTACGTCATCTTAGAGGCTTACTGCCTCAGCCTGCTAACCTAGGCTGGCCCTGGAAGCCTCTAGCCTCTGTACAATCTTATCTAGGCCTAGAATGTTTTTCAGCCTCTTTGACTTAATGCTGCCTAAGCTCACCTCTTTCTAGTTCTTTCTGAAGTCTGGCTAGCTGGTTCATCTCAGCTGTTCTGACTCAAAACTCCTTTTCACACTCCGTGATTGAATCTGGCTTCTTTCTCTCTGTCTCTTCTGAGTTGCTCTGCTTGACCTAGAATTCTGTTCTACTCTTGTGCTTTCTTCTCATTCTCTGGCTCATTCTGTGTTTGCTTGTGTTTGTTTTCTCTTCAACCTGTCTCTGTAAAACTCTTTGTTCTACCCTGTGCTGCTGTCTCTTACTGGCTTCCCTTCCTCTCTCTCCTCGAGAGTGGGCAGATCCTACTCTGTGAAATCTTTCTCTGCTTTGTCACCTTATCTGCTACTCCATTTGACATCACTTTGAAACATGGCTGCTTCCAAACTGACTGTTACCTTCACTGTTTGGGATAAAAGGTGTGTACTAAGGGTATGTGTCTATTTCAGCTAGATGGATTAAAGGTATGTGCTAAGGGCTGAGCCACTCCACAACTAGAAATAGTGCTCTTCAGTAAATAAGACAACCTCGGGGTTCACAATGTGACCATATATCCTCCCGCGTCCTTGGCGGGAATTTCTCCTCACTTCTCTCTTCTCTGCTGGTCTTGTAGCCCACGAAGGTCTTAGGCATTTACACTTTCACCAAGCGGGTAGCCTTGGAGGAGATGGAGAACAAGCCGCGGAAGCAGCAGGGCTACAGCACCGTGTCCCATTTCAACATTGTGCACTACGACTGCCACCTGGCCGCCGTCAGGTAGGCAGAGGGGCTCGCGATGAGTGGGCCCCAGCCCAGGGCCTGAACTGGGTAGGTGGGCCTCGCAGCTCAGGGCCTGAACTGGGTAGGTGGGCCCCGCAGCTCAGGGCCTGGGCTGGATGGGTGGGGCCCGCAGCTCAGGGCCTGGGCTGGATGGGTGGGGCCCGCAGCTCAGGGCCTGAACTGGGTAGGTGGGCCCCAGCTCAGGGCCTGAACTGGGTAGGTGGGCCCCGCAGCTCAGGGCCTGGGCTGGAAGGGTGGGCCCCGCAGCTCAGGGCCTGGGCTGGGTGGGGCGTCAAGCAGTAGGGCCTTAAGCCTCATAGGCCTGAGCTGTACTTGCCGTATGAGAAACCGTGTTGGGCTTTAAGTGTTTGGCCTCGGCCAAGGCTGGAGGAAGCAGTCTGCTTGCCTGAGCTAACGGAGCATTGACCTATGGAGCTTACAAGTGGCTAGCGGTCTCCCTAGGCCCAGGGCTAGTGTTGGCAAGCCCTCAGCACCCAGTGCCTCATTACTGGGTTAATTCCAGCAGTTGCTTGTCCCTGCTCTCCTCCCTGTCCCCATCCAGGTTGGCTAGAGGCCGGGAAGAGTGGGAGAGTGCTGCCCTGCAGAACGCCAACACAAAGTGCAATGGGCTCCTTCCGGTCTGGGGCCCCCATGTCCCTGAATCAGCTTTTGCCACTTGTTTAGCAAGGTGAGTATTGAGTGTTTTCATAGCAGAAGAGGGACAGTCTCCAGGAGATGGGAAGAATACACCAGCTCCTGGACACGCACTGGGCATCCATGTCTGTCTGGTGTTCTGAGCAGATAGGGCTGACTAAAGTGAGCTGCAGAGGTGAGACCCGTGTCCTTGCTTTCTTGGGTGTCATGTAATGTACCATGTCCTTAGGGTCAGACTTTCCCGGAGCCCACTTGTATGGTATATGGCTCCGATGTTTAAATTATGAAAGCCGCTAGGGGTGGGGTAGTTCCTTCTAAGGCCTCTCTGGCTTGTCTGGGGTCCTTGTGTGTTTGGGAAACCTTGTGGAGTCCTTAGTAAACCAGACACCTGGCTGTAATGATGGGGATGGCAGAAAACCCGCTCAGCCGTGTGCTGTGGGTTACCACTGCACGCATGTACAAACGGCCCCGGGTGGAGTCGGCTCCCTAGGCTCGTCCAGGGAAGAAACAGAAGCAATTGTATATTGATTCCGGGAGGAAAACCAACATATTAGGGATAAAAGAGCATTAAGGATAAATCCTCTTGTCACCAGAATGAGTAAGTTCCCCATTTCTCCAAAATGTCACAATGTCCACTTGTGGCCATGAGGTTCTTCCAGAGGTTCTGGTTCAATTCTCAGCAACCACGTGGCGGCTCGCAAAGGGATCTGAGGCGCCCTTGTGGTGCGTCTGAAGACAGCTGCAGTGTGCTCATATGAAATACATAAATACGAAAGAAATGAACTCCCACAGTGATGGCCTCTCCCATATTGAGAGCTTCACGTGCCGTCACACAGTAGCCATGTCTGGGCTCTGTCCTCCTGGGAGCCCCCATGTGACGCCTGCGGTCAGTAGGCCGAGCAGTCCAGAAGGAGGGCTGTGCTTCGGCCAGGACTCTGGCTTCATGTCATGGTGGCTCTGCTGCTTCCTAGGCACAACACTTACCTCCAGGAGTGCACCGGCCAGCGGGAGCCCACGTACCAGCTCAACATCCACGACATCAAACTGCTCTTCCTGCGCTTCGCCATGGAGCAGTCGTTCAGCGCCGACACCGGCGGGGGTGGCCGCGAGAGCAACATCCACCTGATCCCCTACATCATCCACACCGTGCTTTACGTCCTGAACACGTCAGTACCCTGGCTGACACTCCTGTGCCTCTCTGCTTAGCTAGGACTCTACCACCACCCCACCCCACCCCACCCCCGGCCTTTACTGAGGAGGGGCTGTTAATCCACAGTTGAGGGTTGCAGAATACAGCAGTGATGGTGACTTCCTTCCCAAAGCTGGCCTTTAGAGGAAGCAGGAAAGAATGCCTCCGCTCTCCAGATGAGGGAGCATGGACGCGAGTCTCATCGCATCCTTAGTCAGGGCACATAGCCTGTGCAGCTGCAGGTTTGCAGTGGGTCTGAGGCTGCTGCAGGAGTGGAGCCCTGGCCTCCTGCACTGGTCAGTAATGCTTCCAGCAAGGACAGGGGGTGTTGGGTATCGGGATAGCAAAGAACAGGAATGCAGCCAGGAAGGAGGAGCTGTTTGTGTGTGTGCTGCTAGACATGGCTTTCAAGAGGCCTCTGAGGGGCAGAAGCCATCCCACGACCAGCCTGGTTGAGAAGCAGGTTAAGATACTTCCGTGCCTGCACCGTTGAGTTTTATTTGACTGGGTGCTGACCAGACCCTTCTCCCCAGGATAAGCAGCTCTCATGGGCAGAACTGGTAGCCATGGGAAGACTGGGCGGTCTACCCCGCAGTTTCTAGACAGTGACGTTCCCAGAGATAGCCTCTTCCTTTCCCTGTCAGTGGTTGGTTTTCCCTTCCTCCCTTTTCCTGCTGATAGTCTAACCTTGAGACTGCAGGCTTCATTGTTAAATCTCTGGGCGGGGCTCATGACATCATCTGCAAATGCCCTGGTATCAGAACAGGCACCTGGCATTGCCAACAGCACAGACCTTCCACTGTCTGGATCCCGCTGCAGGCCTCAGCAGTGCTAATTGCCAGTGTTCTTGGGGCCCTGACAAAGGTTTCGCAGAGACACGTCTCTTGGCAGCCGTGATCTAGAATGGACTGCTCAGGCAGAGAACCGCTGAGAAAAACACTTCCCAGGATTGACACTGCCAGATGGAACTGGTGGCTTCAGTTGTCCGCTCGGCTGTAGTTGTCTTGGCCAGGCCGGGCTAACCCTGAAGCACCTCAGCCACGGGCTTCTTCCTTTGCTAGCCACTGGGCCCTGGCATGAGCAGTGGTGATGAGGCACGTGGACTTCTGACTCGCAAAAGCAAGTGTGCTGCCCAAGCGAGCAACCCCGAGCAGAGCCTGCGCAGAGCCTGCCGTGGCCAGAAACCCGCGGGGCCCACAGGTCCCACAGTGGGGATAGTCCGGCCTAGCTAGGTCTGGGCGGGCCCATTGTACAGCAGCAAAAGCGAGGCACTTTTGCACCACCCTCCGTCTCTTTCCCGCCCAGGACTGTGGCATGCTGCCTGCAGTTGGGACACTGGGCTTCTTGGTGGTGTTTTATCTTCTCATAGGCGAGACCAGAAGGTTATAGGGACCCTGCTGGAAATTCCTGGCTGGGCAAGACTTTGTCCTGAGAGAGGAGTAGGGCTTAGGACAGACTCCAGAGCTCGGCTGCGGCCTCAGGCTAGTGTTCACTCGGCGTGGTGCTGAGCCCCAACTCCTGCACAGTTGGGACAGAAGTTCGTCTCTCACCGGGTTCTTGTGTGGATCGAGAGAATCCACGTGCAGCACTGAGGATGATGGTGCCTGGGGACCAGGGACGCGTGCATTGCAGACCATGTCAGCACAACAGGATGTGCGAAGACGGTGGGCTGTAGGCTGTCGGGGACCCACTCCTCAGCTTTGTCACTTAACTGGCTCAGAGACTTCCTTCCCTGGGCTTCTAGAAAAATTAGGACATGCCCTGCCCGACAGTCACAGAGCTGAGAGTAGGAGGCTGGGGTGCTGGGGGAGGGGTGGAGGAAGCTCACTGAACCCAGTGGCCTCCTGGGTGGCTGTCCCTTCCCTGCCATTAGCGTTCTTCTTTTCCAGGACCCGGGCAACATCCCGAGAGGAGAAGAACCTCCAAGGCTTCCTGGAGCAGCCCAAAGAGAAGTGGACGGAGAGCGCCTTCGACGTGGACGGGCCCCACTACTTCACCATCCTAGCCCTGCATGTCCTCCCCCCTGAGCAGTGGAGAGCCACTCGTGTGGAGATCCTACGCAGGCTGCTGGTGGCCTCGCATGCCCGAGCAGTGGCTCCAGGAGGAGCCACCAGGTCAGTACCTGCTTTGGGAAGTTGCTTCATTCAACGCCTTCAGTGTGTTCCCCGGCTGTCCTGGTCACGCATGTCAGTTGGAGGTGTGCTCCTCCGACCTGGCTGTTGATCTGCTCCAGCCTGTCTCCCTAAGTGTCTAGGCTGGTGGTTGACAGTTGCTTCAGCCCCTCTGGGTCTCATGTTCAGCCACTGAAAAGGTGAATCTGTTGAAAATTCAGAGAGGAAGGCCTAGGGAGATAGGATGAGGCCCTTGGGACCAGTGCCTGACTTTCTGCCTTGTGCTGGCTTTGCTGTAAATTAAGGACGTTTCAGTACAGCTGTATCTGGGGACTTCTTTTCCAGTGACTGAAAACTTGTCCTTCCTTCCTGCCCCACATCTCTCAGGCTTTCCAGACCGTCCCCTTTGCAATCGTGTGCACCTCAACAGGAAGTGGTCCTTGTTGTCCTGACTTAGCAGTGTAGTCTGGGTCGGCCAGGGGCTCTCTGAAAGAACCTTCTGCAGGTGAAATCAGAGCTCTTGACTCGGGCAGTGGGACTCTGAATGATCCCTGTCTGCCCTGGGGAGCAGCGATAGGGCATGTGGCCTGGTAGCTTATTTCTGCCAGCTGAGTGCCAGGTGTCCCTGTGGTCCTGCTGTAACCTCTGAGCATGTTAGCGTAGACACGGGGATCATTTCCACACAGAGAGGCCAACAAGGGAGCAGAAGGAGGCTCCCTTCCACCCGTGGTGATGGCACCCTGTGGGACAGACGCTGAGCTGGCCCACCCGGGGTCTTTACTCTGTTAGCTCAGGTACTTTATGTTCCCAGAGTGGCTGGTTGCTACTTACTGTCTTGTTAAATTCGGCCAAGAGAAGCCTGTTTGGGCCAAGAGGGAAGAAATGACTGTTAGATTCCTACCCCCATTCCAAACACGTTATCCCCTGCTGTCATCCCGGGGGCCCTGGTGCGAGCAGTTAGCGCGCTGAAGTCTAGTGGGGTCTATCAGGCAGCCCCGCAGCAGAGCGGAGCCTAGCCCAGCCCAGAGTGGGACTCATTCCTGCCCCGGCCCTTGAGGAAACACTGACTTGGTCGGGATTAATTAGGAGATCCAGCCTTAGCCGCATCCAGGCATTGCCGTTTTCACTGTAGTCTAGTCTCCTTCCTGACCAGCTGTAAACAATGAAGCTGGGCAGCCACGGGGAGGGCCGAGCCACGGTGGCCCAGGTTCCGAGCCTGCGGTCTGCCGTTAGAGAAGGTGCCGGGGCTCCGCACACGACTGGGACACCGTGAAGGAGAGCGCTGGGGCCGAGGGCACACAGAGGGTGACTCTCATTCTGGAGGTGGGTGGCCTCACTGGCAGTAAGTGTTGTCTGGAGGCCTGTGCGTTCTGGGGTAGGAAGCCATAGCAGGTACACAGAAGTATAACTTTAAAAGGCTGGTGGTATAGAGCTCAGTAGTAGAGCACTCACCTAGTGTGTATGAGGCCCTGAGTTCAATTCCCCAGCAACAACAACAACAAAAACGTGTGTGTGTGTGTGTGTGTGTGTGTGTGTGTGTGTGTGTATGCGTGCCACTTACACTCATCCTTGAAGCTTCAACTGAGAATTTTCTCTTCTGAGAAGTCATTTTGTATCTTTAAACTCTCCCTCACCCCCCCACACACACACACACATCTCATACACGCACGAGCGCACACGCAGGGAGGGAGGGGTGTGTGAACTGTAGTTTGAGAGGAGCGGATGACTTCTGGTTTTGAACATTGAGCGAAGTGGATTCAGCAGATATTTTAGCCTGGAAGTTGACTAGGCTCCCACTGGCCCTCAACTACACAAGTAGTTGGTACTGAGGACTCTGCTACCAGTGTGGTGAGATGTGGGACAGGACCCTGAGCCATGGCAAGGGCTCATCTGTCCTATACATCCCACAGCCATAAATGGTGTCCCCCCCTCCCCCCAAGCCCCGTGCCGGGACAGTCTGAGCCTCCTAAGAGGCGGGGCGGGGGCAGAGGCGCCCCCAGTGTTCACAGGCACTAGCTGGCCTTTAAGCCTGTGGCAAGTCACTCACATGCAGGTGACACTTGTTAGAGATGGAGGGGTGTGGGCGGCTCCAGGGTCGCCCTAGGAGTTGAGAGATGCGGAGTAGCTGCATGGGCGGTCAGTCGCAGGCATCACGGTTCTCCACACCGCTTCCTACCCACTTGCTGGGTTTCCGCAGAGCGCCTGGGACTGATTGGGCTCGCTGGTGGATCACTCAGTGGCAGGGAGAGCCTCAGCTGGAGCCTTGTTTTCTCCTTTTCATTGTTAGGTGCCATTTCATTTGGGAGCTTGTAAGGGGCTAGTGCAAGGGAGCGCTCAGGCCTTAGGCTCGAGTTACGGCGTTGAGTGCCATGTCCATATGTCCCTGATAGCATGGCCTTAGTGTGACAGGCCATGTGCTCTCAGGCCCCAGGCCTCCGTCCATCTGTGCAGGGTCCTCACAGACAGGCTTTGCTCTGCCTTTCTAGGTTGACAGACAAGGCGGTGAAGGACTACTCTGCCTACCGCTCCTCCCTGCTCTTCTGGGCCCTGGTCGACCTCATGTATAACATGTTTAAGGTATGGAGCTTGAGGGCCGCCCGCTCCGGGGCCGCATCCCGGGGCTCCTTACTGGGTTTGGGCTCTCTGCCCTGAAAGTCTCCACTTGGGAAGAGGTGAACGCCCTCAGCCCAGACCTGCAGCAGCCGAGACCACTTGGCCACACACCCTCCAGTCAGTCAGCTCTCAGCCCTGAGCACTGAGCCTTCCTGCTCCTGCTCCATGCAACACTTCACCCCATGCGAACCTGCTCCACATGGCCCCCTTAAAGTAGAATGTCCGTCCCACACGCTGTCACCTGGACCCGCACATCTTGGGGAAGGTAGTGAGCCCTTTGGTCATCAGTGGAGTGGTCCAGCCATCACATTGGCTTCGGAAATGCAGGTGTGGGGCCGTCCCTGTTGAAATTGTGGGATCATGTAGAACATTGCATAAACAAAGAGGGCCTTGAGAGCAAGGCCCGTGAGCCCCACGGGCAGAACCGCCTTGCTTCCAGACAAGCTCTGGGATGTTGGGTGGGCCCGCCGTAGCACTGAGAGGGTCTGGCTGACTAGACACAGAAAGCCAGCTCCACTCAGTCACTCACCAGGCCCGTGTCCCACTGACTCTCGTAGAAGGTGCCCACTAGTAACACTGAGGGCGGCTGGTCCTGCTCTCTGGCCGAGTACATCCGCCACAATGACATGCCCATCTACGAAGCTGCCGACAAAGCCCTGAAAACCTTCCAGGAGGAGTTCATGCCAGTGGAGACCTTCTCAGAGTTCCTCGACGCCGCAGGTCAGTGCGGGTTTCTCTGTAGAGATTCTCTGGGACAAAGCCCAAGTCTGCCTCGGTGAACTGGCCGTCCTCTTCATCTTCAGAGCGGGAGAAGCAGGCACACACTAGCCACCTCCAGTCATAGGAAAGGTGTTCGTTCAAACAGCCCGCGTGCCGGGAGTAGTGGGGCTTGCTTTTAGAGTCAGGAGCATCTCTATGAGTTCCAGGAAAGCTTGCTCTACACAGAGAGTCCCAGGACAGCCAGGGCTACACAGAGAAACCCTGTCTCAAAAAAGCACCTGCCCTGGCCGGGTGTTGGTGGTGCACGCCTTTAATCCCAGCACTTGGGAGGCAGAGGCAGGCCGATTTCTGAGTTCGAGGTCAGCCTGGTCTACAGAGTGAGTTCCAGGACAGCCAGGGCTACACAGAGAAACCCTGTCTCGAAAAAAAACAACAAGAACAACAAAAGCGCCCGCCCGCTCGAACCCCCAGCCGAGAAAGCTACAGTGCAGCACGCCCTGCCCGTCGCCTCGGCTCGACCGCTGGCCCGGGAGGCCAGGGCTCTGGGCTACTCTGCTTAGCATCAGTCCGTTGTACTGTTCATGGAGGCTAAGTGAGCAGAGGTGAGAAGAAACTCCTGGTTCTGACTTCTAGTCAGAATTAACAGGAGAAAGGGCACTCCTGAGCAGTAGGTGGAGAGGCGTCAGCGAGGCGAGAGGGGAGCTCGTGAGCTTGCGCACCAAGGGCGACAGGGAGCAGGCGAGCCTCGGGTCCATGCCTTCCTCAGTTGGTCACTCAGACGCAAGTGCTTTAACACTTACCTGCATTTCACAGCTAAAGAGCCACTAGTGGGAGCAGGGCGTGGCCTGGGCTCAGGCTTGGGAGGACCAGGTCCCAGGCACTGCTGTCACAGCCTACACTGGCACTCTCTTCAGGGGCACGGGGCGCTGCACCAAAGCAGCTGCAGCTGGACCTGGTCAGCTTCTCGACTTTGTGGTCTTCACTGTGGGAGTTACGTGGATGAGGGAGAAATCCCCCAGGCCCTGTTGCCAGGGGAACGCTGCCTTCAGCGGTCCCCATCCCCGCTTGTCTTTGTACCCTTGGGAAGGAGGCCGCTAGTCCGAGCACGCACGCTTCTGTTCCCCGCACTGGACGCTCGCAGGCTGGCCTTCATGGCCCAGTCGGTGCTCTGCCTCGGGATGGCGTCCCTGGTCGGCCTTGCCGTCCGAGCTCCACGGCCCCCTTGCTCGCCTCTGGTTCTTAGTTCGTAGCTCCCTATTCCTCCTGACCGGGTCCTCCCGGCCTGGCTGTCCAGGCAGCGGCTCACTCAGTTAGCCCTGAGCAAGAGCACAGAGCTTGTCAGTGTCCTCAGCACCACAGACGGCAGAATGACCATGGGAGTCAAAGCAGTGGGAAGAGGTAGCCGCCCCGGGCCGCGCCCCCATATGCCGAGCAGTAGCGCTCAGCCCCTTTGGAGAGGCCAGGCTTGCTGCTGCTTTTTTTTTTTTTTTTTTTTTGAGACAGGGTTTCTCCGTGTAGTCCTGGCTGTCCTGGAACTCACTCTGTAGACCAGACTGGCCTCAAACTCAGAAATCCGCCTGCCTCTGCCTCCCAAGTGCTGGGATTACAGGCATGCGCCACCATGCCCAGCTTGCTTTTTTTTTTTTTTTTTTAAACAAGTCACTCCATTCGTTTACATCTCGAATGATATCCCACTTCCTGGTTACCCCTCCACAAGCACCCCATCCCTCATCTGTCCCTTCCCCCTCCTCTTTGCCTTTATGAGGGTGCCCCCCCCCACCCTCTCCTACCCCACCGCTCCAGCATCCCCCTACTCTGGGACATCAAGCCTCCACAGGACCAAGGGCCTCCCTCTCCTTCCACTGCTGTCAGACAAGGCCATCCTCTGCTACATATGAATCTGGAGCCATGGAGGCTAGGCTTTTAAACCTTACTTCAGACCTTTAAACTACCAGAGCACCAGGCATGCTCTGTTAAAATTCAAGAACAAAACACTTTCCAGACCCAAGAGAAGCAGCCTGGCCGCTCTGCGTCTCGTTCCTGCAGACGCTTGGAGGCGACTTGTTTGGGTGCTCATGGTAACTTCGATGTCTCCCTGCATATTGATGAGGTCAGGTGCCTGGCCGAGGACTCATGCAGACTCACTGGCTTCTTCCTCTAGGAAGACCAGCCTCCGTGAGTCCCCGTGGCAGGCAGGAGGGAACCCTCTTGTCTCTTTCTGAAAGCAGAAGAAATGGAGCCCTGAGCTTGCTTAGGAATCCAGGCCTGTGGTGGGTTCAAAGCCCAGAAGAATCAGAAGCCTCTGTTCTGCGCTGTCTCAGTCCATGAGACCGTCAGCACTCGCCTTTCGTTGCCAGGTTAAACTGGCAAAAGTGGAGGTTGGCTCAGCCACGCAAGCATGAGGATCTGAGTTCTGATCCCCAGCACCCCTTAAAAGCCAGGCGCAGGCATAACTAGCACTGGGAGGCTGCGGGTGGGAGGGGCCCCAGGCTAGGCTTGCCAGCCAGCCAGCCAGCTGTGGGTTCACTGAGAGAGCCAGCCTTAGAAAAGAAGGCGAGGATAGTGGAGAAAGACATGTGGTGTTCTCACATGCACACACACGCATACACACACTCATATGGCTCTGCTCTGGGGTAGGGGAGTGTGGCTCAGCTGGAAGATACTTGCCTGGGTTGCCTGAACCACTGGGTTCTGTCCCCAGCACCAGATATTCCAGGCATAGTAGCACAGAAGTTCACAGGAAGTAGTCAGCTACACAATGAGTTTGAGGCCAATCTGACTCAGAACCTGTGTAGAACAAGACAAGAAAAGCTTGGAGTTGCAATGTTTTACAGCTTTCAGTGAACCCTGACAGGTGGAGACCCTCCGCTCCAGGGATCCAAGCTGCTGTCTGCCACAGTCTCTCCCCGCCACTGCTGGCAGCCATCGGAGCATGCTGGCACAGTATGCTCTCTGCGTGAACGAGCTGGGGCGGGGCCTGTGCTGCTCCCACTCACACTGTCTCTGCTTTCCAGGTCTTCTATCAGAAATCACCGATCCAGAGAGCTTCCTAAAGGACCTGTTGAACTCAGTCCCCTGACCATCCCCAAGGAAAGGAGATCACGGTGCCGAGATCGAAGCTAGCTTGCATCCTCCCCTCATTCATCTCCGTGTGCACTCATTTCCCCCACGGATGCTGCATTAGCCCCCTCCTCCCTCAGTTTCTCGGAGTGGCTTGGGGTCTGTAGCCTTCCTGTTCTATCGCGTGTGTGTGTGCTGCGCTGGCTATGAAGTTGTCTGTAGCCCAAGCCATTGAAGGACCTATACGTACCCAGGAGCTGTGAGCTGTCCCGGCCAGCTTGAGTGTGTACATCCTGAAATAAATGAATGACTTAGTACACATGGGAAGGGCTCTAGCTGCTGCTTGCCCAGGGCTTTCTGGTGAACTTCAGCTTGCGGTGATACACCAGAAGACTGCTGGAGTTGAATTGTGTTCTCTGGGGTCTGATGGGTTTTTGTCACTAGCCAAAAGAGGGCTCAGCAGAGCAGGCCCTGGTCGGCAGCTGCTTCAGACGCCTTGAAGACATTTGACAATCTGCTGCTGGCTGACAGGCAGTGGGGGAGGCTCCAGGGACGGGTCAGAATAGTGAGAATCGCTGTCTGTGTCCGCCGCTTGGCCTCTTGAGCCGCCGCCCTAGGAAGAGCCTGTGTGTGGGTCTGCTCCCACCTTCCCAGACGTCAGCACACGGCTGGCCCAGTCCTGGTCTGTGGGGGAAGAGCTGGCTAACTCCGTCTCTTTGTTCCAGAGGGCCAGTCAACCAGTACTTGGTGACATCAGCCCTCTGAATGTCTGGTTCACAAGGTTTGCACCCTGGGCCAGACCACCTGGGCCTGTGGTGCCTCTGGTCCCCTTTGGGTGGCTTCTACAGCCAAGGCACCATGTTGCTTCCCCAAAGCCTTGCAGCCGAAAGGTGAGAGAGTATTGTGCTTGGATCTAAGAGAGACAAAGGCAGTTTGTTTGGGTGCTGTTCCAAAGCCCTGGCAGACCAGGACACAAGCAACTGAGGGTTGAGTTAGCCCTGGAACTGCCAGGCAGGCTTCCCTTCCTGATTCCACCTGGGGCGGGCCTGCAGACATAGTATCTCCTTTGGAAGATGGCATCTCTTCCAGCTGCTTAGATTCTGCCGCTCTTTCTCATATAACTTGGGTTCAGCAAGGAGGATGGAGACCTTGGCATTGTTATTTTTTTTTTGGGGGGGGGAGGTGGTCTCACCCTACACATGTTTGTCTGCCCTGCTGGACTCCAGGGAGGTAGTTCAGACATTGAGGGAGGGTCAGCCACTATCCTGTCACTTGGTAAACTGGAGCAGTTTCATGTGGGCAGGGGCTGCCAGTGCACAGGGGACCGCTGTAGGCCAAGCCACACTTATGGTCATCCCTCATTAATGCAGCACACCGTCAGAGGGCAGACCGAAGCCCACGGAGCACCAGTTACCAAAGCTGCTTAGAAGGTCCCTTGATGATCATCTCTTGCAAAGGCCTGCTGCCCCTCCAGAGAAGGACCTGCTATAGCCGAGCTTTTGGTTTTGTGTGAGCTATAAAGTAGCAATAGTAGTTATATAGCAAATCATCCTCTGACCCACGGAGACAACCAGAGTGCAAACAAAACACAACTCGGGGCTCCTGGCCATCAGCAGAAACTGCCCGGGGAAGCTGCCCTGGGGCAGAGCAGGGCGTCCTCGCCGGTGAGTGCCAGGCCCTTCTCCCTGGGCAGGTTTAACATGGGCTCAGCAGCGATGGCCTCAGTTAGAAGTAATTTCCCTTCTTGAAGTTCTCAAAAGACTTTTCAACACCCTCTGCTGCTTGCTGGAGCCAGCCTGCCCAGGACAGGACCTTCTGAAGGACCGCTGACTGACATACTTGTCTATGTCTACAGTGGGGCCACCACCCTCTGCTCTGCTCAACTTGAGTAGCACACCAACCCAATAGAGTACAAAGGGCAGGGCCTCCAAGGATCTGGGCCGAGCCCAGGTTTGTCTTGATCCCATTATCCTGCCTTTCTCTGTGTCTGCCCAAGAGCACTTCCCAGAGGCTGCACCATCCCAGAGAAGCTGCTGACACGGCAGCCCTGCAGGTCCGTGCCGGGTCCTAGGGCCTTGGCTGTGTCTGACCGGTCATGGAAAAGAGGCTGGCCAGTGAACACCCTCCCATCCCTGCAGCCCCTAGGTGGGAGCACTGAAGACAGCAGATGAGCCCAGCCCTCCTTGCTGGAGCCGGTCTGCTCGGCCGCAGTCCCAGGGGTTGAGGCCAGCTGTTAGGCCTGGTGAGGTCTGCAGTCAGTCCACAGAAAGGCCATTGGCTCTTCTCACACCACCCAAGCCACTGGTACCGTCGTCCTCATGTCCCTGCTGGCCTCCAGCCCTCCCAAGCATAGGACCCTATTTGAGAGTAGGACGAGGTTGTGTGTCCACATCTCACTAGGCCCCTCTGCTGGCTGGCTCCACCCCTTTCCAGGGATGAGTGTGGTAGGACCAGGGGCCGGCCAGGCTCTGCTCTCATTCTCTGACATCAGCGTTGAGTTAGATGGTGGTAGTGGTGTCTCGGGGGAAGCCCTTTGCCGAGCAGGCATTGTCAGTGTCCTAGGCTCTCAGTGGGAGACAGCCCCCTTATCACATACAGCCTTGGGGCGCTCCCCACACATACACACACACACTAGTGTTCAGCTGCTGGGCCTTTTCCCACCTCAGAGAGCCCCTCCCAACTGCCTGGTTTCAGGGCCTGCCTATGGTGTCCCAGGACACTAATTTTTTCAAGTTGGAGGCATCCCGTAGGAGCCCACCTGGAGACACAAGGGAAGGGAAGAGCTAAGACCTAGGTTTGTTTGCTGTCTAATCCCCTGGACAGACAGTGAAGGCTCAGGTGGGTCTGGGTAACCTGAGCCCTCACTGTTAGTGGGAGTGTCTTCCAAGGGTAATGGCCTCCTCCATGGGTCCCGTAGGGCAGGGCTCCTGTGTTTATGTGAGGGTCCCTTCCGCTTCCTTGTGCTATTTTGGCAGGCGTTGCCACTACAGCGACACAGGCTGTAAAGGAATCATGGAACAGCCAAAGTAGGAGCCTTAGGATCCCGGTCGGCCACTGTCTCAGAATCCAGGCAAAAGTACCACTCAGGCATGCCCGTGTGCACACCCGACCAGCAGTCCCCTCAGTAGTCGGTTCCTTTCCTTTCATTCCTGCCTCTGCTGGCCTGTTTCTGGTCTCCCCTACAAGCCCGGAGGGGCAGGACTAGGGGCCAGGCATGTGCAGACACAAGCCACCTCTGCAGCTCGACCTGTGGACACTCCAGCCTCCTTGACCAGCCAGGAAGTCCCCTGTACCAGAGGCTTGTGTCCCTTTGCTTGGGAACTTTTTATCTAGGGCTGGAGTTAGTAGACGGATGGGGACAGTAATAAATACACCCCTTATCACTGGGCACACGGGGCTGGTGCAGCACGGAAGACTGTCCCCGTGGGCGGCAGGGAGGTGGGCAGTGAGTGAACCAGTGCGCTCCTGTAAATCAACTGACGTGACGTCCAGTGTCCGCGGTCCGACTCTTGTATTATGCTGGGCTCCCAGGCCCAGGTCACTTTGCTCACACCCTCCCGTGAGCCCAAGCGCCTGTGGGAGACCCTGACTTCCTACAGCAGAGGGACGGGGTGGTCCCCTTCTACAGAGGAGGCAGATGAGATCCCTGCACATTTGGGAGTCAAGGAAACATCTGTGGGAAAGTGGCCACCGCCTCACGGGACGCGTGTGGGTCGGTGAGGGCTGTGCTTGTTGCTCTCTGGGCCTCATCCCTCGGAGACTCCCTCGTGGTGCTGCTGTCACCCCAGTCACCCCAGCCACCCTTGCTGTCCTCATCAGTCTCCAAGCAAGTCTGTCCCTGCTAGACATCCTATCCAGATCGTCTTGGGTATTTGGGAACCCTGCGGTACTCCAAGCACCTGACTCTTGCCAGAGCACTGTTCCTGGCCTCACCTCTAACCTTAGGACTCTGTCACTTTTCCTGTTTCAAGGAGGAGCCCGAGGCTCAGAGAACCCAGCTCGCTTGCCCAAGGCTGCGCAGCTTGCCGCTGAGGCTGAGCTCTGTGAAGCCGGTCTGCGCCCTGCTCACTTCCCTGGGCTGACTGGCTGGGCACCGATGCACAGATCACTCTAGGGCCCGATGGCTTCAGGAGCAAGGGCTGGGCCAGGAGCCTGGCAGGCAGGTGGAGCAGCCACGGCCAAAGGTTGACTGACCTCATGGTGCTGGGAACCGGGCTTCTGACTGGAGAACCGTGAGATGCAAGGCCCTGAGCGTCAGCTGTGAGCTGGGGTGACGGCTTCTGCGCCCAATAGGCCTCAAAGCCAGTGCAATTAAAAGGTGGCTTTTGCTGGGTGGATCCTGAGGGCTGAGCCCCAATCAGTGGGCCTTGGCCTCAGCCCCAGCCCTCCGTGTGGCGGTAATCTGCTTGTCCATGTCCTAGTCTGTCACCTGCTGCTTCATCCCCTGGCTCTAGAGGCAGTTGTCACCAAGCTGATCGTCACCCCCTAGTTACTCTTGCCCGATGCCAGTTATCTTTCTGCCCCTGTTCTCACAGACACCTCCTCAAAGGGAACTAACCCATGGGTGTGTCCAAACTACTGGCCAACAGGCCCCTCACTGCTGCTGCTGCCTCAGTGGCTCCCACCCTAGGTCTTGTGCAAGGGTGTGTTCAGCCAATGGGCAGTTCTCTGGTGCCCACGCTTGCTGCAGGAGAGAGACCCCGCTGGGTCCATGAACACGGGGGAGTCGGCGCTGAATGAAATCTGGACTTCGGATGCTGAAACAAGTACCTCAGATTGGGACCTGGAGAAAAATCCCTTCAAGCACTTCTCGGCTCCAGGGAACAGCTTAGGACACAGCCATGCCTGGCTGGAGGCTAGGGTGGGCCTGGGTATGGTAGACAGGCCTGGAGTGTCAAGGAACGGCTAGGCTGTGAGGAGCGCTGGTCTGTGATCAGGTGGTGGAAGGGCATATGGCCCCTCAGCGGCCATCCTGTTTCATGGCTGCACTGAGAGCCCAGGTTCTCTTGTCATCCATTCTAACACACACACACACACACACACACACACACACACACACACACACTCAATCCCATGTGGGCCCTGAATGCCAGGGCTGGAAGACAAAGTTGCTGAGGTCAGAGTCTGGAATCAGACCTCAGGTCAGGACTGTATGTTCTCAGCTCAAGACCGTCACCTCTCTGGGCCTGTTATTGCGTGTATGAATTGAGTATGCCTGGGGGCCTCTGGCTTGAATTACTTCACCCTGGGAAGGGCTTGGCTTCTTAGGAAAACCCAGTGAGGAGCAGGGATCCCGCAGTGGCGAGCTGCGTGGAAGAAGAGAGACTCCTGGACAGTCCACCAGCTGTGTCAGATGGACCGTCGGGGTGGGGGTGGGGTGAGGGTGTCAGGGGCCATCCCCCATAACAAGGCCTCAGCAGCTGGAAGCCCGGGGGCTTTGGATGCAGTGCAGGGTCCGAATCTGGCTGGGGTACCTCCGCCTCAGCCCTGTGACCACTGAGAAGATCGTAGTCATAGGCTTTCAGGGGTGTGTCCCTGGGGTGGGCAGACTGAGCCACCAGGTCTCCTCTAGATTACTCTGTGGGACTGCCAGGGAGTCAGTGTCCATCAGGATCCCCTGTGCCCAGAGGGAACCTTGGGGAGCATCAGAGGTAGCAAGCAGGTCGCCTCCAGGACTGAGCTCTGTGACTTTCCCAGACAGGGCAGCTGAGCAGGGCTGTGCCTAGTCGGGGGAAGCTGTGGGCTCCTGCGTGTGTGACTGTTTGCATCTTAGTGACTCCAGAGGATACGATGATCCTCGGTGCCCTCAGTGATGTAGCCCAACCAAGGACCTTTAATAAAAGGAACGCCATCACTGAGGAGGTGAAGGCAGTCAGATCTCTGAATCCGAGGTCAGCCTGGCCAACAGTGAGTTCCAAGAAAGCCAGAGATACACACAGAGAGAAACCCTCTCTTGAAAACACAAACATGAGAGAGAGAGAGAGAGAGAGAGAGAGAGAGAGAGAGAGAGAGAGAGAGAGAGAGAGAAGAAAAAGAAAAGGGGAACCTGAGAGGGCAGTGGGGGAGAGGTGCATCAGAGCCCAGCTCCATCAGAAAGCTGATAGAGATGGCTCAGCAGTTAAGAGCACTGACTGCTCTTCCAGAGGTCCAAAGTTCAAATCCCAGCTACCACAGGGTGGCTCACAACCATCTGTAATGAGATCTGATGCCCCCTTCTGGTGTGTCTGAAGGCAGTGACAGTGTGTACTCACATATAAAATAAATCTTTAAAAAAAAAAAAAAAAAAAAGGAAAAGGAAAAGAAAGCTGACAGACATGCTGTTCAGAGGGCCCAGACCTGGCAGAGGCCCAGAGCGTCAACCCAGTAACCGGCTGCTGAGAAGTCTCAAGGGGCACTTCATCCAACCAGCTCCATTGCTGCCCCATTTTATAGATGAGGAAACCAAGGCCAGCCTGTCAGAGCTGGGACCTAACTCCATGTTAGGCTCTGGCCACCACCCATGAGCATCGTTCCTTTGTCATCTGATCTCCATCTTCAGTCCCAGCTCCATGCGGGATGACCGTGAGCGACACTTTGTGCTCCCAGAGGAGCTGCCTTGGCTAAGCACGGGGCATCTGCTCCAGAACGGCTAACCGGCCCAGGACGGTGGCAGCCTATGAGTGGATTTACACGCTCGGTGTTCGGATGAAAACCAAGTGTGCAGCAGACACCACGTGTGGCCCACAAAGCATGGAAGAGCTATTTGGCTCACTTCGGGGAAAAGGTGTCAAGCCAGGCATGGTGGTACAGGCTAGTCCCAGTAGTTAGGAGGCTGAGACAGGAGATTCAGAAGTTCTAGGCCAGCCAAGTCTCCATAGGGAGACCCTGTCTCAAACACTCACAGAAAGAAAAGAAAAGGCTTACTGAGATTGGCCAGGGGAACTCCGGTGCGTTATAGAAGGTCTGCGTCCCCTTTTTTCTCAGCAGTTGGGGAGAGAAACTATCTGGATTGGGAATGGGACGACTAGGGGGTTCAGATATGAGCTTGGGTGGGTGAGCGCCCGCCCTGCAGCTGCGTCTCCATCCCTGAAGTGCATGTGGTCACAGCTCCCTCAGCGAGTCTGCGAGCCTTGCTAAGGGCAGTGTGTAATAGCGGCCATCACAGCTGTGTCCGCCCGGTAGTCAGCCCGGCCCGCCAGCCTTGCATCCAACTTGAGTCCTCACAGCAGGCAACCTTAGCAGCTGCATTGTCCAGGTGGGGGACACTGAAGCATGGTGACCTTGAAGGAGTCATCCGAAGTCGCCCAGCTAGGCCGTAGATTTAACGAGAAGCCCTTAGCAGGCACCCCCAGAGCTCCTGGTTGAAGCAGTTCCCAGAGCTGAGCCCAGGGAGCCAGGCACACAGTAGGGACAGATGGATGGACCGTCTGAGGAGCCAGCTGCTGGGAGGCCGGGCCATCACACACCAGCCTACGTCGTCAAGGGCTTGCCTTCAGCCCCGCCTCCGGTCCAGAGGCAGTGTGGACCTGGGTGTGGCTGGCCCAGCAGGTAGACCGCCTGGTTCTCCTCATCACCCATGACCCTGCCCCGCCTGAGCGTCCCTGAGGATAGAGCCTGCCGCATTCTGCATCCCCTCTAGGAAACCTTGGCCACACCCACAGCCCCCTCACGTACCAAACGCAGGCCTCCACCCAGCTAGTCTTTGTCAGGAGATGGGGAGTGGCTCCAGTTACCTTCCATAGAAGAGGGTCCTCGCCGGGACAGAGAAGGCACCTTACCACCCATGCTCCCTGTTTGTAAGAAAGGAGCCAACAGTGCCTGCAGCCTGTCTCTTGTCGTCCAGCAGCAAGCCTTTCTTCTGTCCTGCAGGATGTGTCAACACGGGGCATGGCTGTCCTTGCCTACCTGCCCCTGCGCCCTCGCCCCTACAGACCTACAGACTGATACTGGCCTGTCCCAGGAGGTGGCAATAGGGGACAAGATGGGGTAATTTCTTTCTTTCTCTCTCTCTCTCTCTCTCTCTCTCTCTCTCTCTCTCTTTTTTGGTTTTTCGAGACAGGGTTTCTCTGTGTAGCCCTGGCTGTCCTGGAACTCACTCTGTAGACCAGGCTGGCCTCAAACTCATAAATCTGCCTGCCTCTGCCTCCTAAGTGCTGGGATTAAAGGCGTGCGCCACCACTGCCGCCCGGCTAATTTTTCTTTTAAAAATTATATATATATATGTGTGTGTGTGTGTGTGTGTGTGTGTGTGTGTGTGTATACATATATACACTTATATATACACATATACATATATACACATATACATATATACACTTATACATATATACACTTATACATATATACACATATACATATATACATATTATATATTCATTCCATCCATATGTGCGCTTGCACCCATGAAGGCCAGAAGGGGGCGTTAGATCCTCTAGAGCTGGTGTTAGCAGCAGCAGTTGTAAACCACCAGTTGTGAGTGTTGGGAACAGAGCTCAGGTCCTCTGGAGGAGCATCAGACATTCTTAACTGCTGAGCCATCTCTCCCGCCCATAGAGGGCAATTTACAGAGAAGCTTTGGTGTCACGCAACCAGTTACTCATCACGCTGGGTACCGCGAGCAGGTCGCCTCTCTAGATACTCGTTCCTCAAAGAGACGGTAACACCTAAGCCAACCCGCATGAGATCAGGGCACAGTGGACAAGCGCGTGCCGGCTGCCCGTCAGGAGCCCCGTGTGTCTCCAGGTGTGCACGGTGTTGGCCCAGGGCTGACCTGCTGGGCCTCCCCGACCCCCACGCACAAACTCACAGGCCACCCGCAGACAGGAGCTCATCTGCAGATAGCATCGGGAGTCCCAAACCGCGAGGCAGGTGAAAGATATAGGGAGCGGGGCCAGATGACTGACCAAGGGGAGGACAGCCTGGGGCTTCGGGGAGGGAGAGCCCCATGTGACTATGGCAGGAGGGGACTTCCTGATGGAGGTGGCCCTGGGGCTGTGCTCCGTGGTTCAGAGGGCAGGACAGACATGAAGGAGGAGGAGCCACACCCGGAGAGCCCAGCGGTGTGTCCTGCAGCAGGGAAGGCATTGCCTGGGACCTCCTACTAGTGCTGGGGGCAGGTGGCTGGGTGGGGTTCAGGGCACCTTCAACATGGGGCTGCAGGAGGGAGAGGTGTGACTCTGGGCCCCATGGGAGGCACAGCTGCTCCATCCCTCCCTAACCTGCTTCCCCCCTCCCTCGAGAGCTCCCTTCCAGAATCCCCGAAAATGGCCTCACCCCAGAGTTCCCCTTTCTTCTGTTCCAAATGACCAGCCGGGCAGTGGTGGCGCACGCCTTTAATCCCAGCACTTGGGAAGCAGAGGCAGAGGGATTTCTGAGTTCGAGGCCAGCCTGGTCTACAAAGTGAGTTCCAGGACAGCCAGGACTACACAGAGAAACCCTGTCTCGAAAAAGCAAAAAACAAAAAACCAAATGACCCATCGATTACCCATTCCTGGACCACTGGATTGAACAATATGAATCCTGTCTCCTGCTTGTTCCCAGGGCAGGTATAAAGCCATCGTTTGGTGCTGTGAACAGTTGGGCCCTCTGTCAGTACCTTGAATTAGGTCAGTTCAACACACTCACTAAAGGCCTAGGTATAGAAGGGCAAGGTGACACTCCTGCTTGTGACCAGGCTGAGTGAGCCCAGGACACCACACAGACACACACACACACACACACACACACACACACACACACACACGCTCACACACGTTCGATGCTTTCTTCCCCAGGGAGTTCAGCTGCCTCTCCTGGGTACAGGACAGAGTGTCATTATCTCGTCATGACAGTGATAAGGGCTGGCGCTAAGAACAAGGTGGATGGTGACAGGCCTTAGCGGGCTCTTCTTACTCTCTTCTGACTCTCACCCTATGCTGACTCCCCAGAGTAGCGCTCTCTGATGACAGAGAAGGAAACCGAGGCCCAGGAAACAGGAGCATTTACCCCAGGGTCTCAGGGCGGCCAAGGGCTGAGCTGGCACACACACTCACATTTCTCTGATGTCTGAGCCAACAGGCATCTTTTAAACCTAAAACATTTATTTACATTTACGTATTTGCATTTATTTTGTATGGAGGTGTACGTGTGCCACAGTCCGTGCAAAGGTCAGGGAGCAACTTTAGGCTTCGGCTGTGGGTCGGAGTGGCCCTTCACCCAGAAGTCAGGGTGAGGAGGGCAGTACTGGGAGACTGGGAGAAACGCGGTGGTAGACATCTGCGCACCTCTGGGCCAGGACAGACCCCAAGGCCTTAACAGATGTCTGGGACACAGAAACAAGACCATCTTTGAGTCAGCTGTCAGCAACCCCTGACGAGCCCATTTGCCCCACCCCCACCCCACCCCCCATTATAGATAAGACCATGGCAGCCCCTGTCCTCAGCCCTCTAAACCAAAGCACTCTGGGACACAGAACCCCACAACTGACATCCTCCGTACCCCAAGGCCAAGCCACCTGCTCATATGCAGACATCAAGTCCTTTGGGTACCCCAAGGGAGGTTCCTGCTCAGCTGAGCTCAGGTGCGCCCCCTCGGGAGCTGCAGGTGACCCCGTGCAACAGTCACAGCCCCTGAAGTCACTTCAAGTCTGAAGGTGGCTCTCTCAGCCCCTGTTTCTCTCAGTCTCTCTCTCTCTCTCTCTCTCTCTCTCTCTCTCTCTCTCTCTCTCTCTCTCTCTCCTCATCCTCTTCTCCCTTCCCCCTTTCTTCCCCTTCCCAAGGTCAGTCCCTCTCCACCTTGTCCTCAGCAGTCTCGTGCAGGGTCTCTCTGGTCTCCAGCCAGGCCTGGGGGTGGGCTGGGGAGGGTTCCATAGCACAGCATGAGACACGTTCCCGGCCTTCACCCCTGTCCTGCCACAGTGACACACTGTTCCATCACCCTTCGCACGGCTTGTCCCTGGGCCAGAGGCATGGCATCAACTGCTCTCAGACAAGCTCCTTCTGCCGGGGCGGTGCCCCAGGGTCAGCCTGGCACGTGTCTGGGCACCTGAGCCCAGGCAGGCTAGAAGGGGGGCGCCCGGGACTCAATGGCTTGGTGATTTTCTCAGCCTGTGCAGGGTGTCATGGTCCTCCTTCCTCCTGGGTCTTTGAGCAGGAATTCTTGACATCTTGAGACCCTGCCCCCAAAACCCAGAGTCAAGGGAAGCCACGTTTTAGGGGAAAAAAAGGAAGCAGAGAATTTACCCTGGGCCCAGGCTGGGTAGGGAACTGGGCAGGTGAGGCTGCCTGGCCTTTAAGAACAGGTTTTGGCTCTTCTTCGCTCCAGGCAGCTGAGTCCTGTGCACCACAGGGCCTTTGCTCATGCTGTCGGCTGCCTGAGCGTCCCTTAATCAGGTTGTCCGAGCCCCTTCAGGCCATGTGGTGCTCAGAGCATGAGTCACACTGTCCAAGGGGCCCCTCCAGAGTCAAAGCACCCCGTCCTGTCCTCTGTCCTGACTACTGTCCCGTCATGCTCCAGAGTCACCACGCTGGCTGCAGACAGCAATCCCCTCTCTCCTCCCATGCCCTGGGCATGGCTGCCCCAGCCGCAGTCCTTCTCGCTGGGGGGCATTACCTCCTTTTTGCTCAATATTTATTTGTTTATTTATTTATTTAGGTTTGGTTTTTCAAGACAGGGTTTCTCTGTGTAGCCCTGGCTGTCCTGGAACTCACTCTGTGGACCAGGCTGGCCTCGAACTCAGAAATCCACCTGCCTCTGCCTCCCAAGTGCTGGGATTAAAGGCGTGCGCCACCACTGCCCGGCTCAATATTTATTTATATTTAACATTTATTTGATGTGCGCATGTGCACGCTCAAGTGTGCCACGGCAAAGGTGTGGAGATCAGAGGACAACTGTGCGATCTCTCCTTCCACCATGTAGTCCTAGGGCTTTGACCCAGGTCATTAGACTTAGGGCCAGGGATGGGTTCTGAGGCCAGGGTCCTGCCTCTGGTTTCAGGGTGGGCGGAGGTCTTGAGCCCCCCTGGACGTCCTACCTCTGCTTGTCTTCCTGTAACCCCACACTGAGGCGGTACGGAGACTCTGCTCCCCACCCACTCTGGAACTTAGAGGTACCCGGCTGTTCCCACTTCAAGGAGTGGCGTCACCCGTGGGACCAGGCCCGGAGCTCCACTCAGAGCCCAGGGTGGGACTGACTCACAGCTGGGCTTCTCCCAGTCCCAGCGCAGGAATCTGACTTCCCCGCGGCTCCCACGCGGCCACGCTGGTGGCTCGGTCCCTGTACACGTGCGGCCCTAATGAATATCCCAGCCCAACCCGCCACCCCGCCTAAGATGAGGCACTGGCAGGTGAACGAATTCCCGGCTGGGGGAGCCGCCCTCACCCACAGGCGGTCCTGGCACTGGTGCCTGCTGACTGGGAGATTTGGCTGTCGCTGCTGCTGGCCTCTGCCTGTGGGACTCAGATGGGCTGGGGCCGCCATTCTAAGAGGGGTGTTGGTCATGGAATCCATAAGGGACAATGCACACAAAGG
Source organism: Apodemus agrarius (assembly GCA_964023405.1). NCBI lineage: Eukaryota > Metazoa > Chordata > Mammalia > Rodentia > Muridae > Apodemus > Apodemus agrarius. The sequence goes on along the minus strand of OZ030009.1, from coordinate 16,763,322 downwards.
GCTGAGGCCAGAAGACACACGAGGCATGCTGGTTACAGTGGAAAAGAGAGGACATGGGTGGGGGGTCCCAGGAACGTGAGGACGTGCGTTCCAGGGGGCCAGGGTATGGGTCCCAAACTGTCTTCACTGTAATGTCGAGCCTTGAATCTGGGGTCTAGGGCAGGGACGGACTGCCTGCTCCAATGATGTGTGATCCAGGGGTCCCCAGGAGGTGCTCAGGGGTGACAGGATCACCCTGAGCCAAACATCCTCAAAGAAAGAGGCAGACTGGTGGGAACCTGGCCCCTCTCCCCACCGCGGATGCTGTGGACTTGGGTCAAGTCTCCAAAGCCCCAACTGTAAAGGGAGTTTCTGAGCCTCTCCTGGGACAGGCTCACAGGGCTGTAGTCAACACGCAGTTTTGCCCAGTCTAGGCAAGCTGTAAAGTGTCCTGGGCAAAGAATGCTGTGGACCTGAGGATACATACATGCAAGCAAAATACACACACCTGTAATTAAATAAATCTATTTATTAATTATTTAGTTAGTATTTATATAGTTTTGAGACAGGGTCTCTCTGTGTGGCCGTGGCTGTCCTGGAACTCACTCTGTAGTCCAGGCTGGCCTCGAACTCAGAAATCCACCTGCCTCTGCCTCCCAGAGTGCTGGGATTAAAGGCATGCGCCACCACCGCCTGGCTAAAAATTTTCTTTTTAAATAAAAAAAAGTCACCCTTGGTCATATAGCAAGTTCAAGGTGACCCTGGACTACATGAGACCACGCTTCAAAGTTAACTAAGTAAATAAATCTGCCCCCCCCCCAAAAAAAAGTTGCGAGCCAGGCGGTGGTGGCACACGCCTGTAATCCCAGCACTTGGGAGGCAGAGGCAGGCGGATTTCTGAGTTCAAGGCCAGCCTGGTCTACAGAGTGAGTTCCAGGACAGCAAGGGCTACATAGAGAAACCCTGTCTCGAAAAACCAAAAATAAACAAACAAACAAACAAATCTGCAAATAAGATAGAGCCAATATGCTTTAGAGCAAGCGCTCCAAAGTTCACCTGTGGAGGCCTGAGGGCCCTGCAGGAGGCGCAGGAGCCTAGGGCTCCCGACAGGCCCATTCCTACGCCTTCCAGCTAGGAAATCACTCTGAAGCCTGGAGGTCTCGGCTCCCGGGGAGCTCAGTGGGGAAGGAAGAGCCAGCCCAGGGGTCACGGCTTGTATCTGTCTTGGCCAGGCCAAGTCAAAGGAGGTGACCAGGTAGAGAGGAGGCCTGGCGGGTGTGTGTGTGTGTGTGTGTGTGTGTGTGTGTGTGTGCGCGCGCGCATGCACGCGCACCAGGGCCTGAGGGGAGGAGAGAGAGAGAAAGACGGGTAGAGATAAAGAGGAAGGAGACAGAAAGGAAGCAAAGATGATGTTACAGATCCAAACAGAAACCAGCCAGGTGCAGTGGCGCGTGCCTTTAATCCCAGCACTCGGGAGACAGAGGCAGGCAGATCTCTGAGTTTGAGGCCAGCCTGGTCTACAGGGTGAGTTCCAGGACAGCTAGGGCTACACAGAGAAAGCCTGTCTCACAACAACAAACAAACAACACAAGCCAGATATTTCCACGAGAAGGAACTTAAATGGTGCAGGGGTGGGGGTGAAATGAGTCCTCTCTGTGGGCTTGGGATTTGGGGAGCCTGTGTTAGCTCCTGGTATTCAGGATCAGAGGGGGGTGGGTGAACTTCCGGGTGCACAAATGCCTTGGATAAAACAGGACAATATTTACAAGTGACTCTTCCTGCTTCCTTTTCTCTCCTCCCTTTCCTTCTCTCTCTTCTCTCTACCCCGGATTTGTGATTGGGCTACGTAGCATGGGCTGGCCTTGAACACGCAATCCTCCTGCCCCAACCTCCCAAGTGCTGGGCTGGCCTCCTCATCAACTTCTGACACCTCCGAGTTGTTTGTAATACCTCGTACAAGTGCTGTGCAGACAACCCATGCGGCCTCGCTCCAGAACTGACAGGAAAAGCCTGTGCGTGCTCAGTATGAATGGAATTTGGCTTTTTTTCCCCCTCTGAATACTTTCCATCTGACGTTGGTTGACTGTGAGAACATGGAAATGCAGAGACACGTGTGTGGTGTGGTGTGGTGTGTGTGTGTGCGTGTTTATGTGTGTATGTGTGTGTCTTTATATGTGTGTATATATGTGTGTATATGTGTTTATGTGTATATGTGTGTATATGTGTATGTGTGTTTATATGTGTATGTGTATGTATATGTGTGTATATGTGTATGTATATATGTGTATGTGTGTATGAGTATGTCTTTGTATATGTATAACTGTGTGTGTATGTCTTTGTTTTTTTTTTGTTTTTTTGATTTTTTTAAAAAGATTTATTTATTTATTTATTATATGTAAGTACACTGTAACTGTCTTCAGACACTCCAGAAGAGGGCGTCAGATCTCTTATATCAGATGGTTGTGAGCCACCATGTGGGTGCTGGGATTTGAACTCAGGACCTTCGGGAGAGCAGTTGGTGCTCTTAACCCCTGAGCCATCTCTCCAGCCCGTGTATGTCTTTATGTGTGTATATGTGTGTGTTTATGTGTGTATGTGTGTGTGTTTGTGTGTGTATATGTGTGTATGTGTGTCTTTATGTGTGTGTATATGTGTGTGTATGTATGTGTATGTGTGTGTATGTATGTGTATGTGTATGTGTGTGTATGTGTATGTGTGTGCATGTGTGTGCATGTATGTGTCTTTAAGTGTGTGTGTATGTGTGTGTCTTTATATGTGTATATATGTGTATGTGTGTGACATGGGGGGGTTGGGTGTGGTGTGTGTGGCTGTATTAAACTGAGAAACCCTATCTAGAAACGACAGCAACAACAAATGAAAACAAAAATGAAAACAAAATGGCAGCTAGACTTGTGACAGTGATGTACCCTGTTAAATACAGTAAGCCTCTGTTCCCTGCTGTTATAACCGAGGCAGAAATGGGAAGTTTGACGAGGGTGGGAGTTCTTTTCTGGCCCTGTGCACGTGGGTGGCCCTGTGCACACTCCCGCGTGTGCTGGGATGGACACGCGAAGGGCAAGGACACCTTGCAGGAGTCACTCTTGCCTTCCGACATGTAAGTCCCAGGGCGCGAACTCAGGCCGCCAGGCTTGGCGGCAAGCTCTTCACCTCGCTAAACCCTCTCACTGGCCCCAGGAGTATTTCCTCACTCTTGAGAAAGAGAAACTTGGAGCGGGGAATGTGGCTCGGTAGACGAGAGCTTGCTAGGTATGTCCGAGGCGCGAGCCCAGTCCCTCAAGCTGCTAAAGCAAACAAAACCTCACGCAGCCACCACCTAAACAACTAAAGCTGATTTCATCGGTAGGAAACCAAACCCAAGTGTCACTTGGGATGGCCCTGCCGTATGACATCGCCCAAATCGAATAAAGTTGGCCCACGGTCTTCCATTGGCAAGATGCTGTGGACTGTCCTCCGAGCCAATCAGAGCTGCTTGGTGGCGGGCAGGAGATCCAGCCTGGTCACGGCTCTACATCCTCAGTGCTTCATAGCGCTCACCAACTGAGCTACATATCCAGCCCTCCTCCCCTTCTCCGTGTCTGTGGTGCATGTGTGCACCCCTGTGTGTGTGTGTGTGTGTGTGTGTGTGTGTGTATGTGTGATACGTATGTACCTGCACAGAGGCCAGAGGAAGAAGATGCTTGGTGCCTTCTCTCCTTGAAACAGTATCTCTCACTGAACCTGCAGCTCACTATTTTTTTGGCTAGGCTGTCCAGCCAGTGAGCCCCCAGAATCTGCCCGTCTCAGCCCCACACAGTGCTGAGGTTACACGTGTCACAGTCAGAGTTTTACATGGGTGGGGGTGGAGGGATCCCCATGTTTGTGCAGTGAGGGATCTTTTCCACCCAGCCACTTCTTAGCCTTTTGTTTTAAGACTGGATCGCAAAGGGCAGTGGTAATGCATCCCTTTAATCCCAGCACTCAGGGAGGCAGAAGCGGGCAGAGTTCTGAGTTCAAGGCTAGCCTGGTCTACAGAGCAAGTTCTAGGACAGCTAGGGATACACAGAGAAACCCTGTTTCTAAAAACAAACAAACAAACACAAACAAACAGAAAAGACTGAGCCTCACATAGTCTAGGCTAGTCTTGAACTCTGTCACCGTGCTCCAGATGGTGGAGGACTAACTCATGGGGGGTGGGGCACTCCGTCCATGCAGTTTTCCGGAGTCATTAACTTGCTGAGGCAGAATGGTTCAGTGATGCAGTTGTCTGGAGTCGCCCACGCTCCTGTACGCAGCCCAATAAGCTCAACGATTTGGACAAGTACAAGCATGTTCACGTCTCCAGGAAACATAAGAAACACAGCACAGGCTGGACCAAAGCATGCTGGTGGCGTCATGCCACCGAGGACACTGGACTGGGTCCTTCGGAACAGAGGTATAGTTGTGTAAGGTCTGAGCAGTGGCCGTGGCTGGTGTTAAGGCAGTCATGTGAATTCCTGGCTGGGTGGCTCGGCCACGTTTGGCTAGCAAAATCTCCTTGTTTATAGAAAACAAACACAGAAGCCGGGCGGTGGTGGCGCACGCCTTTAATCCCAGCACTTGGGAGGCAGAGGCAGGCGGATTTCTGAGTTCGAGGCCAGCCTGGTCTACAGAGTGAGTTCCAGGACAGCCAGGGCTACACAGAGAAACCCTGTCTCAAAAAAATGAAAGAAAGGAAGGAAGGAAGGAAGGAAGGAAGGAAGGAAGGAAGGAAGAAAGAAAGAAAGAAAGAAAGAAAGAAAGAAAGAAAGAAAACAGAATATTTGGAGATGCTGTTGCGCTGGGTTGGTTAACTTTTCAAAGATTTTTTTTTAAAGTTCTTTGTTTAGTATACGTAAGCTTTCTTCAAGTTTGCAATTGCTTCTGAACGTGAAAATAGCATAAAACCGTGAAGAATTGCTACATTTTCACAGCTCTAGCTCCAGGGGGAATCAGACGCCCTCTTCTGGTCTCCAAAGGCACTGCACACACGTGGCGCGCGTGCACGCACACACACACACACACACACACACACACACACAAATACATTTTAATTTAAAGTAAAATTTAAAAACATAAACAGGGGCAGGAGAGATGGGTCAGTGATTACGAGTACTCATTAGCCTTGCCGAGGACCTGGGTTTGATGGTTAGCACTCGTGGCAGCTCACAACTGTCTGTAACTTCAGTTACGGATGTTCTGACGCCCTCTTCTGGCCACTATGGGTACTGCAAATATGGCTCTGTCAGTAAGTCCTTGCCTTGTATGAGGAACCTGGGCCTGGTCCTCACAACGGATTTGAACACGGCAGGCATGGTGTCAAGTGCTTAGGACCTCAGTGCCGAGGAGGCAGAGACAGGCAGATCCGGGGGCTCATGGCCAGGCAGTCTCTCCCACGTGTTGAGTTCCAAGCCAGTGGGGAGTCTGTCTCAAAAGACGAAGTAGACGGTGTCCGAGGAATGGCACTCGAGGTTGACTTTTGACTCCCACACGCATGCCCATGGCCAACCACAGACCATAATCAAAGAATGTTTAGAAATGAAGCCAGGCGTGGTGGCGCATGCCTGTAATCCCTAGCACTCCAGAGACAGGCAGAGGGAGGAAGGATGCTGAGTTCGAGGCCAGCCTTGAGACTGTCTCAGAAAAGATTGAAGTCCAAAACCAAAAGCAAGTGTGACTTCTAGCAAGTCCGTACGTAGCACGCACTCCCTGGCACGGAGGCTGCTGAGCTCACTGTGTATACTGTGTCTTTCCTTCTTGTTCATCCCTGCCATTTTTTTTTTTTTTTTTTTTTTTTTTTTTTTTGAGACAGGGTTTCTCTGCGTGGTCCTGGCTGTCCTGGAACTCACTCTGTAGACCAGGCTGGCCTCAAACTCAGAAATCTGCCTGCCTCTGTCTCCCAAGTGCTGGGATTACTGCCATTTTTTTTAAACATTCAAAAAGGAAGCTCCTCCAGAAAGTCCTCCATGAGACGGTCATGAGCATTGGTGACTTCCTGGTCCTGGCCTTCAGCTTCGCTTATGGTTAAGGAGGTAAAGGCAAAAGTTGAACATCCCGTCTCCGCCTCCACCCTAACCTCGCAGCATCCTCCGGTGGGGTGCACACCTCCGTCCTTAGAACAGGTGCCTTCTTCGAAATCACCACCCAAGGTCAAGTCCATTCCCATCACCCTGCCCCAGAATCCTATAGAATCCGGTTCATCGGGTCATTCTCTGCCTCGGCTGGGCGGGTCTCAGTCTGGCACAGCGAAAGGGACCTTTCTTATCTTCTACAGTTCCAGAGAACGTGATTTCGAAAGTGCAGAGGCACTGTCAGGTGCAGGCTGGACCGCCTCAGACCAAGCATGTGTGTGTGCGCTCAATTGCTCACACGGTTAGTCACCGGCTACAGCTGCCGCCTCTGGGTGGGGGTGGCAGGGCGAGCAAATACAGAACAAGTGTCCCGTGTCGGCAAAGAGAGCTGCCACCACAGTGCCTTCCGCGCTCATAGGGTGCGAGGAGCAGCAAATAGACCCGTGTACCCATTCTACAGGTGAACAAACAGAGGCGCGCCCTGCCTCAGCCCCTCACCCACGGCACACTGCTGTGCTTTGAAGATTTATTTTATACGTGTGAACGTGTGCATGTGTGAACTTATGCATGTGTGAATGTGCATCGTGTTTACGCCCGCTGTCCACAGAGGTCACAAGACGGGCATTGGGCGCTCCGGAGCGAGAGGACTGTGAGCTGCCACCCTGCCAAAGCAACAGGGGGCACTTTCCCGCTGAGCCCCCTCTCCAGCCCTAACCCAGCATCCCCCTTTGAAAAGGTCCGAGCTGTTGATGGTCTTCATCTCCGCTTCTAGGGACTGCAAGACCCAGCCCCCACTCCCCTTCTTTAGCGTGTGGGTAGGTAGGTATGCAGATACCACAGCCCAGATGTGGGGGGAGGGGGGTGGGGGTCATAGGTCAACGCTGAGGAGTAAGTTTTCTCCTCCCACCCTGTGCATTCTGGGATCAAACTCAGTTTGTCAGGCTCGGCAGTGGTTGCCTTTGTCTGCTGAGCCATCTCAGAGTCTCGTCCTTCCTTCCTCCTTCTCCCCCCTTCCCTTTCCCCCTCCTCCTCCTCCTCTTTTCCTTCTTCTATTATTCTTTTAAAGACAGGGTCTCCTCTATGTAGCCCTCGCTGTCCTGGAACTCTATGTAAATCAGGCTGGCCTCGAACCCAGCCTTAATCTCTGTCTGCCTCTGCCTCCTAAGATTAAAGGTGTGGAGCGCCGCGCCTGGCCAAGAGACCCAACGTCTTGTTGCTGCTTTTGTTGTTGTTGTTGAAACATGATCATATCTAAAGTCAAATTTAATCCACAGCTAAGCACGACTGAAACGTCTAATCCTCCTGCCTCCACCTCAGCCTGGTTTATTCAGTGCTGAGGATCAAATCCTGGGGCGTCCTGCATACTAGACAAGGACTCTACCCACTGAGCAGCACCCCACCACCACCACCCACCACCCCCGGTTTTTTTTTTTGTTGTTGTTGTTGTTGTTGTTTTTTGTTTTTTAAGACAGGGTTTCTCTGTGTGGTCCTGGCTGTCCTGGAACTCACTCTGTAGACCAGGCTGGCCTCGAACTCAGAAATCCGCCTGCCTCTGCCTCCCAAGTGCTGGGATTACAGGCGTGCGCCACCACGCCCGGCCCCTTGTTTGTTTTTTGTTTTTTGTTTTTTTTTTTCAGACAAATTTGCACTCTTGCAAGTGTGCACCACCACACTCAGCTGCCGTTCCCGAGACTCGGCTACTTTTGTCCCGTCCCTTGAGATAAGGTCTTTTCTGCGGAGCCAGGATAGTCGTGAACTCACTCTCTTCCTGCCTTAGGTGTTTGAATACAGACTCGCAGACATGTATTCCCGTGCCCAGCCACAGTAGATGCCTCAAGATTGCTGAAGTCATGCCCGATGACAGCCGTCATCCTGGCACTCAGTCGTTGGAGCGGGAGGGTCGGAAGTTCAAAGCCATCTGCTCTAGAGTTCCAGGCCTGCCTGGACCGCACAAGACCCTGGCTCGAGAGCTGTGGAGAGGGTTCGGGGGTACGAATACATTACAGTGCGTGAGGCTCTGAGGTTGGACTGCCCTAGCATCCACATAAAAGGCTGGGCATGGCCTGTACCCGTAACTCCGGTACTCTGTAAAATAGAGGCAGGAGGATTGCTGGGGCTTCCTGGCCACCAGCCTAGCTCCAGGCCCAGTGAGATGCCCTGTCTCAAAGGAATATGGAAGAAGGGACGTGGCAGAATGGGATTTTTAAGTAGCACACCCAATATTCTCTATTATCTTCCACATGTGTGCAAATGAGCATGCGTGTGCACACGCACACACACAACCACACACACACATACGTGTGCATGCACGCGTGCACACACACACTGCAAAACCCACTATCTCTCACATACTGTTCAAAGCTGTTCAGACAGGCAAATGCAGTTAGGTCCCTGCCCAGGCTCTGGAGAAGTCCTGAGGTAACTCCCCTGGCTTTCTGGTAACTCCTCAGAGAGATGGAGCACTTGACCTTGGGCCCACTGCCCCTGAAGGACCCTGTTTCCTAGATGACCGTCCCCGCCTCCTGTCATGCTTGTCTAGGTCATGTTGAAACCTTCTCAGGAGGAGTGAGGACTGCCTCGAGGGGCTGTGCGTGGCTTTGGGTGGGGCTGGAGTGTATATACTCCAGCCCTCACTTGGCCTTCAAAAATCACAGTGCCAGCTGGTCAAGAGCACTGGTTTTTGGACTCGGTGCCCCAGAGGTAGACCAGCAGGCCTTGGGACAGCAGGGGCTGTCCAGGTGTTGATGGCTTTCGAACCACCTATCTTGCTCCCCTAAGCACCTATCCTGGCTCCCTGCCACCACCCCGGGCCTGGCACTGTGGGCAGAGGCTGGTGGCCACTCCTGCCGGCCAGGTGGCCTCACTCCTCAGGAATGCCATTAGCAGCCCCAGAACAATGCTGTTTTCATAGCTGCCCTCTGAGCCCAGTAATGTGTTGTCTCTTTCACTGGAACAACAGTTGGGCCTTGGCAGCAGGGGGACGTGCACTTTCCTGCCCCCTGGCCTTCACACCTGCTGGCAGTGAGGAGCTGTGGGAGAGGGGGGGATGCCCCCGTGGTGTCTGGGGCGGGGAGGAGTGGCTGCTGGGAGGGGACCCTAAAGGGGCTGGGTGTGGCTATTCAGGGCAAACGCCATCCCTACGCATGTAGGATTCCGTCTACTGGAGACCAGTAAGTAGAGAGACCATTCATTGTCCCTGGTGACAATGGAGAGTCAGACCAGGAAGTCTCATCTCAGTCAGTGGGAATGCTGGTCAGAGCTGGATCCCTGTGAGTGTTGGCCGGCTGGGAGGCAGGGGTGTGGCGCAGGAGCAGAGAGGGGGCGCTCTGTGGTAGGCGGGGAGACAGGAAGCCCCTTTCCTGCTGCAGTGTGCACACACCCCATCTGAACAGGGATGTATGGTGGGCTAGAGTTTCCCACAGGAGGCCGCAGTCCTGTCTGCCTTCTTTGTTCTTGTAACACGGCCTCCATGTCCCTGCTAGCCAATCATGAGGCCACGCCCCCTGCCTTCAAACCTGGCTAGAGCCTTATATACCAAGGATGCTTTGTGTGTAACACGCAACTTTGTGTGGGATACCCTATGGCCTTCAAGCTCAGATCATAAAATTCTTCTTTCTGTGTCTGTCTGTCTGTCTGCCCTCTCCTCTAACTTATTGTTGCATTGCCGGGAATCGAACCCAGGGTCTCTCTCACACACACACACACACACACACACACACACACGCATACCATACAAGCTCTCAACCACCGAGCCATGTCCCAACTCTAGTTTTTCCATTGTGTGTTTGCGGAGGGTATGTGCACACGTGTCCCTGTGCAGCTCAGAGGACATGGGGTGGCCTGTTCCGTCACTCTCCGCCAGATTCCCTTGTGTCAGAGTTTCTCACAGAACCGAGAGCTAACTGTGTCAGCTGACTGGCTGCCCAGGAAGCTCTGTAGTTCTCCTGCCTCTGCCCAGCACAGAGCTGGGTCACGTGTGTGCTTTTTATGTAGGTGCTAGGGATCCCAACCCAAGCCCTTGCTGAGCCATCTTTCTAGCCCATAAAAGAGCCTCCCCGTCTTGCTGGGGCTGCCCTTCTTGAAACCTGACTGTCATGCTGTGAGAAAGCCCAGGGTCCTTCCAGAGAGAGGAGAGAGAGAGAGAGAGAGAGAGAGAGAGAGAGAGAGAGAGAGAGAGGAGAGAGAGAGAGAGAGAGAGAGAGAGAGAGAGAGAGAGAGAGAGAGAGAGAGAGAGAGAGAGATGTTCACATTCCGAAACCCCACCGGGACATGTGAGTTAATGGTCTATATGACCCCAGCTCCCAGTCCATGAGTCACCCCAGGCTTCAAGTCTTCCTGGCAGAGCTCCTGATGTGCCATGATCCCCCAAAGCTGAGGCTAAATCCCGTGACATGACTATTTTCTGTCATTGAGTTCTGGGCGGTTTGTTAGCTAGCTGCAGTGGATGCTGGGTTGAGGCTTCAGCAATGACATCACCCTATGATGAGGAGGGTCAGACAACCAGGAAGTCCCAGAGTGGGCAGTGGGGGGAGCGGGCAGGGATGTGTGGTGGTTGATGGCCAGCTTGATGGGATCCAGCATCACCTGTGAGACAAGCCTCTGGATGTCTATGAGAGACTTTGTAGATTGGGTTGACTGAGGAGGGAAGACCCGCCCTGAATGTGGGCGGCACCATCCCCTAGGCTGGGGTCCTGGGCTGATATAAAAAGAAAGTGCGCTGAGCACCCGCATCCATCTCTCTCTGCTTCCTGACTGGGTGAATGTGACCAGTCTTATGCTTCTCCCACCATGCCTTCCCTCACCATGATGGACTGTGCACCCTCAAACCGCGAGCCCACATAAACCTTCCTCCTCAAGTTGCTTCTGTCAGGCATCTTGTTACAATGAGAAAAGTAATTAATAAGGAGGGTAAATGCCAACAGCAGGCATCAGACAGAATGTGAAACTTGGCCCGACAGAACTCCAAGTCCTTTGTGTACCCAGCATCCAGACTTGCAAGACTCTGTCACAGTGTCCTTGAGGAGGAATCAGCCTCTGGGAGGACCTTCCTGGGGACAGAACACTACAATGTCCTGGCCTCTGTCCCCCACAGACCCTAGTTCGAATCTACCTTCTCCAATCATCCATGATAGATGGGGTTCTCTGAATTCCTGCCAAGTCATCTTTGTCTTAGCTCTTCAAGGAAAGATGGCAGTGACCATTCTAGGGGTTCACCCACAGGATGAAGGGTGTCGTGGTGTCGGCGTGTTCCGCGTGTCCTGTAACACACGGACCTGGAACTATCCCGATTGATCGTAGCTGCAGCCCTGCCTAGGCAGCAGGGTGGCTTTGGGCTCTGCTTGAATCATCCAGAGCTTCGACGTCACCTCAGTGCCAAAGCTCAGTGAGTGGAGCCTTTACCATGCGTGGATCAGCGCTCAGTAGACACTAATCCACACAGCCGGGCATGCCTTGTCCCATGGAACCACTTCTGGATGTGGTGACTGTCCAGGGCTAGGATAGTTCCTTACACAGTGCCTAACCAACAAAGCCAGCTCCTCTCTGTTTCCCGTTACTTTGAAATAGCTCAGCCTTGGTCTAAACTGTTCCAGGAGACCAGGTAACTAAGAGGTGGCAGCGGGACGGGACTTTCCTCTGCGTTAAAGGCAGCTCTGTCACCCACAGTGGAGCTGGCTCTGACTATTCTCCCATCCCCACTGTTGTCTGGTCAGATGTGAGGTCACAGTCAACCAGTTGAAAGGGCTAACGGGGTCACAGATCCCTCTCCTTCACAGAACCTTCTGTTACCACCTGGGTGTGGGGTCCCTGGGCGCTATCTGTTGGCTGATGGTTACCCGTTACCTCGGCCAACTGAGATTGTGTGCCAGGAACTGTCCAGGGCACCCACGAAGAAACGGGTCTGGTAGAAGTGAAGATACTTTAAAGAGACACACGTGTCTCTCGGTCTGACTCTCAGACTGTTCGAACCATGGAGCCCCCAGAGGAATGGCAATCTCCCCAGTAATCTTATGCTGAATGAAAGAAAGAAAGAAAGAAAGAAAGAAAGAAAGAAAGAAAGAAAGAAAGAAAGGCTGAAGTCAGAAGGGAACCTTGTCTTCTAGAAACCAATTCCACACAACCCTAACGCTGTTGGACGGCCTCACAGGACAAGGATGCGGATTCAGCCCAGACAATGATCGTTGAGAACAAGCAAAAGAAACGTATTCTAAGGACTACCTCTCAGAGGCTAAATTCAGGGTCCCACGCACTAGGGAAGCCGGGGACTTGCCTGTAGCTGAACAGCTCCTGCTGTAAAACGTTGTCTGTGTCCTGCCATCGCAAGGACAACGTCTCCATCCTGCCGGAAGGGTCAAACCAGTTCATGTTCTCAGGCCCAGGAATGAACACCTATCCCATTTCTCCAAATGTTCTCTTAACTGTTGGTTGACCGGTAAAGGATATAGAAATGACTGTTATCTAAACCAAGATGCATAGGTGGTAAATGATACCACCCATTGCCTGTTAAGCCCTAATTAGCTACATGCAGCTGACCCACTCCTCCCCCCACCCCCCTACCCCCGTATCATTCTGAACTTCACACCTGATGTCTAGAAGGACTTAAGGAGCTGGAAGTCAGGTGCCCTGGGTACTGCTCAGCCTCGGGTACTTCCTTGCTTAACCTATGATGTCAAAACACATCTGGGTACCACTGGCAGTCACCCCAGCTCACCCCTTGCGTTGTGTTCCCATCCTTTAAAAAGGCAATGCAGCTTCTCCACCAGGACGCAGTTTGGATCCTGAACTGGCCGCCTCCCCGAGTGCTCAGAAAAATAAAGCTGTCGTTTTTCAGCTCCATATCTGAAGTGGGTTTCCCCGGGCTTCCATCCCAAAGCCAACATGATGAGCTGGTGGGCGGGACCACACCTTGCCTGGCACTCCTAGGTGTCTCTCTGGCCTTGCATTTAAACTGATCTCACTTCAGGATCACAAAGACGGACTTGAGGAGTTCACTGAATTCACTCTTTGTTCCTCTTCCCTGTGTTCTCACATTGACTACTTTTTTTTTTTTTTTTTTGGAGGTGGGGTTTCAAGACAGGGTTTCTCTGTGTAGCCCAGACAGTCCTGGAACTCACTCTGTAGAGCAGGCTGGCCTTGGATTCAGAAATCCACCTCTTTAGTGCTGGGATTAAAGGTGTGTGGGCTAATTTGGCTTTTTATTGGCTTATTGAGGGTTGGTGCTAGACCTGGTTTGGAGCACACGGGCGGTAACCTCCCAAGTTGGATAACAACATGTTTCTCTGGATTACTCTCCCTGCTAGACAGGGAAGGGACACTGGATCTTCTGGGGTCTTGTTGAATAGCCATTTTTTTCCTAATTGAAACATTCTAGAGGGAGCTAGGAGGCTCTTAAGACTCAGGAAATAACGGAAACACACAAGGCCCAGGAGGCTCCTGAAACTTACACAATTTACAGAGCTGGTCCCAGCAGGATTTTCAACAGTAATGGTTGCCAGGATAGGAGATCCTCTAGGGTTGAACTGCCTGCAAGTAGCTTGGGGTAGGAAGAAGGTGGGCTTTTCCTTTCAGTGGAAGCTGGCTTGGAGTCACCCACGTTCCTGTAAGTAGCTCCAGTAAACTCACTGGGTCACTAAGTGGCATCTGGGTGGATCCATTTCTGAGTGGAGGTCTGTTGTTGGCATCCCACCTGGTATAAAACAGGCATTTATCCATGTCTCCTCAGGGAAAGCAAGTCACAACAGGTACATGCACAGGAGGCACAGGATGGAGCGCTACACAGCATCTCCACTCTGATCTCACGGACTCACTAAAGTTCCGGGTAAAATTGTTCTTTCCTCCTGTATGCTTGGCCCCAAGAGGGCCTGATCACCCAGGCCACACAGCTGGGAGGTAGTCTGTTGACAGGGAACCAGGGTCTGTCTCAACGATGTACCCACGCCCCCCTATCCTGAGCACCAACCCCCTTCCTAATGTTGTCAGTCCCCACCATATGTCTCAAGTTCAGTCAGTCAGTTCATGCATCCTGCTCGCCACAGGAATTGGTTCAGGGGTCCATGCGTGACCTCAGTAGGACCAATCTGATTGGGACTGAGGAATGGTCTGGGTATACTGATGCTGTAGCCCAGAGCAGCCTCGAGGTTGGTAGTTTTGCAGCAGACTGGGAAGGGCAAGGGGAAAAAAATGCAGACTCGTGGCTTTTAGAACAGCTGAATCCAGCTGTGCCCAAAGCTGGACTGTTCTTGGATCTTCAACTAAAACCAAAACTCCTGTTGGGCCAGTTGGGTCAAATCATCGTTTCTGTGTGCATTTGCATGTGGAGGGCCATGTCAGGCGTCGTTTCTTGAGCACCGTCCATTTTATTCACTGAGACAGTCTCTCACTGAACCCCTAGTCTGCCAATTCAGGTGCGCTGGCTGACGAAGTCTCCACCTGCCCTGCAATGGGATTACAAGCATGTATCAGGCTGGGCGTGGTGGCGCATGCCTGTAATCCCAGCACTTGGGAGGCAGAGGTAGGTGGATTTCTGAGTTTGAGGCCAGCCTGGTCTACAGAGTGAGTTCCAGGACAGCCAGGACTACACAGAGAAACCCTGTCTCAAAAAAAAACAAAACAAAACAAAAAAAAAACCACCACCACCAACAACAACAACAAACAAAAAAACAAAAAAAACAAAAAAAAAAACCCCAAAACAAAACAAAACAAAAAAACAAAAACAAGCGTGTATCACCACACCCAGCTTACATATGAGTTAGACTCAGGGCTTTGTGTCTGCAGAGCAACCACCTTATTGATTGAGCCACCTCCCCAGGCTCCTCGAGCCAGAGCTTTAGCTCACTGTGGGGAGAGCATCCTCTAACAAGCATGGGTCTATGCTCTCTGCTGTGACCATGACCACACCTTCAGAGTCCTTTGACCTGAGATTGGTTTATCTTCTAGCTTTAAAGATGCCAGCATTAGGGCTCAGACAGGGTGGCTACGCCTCATTCCTGACTTGGCCTGGTCCTCAGAACCTTTCCTACCTAGGCCATCCTCGGAGACACCCACTGTCCCAGAGAGCCATCGCCCAGGGCCTGATCATACACCTGCACAGGTCTCCATGGCAAGCTATGAGGAAGGTGCAGGGTGAATTCCCTTCTCAGCCTCTGCTGGAAGTGGCACAGAGAAACTGCCTCCTGGGAGTTGTGACCCGAGAGTGCCCTAGGCTTCGAGAGGTCAGCCAGGGGCTCTTCCTACACCCTCTCACCCCGGTGAGAGGCAGCAGCACCAGGTGACTGCATCTGTGTGCCAGCTGGTGCCAAGCACTCCAGCAGAGTCCTTACCCCCAGTTCTGACAGCCACCCCAGGGCCTGGGTTTGAATCCCAGGTTTGCACATGCTAGCTGTGTGATGTGGGCAAGCGGGGATGAGGAGTCAGTACACATGTCTGGACCAGAGTAGGTGTTTTATGCAAACTACTATTCTCAGCTAACAGGAGAAAAACCCAAGGTTGGAATCATGGCCTTGGGACCCAGTCATAAGAGGCAGGGGACCTCCCAGATGTTGCTTGCACCTACATTGCTAGGGTGACTCACAGCTGTCCAGCCACCATGACGTCACAGTCCTGGTATACACTCGTGACACACATGGCGTGATTGAGAGACTTTATGTCAGCTGCAGAGTCGATGCGTGTATACACACACACACACACACACACACACACACAAATACATGTGCACGTACCCTGTGAGTGCGCGTGCGCACACACACACAAAGAACACATGTTCTGCACCTACACACACATCCCTACACTCTCTCACATATAAATACATGTGCAAACACCCTGTATGTACACACATACACTTACACATAAATACACGTGCATGCGCCCTGTTGAGTTCACACACACAAGTATACATGTTCTGTACATACATATGCACCCCCATACTCTCACACATATAAATACATGTGCAGATGCCCTGTGTGCACATATAGACAGACAAGTACACATGCACATGTACACACACACAACTAAATGTCACACTGCTTTTTATCTATCCCAGAGCGCACATGCCTTCATGCGCATGCACTCACGCACGCACTCTCGCACACACTCACACACACACACTCTCTCTCTCACACACACACACACACTCTCTCTCTCACACACACATTCTCACACACACTCATGCTCACACACACTCACATTCACACACACACACACACACTCTCACACACACTCTCACACATACTCACACACACACATACTCACACACACTCATGCACACTCACACTCTTACACACACTCATACTCACACACACTCATGCTTACACACACACACACACACACACACACACACACTACTTTGGGTACATGTAGAGGCCAGAGGAATCCTGGCTGTTGTTCCTCAGCCATTGTCCTCCGTGCTTTGGAGGCAAGGCCTCTGACTGGCTTGGGACCTCCGTTTGAGGAGGCTGGTCGACCATGAGCCCCAGGGGTCTCCACCTTTGCTTCTGTGGGGCCGGGGTTACGCACAGCAGTGCAGCCTGGCTTACATGGCCTCTGGGACAGAACTCTGGTTCTTAAGTTTGTATTGCAAGTGTTTTCCTGACTAAGCCATCTCCACACCTCCTGGGTTTTAATATAATTAAAATGATTGTTTGCTTTGTATGTGTTTGTGGTGTGTGTGTGCGTGTGTGTGTGTGTGTGTGTGTGTGCGTGCGTGCGTGCGTGCGTGCGTGTGTGTGTGTGTGTGTGAGGGATATCTACAGTTTACATTCTGTTGGGTGGCACCGGCCCAGGCCCTTCTCTATCCTGACCCTGCTGTGCGGAGGTGGGATGAATGGGCGATTGTCACAGCGTGGCCTTGTGAGTCCTCTGTGGGCCCCTCTATGGCTGCTGTGATGAGGGGCAAGCAGGAACCTGACAGTCTGAGATCCTCACGGACCCCGGGACACTAGGACTCTGTTTGTCCTCTTGCCAGTCCTGCCTAAGTCCCTCCCTACCACCCCACTCATCACCCACCCACCTCTCTGCCCAGAGACTTCCGGGGAGGCCATATAAGGAGTCCCTCCTTAGCTTGAGGGACGCGCCTGCCAAGCACCGTAGCCAGGAAGAAAGCCCATTCCTGCTCTGGGGACCTCCTAGTCCAGGCTTCCTCATCTCTGCAGCTTCCTAATTCTGTACTCTGACACCCTTCTCCAAGCCTACCTGGTGTCTAACCCACATCCATCACGCTACCGGGTTAGCCTCCTGCGCTGTTGGCTCTGTCCTGAACGTTTTTCTCAAGATCTGGCTAGGCATGGAGGTTCTGTGTAAACAACATAGAAACTTCTGGAGTGACTAGGTTCTTTACATACCCTCTGCTGTCCAGCTCGTGAGCACTTTAAGAACTCTTTCAGATTCACTTTATTCTATGTATATGGGTGTTTTGCCTGCCCGTGTGTGCATCACAGGTGTGCAGTACCCATGATGGCCAGAAGAGGGCAGCATGTCCTCTTGAGTTGGAATTACGGCCATTGCAGGTGCTGGCAACCAAACCCGGGTCCTCTGGAAGAGCAGCCAGTTCTCTTAGCCACTGAGCCATCCCCGGACTCCTGGCTCACGAGCACTTTTGTGCCTAAACTCTTAAGTGATAGTCTGCCAAGGGCAGCTGTGGCCGGTCTCGGAGAGCTGGGCCTTCTGTCTTCCCAGCCCCGGGGGAACTGTCTAGAGTATGCATTTCCAGTCTTTCCAAGGTAGACAGAGGAGACACTGCTGCAGAGCGTCCCCAGGGAGACCCGGCTCTGATGCCATCCTGGGTGCCCGCCCTTTGTTGGTGGGTGGGGACGGGGAGGCTGGGACCCTGTTCTCTGGGAACCCCCCTGGGAGAGTGTGGGAATTGGAGGTCAGAGGGCAGCTCCATGATGCCTCAGCAAGCCCAGCTTTGATTATACCAGGTCCTTTGTCTCAGCAGAGGCGAGCTACCCAATGGGCAATGCTTTTCTCTGGCCTGGATCTCTGGGATGGTTGACCACTGCACTGCCACTGTACGTAGTAAATGAAAGATTGATGGGGAAAGGGCCTGGAACGTTCTCAGAGCATCAATCCCAATTCAGTGATCAGGGGGGAGCCCCCAAGTCTCCCCTCCCCCACTTCCCTTAGTCCCCATGTCCCTGCGCAGAGCACATGCTTGTGAGGTGTGACTGGGTCATTGACCTGGGAAGACTCGAGACCCTCTAGGGAGGGACCCCAAGGACAAGGTGGCCAGGGAGCCCCTGTTTACCTCAGAGGACCCTCTCTCCTCTCCCGCTGCAGAAAACTGGCACATAGAAAGAGCCGGGAGAGAATAAAGCCGAGAGAGTCTTGACAAGAACCCGGATGGAGGCCGACCCGGTGGCGGTGGCTTCACATCCCCAACTGTGAGGGAAGCCTGAATCCTAAGGACCCGGCACAAAACCTCTCCGGCGATCCCTAGACAGCCCGACTGGCTCCCCGGGGTCCTGCTCCCCAGTTCCCCTTTGAGATCCACAGGAACTTTATCCCTCACTGTCACTAAGACCCCACTGGTCTGAGCAGCTCTGTGGGGTGGGGCGGGGCGGGGCGGGGAGTTGACGACACTGTGGAGCCCGTGTCAGGAATATACCCCAAACAGCCACACAGACTATGCTTCACTTCACTGACTGTTGCCAAGAGAGACGTGTGTGTGTGTGTGTGTGTGTGTGTGTGTGTGTGTGTGTGTGTGTGTGAAGAGGCAGAGGCCCAGGGCTGGAGAAGGGCAAGAGTCACTTGTCCACCTTCTAGCCTGAGCTGCTTGTTAGATGCACCTGTGGCCAGGCCCTCCTCGCTAATTTTTTTTTAAATGTTCCATCTCCAAAGAGTGCCCCTTCCCAGAAAGATTCTGCACGCACCTCTCTTCTGGGCCAGGCCCTAAACAAGGTACAGAGGCCAAATATTCAACCCAAAGGCCCCAGCTCTAGGCAAACACCGGGCAGCCAGGAAGAAAGACCCAGGTGAGGTACCCAGCACACCTCAAAGATAGATAGCCCCCCCATAGGTGTGTCCCAGGGCACTTGGGGGGGATCAGCAGTGGAGGGAGGTAGGAAGGACACCTGAACAGTGGCTACCCCATTATTCCAGGAGGCACATCTGGCCCTGCCCTCCTCGAGGTCATCAAACACATCCAGTCTCTTTACGGACAAAAAAACGTTCCATTTATTTCCTTATCTTTACATGTTGAGGGAGAAGATCCCACTACTGAGATCAGAAAGTGGAAATCAGTTCTCTCCCGACCCCCCATGTGGGTCTCAAGGACTGAACTCAGGTCATCCGGCTTGGTGGCTCCGCCATCTTGCTTTCCCCCAGGTCACTTTCTGCGGGCTCCCTAGCTTTGCCCGTGAACACTGTATCACGTCACCATTGGCGCTGACTGGAAAATGGAAGCTACGGTCAGGCGGAGGGATTACCTGCAGGCCTCAATTATCCCGGCTTTATTGGTTATCTGCTGATCTAGGCCTGGTTTTGTTACCCGGGAGTTACTGTATTATCCAAACACAACTGTTGGCAGGAGGGCTCCCCGGAGAAACAGGGCCCCCTTCCTGCCTCCACCCCTGTCTCTCCCAGCCCAGTGCTTCCTCCCAAACACCAGGTTACCAGAGAGTTAAGTTAGCTCACCCCCTTCCTGAGCTGCAGGAATGAGACCCTCCCAGGAGACTCCACCTAGGTGGCCTGACAGCCTCCCAGAGGGGTTGTTGGCTAGCTTTTTAAAGAATCAATAAACAGAAACTGCAAGTTCCCCCAGGGAACCAAAGTCTATTCTGTGGGGGAAGGTAACGCTTTAGGAGAGCATCAGCTCTAGCAGGTACATAACCAGACTGAACCACGCAGAAGCAGAAAGCCTAGGAGGGGACTAAGACTCAGGACCCCCAACCCTTGCCTCACACACTCCTGTGTTGAAGCTGGAGCTGGGCTAAAGCTAGGAGTGTTTGGATTTGGTGAGTCTTGATATGAGAGCTGCGATGGGGGCATTTTATCGCATGCGGGTCCTTGAGGTCAGACAGCAAGAAGTCAGACCAGAGCCCCAGGGTCACAGCCTGGGGTCACAGCCTGGCTAGGCTAATTCCCAGTGGATGCTCAGCTTAGCCCCAGGTTGGGCCCTCGTGATTGGGGAAGCACAGGACCTGAGGCAGGCGCATGCCTGGGAGCTCTCACAACTCCAAACCTCAGCAGTGGGTCCCGTGCAAAGTGAACGTGCAGACCCCTCACTCAGGAGACCCCCGAGGGTGGGGAGCTGGCGGACACAGACATTCAACCAAACTTGACCCTTCTGGGCCCCGTGTGGCTGTGGTGGCCACACACCCATGCAGCGGCTGCGTCAACTTTCTCGGTGGGGGCCGGAGGTGACGGACGGTGTGAGTGCCTGGACATAGCAGCGCTGCCCCGTGACTTAAGTAGGAGAATTCTGCACTCCTCCTTGGGTAGACCAGGGCTGAGATCCAGACTCTGGTAGGTTGGTGCCATCAAAAGCCACAAGGGAGCCCCATGGCTCTGGCCTTGCTTTTGGCTTCTGGCTGCCAAGAGCCCTCTCCTGCCCCGGCTGTCACACAGGCTTCCCGTGGTCTGTGGTCTGTGCTCTGAACATGCTGTGTCCAGCTTTCCCCCTTTAAGAGAATCCCAGTTGGGTTAGGGTTATACCCAAGATATCTTCCTGTCTGTCTGTCTATCTATCTATCTATCTATCTATCTATCTATCTATCTATCTATCTACCTATCCATCCATCCATCCATCCATCCATCCATCCATCCATCCATCCATCTATCTATCTATCTATCTATCTATCTATCTATCCATACATCTATAAGAGAAGGTCTCATGTAGCCCAGGCTTGACCTTGAAGTCACTATGTAGCCATGGGTAACCTTGAACTCGTGTACCCCTCCCTACTGCCGGGATGACAGGGGCGCTAACACACAGTTACTCCATGCTGGGAGATCCGACCCAGGGCTTTAAGTCTGCCAGACAAGCACTCTGACCACTGAGTCACATCCCACACCCATGGCCTCCTATAATCTGACCCCTCTCTAGAGGGGTCTTTCCTGTCCACCTCAGGACGCTCTGGGGGTGACCTGGACAGTAGGACCCTGTCAGACTTTTCTTAGAGACGCAGCCCTCACATAAACCCTGTGGACGGATCCCCTTTGGCTTTGGCTCTGCACAGTGGATGTTAGCAGACACCTGATCTATATCAGCTCCCTCCCCCTCTCCCTGGTGAGCAGACCTGCTGCCGAGGCCTCCTGATTCCTGGGAGCACTTTTGCTGGAGTCAGGGTAAACCCTCAGGACCTAACAAGTGGTCGACCTGTCCTACAATGCTTTGAGGGCTGGGGGTGCCCAAGGTGGCTTTGAGAGAGGGACTCTGCCCGATGCCACACTCAGTGGTCAACAGCTACCTCCAGTGGTCACAGCAGTAACTCAGTCCCGTCTGCCTATTTGCCCTCAGTGGGGGCCCCATGGGGCTGCCACTGCCTGAGAGTCACGGCTGACAGGGTCTCTTTCTTCCAAAGGATGGCACTGATGGCGTCAGTCTCTGCTCCGTGGCATCTGACACTCACTCGTCGTAGGGACTGAGAAGGGCCGGGTCACTGGCAGCCACCTTGTAGTTCTCCTGTGGCTTGGGACAGTTGGAGTTCCGTGACTGACTGATAAATAAGAGTTCACCAGGCAGGACTGGGGAAAACCGGCGTGCTGGCTTCACCTCGGTCAGGGATCTTGGTAACACAGCACAGCCCAGGTTCTCCTGGGCGACACTGAGGCCTCTCGAATGCTCTCCCTGACACCCATAAAGGGACAAGCATGCTTGCGGCCTGACAGGTGGGGTCCCCAGCACGGTGCTGTGGGGAGAGGCTGGGACTTGGCACTCCACCTGGCACACACCTGGGGCTCCTGTTTTGGCTCAGCCTTGGATGGTGTCATCGTCATTTTTTCCGAATGAGCACAAACTGCCTCTGAGAAGCAGGGCCGGCTCCGGGCTCTGGCCTTCTCCTCCTGTGCTGCTTTTTTTTTTTTTTTTTTTTTTTCCTTCTCCTCTTAATGAGTGATGAGCTAGGTTAAGAGGATGGTGGTGCCCTTAGAAGGTCAAGGCGTTGCCCGGGCCCTGACTCAACACCCTGGTCCCCAAGCGTGCACCTTGCTTGTTAACAGCGTCCCAGGTGCCACCCCTTCTGGGAGGGTGGACCCCTGCCCCCCACCCTTCGTGTTTGGGAGGCTGACTCAGTGGTGAGGTCACCCTTGGCTTGGGACTCAGACAAGCACCTTCTTGCCTGGCCTGTTGGGTTCCCACTGGCACCCAGCTCCACCTGGGCTGGCTGGCACCCTGCACATGTGGTCAGTAAGCGGAGGCAGGTACCTGCCCGTCTGCTGGCCTGGTTTCCTCTCCATGCATTCTTCACCCATCCCTGGAGTCCAGAGACTCTGATAATTGGCCAGACTCTGTGTGGGCTCAGAGAAGGGAACCTTCCATTTCCAGGGTTTGGGGGTCTGGAAGACTCTCAGAAAGGGGATGCTTGGATGAGCCTTGGAAGCCGCTAAGGATGGAGAAGAGGTCTGCTAGTCTCAGGGAACAGAGACCCAGAGACGGGTCCAAGGAGCAAGAACGAGAGACTGAGGCAGACAGCCCGGCTGGGCCGTGGATGTCTCTGCAGCGCATCCCGGGCCTCAGACCAGGACGCTGGAGCCCTAGGAGGGGTTGAACCCCAGTGGTGTAGCTGGACTTCATTTTTAGGATCTCACTGCTGACTGCAGGGTTGGGAAGCTGGACAGAGGCATGAAGGCAGATGGTAGGGAGCCATGACAGTCCTCCAGGGCAGGAAGAACATTCTGGACCACGGCAGGGCAAGGGACTGGGCATTGAAGATGGCTTTAGCAAGCGCAGGGCCTCAGCCACAGAAAAGGCCTTTCTCAGCTGACGGTGTTCCCCATCCTATTCCTGACCCCAGTGTCACTTCATAAGATTCCTGACGGACCAGAGTGCCACCCCTTAGATGCTATAATCCAAAGTGTGACCGGCCAGCACAGAGCCCCACAGAGTTCTTCAGCTTCTACCGTGTGAGGTCGTTTCCGATCCAGGACTTGCAAAGCCTTATCCACAGCACCCCGGCTCTGGATATTGTCCAGAGCATCATGGGAGTGGGATTGGTGTCAGGCCCAGGGTACCCCACTTCCCACAGTGAGCCCTGTCAGGTTCCCAGACTCTCTGTGCTCCCAGCTCTTTCCTGTAATGTCAGGAGAGACTTAATGAGGTTGGGGTAGCCTGCACTACCAGTGCTGCATTATGGTAGTGACCAAGAGCTGCTGGAGGGTGGGTAACCTTGGCTACAGGGCTCCACTCTCAGCTACCTTCAGGTGTCTGGCCCACATGTGGACCAGCTCCATGTGACAGGCCCCTGAGTTCTGACCTCTTTGGCACTTTACGCCTTTGGTTACATCATTCCTGAGAGGCTGGGGACAAGGCAGGCCGTGGTCCCTGCTCATCGGTACTGACAGCACCCCACAAGGCTGAAATTCACCCCACCACCACCACCATCAGGAAGTGAGTCCCTGTGCACACAGTGGGAGCTGTTAGGGTGGCCACTAATGTCACCTCCTGTCTGTAGACCGGTGTCCCAGATCTATTTCCGAGGGCTCGGATCTAAGGCCCATGGGCGAATAAAGCGAGATATTGGGGAGCAGGAGACTGGATTGTCAAGGTGCCCCCAGAGAGGATCTTGGGAAAAGCCTCTCTGGTATAGACTGTGGGCATCCTGGAGGGCGCTCGCTTTCTCCTGAGACACCGCGGGGCAGGGGCTCAGGGAGCAGGAAAGCTCTTCTCTGTCCGGTTAGCCCGTAAGACTCCTGGACCGCAGGTGACTTATGCTGAGAATGACTTTAGCCTCTTGCCTTCTCTCTGTCTCTCTTTTCACCTCCCTCCCTTCTTTCTTGAGGCAGGGGCCTCCTGTAGCCCTGGCCTCGAACTCATATGGGGGCTGGCCTTGAACTCGTGCCCACTTTCCCAGGGCACAGGGTCCAGCTTATGTGGCACTGAGTTGGAACCCAGGGTGTGTGCTAGGCAAACACTCCCAACGGGCTGCAGCTCAGCCTCTTTTTTTCTACCTCCCCTCCCCTCCCCTCCCCTCGCCTCCCCTCCTCTCCCCTCCCCTCTCTTTCCTTCCCTTTTCTCTTTCATGCAGTACTAAACTCAGATCTTAAACACAGACAAGGACTTATACTAGACACGGCTTCTACCACCGAGCCACACAGTCCCAGTTTCCATTTTTCGGGAGGTGGGGGTGGGGTGGGGTCATATAACATGAATGATCTGACAGACTGACTGACAATCAGAAGGACAAGCTTAGCGACCATGTGACCTTCAAGCCCCTGGCACCTTGACAATGCCTGGTCTGGAAAAGAAACCCATGGCATCGGCACACATCACCGCAATCACGATCAAAGCAGCAGTGTGTGTGTGTGTGTGTGTGTGTGTGTGTGTGTGTGTGCCCTTTGGAGGGTAACACATTTCCTTCCCCTTAGCAGAAGGGGCTCCAGGAGTCTTTTCTCTCTCGGTGTGCCCCGCCGCAGATAGAGGCCGGGGGTAAGGTTCAGTGGGCAGAGTGCTTGCTTAGAATGCACAAGAGCCTGCTGTTGGCCCCAGCGTGGTAAAAATAAGACAGGACAAAAAATAAAATAAAATAATTTTTAAAACCAAACAACAACACAAAGACAAACAAACACCTATCCCACCTATGGGTTGAGTACTATGCAAGACTCTGTCCCTTCCTCTGTCCCTCTCTTCCCCCCTCCTTCCCTCCCTTTTTCCCTCCCTCCCTCCCTTTATTCCTCCCTCCTTCCTTCTTCCTTCCCTCCCTCCTTCCCTTCTCCCTCCCTCCTTCCCTCCCTCCTTCCCTCCCTCCTTCTCCCTCCCTCCCTCCCTCCTTCTCTCCCTCCCTCCTCGGTCATCAGGGAAATGTGGGGATGAATGAGGGGCCAGGTACCAAGTTCAGGCCAAGGAACTGCGTTCAACCCTGTCATGAAAAACCCTAGAGGGTCCACGTGTCCACGCCAGGCACGTGGGCAGCATCTGTGGGACAGGAGGGATGAGGCAAGGCGGATGGATGGAGATGAGGAGGCTGTCGCAATCCCGCAGGCCCACACCTCCCTGCCCAGACTGCCAAACCAGTAGAAGGCATTGGGAAACAATTCCCGCGTGGGGCTGGGGTGGGGAGATGGAGGGGCATCCCTTCCTTCCTCTTAGTCACAGGATTCAACTTTCAGTACATCTTCCAAGCATTAGTCATGCCCGAGATAATCCTGACTTTCCTAGCACCCAGGACAACTGAGGCAGGGAGCCAGGGAGGCAGGTTGGCACAGACTTCAGCCTGCCTACGGCCAATCCCCTCCCAGGGCTGAGCCGCCATCAGGCCTGGCTCATCTGTGCCTCATATCTCGGGGGTTTGGGCAAATCGAATCATGTTTAAATCTTAGCCGTATTGCTCTGTGACGTCGGGGAGGTCAGTCTCTCTCCCTCTCCAGACTCCAGTCTCCATGTCCTAAACTGGGAGATGGGATGAGTTTGTATGTGTACATAAAGATCAGATGCATAGATAATGTCCATAAACCATGCAGTAGGGACTAGGGAAACAGCTCAGTGGGAAAAAAAATGCTTTCTGCCCAAGCCTGAAGACTTGAGTTCGAATCCCCAGGACCTATGTGAAAGCTGGATGCTGGGACCCTTGTCTGTAATCCCAGCACTCCCTGGGCGAGATGACAGGCAGAGCCTCAGGGGCTTCTCCAGGAAACTTACATGCTAGACAGCCTGGAGTGTAGAGCATGGTTTCAAACAAGAAAGATTCTACCTTAGAAAACAAGGTAGAGAAGGTGGGAGCCAGCCCCGGGGGTTGTCCTCTGAACGCTACACCACCACTGAGCCTTCATATGCAAACATAAACAAAAACAAATAAGTGTGCTTTAAAAAAAAAATCCAGCATTTACAACAGGCAGCCAGTAGGACTGTTGCCTCCTTTCTAGGTATACAAGGAAGCCATGCGGGCCTGGCTCTGCCCTTCAGGGTTGCTGAGGTAGCCGGGACAAAGTTACACCCTGGCGATAGACAATTAGATTCGCTCACAGACAATATCGAATAACACGACAAGATTCTGCCCTGCCCTTGGGAACATAGTTTATACCCCACACCCTTGCGGTTTCCTGAGGTAGCTTGTTAGCTATGCTCTGGCTATTTGGGGTTTCTGGACACTTCATTAAGCATACTGGGTCTTACTGGGGGGGTCTTTGACCAGGGAGTCCCCTCCCCCAGAACCCTGTTCTTACTGCCATCCTGGTTCTCTTGGTACTTGGGAGCCGGGTGTATCAGTCACCCTGGTTACTCTCTGAGCTAATCTGGAGCAGCCCAACCTAACGTTCGCACCACCTCAGATGCACCCTAACTCCCCTGGAAAAGATCAGGAAACTTTCCAGGCAAGAATGAATTTGATTCGCTTTAATTAAAGGGGCTGGGGGTGGGGGGCGCTGAGTTGGCTCAGTGGAGAAAGGGGCTTGCTGCCAAGCCCGACAATCTGAGTTTGATCCCTGGATCCACAAGTTAGAAAGGAACCAAACTCCTCCAAGTCGCCCTTTGACCTCCTCACGTACGCTGTGGCTCATATATGTATGCACATGAACACATGCACACAAACTTAAAAAAAAAAAAAGTAATAATAATTTGAAAAGACACCCAGCTGCCTGGCCCTTTGGTGGGCCCAGAGAGGCAGAAGTGTTCAAGAACTTGAAGCCGGCTCCCAGCGTCTCTATGGTCTCAGCTTCTCGGAGCCTGACCCCTCCAGTAAGTACCCTGTCTCCCGGTCTCAGAAGGGGCTGATGGCCCCCTGCGTGGTGCCCTCCGTGTTCGGGGCTCTTGGAGCCTAGTCACTGCTTTGCAGTTAGTTACTGGGTCATGTGCCTTCCGGCCCTGTGGACCGGGAGGCTGTATCCATGGTAACTCCGTTTTTGCCCAGTCTTGCCTGGAAAGCTGACAGCATGTAGTGCGTGGATGGGAGAGCAGCCGTGAACTAGGTCACAGCCTCCAGCCCGTCCCTTAGTTTTCTACTTCGCGATGACTCCCCCTGCACAGTTGATGAAAGGCAAGCTCTCCGTTCGGTGGCCATCAATTAACTCTCAGAGCACGTCACAGGCAAACACCAGCACCCCCAAATCTCCCTCCTGTCCCTATGTGGCCTGTCTCCACCCTTGGATGGCTTCTGAGTTGATGCTGTCCCCAAAGTTCCCCTTTCCTAGAATTCATGTAAATAAATCCTTACAACCAGCCGGGCGGTGGTGGTGCACGCCTGTAATCCCAGCACTTGGGAGACAGAGGCAGGCGGATTTCTGAGTTTGAGGCCAGGCTGCTCTACAGAGTGAGAGATCCAGGACAGCCAGGGCTATACAGAGAAACCCTGACTCAAAAAAACAAAAACAAAAACAAAAAAATCCCACAAGCTGTGTCATGGGATCCCTTCCCCTTAACATGATGATTTTGAGGTCTGCCTGCGAGTGAGTATCTGCCTCCCTCCCCACCCCCTTTCTGATGTCAGGCGGCCCACTGTTGTCACATTGTATCTGATGTTGTTCAACATTGTTCCGAATTGTGTCAACCTGTTGATAAATGGCCAGGGCTGTGGGTTTGTACAAACCCTTGTGGGATGTGTTTTCAGTTCCCTCAGGTAGAGATGTTGGAAGCGTCCCTAGTTCTCCAAGCCAAGTATCTCAGAACCTGCGATAAAACAGGTCTCGGTTTAAACAAAGGCTCGCTAAAAACATGGCGGGAAGTTAGCTCAGGGCTGGTGTGGAAGGCGGGTGCAAAATGTGGGGGCCCTGCGGCTGAGTCTGCCCCTCTGCCAGAGATGTCTCCCTAGGAGCATGCACGCGCTTCAAAACAAAAGTAGATCAAAGCCCTTGAGGTTCTGAGCATTCCAGAGGAGGGGGCTCACTTGCGTTAGGAAGAGTTAGGGACTCACTTTAGGAAGTCCAACTGGCTGTCATGTCATCTCTCCGAGTGGCTGTGGCGAGTCACAGTGGGAAGGGCACCTGGGTCCACCTTTCCCTCTGCTCCATTGCTTGGTGTGGTCAGCACCATCCTTCCTTCCTTCCTTCCTTCCTTCCTTCCTTCCTTCCTTCCTTCCTTTCTTTCTTTTCTTTCTTTCTTTCTTTTCTTTCTTTTTGATTTTTTGAGACTGGGTTTCTCTGTGTAGTCCTGGCTGTCCTGGAACTCACTCTGTAGACCAGGCTGGCCTCGAACTCAGAAATCCGCCTGCCTCTGCCTCCCAAGTGCTGGGATTAAAGGCGTACGCCACCACCACCACCACCACCACCCAGCTCCGTTCTGGTTTTTGTGTTAGCCGTTCTGACAGCTGTGCGCACGGAAAGGCAGACCACAGGCATTAGTTCCTCGGCTTGGGATTCTCCATTAAAAGCGGTGCCAGCTGTGAGTTCTCCTGGACGCCTTTTACTGGGTGAGGAACTTAGTTCCCTGAGTTCCTGGTGTGTGAAGGGTCTTGACTGAGGGGAAGTTGAATTTGTTGAATCATCTCTTCTATTTTTCTTTTCTTTTCTTTCTTTTGCTTCTTTGTTTGCTGTTGTTGTTTTGGTGAGGATATTTTGTGACCTTTAGCTGATAATGTGCTAAGGTTTTGTTTTGTTTTGTTTTTTGTTTTGTTTTGTTTTGTTTTTCGAGACAGGGTTTCTCTGTGTAGTCCTGGCTGTCCTGGAACTCACTCTGTAGACCAGACTGCCCTCGAACTCAGAAATCCACCTGCCTCTGCCTCCCAAGTGCTGGGATTACAGGCGTGAGCCACCATGCCCGACATGTACTAAGGTTTTACCAACGATTTTATAGTATCTTAAAAATTTTATGTGGATGGATGCCTGGGTGTGTGCATATGTACCGAGTGCAAAGACTGCCACTCACTGGACTGTGTGAGCTTCCACTCGGGTGCTGGGAACTGAGCCTTTATCCTCTGGAAGATCAGCCATTGATCTCCTGAGCCATCTCTCTGCATCCCCAGTTTTATAGTTTTGACACATAGACCCAGACACACATGTACATACATGTGTGCACACATACTGTGACCCCCCCCCACCAACGTCACATCAAGTTAATTAACAAGTTATTTTCTGTCCCTTTTCTCCTATTGGTTCTGAGACGAGGTGTCATGTCGTCTTATCCAGACTGGCTTGTAATCCTCCTGCCTCTGCCTCCCGAATGCTGGGATTATAGGCGTATGCCACCATGCTCAACCCATGTCCTTGTGTCCATTCCAGTATTGTTTGTTTGGCTTTTGAGACAAGTTTTCTGTCTGGAACGCTATAGACCAGGTTGGCCTCAAACTCAGAGATCCGCCTGCCTCTGCCTCCCAAGTGCTGGGATTAAAGGCGTGCGCCACCACGGCCCGTCTTCCATTCTCTATATAACCTGTTCAGTCTTGCCAGGTAATGGCGGTGCACACCCGTAATCCTAACACTTAGTGGGCAGAGACCAGAGGAATGTGAGTTCAGGCTAGCCTGGGATGTATAATGAGATCCTGTTTCAAAAAATTAAACCAAAGCTGCGCAGTGGTGGTGCACACTTTTAATCCCAGCACTTGGGAGGCAGAGGCAGGCAGATTTCTGAGTTAAAGGCCAGCCTGGTCTACAGAGTGAGTTCCAGGACAGCCAGGGACTATACAGGGAAACCCTGTTTTGAAAAGCCTATATATATATATATATATATATATATATATACACATAACCAAATGTATATATATATATATACATATATATATGTATATATATATATATACATAACCATATGTATATATATATATATATATATATATACATAACCAAAACTAAACAACAACCCCCCCCCACACACACACATCTAATCTTTCCTCTAGCTTTTAAAGAAATGGATATAGTTATTGCAGTTGAAATATTCACAGTCTGCTCATTTTCACATCTATGTCTACTAACTGCTACGTTTTGCAAGCCCGGGACTGACCGGCTTGTGAATTTTGTCTCGCTCGATGCTAAAGGTTTTCTCTTCCCAAATCTTGGTCCATTTTCCGCTGCTACAGTAAAACACCTGAGGCTGGATTCTTTATAATGAAATAGAGGGTTATTTGGCTTATGATTCTGGTGACTGGAAGCTTCAAATAGTATGGCACCCACATCCTGGTAGACGGTCCCCTGGCTGTGCCACCCCACAGGGAAGATGAGCTAAGGGGACCTGCTGTCTGCAGAAGGGGTGCGTGGGAACGAGCAGCACGAACGTCTTGAAGGAGGGGCTAGCTTTACCGCCCTCTCCCAGCCTGGTCTTGGCAGACTCTCCCAAGTTTCCAGTACATCTTACAGATGCCACACTAGACACCAAACGTCCAGGGCAGGAATCCCAGAGGACGCACGCACCTCACCGTACAGTCCTGGTCCCCCACCCCTAGCTCTGGACATGGTTAACCTGCATAGAAAGAAACAGAGTTAGTTTGACCGCTTCCTTGTATGTGTGCCTGGGGCGGTTGGAGACCGGTCTCTTGTAGTCCAGGCTAGCCTCACACTCGATGGCTGAAGTGGGACTTGAACTTCTGATTCTTCTGCCTCCAATTTCTGGGTGCTGGGATTGCAGGTGTGCACTCCATGCCTGGTTTATTCCGTGCTGAAGACGAACCCCAGGGCCTCACGCATGCTTGGCAAGTGCTCTATCTAACGGGCCACATCCTCGGGCACCGTAATCCTGTCCCCGTTCCTGCAGCATGGAAGCCAGGGGGAAAGACAGCAAGGGCTTTTCTCTTTTCCTGTATTGACCACCACGGATGCTTCCATCAGTGCTCAAGGTAATCACGTTGTCTGCTATGCTTTGTACTCGTGTATGTTGTATAAATCATAAAATTACGATAAATTATAATTCACGTTGACTGTTGGCCAAGCTCCGTGTAAGTAAGAGCTTTAGGAACGGTCCTCATTCAACGCCTCCAAGCCGAAAATGTCAGAAACTCCCTTGAGGCGAGGCTGGAGGGGTGGCCCAGTGGTTAGTGCGCTGGCTGCTCTTGCAGGGACCAACGTTCGATTCCCAGTGCTCACGTGGTGACTCACAACCATCCGAACTCCAGATCCAAGGGACCCAACGTCCTTTCCTGATCTGTTGTGAGCACTGGGCATGCTCAGTGGGTGCACAGATACACACACAGACAAGTCACCCACATACATAAAACGATAAAACATCTGAACCGAGCAGCTCCCTTGGATGGGGAAAGGGCCACTCTGCCCAGCCATTGGCCAGTCTGAAATGACAGACTTGAACAGAACCAGCCTCAAGGTTATCATGGATAGCAAGTCTTAGCCTGAGATAGTATAGCCAGCTGTGTTTGTGGGTGACGCCTGTCACACTCACTGAGAAATGTCTCCTCATTCAATGTCAGCCAGCAGCTGTGTTCAGGAGTCTCGGAGGATGAGGGAGGGTCCCCCTGAGGGTCCCAGCTGCTCGTGATTCCCAGCCCTTCGGACAGTGGTTCAGCAAGGCCTCTTTGGACGCCATCTTAACTGTGGTTTTTGAAGGAAACAGGACTTTGGATGCACATTGCGATCTAGACTGTATGGCGCCCTTCTCACAGGGCTGGCTTGACACCAGCGTGACTGAGTTCCCTCCTACAACATTCTCGAACCCCTCTGTCTTGGCCTGTCTTTCCTCTGGGGTTTCTTCTCCCTCATGGCCATAGGTCAACAAATGTGACTCCATCGGATCTCAGGCTTGTCACAGTCGCCTCGGGCGAGCTTCTACTTCAAGATTTCCTTCAAGAAGCCCGGGCTCCATGTCACCCCCACGACCAGCTTTATCAAACTTAGCTCTCTCTAGGAAGTGCCAGAGAGGTAGGCAGAGCCCAGGCTGGCCAGCCATATTTAAACGGGGCGTTAGAAGCTGCAGTCCTAGCAAAATCTCAGTCTTCTCCTCCCTTCCCTTCTCCCCCTCCCCCTTCTCTTCCTGTTTCCCCTCCCCCCCTCATCTCCCCACTTCCCTTCCTTCCCTTTCTGACTGGGCCTTACTATGCAGCCCAGGCTCTGAACTCACCATCCTCCTACCTCAGCCTTCTGAGTGCTGCACCTCACTACCGACCAGCTCCGTCTTCCGGGTTTTTTTTTTTTTTTTTTTTTTTTTTTTTTTTTGGGATTTTTGGATTTGGTTTTTTTGAGACAGGCTTTCTCTGTGTAGCCCTGGCTGTCCTGGAACTCACTCTGTAGACCAGGCTGGCCTCGAAACTCAGAAATCCGCCTGCCTCTGCCTCCCAGAGTGCTGGGATCACAGGCGTGCGCCACCACCGCCCTGATCTTCCAATCTTGCTATATAGTGGTAAACATGGATGCCTGGGTCCTCCCTGGGGCCGTCCATCTCTGTCTCTTTGGTCTGAAGGTGTCTCAGTGGAGTGTCTTGGATCAGTGACAGCCGGGTCTGCCTTCCTTCGACAGGTCTCTCATGGTTCCACAGCCCTATGGGTTTCTAATGGGGTGTGAGCCCGGCACTTCCTGGCGACCTTAATTTAACCCCAGGCTTGGCTACATCTCTCTAGTCAACGGAGGTAGGTGGTAATGGGGCATGAAGTGGCTAAGTGTGTGGTTGGCCCTGGTTTAAAGTGACTCTCCTTCTAAGGGAGGGGTTTCCTGCACCACCCAGCTCCTAGACAGCCTGGGCTTACCTGCATTTAGAGTTCCCACTGCGGGACACCGCTGTTCCCCACAGACCTGTTTGCACCTGTCTCCTAAGACTGTCCATGACACCAGGGGAGCTCTCCCAGATGCTGGGGGCTCCAGCGAACCCCCGCACCCCCGACGGCGGAGGTCTTCATAGGTCTTGTCTTACTCGGTGCTCACATTACCCCATTTCACAGCCCAGAACACTAAGGCTATGAGCAGAGAAGAAGCTAACCCAGATAGGGTTCTCCAGTGCCAGGACAAGTGAGCTCTGCCACTTCTGGGCCCTGCTGCCTGGCCCTGGTCAGTCCGGGGGGGGGGGCCGACTGGAGTGTGAGCCCAGGCTAGACCCTTTCCTGTACTGTGATCGGCACCATTGTATGCAGAGCCCAGACTGTCTTACATCATCAGCATTGGAAATCCCGGATGCTTCGGGTAACCTGGGCTGAGCACCGCTGGGCACAAGTCAGGAGCCACAGATGCTTAGGGTCGCCCCCTTGCCTTCTCCCCCTCCCTCCCTGTCTCCTTCCTTCTGTGCTCCGAGGGGATGGCGTGGGATGCCTAACTCTGGTTTCAAGAAACTAAATAGAGGACAGGGAACCATTTCTATCTTCATCCTCCTAATTCAGCTTTTTGTAGAGAGACACTTGAGTTATATGAAGCATCCTTCCACTACACCCGTTATGTCTTCAAGAAAACAAAAGGGTGGAAATGGCTCAAACTTGGCATTCATGAAAGACAGCATAGCAATGGAAGCTTCCACAGGAGATGTAGCACTACTTGTCCTCCTCCCCACTCACCCTCCTCCCCACTCACCCTCCTCCTCACTCACCCTCCTCCTTACTCACCCTCCTCCTCACTCACCCTCCTTCTCACTCCTCCTCCCCACTCACCCTCCTCCTCACTCACCCTCCTCCTTACTCACCCTGCTTCCCACTCACCCTCCTCACTCCTCCTCCTCACTCACCCTCCTCCCCACTCACCCTCCTCCCCACTCATCCTCCTCCCCACTCACCCTCCTTCCCATTCCCCCCTTTCCATTCACCCCTCCTCTCTCCACTTGCCCTCTTCCCCTCTCATCTCCCCATTCACTCCTCCTCCCCACTCATCCCCTTCCCTGCTCACCCCTCCTCACTCCCCCTTACTCCCCCTCCTCCTCATGTTCCTCCTCCTCCTCCCCACTCTCCTCCTCTTCTCTTTGCTTTATGTATTCCCAGAGCTGTCAGTCCTGACATTTCTAGGAGCAATTTGGCCAGGCATTCTTGACGCTTGATATAAGGTCATGTGACAGGTCGCTGGTGGCCGAGGCCTGCCCACTAGGCATATTTTTTTTTTGTAAGAAAGAGGGTATCTGGTTTGGGGACCTGCATTTTCTCCTGCCCAGACGTGAAAGGATGAGGTTTGTCACAGCCGTGGGGTCCTTTCTCTCCAGCAACTTTCCCAGAGTTCCGCTGACACTCCCCGAGGTACCCCACCCCCCACCCCCACCTGGGCAGCTCACGGCCGCCATGCCTTGGGGAAGTGAGTTCTGAGTTTAGCCAGGCTGGCCTCCTATGGTAAGGCCGCCCCATGGCCTGTACTGAAGTATTCCAAGTCACAAACTAACCTGTGCTAGAGTTCATTAGCTCTCAGCCAACAGCTGTCAGATAGACTGACTACAGATTATCTGCGGACTCGTGGCCTTTTGTCCCCACATAACCGGGATAACAGTGTCGCAGCTCCGAATTAGTTAAGTGGCACCATTTCATGACGTTTGCCCTCGAGGCCACTGGCCAGCTACTGGCTGTGTTCCCGTGCTGCCGAGGGGTTTTCTCAGTGACCTGGGAGAAGCCTGGGGCTCCGTCCGGCCGCCTTCCCACACCCTACCCTGTCAGCCCTCCGTTGGGACATCCTATCTGCCCTGCCTGCTTCCCACTAGCCGAAATCCTGCTGCAGATTTTCCTTTTCAGTGCTGGGAACCGAACTCAGGGTCTCACACAGGCTAGGCAGGTGCCGAGCACTGAGACCCAGCTCCGGCCTCTACCGCTGAGCTCAGACCTCAAAACACCAACCCCAAGGGCTTTCTTTTTTTTTTTTTTTTTTTTTTTTTTTTGGTTTTTCGAGACAGGGTTTCTCTGTGTAGTTCCGGCTGTCCTGGAACTCACTCTGTAGACCAGGCTGGCCTCGAACTCAGAAATCTGCCTGTCTCTGCCTCCCAAGTGCTGGGATTAAAGGCGTGCGCCACCACCGCCTGGCCCCAAGGGCTTTCTTTATTCTTAGTTTATGGACACATTTGACTCAGGAGTGTGAGAGTACCCTGTTCACCACCAGAATGTGCACCTTTCTAAAATCTTTATTTGTATTCTCTCTCTCTCTCTGACTCTCTTTCTATCTGCCCATCTATTTCTGTGTGTGTGTCGTGTACACATATGTACATGTGCCACCATGTGTATGTGCATACGTGACGGACATGTGTAGCTACAAGCATGCGCATTGCTTCAGCGTGGTTTCTGACACAGAGGAGCCCTTTGCTAAGTGCTCGGGGTTAGGGGGTGCAGGGTTTTGCATTCTCCAGGCTCTTTTCCACAGCGGTGACTTCCCAGGAGAAACAGGTCCGCCCGAGACACGGCCTCGCATGGGGTCAAGCCTCAGCCGCCAGAGAGGGGCAGAGCCAGACAGGAGTTGAACTTGGCTGGGGCTTTTGACGCAGCCAGAGGGACCTTTGCACTTCTCTGGGTTGCCAGCTCCCCCTCCAAGCTCGACAGATCAAACAGAAGCAGAAAGTTCAAAGGAAATTGACCTCAAGGCGGTGTTTACCGAAAGATGATGTCACCTCGGCTGTGCAGAAAGGCTTTGCTGAAGAGAGCTGAAAGAGATGCCTTTGCTATGAATGAACTGAGCCACCAAGCTGGGACGGGCCCAGCAGGCACTTTTCACTTTATAAGGACTTCATCGGCCCCCTCTGGCGTGCCTCGTGGCATGCTCAGTCCTGGGACAGGAAAAGTGGGGCGAGCCACGCCGGATGCTGGGTTTAGCCTGTTGCATGTCCACCCCTCCCTGCCCCTCCTGGAACATGCTCTGTCCTGCACAGAGCCTGCCTCTCCAGTGTCACTAGGCCCAGGACGGTACCGGGGCTGTGTTAGCAGCACCCACCCGAACACCAGCGCGCCTGGCTGCTGGTGGCTGAGGGGGACACCTGGCTCCTGCAAGACTCTAGAGCCCATGACTGTCACCCAGGTCCCGAGACCCCCCACCCCAAGCCTCAGGCACCGCCAGCCCCTAGCCAGCACTCTTTCCTTCTGACCCCACCCCTGCTTCTGCGTCATCAGCCTTTGAAGGGCTGAGGGAACCTCCCCGCAGTTGGCTGTGTCCTCTGTGGAACCACAGACACGAGGGCCTCCCTGTTCTGTACAGCTCGGTCGCCTGTAAACGTCGTGAAGGCTGCCTCGTGGGAGGCTTCTGTGCCTGCTGTCTGTCCTGTCCTGTCTCTTCTTCCCAGCTCCCCTACCTGTGAGTCACTAATGTGAAAATGTCAACCCCCGTGGACCCGACCCACAGCCCGGGCTGCGTGTGGATCCTGACAGCGCGCCCTGACCCAGCCTGCCTTGCCTTCCTCACCAGTCCTCACAGCAGCGTCTGGAAGCCGACTCGTGACCCACCCAGTTCAGAGCTAGAGGGGACTCTGGTGGTTTTCAAGGGACAGGAATGTGTGCCCCTACACCCCTGTAGCCATCCGCAGGTGTGATGGGTTCACTGTGACCCCAGAGACTCTCCTTTGGGGGAGAGGGTCTATAAGGGGGAGGCTCGGAGATGAATGAGGGGGATTGAGACCACCTCAGGAATTCTTCGAAGCCACCCTGAAGTAACAGTAATAGCTGGGTGACGTCCCATGGTGGGCCTGTCATGTATGATCTGTTTCACAGACCCGGATAAGGACCTAGCTGTGCTTATGAAGGGAAAGGAACGTGGATGCCAGGAGGCTGAGCCCACCCCTGAGCCCCCTGGCAGTAACTTGCTGTGGGGGAGTTGCTCGCCCCCTGGAGTCTCAAGTTTTCCATATGTGAGGCAGAGGGTTGAACTGGACAGCCTCTATTCCTTCCAGTTCTGAGACTCAGTGACCCCCACAGTCCCGGTACTCAGTGCTCAGGGGGTCTATGGAGGAGTGGGGGGGGAGGGAAGAGAGGATTCGGTTGGTGCTGGTAAAGGAATCGGGCGAAGGGCGACTCTCAGCACCAGCTGAAACTTGCAAAGAGGCACCAGCCGGAAAGCGGCTGGGGCGTGTTCGTCAGGGCCGCTGCCGGTGTCCGCGGAGACGGCAGGCTGGTCACGGTATCGGGAGGGCAGGCCGGGGCATCCATTCACAGGTGCTTCCCTGTCTGACCATCCCCTTGTGTCTTGGTTTCTGCTTTCGATGTTCATTCCTTCACAGCAAGGCGTGGTGCCCAGGAGTTTAAACCCCAAAGCCACTTAGCTTGGGTTTAAATCTTGACTCTGCCCCTTTCTTTTTCTGCTGTGTGATCTCAGCAAGTACCTGCCTTTGTCAGGTGCCTGCAGCAGAGCTGGACAGCTACAAAGGGATGTATATGTTTTCCTTATTAGTTGCTGTGCCGCCCGTTCTCAGAGAGCTGGGGGTACTGGTTAGTTTGGTTAGTTAGTGCTGGTTTGTGCCAGTTTGACACAAATAGGAGTCACATTGGGAACAGGAATCTCAACTGAGGCATATCTGTGGGGCCATTTTGGTTGCTGTGAGAGTGCCCAGTCTACTGTGGGCAATGCCATCTCTGGGCAGGTGGGCCCCGCTTATATAAGAACGTGGGGCCAGGCGTGGTGGCGCACGCCTTTAATCCCAGCACTTGGGAGGCAGAGGCAGGCGGATTTCTGAGTTCGAGGCCAGCCTGGTCTACAAAGTGAGTTCCAGGACAGCTAGGGCTACACAGAGAAACCCTGTCTCGAAAAATCAAAAAAAAAAAAAAAAAAAAAAAAAAAAAAAAAGTGGGGCGATCAAGCAAGCCAGCAGGGAGCAAACATGTAAGCAGCACCCCTCCGTAGTCCCTGCTTCAAGCTCTTGCCTCAAGCTCCTGCCCTGGCTTCCCTGATGATGATGGACTGGACCCTGCTAGCTAAAATTAACCCTTTCCGCTCCGAGTTGGTTTGGTTAATGCTTGATCCCAGCAACAGAAAGCGAATTAAAGCCGGGCGTGGCACACGCCTATAATCCCAGCACTCGGGAGGCAGAGGCAGGCGGATTTCTGAGTTCGAGGCCAGCCTGGTCTACAGAGTGAGTTCCAGGACAGCCAGGGCTACACAGAGAAACCCTGTCTCGAAAAAACCAAAAAAAAAAAAAAAAAAAAAAAAAAGAAAGCGAATTAAAACGGCCAGTCGCATGGAGTGGCAGGTGCTGTGCTGGGGAGTGACAGGGACTTGAAGAGCAACCCCAGCCTTGAGTTGGTCACCAAGGGCTAAGCCAGTGGTTACCACGATGGTGGAGGCACGCACAGGATCCTCTGAATTCAGAGACAGGCTGGTATGTCTGGGGGGACTTCCTGGCAGAGGCTCCAGTTGGTCTGAGCCCCATAAGCCGGGAGGCAGGATGAGGGTGGATTAGCAGGAGCCTTGAACCGAGCGTAGAGGCTTGGTGTGGCTTGTTAAACCACAGGTGGGAGATCAAACTAGGGGAGGACCGTGATGGACACGCCAGGGGCCGAGGAAGAGGTGGCGATGTCAACTGGATTCCGGGACACGCTCGAATCAACAAGAAAGTTGCCACCAGAGGGATGAGCTCCTCGCTGAGCCACGAGCCCCACCGCCACACGGGGTTCTCCGTGTGTGTGTGTGTGTGTGTGTGTGTGTGTGTGTGTGATACGATGCAAGAAACAGAAAGCTGAGAGCTGGGGGCAGAGGAGGTGTCTAAGAGCTTGCTGCCTTTCCTCTGCCATCTTGGACTCTTCCTGTGTCCCTGGGTCGCTGCGCTGCCCCACTGTTCCGTGGCTTGGCTCTGTACTCAAACAGGGAAGCTTCACTTTTGTTGTTGTTGTTGTTGTTGTTTGAGACAGGGTTTCTCTGTGTAGCTCTGGCTGTCCTGGAACTCACTTTGTAGACCAGGCTGGCCTCAAACTCAGAAATCCACCTGCCTCTGCCTCCCAAGTGCAGGGATTAAAGGCATGCGCCACCACCGCCTGGCCACTTTTTTTTTTTTAAACACTAACTTTTTAGGTGTTGGTTTATATACACGTGCGTGCATGTGTGTGTGTGT
This sequence comes from Apodemus agrarius, assembly GCA_964023405.1. Lineage (NCBI taxonomy): Eukaryota > Metazoa > Chordata > Mammalia > Rodentia > Muridae > Apodemus > Apodemus agrarius. Next base: position 16,724,334 of record OZ030009.1, on the reverse strand, counting down.
GTGTGTGTGTGTGTGTGTGTGTGCGCACGCACGCATGTCTACATAGACCAAAGCACACTTGTGGCGGTCAGAGGCCAACCTGGAGGAGCTGGTTCTCTCTTCCCATCCCATCGTGTGGTTCTAGAGATTGGCCTCAGGTCACCAGACTTGATGGCGCAGCCCTTGACCCCTGTTTAAGCCATCTCTCTGACCCCGAGAGATTTCCCAACCTTTCAGGAAACTGAGGGAGAAGCCAGAGGAGACAAGGAAAGCTACTGGACAGAGCCCTCAGCTCAGAGCGATCTTCCCAGCAGGGGGTGAAGGTGGGCTGGGAACATGCTCTGTCTCCTGGGGTCACTCTAGGTCACTTCGAGGAGGGCCAGGAGTGGGAGTCCCCCAGGGAATGGGTGACATACAAGCCTACTTCTTACCCAAGCCATTACTAACTGCTCCTCCCAGGGCAGGTGACACACTCCACTGGTCTGGAGTCCCTCGTGACGCATGACTGTCTCAAAAGGCGTGAAGACTCCAGGTCACTGAAGGAGCCACCCTTGACCACCCCTCAACAGCCTTGGGACTCATGTGTGCACAAGGTCCTGATTTCTATTCCTTAATCCACTAGAATGGGCGGGTCTCCTTATCTCGATCCAGAATCAGGGCTCTGATTTTGGTCTTTGAAATGACCGGGGGGGGGGGGGGGAGGGCTTGTTTTACAGCGCGGCCTTTGACTGTCCCGTGTACTCTGGAGGTGTCCGTCTTTGCAGGTGGGCGGGGTGTTCACTGTGACATCGAGGTCCAGCTGGGTGACGCTGTTCTAGCTTTGGCTTAAACCTGCGTCATCAGTGATGAGCGTGGAGATTTCCAGAGTGCGTGATGGCTTCGTTAGTTTCTCCCTCTGGGTGTGTCGTCTTTACTCTCACGTGGAGCGTGTCCGTGAGACTCAGATGCATCAGGCGTGTCTCTGTGCACTGACTCCTTTCTCCCTGATAAATGTCCCTCCTAATCCCTGATAATTGCCCTGAGGTTGAGGGGACATCAATATATCCTCTCTGGCTTTCTTTTCATGAATATTTTGTCCACATCAGGTATGTGTCCACTTAACTCTTCCACGTTTTTATATTTAGAATAATTTTCTTGGGGTTGGCAAGATGGCTCACTGGTTAAGAGAACTTGTGGCTCTTACAGAGGACCTGGGTTCAGGCTCTAGTGCCCACACTGGCTCACAATCATCTGTACTTCCGGTTCAAAGGTATCCAACACCTCTGACCTCCTCAGGTACCAGGCATGCACATGGTGCACAGACATACATGTGGGCAAAACATTTAAATCTAAAGAAAATTAAAGTAATCTTCTTTGCTTTAGGATTTATTTTTTTTTAAGATTTATTTATTATTATATGTAAGTACACTATAGCTGTCTTCAGACACCAGAAGAGGGCATCAGATCTCTTTTTCAGATGGTTGTGAGCCACCATGTGGGTGCTGGGATTTGAACTCATGACCTTTGGAAGACCAGTCAGTGCTCTTACCCACTGAGCCATCTCTCCAGCCCCTAGGATTTATTTTTGAGACAGATCTAACTAGCCCAGAACTCTTTGTGATCCCCCTGCCTCAGCCTCCCATATGCTAGGATTATAGGTATGAGTCACACACCTGATAATTTTCTTATAAACTATACAATCAGGTTTTCCCTTTTTTAAATTCAGTCTAATAAACTCTGCCTTTATATAGGACTGTGCATTGCAATTTACAGGGTCTTTGTGTGTGGCTGGCTTGCTGAGATAAGTGTCTTGTAGTTCAGGCTAGTCCAGAGCTCATTATGTAGCTGAGAACTACATCTTGAATTCCAGCTCCTCCTGCCTCAGCCTCCCCACTGCTGGGACTGCAGGCATGTGCCACCACATCTCGTTTTCGGTGGTGCTAGGATCCAACCCAGAGCTTCACACACACTGGACAAAGCTCTCTACCAACTGGACCCCAGCCCTAGCTCAGCAGCGGACGTCTAGCGTTGTCACTGGCCTGGCCGGGGTTAAGCTCTCTAGCTTGATGTCTTCTGTCCAGTTATCTCTTCTTTGTCCCTTGTCTTCTCTTTGCTGGCCTCCTTTGGATTAATTATTAAAAATACCATGCCAGGTTTGGTGATTCGGGCCTCTGAGCCTGGTAATTGGCAGTCAGAAGCAGAGGGCTCAAGGAGAGCGCCATCCTCAGCTACACAGTAAGTTCAAAGTCCGCCTGGACTGCCGGAGACTGTCTCAAACAAATTCCATTTAGTTTTGACAAAAAAAAAAATTAATGTGACAGATGTCTTTAATCCCAGCACTCGGGAGGCAGAGGTAGTTGGATCTCTGAGTTCAAGGCCAGTCTGGTCTACAAAGTGAGTTCCAGGACAGCCAGGCCTACACAAAGAAATCCTGTCTCAAAAAAGCCAAAACAAACACAAAAATTGGTGCTTGCTTTAAGGTCTTGGTCCTGACTATGACAGTGAGGTGATCCAGCAGGTAAGTGACCCATGGGACAATGGTGGCACTTGGAGTTCCCACACCACTTTCTCAGAGAGGGGGAGGAGGAGCTGGGGGAAGAGGGGAGGAGCAGGAGGGGGAGGAGCAGGAGGAGGAGGGAGAGGAGGAAGAAAGGAGAAGAGGGCCAGGAGGAAGAAAGAACAGGGAAGAGGAGAGCTAGCAGCCAACGTTTCTAAACATTTAGCAAGCCAGGTGGTGGTGGCGCAGGCCTGTAATCCCAGCACTTGGGAGGCAGAGGCAGGCAGATCTCTGAGTTCGAGGCCAGCCTGGTCTACAGAGTGAGTTCCAGGACAGCCAGGGCTACACAGAGAACCTCTGTCTCAAAAAACCAAAAACCAAACAAAACAAAAACAAAAAACAAAAAACACAACACAACAAAACAAAACAACAAAAAACAAAAAACAAAACAAAACAAAAAACATTTAGCAAAATGTTTCTCATGACCCACACTACTTTGAAACCATTCTGCAAGGGGATGCTGCCTAAGAAACAGTTGGCTTTATCTTAGTTGTTGTAGCCCAAACCCACAGCAGCAGATGACAATGGAAGAAGCTTCGGCGCAGGAGCAGCAGGATGCGAATAAATTGAGAACTTTAGAAAAGCAGACACATTTCTGGAGACACATAACTTACTAAAATGGAACCACCGGGGTCTGGGATTTTAAAAACTCAATGGAGGCCAATAACAACAAACACGGTTACATCGGTGCTCCCCTCCCCCTCAAAAAAAAATCTCTAACAGAAGGTAGGTGTGCCAATCCCAGCACCAAGGGGGCTGAGGCAGGAGGATTACAGCAACTTGAAGGCAGCTCAAGCTACATAGTGATTTCCAAGCTGGCTTCAGAACATCACGAAAGAAGAAAAGTCCAGTCCTATACTGTGAGAAGAATGAAAGAAATCTGCGGTGGTCCAGCATCTTCCGGACTGTTGTTATACGTTTTGCTTTTAGATACATTGTAACTCACTGCTGGGCACTGTTGTTATTTTGACTTGAAATACTTAACCATTTTAGAGCTTAAAAAACCCAGGGCTCACCCAGTATTAACTCAAACTCACTATCTTTGACCTGAGTCAGTCTTTTGTGGCCTTTTGCCTTTCTGCTCCATGTCTTTTCATTTCTTTGACAGTTTCCTTTCTTGTCCCTGACGGGCAGGTGTGCTGGTGACAGACGCGCTTATGGTTGTTTGCTGTTTGTTTATTTGTTTGTTTTGGGACAGGTTCTCCGTACGAAGCCCCAGCTATACCGGAACTCACTCTGTAGACCAGTCTCCGGAAACTCTCAGAGGTCTGCCTGCCTCTGTGTTGGAATTAAAGGTATTCGACACCACACCTGACCTCAGTTTTTGTTTTTTTCTGGAAAAGACTTATTCCCATTTGTCGTCGGACCTTGGACACCGTCCACGGTGTGTTTCTTGCAGCATTTTAAGATCGGGCTCATCTCCCCCTGGCTTCCACAGTTTCTGCTGAGGACTCTGCTGAGGAGCACAGACGAATCTCACCTTCCTTTTCTTTCCTCATCACGGCTGTCGTCGTTTCCTTTAAATCCTTCAACACTGTAGGAACAATGGCTTCGTGTGAATAGTCTCTCCCATCCCTGGACCCCTCCCTTCCTCCTGGTGTTTTTCGCGGCGAAGGGTCCTGCTTTCTGCTTCCTGGCATGTGTAGAGCTTCGGGCTGGGTGATCGATCCATCATCGCCTTCTCAGTGCTGACTCTCTCTACAGCGTCATCTCCTTTAGCCTTGCTTGTCATAGGTCCCTAGATTACCCGCCAGCCTGTTTGCACCGGCTTCAAATCCTACTGTGCCTTACCTGGTCCGGCCCTCACTCTGGGGACAACTCAGTTTGCATCTAAGGCACAAGCTCCAGGGGGTCTCCATAGCAGGTCCTCAGCACTGGATAGTTCCGACTCCAGTACGTCCTGTTCCCTGTGGGACCTGGACATTTCTTAGTTTACAGCTTACCTGCTGCTCAGTTTGTGTGGCCTCACAGGGAGTCCCGTCCTATACTCTGAGACGTGATGCTCTTACTTATAGTTTCCTCCTTTCTAGAGCTTCCCACACGTTTCCTAGCAGAATTCCAACCTTCAATCCGTGTGCAATGTGGGATGCTTGCCTCCCGACCCTGACCTGGGTGGACTATGACTCCAGTGAGGAACTAGGCCGTCACTGGCTTTTTCTTTTTTTTCTTTTTAAAAGAACATCTGTTTTTTTTTCTTCTATTTACTTGTATTGCATTTAGAACATTTTTATTTGGTGTGCACGTGTATGGAAGTGTGTGAATGGGGACGCATGCCGTGGCACTCAGGTAGTCAAAGAACAACTCCCAAGAGTCAGTTCTCCCCATTCTCTGTGTGGGTCTCGGGGTTAGAACTCGGATCAACAGTCTTCGCCGCAAGCACCTTTACCTGCTGAGCCAATTCGCCAGCCTGGATTTTCAGTGTTCAACAACAGATACTTTACCTTCTTCGTTTTTCTGGCTTCACACTTGTGATCTTCCTGCCTCAGCTGTCTGTCTTATTTGTGTTTGTATTTGATTGATTGATTGATTGATTTTTTTGAGACAGGGTTTCTCTGTATAGCTCTGACTGTCCTGGAACTCACTCTGTAGATCAGGTCCAAGTGGATCAAGGACCTCCACATAAAACCAGACACACTGAAACAAATAAAAAAGAAACTGGGGAAGAGCCTTGAACACATGGGCACAGGGGAAATTTTCCTGAACAGAGTACCAATAGCCTATGTTCTAAGATCAAGAATTGACAAATGGGACCTCATAAAATTACAAAGTGTCTGTAAGGCAAAGGACACTGTCAATAGGATAAAAACGGCAACCAACAAATTAGGAAAAGATCTTTACCAACCCTATATCCAACAGAGGGCTAATATCCAATATATACAAAGAACTCAAGAAGTTAGACTCCAGAGAACCAAATAACCCTATTAAAAATGGGGTACAGAGCTAAACAAAGAATTTTCACCTGGTGAATATCGAATGACTGAGAAGCACCTAAAGAAATGTTCAACATCCTTAGTCATCAGGGAAATGCAAATCAAACCAACCCTGAGATTTCACCTCACACCAGAATGGCTAAGATAAAAAAACTCAGGAGACAGCAGGTGCTGGAGAAGATGTGGAGAAAGAGGAGCACTCCTCCACTGCTGGCGGGATCGCCTCAGTTTTTTGAGTACTGGACTGAGGGTAGAGACGTTTGTTACTCCATCACAAACTGAGGCAAAAGGCCAGGGGTTGCTCTAGAGATGAAAGTTTCATGGCAAGCCAGGTGTGGCCACACACGCCTGTAATCCCAGCATCGGGGCCTTTCTCGGGATTACAGGCGTGTGAGGCTGTACACACAATTTTGGGATTAGGGTAATCTAGGGATTACAGAAGCAGGCGGGTCTCTATGACTTCTAGGCCAGGCAGGGCTGCAAAGTGAGAACCTGCCTCAAAACAAAACTGGGGAAAAGCAACCTAACTTTAAAGGCTCATTTTAAACTCTGCCTCTTTTCATGAAGCCTTGTTTGGAGGCATCTGTGTGTATGACTCTCACTCTATCTAACCATATATATATATATATATATATATATATATACATATATATATGTATATATATAACATATATATGTGTGTGTGCATACATATATACACACACCCATACACACACACACACACACACACACACACTCACACACACCCATATACACACATACACCCATATACGCTCACACCACACACACACACACACACACACACACACACACACACACAAGTTCAAGAGTACGATTTGGAAGTAGACAGAGGTCTCTCTATTTTAATGGCATCTGCCAGCCAGGGTTATAACAGGCCCTTGGAAAGCTGAGCTGAAGTTCCTGTGCGCTGTGGCAGTGACCTAAAGTGACACCCCGTGTGGCTATGGGTGTTTCAGGCAGAAGCCTGGGATACCGGCTTCTCTTCCGTGTGGTCACCCGTCGGCAGAGCCCCAGGTAGAACCAGAGAGCGCTCTGTCTTCCTTATTAGGCAAAGAATGGGGTTTGGCTAAAGGAAGCCGACCTGTCCTGACTTGCCAAATGCATTCTCCTGACACCAAGTTCTCAAGGCCCCCGGCCTCAACCAACAGCAGGGCTAGAGAGCCCCGTGCCCAGTGTGTCAGGTGATCCTCCAGAGAGGCTGCCCCGCCACACACACACACACACACACACACACACACACACACCTGCGGGAGTTCAGGCTTCTCCCTCACATCTTCCCTTCTCTTGTCTGTCTTCTGCCTTCCTCCTTTCCTTTTTCCTTCCTTCCTTCCTTCCTTCCGTCCCTCCCTCCCTCTCTCCTCTTTCTCCTAATCTGTTTTCCTTCTTTCTTTCCTCCCCTTCCTCTTTCTCTGTGCCCCAACCCTCATCCCATCCCTTAACAAGATCTCACTATGTGGTCCGAGGTGATCCTAAACTCAGCATCCTCCAACCTGGGTGTCCTCCTTATCAATGGGACTACAGCCACGGGCCACCATACCTGGCTTACCCAGAAGTGTAGTAAGGAGAAGTGTCCAATAAATCAAATATCTAATAAAAAGTGTAGAAGAAGAAGAAGGAGGAGGAGGAGGAGGAGGAGGAGGAGGAGGAGGAGGAGGAGGAGAGGGAGAAGAAGGAGAAGGAGAAGGAGAAGGAGAAGGAGAAGGAGAAGAAGAAGGAGAAGGAGAAGAAGCGTCCAACTTTGTCATAGTGATCAGGTGACTCAGTTTCCCCAATTGGAACCTGGTTGAGTGCAAAATGAAGCTTCAGGCATCCGTATGGCCACTAAGCTCTTTCCTGTTCTAAGGGGCAGGGTCTGGCTCTGCTGATGGTGGACTTAGAGTCTGTTCCAGGGCCTGTAAAGGTTAGGCCTTCTCCGTGAAATTCCACACCAGAGCCAGGACTGGCTCCCCATGACAGCCTGGGACCATCTTCCTTCTGGTGCCGACGGTTTGGGTGCACAGCTGGATCTATACATGTCACCACATCAGACAGGCTTCCCTATCTAGGATGGGATAGAATGTTTTTTTCTCACTAGTTTCACCCAAACTAAATAAAGTAAGTTCATTTCCTATTTCTGTCTTCCTATCACATCACTCATGGAAATAAATGTTTGGCCCCAGGGCTAGGCCCAATAGCCAGGGACTCGAGGTGACTCTAAGAGTTAGATGTTTCTGGGACACTGGCTTTCCATGGCTCTGTGACCCCTGCCTTCTGCTGTCTCTAATGGTCACAGTAAACGTGGTTCTGCGGTCCTGTGGTGGCATTGATCTCCGTCGGCGTGGATGGAGGGTGGTTCCCCCGATCCGGCTCCTGGTCTGTGCCAGAGGAGCCCACACCTGCTCCCAGCTCGCTGTTCCCAGGGTCATTAACCAGAGTGATTCACATCAAGGAGCCAAAGGGAAGCAGGGGCTGGGATGGCTCCCCAGCCGCCCTCTGCCTGAAAGGGTGAATTGTCCGCCCGTCTGAGAAGGCCTTTGTATTATGTCTGCTCAGGGCCTGGCGGGCTGGGCTGGGCTGGGCCCGGCTCTGGTGGGGCCCAGATACCATAGCCCTGTGCCCACTCTAGTGTGAATTTTGTCTTCCCAGCCTATTGCCAGGCTTCCCTGAGGATTCCGTGGGCCTCCAGGAAGGATGAGCAAGAAGGCAGGCTTTGACTGTCCCCGGGATCCTGGGGCCAGCCCTCCCTGGGTGACACCCCTGGTCCTGCCTGGTAAGGACACCAGGCATCTACTGAGGTCATTGGAATGTCTTTGTTACTCTTTCATTTCCCTCTGAACCATGGCTTGGGAGACTGCGTCCTGGCTAGTCAGCCTGGGGGGTTGGGCAGACTCTTACTAGTCCTGTTGAGGCCCTGTGGCTGACAGCGTCCGTTCTCAGGAGCAAGGTCTGGAGGCAGCACAATGGTACAGCACTCGCTTGGCTGAGTACACACACACACACACACACACACACACACACACACACTTTCATATACACATATTCACACACACATACATACCACATACATACTATACACACACACACACACATTCATATACACATACACATATACATACCACTCATAGACACACTCATACTTATTTATACATACACATACACACTCATATACATACCACATACATACTATACATACACATTCACACACCCACCACACTCATACACACACATACTCACACAAACTCACACACACAGACATTCATACATACTCATATATACTTACTTATACACACACACACTACACTCACACATACATACTTATTTATACACACACATACAAACTCATGCACATACACACACTTATTTATACACACACACACACACACACACACACACACACTCATACACAAACATATACAAACACTTTAAAACAAATATAAAAAATAAATACGTTTCACCCTGAGAAAGATTTCATTGGCTCTGGATTCTAAAAGTGGGAAGAGGGAGGGAGGCGGGCCTGGCCTGGCTGGCCTACCCCTTAGCACTTCCAGGGCAACAGATTCATATCTGGGTCAACAGCAAACATCTTGGAGTCAGAGGTGACTCTGAAACAGCTTCTGTTGCTGTGCAACCTTAGGCAGATGGCTTAGCTTCTCTGATACTGCTCATTGCTAAGTCGGAACTGTGATGGAACCCCTTGCAAAGGTTGCCCTAGGACTGCTCGGGCTAACCCAGGGTGACCAAATACACACTCCAGCCATGGTGCTTCTAGGGTGGGGGCTGAGGCTACGGATGCTGAGTGACCTGTTGTGTGTCTTCGATCTGACCCTTGTTAGCTGAGGGACCTTGAGTCCTTCCTGACTCGATTTCTTCTTATTCTGTTAACAGGACTTGTAGTATTGTGAAAATTACATTGTTTAAAATGTAGATTATGATTTATGAGAGAAGAAAAAAATTTAATTATTTTTTTAAAACTTTGAAAATAAATGTAGATTATGGGACTGGAGGAGAGAGGTGGCTCAGCGGTTAAGAGCACTGGATGCTCTTCCAGAGGTCCTGAGTTCGAGTCTCAGGAACCACATGGTGGCTCACAGCCATCTGTGAGTCCAGTTCTGGAGAATCTGACTTTATCTCTTGGCCTTTGTGGGTGCCCTCAGAGATGTGGTACAAGATATGTGCGCAGGCAAAACACCCATACACGTCATTCATTCATTCATTCATTCATTCATCCATCCATTCATTCTTTTATAATGTATTTATTTATTTATTTTGGTTTTTCGAGACAGGGTTTCTCTGTATAGCCCTGGCTGTCCTGGAACTCTCTGTAGACCAGGCTGGCCTTAAACTCAGAGATCTGCATCCTCTGCCTCCAAGTGCTGGGTATAAGGCATGGGAACATCTTTTTTTTTTTTTTTTTATGTAGGCCATCAGTGGAGTTATGTCAACCCATCTGAAACCCCAGTGTCTCAGGAGGCTGAAAAAAAAAGAAAAGAAAACCTAGGGGCTTGCGGCTAGCCTGGGCAACAGTAAGATGCTACCCCAAACAAGCAACAATGTTGACCATCGAGCTGGGACAGTATTTCTAGACCTCTCTGGAGATGTTTGCCCCTAGGGAAGAGAGCAGGACAAGCTCTTCCCCCCCCCCCTTTTTTTTTTTTTTTTTTTTTTTTTGGTTTTTCGAGACAAGGTTTCTCTATGTAGCCCTGGCTGTCCTGGAACTCACTCTGTAGACCAGGCTGGCCTCGAACTCAGAAATCCGCCTGCCTCTGCCTCCCAAGTGCTGGGATTACAGGCATGTGCCACCACCGCCTGGCCAAGCTCTTATCTCATACGAATGTATATCAAAAAATCTTGTCCTGGAGCTGGAGACTGGGCTCAGCGGTTAAGAGCACTGGCTGCTCTACCAGAGTTCCTGAGTTCAAATCCCAGCAACCACATGGTGGCTCACAACCATCTGTAATAAGATCTGATATCCTCTTCCTGCATGCAGATGTATGTGCTGATAGAATACTCATATAGTTAAGATAAATAAATAAATCTTCTTTTTTTTTATTTGTTTTTTTTTTCCGAGACAGGGTTTCTCTGTGTAGCCCTGGCTGTCCTGGAACTCACTCTGTAGACCAGGCTGGCCTCGAACTCAGAAATCCACCTGCCTCTGCCTCCCAGAGTGCTGGGATTACATGCATGCGCCACCACTGCCCGGCTAATAAATAAATCTTTAAAATAAAAAAAAAACTTATCCTTTCAAAATTTTTATTCCAGCCTGTTAATATTTATGTGGCAATATGACTTACCTGTGAATTACAGAGTCGTCGATCTGCCTATTGGTGAGTTGGTAAATTAGTTAGAGACCCCTCTCTGGCTGGGAGACGGCTCCACCCCATAGAGGCCAGGTTTGGAATGCTGTGACCTTAGACAAAGACTCTGATGGTGTGTTCCTTGGAACTTTGTTAGGGAGTTTGAGATTTCTTTATATGGAATGGGCCTGGTGTCCTGCACCTGCTGCTCAGTTGATCCACCAGAAAGTCTGGATTCCGGAGGCACTGAAGGAGGCGCCCTCCACACCTCGGGTTTCCCAGGAGGGCTTGGTCTGTTTGCCGCCTTGTTGTTAGGTTTCCATGGGGCTGCTGCTGGGCCTGGTGATCTGATCTCCGCTGTACCACCCCTGCTCCAGGGCTGGCTGGAGGCAGAAAGAGGCTGTGCCTGCAGCCTGCCATCCTGGGAGAGACAAAGTTGGGACAGCCTGAAGCCTGCCTTCTAGGGCGAGGCAGAGGAGGAAGAGATTTGTGTCCTCTACAGGGTGGAGTCACTAAACTGGGAATGGAAACTTAGGTGGACCCGAGGGTTAAGTTTGAGATGCCAATGATTGGTGCTGCTTGCTCATAGAGCAGGCGCTGGTTCCCCGCGGTTTACAAATCTCAACGCGGCCGGCTCCCAGGAAGCCTGAGTGTTACATAGGCATGGTTCTCTGGCGCTCTGGCTCTCAAAGCATTTATTCATACGCTCACCCATTCACTCATTTGTCTGTCCGTCCGTCCATCCATCCATCCATCCATCCATCCATCCATCCATCCATGTGTCCATCCAATCAAGAGTTTACTGAGAGCCAGGCAGTGGTGGTGCACGCCTTTAATCCCAGCTCTTGGGAGGTAGAGGCAGGCGGATTTCTGAGTTCGAGGCCAGCCTGGTCTACAGAGTGAGTTCCAGGACAGCCAGGACTACACAGAGAAACCCTGTCTCGGAAAGAAAGAAAGAAAGAAAGAAAGAAAGAAAGAAAGAAAGAAAGAAGGAAAGAGAAAATGAAAATGAAAAAGAGTTTACCGAGATTGACATATTGCAACCAGACCTAGCATTTTGGGAACCAGCCGGGGATGTGACAACTTTTAGCCATCCACAGGTCGTAGCATATGCTCATTTATAACCCAATTAACAGATGGCAATCTCACATACACTGTGTTGACACGTGTGGTGTGTGTGCTTCTGTGTGTGTGTGTGTGTGCTTCTGTGTGTGCTTCTGTGTGTGTGTGTTGGCGTGGTAAACCCACTGGGGCATCACTGATAAGAACGGAAGCATCCTCCCTCCTTTGGGAAGGTCACGCTCAGGTGTCGCCTTTAATGAGAATTGAGACCCTTTGCTCTGGAGAGTGTAAGGAGCCCACACATTGGTCGCCTTGTTACAACTTTAAGATGTCCCCAGGTGATCCCCAGATGTCCCCAGTTCCCGAACCACAGAGACCCCTGTCGAGACAGCGTGCCAGAAGCCGAAGGAGGACCGACCGGCTTGTAAAAATATTTTCTGCTCTAGGAATTCAGGAAGTGCTTCCTGGAAGAAGTCACACCTACCCACTCGGCGAGCGTGCATTGAGCACCTACTGCATACCACCCGCCAGGGCGTCACTGATAAGGATGGAGGCGCCCTCGCTCCTTGGAGCTTATGTTCAGCAGGAGATAAACATGAGGTGGAACTGTATGGGAGGTGGCAGGGAAGGCTTTGGGAAGGTCACGCTCAAGTGTCACGCAGAGGTGCTGGGGCTGACGGGAAGGCAGAAACTTAACGAGTGGCTGGGATGGATAAAGAGACATGAGCAAAGGCTGGACCACACAGGCCATGCCATTCAGAAGCTGTCACAGAAACCCGCTTCTCTAAATTATCATTCCCCTTCTCTCGTCTCTCTTCCTCCTCCCTTCTCTCCCTCCACCTCTCCTTGTAGCCCAGGCTAGCCCTGAACTCACGGTACATAGCCAAGGATGGCCTTGAACTCCTCATCCTCCCGCCTTTAACTCCCAAGTACTAGAATTGCGGGTGCGTACCACCACGCCCAGTTTATGCAGTGCTGAGGATGAAACCCAGGGTAAGTAGGCTAGCCCTCTACCCGCTGAGCCACAGATAGCCCCAGTGGCTTTCGTTTGGAATCTTAAACATGCCCAAACAGACGCAGTGTGAGCACCATCCGTGGCTTACTCCTTTTCCTGACAATATTTAATAGACGGAGGGCTGTCAATCAGTTATCAACAATGCTGGGCACGGAGTACCTGGCCTTAAACTGCAAAGAGAATGCTCTACGGCCAGGCTCTATCTGCAAGGTAATTAATTTGTTTTTAATTGCTACATGGTGCCTGGCTTGTGACCATCTAATGTAAGGAAAAAAAAAAGACTTTAAACTTTGATAATTATTAATTATCAATTTGATAATTATTAATGATAACGATGCGTGCGCACACGCATGAAGGCACCACGTCATGCACATGGAGGTCCGTTCTCTCCTTCCGTCTTTGTGCGGATCCTAGGAATCGAACTCAGGATATCTGGCTCTGGGGGAAATCAGGCTTACTTGGCAAGAGCCTTTACTGACCGAGCCATGTTGCTTGACTCCCAATTCAGGTTTTTCCAATTTCACCATGGGTTAAACTGCTCTCTGTGGCCCCGAAATGAGACTATGAGTTTTGAATTTGCTTCTCTGGATTATGAGTCCACTGTTGGGGCCTGGCTTGTGGGTGAGGTAATGTGGGTGCTGTGTTGCCAGCAGCCTTTGGACGCAGGTGTTCACAGAAGGAGGCCACCACATCCTGTTCTCCACCACTCTGTCGCTCAGCCTGGAAGGAGTGATTGACAGGTGGGAGGGCAGGCGGGACTTGAGAAGTTGTCACTTGGCTCCCAGAAGTCCCCGGGCTGATTTTTATCCCCATTGGCCGCATCTGAAAGTTTCTCTGTCTTTAAACCTTTGCCAAGAGTTGATCTTGTCAGCCTTTTAAAGTTTTGACGATGTTTTGGGTGTAAAGCGGCAACTTGTTTTAATTTGCGTTTGCCTGATTGCCAGAGAGCAGACCGTCTAATTTAATGTTTATTGGAGCTGGGCGTTGTTTCCCTCCTGAACTGTCTGTTCGGAGTCCTTGCCCAATTTTCTTTCTTTCTTTTCTTTTTTTTTTTTTCCTGCAAGGTTGCCTTTTGCTAATTGACCCGTGGGAGTTGTTTATAGATTTGAGTTACTAATTCATTATCGTCACAATGTTGCAAATGTCTTCTCCCACACTGTCTATCAGTGGCTCTAAAGTGAGAGGAGGAACAAGATCCCATTTTAATCCTTACAGGTCCCTCTGGTGAGGCATGAGGCATGGATAGGGGGTGGGGAAACGAGTTGGGAGGCCATCTTGGTGGTCCAAGGAGTGTGAGACTGTCCTAGATCAGGGCAGCCAGAGGGGGAAGAGAGCAAACAGGACGGTCCGTGGGTGCAGGTTGGAGGTGGATCCCGCTGTGACTGCTGATGGATTGGGAGTGAGGGAAGAGATAGGCATCGGGGTGATTCCGGGTTCTGGCCTGAGTAACTGGGTGGATGGCCGTGCCGTGCCATTGGCTGAGATGGAAACTGACAGGCAGAGAAACAGGTTCAGGCTGGGAGTGGAGGGAAGAAGATGGCTTGTTTTCATCACAGCCATAGCCAGAAGATATCTGAACCTTCATGTCAAGGGGGCTCAAGGGTTCAGGCAGGGATAATCTAGACGTCTGAGTCCTTGACGTGTGGCTGGACTTTAAAGTCACCAAGCAGGGTTAGATCAGAGGTCTCTGGTTACTTGTGGCACAAGCCAGCATTGAGTTTGACAGCGGTAAAGATTTGACTCGGGCCTGTAGGGCTCTCATCAAGCAGAGGAGCTTGCTGCTCTGTGAGCTGGGTCCCTAGAGCCTAGATGGTTGAAGTAGAGACCTGACTCCTGAGAGCTGTGACACAAGTTCACAGGCATGCCCATGCACGCGCGTACATGCACACACACACACACACACACACACACACACACAGAGAGAGAGAGAGAGAGAGAGAGAGAGAGAGAGAGAGAGAGAAAATTAAAAAAAAAAGATTTGTTTTAAATGTAACTCCACAGGGAGCAGAAATTTGATTGACCACCTACTATGTTAGTATCTGGGCACATAGTAGGCCCTTAGTACTTGAATAAAGATAAGGCTAACTGGGCCAGGAGCTGGGAGTTGGGGAATATGTGAGTGATATAGAGAAGAGAAAGGAAGCTTTAAGGAACCCAACAAAGCAAAGTCTAAGAAGGCAGGATGTCAGCCACGTTGGACGATGCTAACAAGTTCCACACAACAGGGACAGAGAAGTGACCCTGGAGTCGGAAGCCCAGAGGTTAGGATGGCCTTGATAAGAACAGCTGAGCTTCGAAAGATGGAGGGATGGCGGGGGGTGGGGTGGGGTGGGGTGGATGTGGGCCCTGCTTATGAAGTAGGAGACGTGGGTTGGGCCAGGGAAATGCATGTGGAAAGGACAGAAGACGTGAAGTCGGTCCAGGGGATGGAGGGTTAGAGCAGGGGCCGCAGAAAAGGGGCTGAGCTGAGGGAGGTCGGCAGGTTCTAGGCAGAGAGCAAGGGAGGAAAAGAGCCGGTCACACAGTGACAGAGGCTTGGCAGCAGCATGGTCGCTCCAGAGTGACCGAGGTCAGCCCCTGGGTCTCAGTGTTAGTCAAGGGTCCTGAGACGAGTCACAATTTAGAGTGGGGTGTGCTGATGCGTGCCTGTAATCCTAGGACCTGCGACCCGGGTCGCCGGGGTGGTGAATCGCCTGGGCGGTGTTGGCGCATGCCTTTGATTCCTGGATGTGTAGACTGTCGGGATGCTTTTACGTTGTTTAATCACATTCTATATATTGATTTTGTGCATGCACGTCCCATAACGCACAAATGGAGGTCGGAGGACAACTTGAGGAGTCCGTTCTTTTCCACCATGTAGGTCCCAGGATCAAACTCGGGCTGTCAGGGTTAACGGAAAGCCCCTTTACCATATGGAGTCATCTCGCTGGCCCAGAATCGTTTTAAAAAGAATCACTGTGAGCTGGGCGTGGTAGTGCACGCCTTTAGTCCCAGCACTCAGGAAGCAGAGGCAGGAGGATCTCTGTGAGGTAGAGGCCATCCTGGTCTTCAGAGTGAGTTCCAGAACAGCCAAGGCTATACAGAGAAACCCTGTCTTGAGAAAGCAAAACCAAACCAAACCAACCAGGAATCCCTATAACACATGCCCTGAATCCAGCACTGTCCAGTAGAAACGGTAAATCCCTATGAATTAAAGTTTCTAATTGACTATAAAGAGAAGCAGGTGGAATTAGTGCTGAATTTAACTTACCCCCTCAGCTTCAAAAAACAAACTCAATGTGTACCTAACATAAACATATTGATATGAAAAGCAATACACTCTTTTTCATATTTAGTTTTTGAGATCTGCATTTGAGGCTGGAGAGATTGCTCAGTAGTTAAGAACACTTTCTGAGCTGGGTGGTGGTGGCGCACACCTTTAATCCCAGCACTTGGGAGGCAGAGGCAGGCGGATTTCTGAGTTCGAAAAAACCAAATCCAAAAAACCAAACCAAACCAAACCAAACAAACAAACAAATAAACAACAACAACAACAACAAAAAACCACTTTCTGTTCTTTCAGCAGACCAAGGTTTGGTTATCAGGACCTATATCAGGTGACTCACAACCTCCTAGAACTCCAGGTCCATGCTACTCAGCGCCCCCTGCTGGCTCCGACAGGCACTTGTACACTGGTGGTGTACATAACTCACTCCACCTCACTGCCTGCCCTGCTCCCAGGGTAGATAGGGTGTCAGAAGCCATCTAGGAAAGACTGGCAAGCAGGCGAGTTTTCTGCAGATGACCCACCGTTTTGCATGGCTGCAATGGGTGAGCTCTGAGATGCAAGGTCCTCAGAGCCTTCCTTCCAGGACCGCTCCTGGCTGCTGATATGCCTCTCCCGCCGCTCTCACATAGCCCTAATGATTCCTGGGCATCAGTCACTGTATTGGGCACATTTCCTGCAGATCAACACAAAGAGGAACTTTCATGAATTGATAGATGAATTAATTATAGCATTCCTGATTTGATTCAAATGATATTAGAAAGAGTTTGAGGAGATGGTTTAAGTTGTTTTGTCAGAGCCGGGCGGTGGTGGCGCACGCCTTTAATCTCAGCACTTGGGAGGCAGAGGCAGGCGGATTTCTGAGTTCGAGGCCAGCCTGGTCTACAGAGTGAGTTCCAGGACAGCCAGGGCTACACAGAGAAACCTTGTCTCGAAAAACCAAAAAAAAAAAAAAAAGTTGTTTTGTCAGAAATATATAAAGAAGTTAGAATCAAGAATAGAATGTGGCCCCCTCCTCATAATGTTAAGTGAAAGTCTGCATAATAAGGAATGCAATGAGATTTCATAAATTGCACCAAGAAGAAAAATAGGCTTGGGACAGATTTGCGACCAAGGAAAACTATTCATTCTAGGTCAGGTCCAAGGGTGAGGCCACAGGTGGGCACCATGATAAAGCAAGGCCAGGTGAAACTGTTGCTTTGAACTTATAATGAGCTTAGAGAATGAAGCACTGCTTTGAACTTACATCCTTCATAGCCCGACTTCTGTGCAACATTTTATCTATGTGGTAATTGTATGAACCTTTGTCTAAGAAGACATAAATTACCAGAAAGAAAAAAATCAAGTGTGTCATTTGGGGCTCTGCCCCATCCACCAAAAGTATATATGTATATGTCTGTCTATATGTGTATACATACATATGTGTGTAGGCATATGTGTGTATATGCATGATCACGTGTAGAATTGATGAGTCAGGTGGTCAGGCCTGGTCAAAGTGTGTGTGTGTGTGTGTGTGTGTGTGTGTGTGTGTATGTTTGTGTGTGTTCCTCTTTTCTTTCTTTTCTTTGCTCTCTGACTCACAAAGAGTTAAAGAACTCCAAGCCTCTTGCCTCACCAGTGAGCAGGCCCTTGAGCCAGAGAGTAAAGAGTTCAAGTAACTAAATTTCTTTTCTTAAACCCCTGCTGCTGTCAGCAGGAGCTAACTGCCAGAAGCCAGGTGCTTTTGGACACAGAATGGCAAAGACTTTAAAGAAAGAGAAAAATTACCAAAACTAGGCAACTTCTGCTCCCACCATTGCTTTTCCCCTCCCCCACAATGGCTGCCACCACCCTCCTGCCTTCCTCAGGGAACTGGCTGCGGAGCTGAACCTCAGCAGGAGGAAGCACCCGCTCTGGTTTGGGAAGCCAAGGCCCAGAATGTATCTGTATTTTCCCTGTCCACACTACTTCTCAGAGCCCCAACTCCAAGTCTGAGAAAGGCCCAACCTGTTAAGAATCCCAATCTTGCCTAGACTCGAAAGTCTTCTTCAGACTAAAAATTGAGCATTCTTTCATGTTCATCTTGTCTGTGACCAGTCTCTGTCACTGGACGATAGGTATTTTTTCCAGAGTCTGAAAGGTTCCAGGAAGCATTACCTGAGCATCTACTGAGTATTAGGTATATATATATATATAGCATCTGGCTTAGTGAAGGTGGCCCAGCTACCAACCTCCAACCCAGAGCAGTAAACACAATTATCAGGTTATGCACTGGGCGGCATGAGGCCCAGCATAGAGCTGTCAGACCGTGCTGGGGGAGTGAGCCCATCACACACCTGGCTAATGGAAACCACCAGCCAGCAGCCTCCCGTGCCGTCTGAGCCTCCCAAGAGCTGGATAGGACCTTGGGAAAATTCATGAGGAGCCCACGCTTGGCACTGGAGTGAGGCTGTGGCCTGTGGGTGTGGGGGTGTTTGGGTAACAGCCCAAAGGGAAGGGTTGTTTGTGCTGTTGATGCTTGGAACAGAGAGGGGCTATTGTTGGGCGAAGTCTTGGCTTGCTGGTGTATGAAGTTGGCTCAGAACAGTGGGGTGGGGACTGGCTGGGGTGTCGGTATCATTTGCTAACGTTCTTTCATGGCAGCAAGAGTCACCTCTGTCTGGCAGGTTGTCTCACACCTACATTTGAATACACGTGACAATCTACATACCGCAATTTGCAGATTCGGTGCAAAACCAGCAAATGGAATCCTTGGCTCAAAAGTTCAGTTTGGGGGCGGGGGACATGGCCCAGTCAAAGAGGTTGAGGACCTAAATCTGACCCTGGAACATCCCTGGGGCTTGCAGTCCAGCCCACCAAGCCTAGCCAGCAAGTTCCAGGCCAGGGAGAGACCCCGTGTCAAACAGCAGTGTGGGCTGAGGAACAACACCTGCTGTTGAAACGAAACATGGCTTCTACATGTATAGGCACATGCATTGAAAGACCCGGAAAAATGAGGATGTCTCAGCGTCCCACACCTCGGAAGGCGACACCCCAATCACTCACGAGAAACAGTCTTGATGCAACAGCAAGAGGATTTTGTTTTGTTTTGTTTTGTTTTTTCGAGACAGGGTTTCTCTGTGTAGCCCTGGCTGTCCTGGAACTCACTCTGTAGACCAGGCTGGCCTCGAACTCAGAAATCCGCTTGCCTCTGCCTCCCAAGTGCTGGGATTAAAGGCGTGCGCCACCAACGCCTGGCTAGCAAGAGGATTTTTATTCCAGAGGCTCTGGGGTTCACAGTCCTACACCACGCAGGGGTAGAGGACTGTGGACCCTGAGTGGAGAATTGGGACAGCTTTTATAAGTTCATAACAAAGCCTGTGCATCACAAACCAATCGATTTGTACCACTCCATAGCTTCCAAGCCAATCAGTTTAAATTACCCAAGCCCGCATTCCAAGGACCAATCGGCTTTCTATAGAAGCCAGATAGCAACTAGTTAGCTCATTTTCTCTTATGGGGCCAGGATCACATACTCAAGGCCTTTTTATCTAGTTTCTAACAAAGAGCAGGATCTGGCATTTGAGGTGTTTAGGGCTTCTTAGGGGACTGGAGTTAGAACTGTACTTTTTATCCTCTCAGCATGTGTGTGCTTGCATATGTGTGTGTACATGTGCATGCTCACCTGCACCCTCACACGTACCCCTTCCCGAGTACAGTTTCTAGGTGACATTGCAGAAAGTCAGCTAAGCTCAGGAGCCTTCTGAGAGTGGGTCACACGGCTGCTCTCTTCAAAAGCCCAGGAAGCAACCCTGCGCATGCATGACACGAGGCTCCTGCTGTTGGCCTTGGGCCCACCCGCATCCTGGACCCACACTATCTTAACCCGCTCTGCTAAGGTCAAATGTGTTGTTCGCTCGCTCGTGCCAAGTGCTTTCCAGACTTATCTCACAGTGTCTCAACATCCGGATGTGGGAACTGGCCGGCTGTCAGGCCCACTTTGCATATGAGCAAACGGAGCTGAGGAGGAGGACCTGAGACTTGAACTTACATTATCAGCCTCCAAGCCTGGGCTTTGTGTCTGCACCCCGCACCCTCCTCGCAGAAACCACCTGGTTCTTTGTGTCCTGGTTCTCCAGTTCCTTCCCACTCAGCACATTTTTCTCTGAGGTTGTTGATGGTGGATGGGGTTGATCGATGGTGTCTGACTTTACCTGTGGCTAGTCCTCATCCCGCGGACCCGTGGCATCTCCACAGAGGGCTCCTGTGTTTGTTTCTTGAGTTGGCTCAGGCTTTCCTTCAGCTTCCTCTCTGGGTACTACCCATGGAGGGCAGCGTGGGCTTCTGAGATGTGAGCTCACCAGGGGAAGAGGCGACCGCGTCAGGAGATACTGACGCTGATCTGTTCCCCCGGCTCCAGGCCACAACTGCCCTGAGCCCTCTTTCCATGGGAAAGACTTTCTTGCTGGGCAGTGGTGGTGGTGGCGCACGCCTGTAATCCCAGCACTTGGGAGGCAGAGGCAGGCAGATTTCTGAGTTCGAGGCCAGCCTGGTCTACAGAGTGAGTTCCAGGACAGCAGGGCTACACAGAGAAACCCTCAAAAAAAAAAAATCAAAAACAAACAAACAAACCAAAACAAACAAAAAAGACTTTCTTGCCTCCTCTAGGACTTCCTGCTCCTCTGTCTTTCCTTCCTTTCCTTCTCAGCCCCTAGTCTGCCTTTCTTTATCTGATCTCCCACCATCCACCTATCCATCCTCCATCACTCCATCTGTCCATCCATCCATCCACCCATCCGTGTATGCACCCTCCGTTCATCGTCCATACACCCACCATCCATACATCTTCCTACTCATGTATCCATCTGTTCTCTATTATCCATCTGTCTATCCATCATCTGCCTACCCACCCATCTAGCTATCTGTCCATCCACCCCTAATCTCTACCTACCCATCCATCTCTACATTTATTTACCTATCCATCATTAATCTATCCTTCTGGACATCACCCATCCATCCATCCATCCATCCATCCATCTATCCATCCATCCATCCATCCATCCATCCATCCATCCATCCACCATTACCTATCATCTATCCATCAATCCATCCATCCATCCATCCATCCATCCACCATTACCTATCATCCATCCATCCATCCATCCATCTATCCATCCATCCATCTATCCATTCATCCATCCATCCTTCCATCCATCCATCCATCATCCATCCATCTGCCCACCATCCATCATCCATCCACCATCCATCCACACTTGTTGAACATCTAAGACATAATAGAATCAGGGTTTGGTGCTGGAGATACAGAAAATAATTAGGGCATGCCTTGTGCTGGCCCACTTCAAGGATAGGGGGAAGATGGACTGGAAACAACACACAGTCTTGGCTCTTTAGTTCCACAAAGGCAAAGGATAGAAAACAAGAATCGTCTTAAGGTGCGTTTAAGACAGGGCCTGCAGGATGCATAGGGCCAGAACGAAGGAGGTCTTCCTGAGAGGAGCTATCCTGGGCAAGAGGGAGCACTGATCTGCATGCAGTAGAGAGAGACCTGAGGAGCCTGGGCTGGAGTCACGGGCGATGGTGGGAGCAGGATAGACAGACTCCACCTTTTCGGGATGAATGGATAGCTGATGAGTACCTAAGTGATGTGGGGGTGGGGATAGCTTCTGGGGCAGCCCCAGTAGGCGCCTCGCTAGGCCTTAGCTCTGTCCATGCTAGGGCACTGAGTTCAGCATTGCTTTCTTGTTTGTCCAGAGAGGACAAAGAAGGCTGGTGGAACCCTGGAGGATATGAAGGACCCAGTTAACTACCAGATGGTGAAAGAGTAAGGGGGGGGGGCTTTGGTAACTCTGTTTCCTTCCTTAGAATTGTAACACACACACACACACACACACACACACACACACACACACACACACAGGAACTGGGCAAACTATTGTCTAGAGTGCTGTGGGTGAGAAGTCAATTGGAGTTACTCATTTAAACTTAAAATGTGTGTGATCGGGGACTCAGCTTCTCAGGATCTCCCCGAGAGGTGAGTGCGGACCGTGCACATGACTGTAGCGGATTATTCAGTAAATGAATGACCTAAGCATCCGGCAGTTGGGGATTGCTTGGAAAACTGTGGCAGTACACGTTGCGGGCTCCAGGGATCAAAGGAGATCTCATCACACCATCATGTAAAGACCTCCTGGTTCTTTGGTAAAGAAACTATGCAAGACTCGTCCGGACAGCGCACACATTATGACATAAATGACTTAAGACGCGAGACGCCCAAGTACACCTTCCGACTGCTTTTTAAAAAGATTTATTTTCATTTCATCTGTGGGAGTGTCTGGCCTCCAAGTACGTGCACCACGACGTGCCTGCCGTCCCCAGCTCCCGGCTCCATCTGAACCCAAGACTTCTGCAAGAGCAGCCAGTGCCCGTCCCCGTTGAGCCGTCGCTCCAGCCGCAGAAGCAAACTGAGCACATCTAAAGAAAGGCATGCCTGCAGTCACGCACCAAGGACAGGGACGGGGCTGCGGGAGGAAACTGTCAGCTCTTACCAGCGGCCACTCACGGGAGGGCAATGGAAATTAGCTGATGGTGGCAGTGGCTGTTACCAATGCTGGTGACTTGGGGAATCCTGTTTGACCCTTTCACCATGCAGTTCCCATTTGGCATTACTTTTTTTTTTTTCATTTGGCATTATTTATACCGCTAAAAAAATGAAACACTGCCTGGTGGTGGTGGTGGTGGTGGTGGTGGTGGTGGTGGTAGTGGTGGTGGTGGTGGTATATTCCTTAATCCCAGCATTTGGGAGGCAGAGGCAGGTAGAGCTCTGAGTTTCTGGCCAGCCTGGTTTACACACAGAGTTCCAGACCAGCCAGAGCTGCACAGAGAAACCCTGTCTCAAAACGCAAAACAGAACAAAATCAAACAACTGAGGATATGGCTCCATGGTAGAGCGCTTGCCTAGCTTGTACAAGGTCCTGGGTTCAATCCCTCGCACCACACACACACACACAGGTTAAAACTGAAATTAATATGTAATAATTGTACCTAATTAGTGTATCTTACCTGGGTTAGTGTATAACTTTATCATAAATCCTTTGAAAATGGAGCTATGCAAAAATTAATGGGGAAACAGGAGCATCCATCTATCCATCCAGCCCCCATCTACCTACCCACCCACCCATCTACCCACCCACCCATCTACCCGCCCACCCCCTCTACCCACCCACCCATCTACCCACCTTCCCACCCATCTACCTACCACCACCCACCCACCCATCTACCCACCCACCCATCTACCCACCCACCCACCCCCATCTACCCACCCACCCATCTACCCACCTTCCCACCCATCTACCTACCCACCACCCACCCACCCATCTACCCACCCACCCATCTATCCACCTTCCCACCCATCTACCTACCACCACCCACCCACCCATCTACCCTCCCACCCACCTTCACTTACTTATCCATTCATTTATGTATTATCAATCCACCCATCAGCTGTCATTTATCCATCTTTCAGACATTTATCTATCTACCCATCACACACCTACCTACTCACCCATCCATCTGTCCATTTTTCTATCTTCCATCATCCATCCATTTATACATACATACATACATACATACATACATACATACATTTGTCCATTTGTATATCATCCATCCACCCACCCACCCACCAGTCACACTCATTGATCATCTAAGATGTCCTAGACACAGGGTTTGTGTGATGGAGAAGACACACCTCTCACCACCCCCTCCTTTTGCCCCCACCCTGGACACCATGAGAAGCGGTCCTAAGGTCTGGCATATGCTGAGGAACCAGTCTACTAGTGAGTCGCATTTCCATCCCTTAACTAAAGAAGAGTTCGTATGAGTTCTGCCCCGCATGAGCTTCAGGGAGGTCAGGAAAATGGTCATGAAACAACGCTGAACATTGTTTCTGATAAGCTCTATGAAAGCAAAGGATGGAGAATCAGAAAAAGAGGTGAAGGCTCATCTTAGAGTGTGTTTGAACCGAGGCCTGAAGGATATACTTGGGAGGCGGAGGCAGGATGATCGGGGGTTCAAGGTCATCTACAGCTACACAGGAAGCCAGCCAGGGCTGCATGAGATCTGTTTCAAAACAAAACAAAACAAAACAAAACAAAACAAAACAAAACAAAACAAATGAACAGAAGCATCCACAGTACCCCACCCCAGATATGAGCACCACTAAAGTCTCACTACATCTATTTCCAACGTTTTTAAGCCTAAGATGTAAAAAAGTGACTGAATTAAACACACGTTTTTCTTACATTTCCCTGTGGCTATTTTTCTGTATCATTATTTTTGCTTTTAGTGCATTTATGTATTTATGCGTGTGTGCAGACGCGCATGCGTGTGGAGCACGACTTGCCGGAGTCGGTTCTCTCTTTCTACCATGCGCAGCTGGAGGATGGAAATCTACCTGCTGCGACATCTCACAAGCCTTTTAAATATTCTCTCAAAGGCTGCATTGTGTTATACGTCTTACCCACCGCATATTGAAATCTCCCGAGACAACACATAAGCTTGTTTCTAATTTTTTTTTATTATACAACCCTGTAAGTGCATCTTGACACGTTTGTCTCACTGCTGAAGAACGCTTTATTAGGAATCTGTGCTGGGCTAGAGCAGTCTGAAGGTTTTCTGATGCTCCATGTAGTAGTATTGCATCACTAAGAAGCTCCTTGCAGACTGAATAGGGCAGGATGTTCTCATACAGCCCGTTTGCCTCAGGCTCTTCTGGAAGATCTTCCGTCCACGGGGAGGAACTGTTCTCAAGAACACTGGGGGTGTTTCCCGTCATGGGAGGCTCTCAGAGTAAGAGATGGATCTCTGTTTGCAGTTGGGCACACTCAAACCCGAATGTTCTCCCAGCCTTGGGGGCAGGAAGACCATTAGTTCAAAGTCTGTCTGGGCTACGTGGTGAGTTTTAGACTAGCCAGGCACTTTAGTGAGACCCGGCCTCCCGGTGAAGGCTGAGGGATGGGAATGCGGCTCACTGGTAGACCGCTTCCCCAGCATGCGCCAGACCTTAGGACCACTTCTCCTGGCGTCCAGGGTGGGGGCAAAAGGAGGGGGTGGTGAGGGGTGCTTGTCTTCATTGTCTTTAGCGGCAGAGAGCTGCCCAGGTGGCCCCTTGTCCCTGACCTTCTGAGTAACCATTTGAGTGTCTTTCTAGAACTGGATTTGAGGTCCCAGGAGCAGCAGAGCAAACCGGTCAACCTCGATGTTGTCTGTACATGTCAGAACCTCTGGGTAAATCTCTAAAGACTGGGCCCTCAGTAAGCCAGTCAGTGACGTTCCTTAGGGGACTCACGTGGTCGCAGCATGGATTTGACACAGCTTCCGAGATGCTGGACATTTCCAAGGGAGGAAGATGAAGTCGGGGCATACAAGAAGACTCATGAAGAGTCTGACATGCCGTCTAGAGATGATTGGTGCTGGATCAGCCCTACCCAGAGTTCAGAGTTTAGGGGAAACGCATAGCCCAAGGACAGGACTGGGCTGCACCTCCAGAGAATTCCTTACTCTCTTCCCGCCCTCTCCTCCCCTCCTTTGCCCTCTCCCCTCCTCCCCTCCCCTTGTTCCCTTCCCTTCCCTTCCCTTTCCTTCTCCCCTCCCCTCCCTTCTCTCCCCCTCCTCTCTCCTCCCTCCCCTCCCCTTCCCCTCCCCTTCTTCCCTTTCCCTCCCCTCCCCCTCCCTTCCTTTCTCTCCTCCCTTTCCCTCTCCCCTCCTCTTCTCGTTCCTTCCCCTCTCTCCTTTTCTCTTGGAGACAGTGTCTTGTTTAGCTCAGCGGTCTCGAACTCGCCACTCAATTGAAGATGACCTTGAACATCCCATCCTCTTGTTTATGCTTCCCCGGATCACAAGCAAGCACGACCACGCCCAGTTTATTCTGTGCTTGGGATTGAGTCAAGGGTTTTGTGTACCAGACGGCACCCCCTACACCAACTGAACAAACTCCCCAGAATTCCTGCTGTGTTTTCTGCTAACACCAGGAGCTAATGATGTAATAAAACCTTGACTATCTCTCTCTCTCTCCCACGGTCAGTCTCTCAGGGCAGCAGAGATCTTTTAAGTAAGCTTTTTCCCCCAACACCCACTGCCAGCATCCCCCACCAAACCTTTGTTGACCTGGTAAGAGCGAGCTCCCGTCACGGGACAGTTTGGATCCAGTCTCAAAGGGCAACAGAGCCCCTGCATCAAGTAACAAGTTAATCTCTGCAGGTGTTACACTTAAAGAAGTGGCATTTATTTATATGTGTCTCCGAGGCTGCCTCTTTCCCCACTAATTGCTCTGTCCTAGCATCTTACCGGATGCACCTTACCAGGTCCCTTGCTGAAGGTTTGTTGGCTTTTTAGAAACCGTACATAGCTGAAGATCAGAGATCAACTTGCAAGAGTCGGGCCTCTGCTTCAGTCCTGTTGGTCCTGGGGATCGAACTCAGGTTATTAGACCGGCTGCAAGTGCCTTTACCTGCCGGGGCTATATCGCTAGCCCCCTAGGCATTGAGGTTTTTAAATTTTCAACTTAGATAGTTCCCAGTTCCTGGTCTTCATGGTCGTGTTATAGTTTCTTGCTGTGTGTTCAGTTTGTTGCGTTAGTGTCTTAACGGGCTATACCTTGAGAAAAATGTGCTGCTCTTTGGTGAACATTTTGATGAGAAAGAAAGAGAGATGAACAGCATCCTTCCGGTTGGAAGGCGGTGTCCAAGGCCCAAGGGCTGGCGTGGCTTGGGAAAGGGCAGTCTATTCATGGCAACAGAGAGAAGGCAGTATATGGTCACCCAGGGTGGGATGAGGGGTTACAGCAGGGGTGAGCTGTCTCTTCTGGATACTTCTGCTTCTCCAGAGAGTAGAAGGGAGGGCCTTAGTTGAGGCAGAGGAGGAGGGAACTTGTGAGAGATTGGTGGAGTTCCCTGGGCACTCTGGAGTATGGACGGTTTGAGGATCTAGTGACCCAGCAAGACCCAGAGGAGACTTCAAGGCTGAGAGCCAGGACAGGAATCCCAGTGTGGCTGCAGCTTTCTGAACACAGGTGAGGCCAGCTTGTTCCTCCTGCTCCCATGTCCTCAAGGATCCCTGCTCTCGGGGTCCCCAGTTCCGCCCTTCCCTCCACAGCCCAGAGTATGCTTTGGTTCCTTCTCTCTCTCTGACACAGCTTGTGCTGCCTCCCTGGGCCCAGAACACGCTTCTCACCCTGCCACTCACACAGAGCTGCCCCTCAGGTTCTGTCTATGTCACTTCTGAAGACTCTTCTCACCCGTCCCAGCACCCATGTAACGTCAAGAGGCGCTTCCTGCTCCTCCTCGTCCAGCAGGTGTGGGCTCGTCGCGCATACTCTGAACCTCGTCCTCTCTGTACCCCACCACCCCACCACCATGCAGTCATGTGCCAAGCAAGAACAGAGACAACGTCCTTCAAGAAGGCTCTATGAATGACTTCTAGATAGCTAGGCCGGGCCAGCAGCTGTCACCCAGAGGACTGATCGTGGAGTGACTGGCCTGAGGGAAGGGATAAAAACAGTAGCCTGGAGGCTGGCCACGGATGTAGGTCAAGGGAAAGCAGGCCATGTTCCCAGGAGGAGCACGGGGAGCTCGGTGCACCCAGATCAGGCTGCACTGCATGCCTGGAGACCACCAGGAACTTCCAGCATGGCTCTGTGCTGTGACCCCGGCCTATATGCTAGAGCGGTTGTTGGGTGGCACAGGCTTATGGGAGACGGGTGCAAGAAGCTGTGAGGGGCGTTTTGGTGGGAATTCTCTGGCAATCTGAGGCCTCTTAGTTTCATTTCCTTTCACTGAGGCAAAATACTATGATAAAGGCAGCTTAAGGGAGAAGTGGGTTTGCCTCAGTTCACAACCCCAGGTCATATGTAGTCTATCACTGCAGGGAGGTCAAGGCAGCAAGAAGTTGAAAATGCTGGTCACGTCACATCTGCAGTCAGGAAGAGAGGAAGAGCCAGTGCATGCCTACTTGTGTTCAGCTTGCTTTCTCTCTCTTTTATACGGTCTTCCAAGACACAAGCCTAGGGAATGGTGGCGCCCACTGTTAGGCCGCGTCTTTCCATATCAATCAACACAATCGATATAATTCCCCATAGGCATGGCCCCCACATCAACTGTGATCCAAGCAGGCCGGAGCTGGGAACTGGCTGTGAACTTCTCAGTCAGGAATCAAGATGAGCTCAGCAGAGGCCGACGGGGCTGGTCCAACACCTTCAGCCATTTTGTTTAGAGCTCAGGACACCGCCACCACGGGTAGACTCCAACAAAGGGTCTGGGTCTGTTGTCTCTAGTGATAAGGGACAGAGAAGTGTAGGGCACAGATAAACCCCAGAGGGAAACTGTCCTCTTCTGATGCAGGCCAAGTGCACAGAGGGGTGAGCAAAGTATGTCACGTGGGAGCCAGAGTTATTGCATGCTGTACCCACAACTCTCAGACCACTTTGTGCTCAGTCCCCAGTGGCCCCGGTGTAGATGTGATGCTGGTAGAGCCCATGGTGACAGCAGTAGAAACTTTGGCATCCTGAGCTCTAAACAAGATGGCTAGGTGTGTCGGACCAGCCTCAGGGTGCCTGTCGTCCTCTGCTGAGCTCATCTTGATTGCTCATTGAGAAGTTCACAGCCCGTACGGACCGCTGCTGTTGCTAATACGATCCTGCTCAGGGAAGAGGAGCTGGCTCGGTGCACAGGGCTTGTAGTGTCTGCCTGAGGACCCGAGTTCAGATTCCTAGAACCTAGCTGGGCACCCCTGTGTTCGCGGCACTCCTGCAATGAGATGGGAGGTGAAGAAGGAATTTGTGGGGCAGCTAATGGGGCAGCCGGCCTGGCCTATCCAACAGGAAATGAGAGATCCTGTGTCAAACAAGTTGAAGGGTGACAACTGACGTGAAGTTGACCTTTCCATATGCACGCACACCTATACTCATGCACACGCAACACACACACATGTGCACACATGCACACACATGCATGCACACGAATACACACATCACAAACACACAGCTCACACACATACATGTACACACATATACACAAGTGCGTGCACACATGCATGCACACACATCACATGCACACATGTGCCCACATATACATGTACACACATATACACAAGTGCATACATGCATGCACACACATCACATGCACACATGTGCGCACACATATATGTACACACATATACACAAGTGCACACATGCATGCACACACATCACAAGCACACATGTGCACACATATACATGTATACACATATACACAAGTGCACACATGCATGCACACACATCAAATGCACACATGTGCACACACATACATGTACACACATACACACAAGTGCACACATGCATGCACACACATCACATGCACACGTGTGCACACACATATATGTACACACATATACACAAGTGCACACATGCATGCACACACATCACAAGCACACAGGTGCACACACATATGAACACACAGTCATGCACACACACATACACACACACACACACACACACACACACATATAAGATTCTAGTCATAATGATGGACAGAGCTACTGAGACCATAAGGCCCTGCAGCTTTAGACTTCCTTTAGCAACATCGGAAAAAAACTCATAATTACAATCACAGTGAGAGCGAGTCAGGGCCCTGAAAAGGTGCCGGAGGCCTGGTGGAGAGGAACAACTCTGTGTGACCCCAGCTGCCTCTTCCAGGTGGCTTCAGGAGGCTCCTGTCACCCAGACCCAAGAGTCAGGCTGTTGGGGATTTTTAGGTCTCTAATGAGACGATGTGCTTACGGATGTGTGCGGCGCCTTGGTGGCTTCGTCTGAACATGGGGGCAGGGACAGTCGAGACACGGAAATATGGACTGAGCCAGGGGCTTCTTTGTCCGGCTCCAGTGACTCAACTTACCTGAAGGGTATCTTAGATCTTGAGCTCAACTGCGACAGAGTGACAGATGTCAGCTGCTCCCTATCAGCAAGGAAGCTCCCGATGAAGGGATTAGAGTCTGGCTGCAGGAGGTGACGTCTGGTCCCTACACATATTTAAAATGTTTATTTCAGGTATATGAATATTTTGCTTTTGTGTGTGTGTGTGTGTGTGTGTGTGTGTGTGTACCACATGTAAGCCAGATGTCTGCTGAAACCAGAGGAGGGCACCGGAGGCCCTGGAGCTGGAGTTACAGACAGTTGTGTGCTGGGATGTGAACCTGGGTCCTCTGTAAGAACGGTAAGTGCTTTAACTTCTGAGCCACCTCTTCAGCTCCATTACATGCATTTTATTGAAAATTACAGTAAAATTTCACAAAAATCCCGATTTTTGTGTAGGACTTTGGCTCTCACCTGCCCCCAATAACTTATTTATTTTTTACTCACTTTACATCCCTGTCAGGCTCTCACAACCTCTCCCACCTCTGTCTTGTGAAATGGCCCTTGAGTTGTAGCCGGAGGAAGGAATGTAATATAAACATCCCGTTGAGGGCTAAGCGTTCTCTAGTCTCTCGTTCTCTACTCCGTGACCAGCTGTGGGTCCCCGTGTTAACTGCCATCCCCTGAGAAAAAGAAGCATCTTTGTTGGGGGGTTGAGACACGCGGTGCCCTACGGACATGGACATACCTATAAGCCATCAGCAGTTGGCTTCTTCTGGGGCTCGGCTCCAGGCCAGCAGTCTGCCCCTCCACGCTGTCCCCGCATCATAGGCATGCGCCGAGGCTGACTCTGCGATCCGAAGTTGGACCCTTCGGCGTCTCCTCCCGTCTGTTTTGAGTCTGGCTGGTGGGTGGGGGCAGGTGTGGACTGAGTTAGCCTCTGAAGTGTCTGCAGTTACAAAACTTGCCATCGGGGAGGTCACCAGTCTGACTCAGGGACTTCAGGATGCTGAGTGATTTCCAAGTTTGTGCTGAGGGCAGCAGGAGAGCCGTCTGTCACTGAGGCCTGGGTGAACTCGGGCCATCGCTCTTCTTCACGGCCCCAGCAGGGCTGGGGCACATGAATAGGGCTTCTGACTCACCCTTTTCTGGTCACCTCCCCAGGTGTCTCTGTGGCCAGGGACGTTTATGCAGCAGTATTGGCTCCACGAAGCTGCTAAGGCCTGCCTTGTGTCCCTCCGAGGGCTTTCCCTGAGGCATGCATGACACAACTGCCTGCAAACCCAGAGCCCGAGGGAGGTCAACGGTGCATGTACCCAGCTGCCTTCTATGGAGAAGAAAGGCCACCTGTGGAGAGGAAGGAAGGAGGGGCTCAGCATAGTGAGGACTCGCCCAGCCCTGCTGTCCCTGGACACCCACCGCTTGGGTTCCTCCAGGGAGCAGCCTCCCTGTACTCACGCAGGGCTTGCCACCATGTTTGGACCTCTGCTCTCTGGGTCGCCAAATGGCGGACCTTCTCCTGCTTGCCTAGCCTCTCTTTTCTCACTATCAGTTTCCTCATCTATAAAATGGGCACGAAGGTCCTGCCCTTAAACTCGAATGATGCCTGGCAGGTGGGCGAGGGTGGCCAGAGTCTGCTGTTGGAACCGATGTGAGCAGGGCACACTGGGGACAGACGAGGCAGCCCATGTAACCTTCCCCGTGGGCTGGCGTTCATCCCCGAGGACTGTGCTGCCTTCAGATGACGTTAACACTGGGATAGGAAATGTCGCCTCCCCTGAGAGGGCTGCAGGCTTTCTAGTAACCTGCTTGTGACTCTGGTGCCACCTCCCAGGGACAGTACACAGTATCAGTTCGACCGCTGAGGTGGCGATGTGTTCCTATTCTGGTTTGGTTTGCTTTAGTTATGTGTGTGTGTGTACATGTTCCCTTGGTGTGAGCACATGGATGTGTGGGCGCATGTACATGTATGTTTAGAGGCTGGAAGTCACTGTAGGGTGTCTTCCTTGAATCTTTATATCATCATCGTTGTCGTCATCATCATCATCATCATCATCATTTAGTAAATGTTTTTACTTTCCTTTCATCTTACTTGTGTGAGTGTTTCACGTGTATTTATGTCTGGGTACTGTGTGTGTACCCGTTTTCACAGATGCTAAAAGAGGGTGTTGGATCCCTTGGGACTGGAGTTGCAGATGGTTGTAGGCCTCCACGTAGGTGCTAGAAGCTAAACCCTGGTCCCCTGTAGGAGCAGCAAGTGCTCTTCTCTGGTTTATCTCTCTAGCCCCTTCGCCATAATTCCTGATACAGCGTCTCTCAACGACTCGGAAGCTCATTGAAACTGGCCGGTTTGGCCTGTGTGTCCCTAAACCCCCCTTCCTATCCTGGGTGGCACGTGTGTGCTACAGCGCCTGGCTTTTACGTGGGTGATGGGGTTCTCATGCTGTGTGACAGACGCTTCAATATCAGAGCCATACCCTCAACCCTGACTCCTCCTTCATCAGTGGGGAAACTGAGGCTCTAAGAGACCTAGTATTCTTCCCCCCAACCCCCAAGGGGAAAACCACCTCGTTGAAGCACTGGGCTTCAAGCGAGTTAGCACACAGCAAAGAGAAGGATGTGTGTCCTCCAGACAGGACTTTGGGCTGCTAGGAAGGATCTAGAAAAGCAATGGCCAGTGCCGGGACGGTGAGCTGGTGTCTCACCTTCCTGAGGGAGTTGTGGATCAGATGGAGGTGTGAAAGACGAGGGAGGCGTTGTGCTGATGGACACGTGACAGAGATTTGGCTGGGCCCAGAGGAGCAGGGAGAGGAGAGGTTTTCCATCAGTGCTCACACACTGCTGGCACGGTGTAGGATCAAATGGTTGGCTTAGAACGCTGTCTGCCAGTGTCTGTTAGCATTAACCCTGAGCGAGTCCACTATTGCAGTGATCCATTTCCGGGGCTGTATCCAAGATAGATAAGTACCTAAACTCACCAAAGGCCTCTTTGAGATGGCCTGTAGCAGCACCCAGCATTCCCGAACTAAAGAGCAACCCAGGGGTCCACCTGCAGCAGGATGCCTGAGTTCACCCTGCCATGTCTATACCACGTGACACCACACAGCCGAGGAACGAACCACTGCTGTGTCCACACCGTGTGGGCAGATCTCACGTACAGGCTGAGAGGAATGCGCCGAGGACATCGTGTACGTGAAATTCTAGAAGGGACTGGAAAGGAATCAAGGGTGAGAAAGGTCCTCACACCTTGGGGGCAGGAGACTGACGGGGAACAGGAAGGCGCTCGCCGATGTGTGGAATGCGGTTCGGGGAATAAATGCACATTTATAAATGCATTGAGCTGTACACTTAGTACCTGTGCATTTACCAAATGGAAGTTATGCTTCAGGGCAGAGTCAAAACGGGAAGCAGGACAGACTCCCAAAGAACGGACGTTATGAAAAGCAGGAACCAGCCAGAAAGGCCGAGAACTGAGTTCTGCGGGAGGGGTCACATGCGCAAGGGTCCAGCATCAGGAGAACACGGTGGTGTTGTGTCTGGGCTCCCGGTTCATTGACGGGCCCACTGCTCCTTTGCAGCGGCTTCCTCCTTCTCTTCCTCCTCCTCCTCGTCCTCCTCCTCCTTTTCCCCCTCCTCGTCCTCCTCCTCTTCTCCTCCTCCTCCTTCTTCCTCTTCTTCCTCCTCCTTCTTTCTCCTCTTCTTCCTCCTCTTCTCTTTCTTCTCCTTCTCCTTCTTCCTCTTTGTTTGTTTGTTTTGTTGTTATTGTTTTTTGGGGGACAGGGTTTCTCTGTGTAGCCCGGCTGTCCTGGAACTCACTCTGTAGACCAGGCTGGCCTCGAGCTTAGAAATCCCCTGCCTCTGCCTCCCAAGTGCTGGGATTACAGGCGTGTGCCACCACGCCCGGTTTTCGGACTTACACTTCCTGCACCTACACACACTAAATAAAAATGTAGAAAAGAAGAGGAAGGTGTGTTATGGGAGGGGATCGAGTCAGAGCAGGAGGGGCTGGCCGGGAGGTTGGGACCCCGTTCAAAGCTGAGCTGTCCTGTGCACCGTGTCCTTGGATGAGTCCGGTCCTCCTGCGAGTCTTGCTTCTCCATCTGAGGGAATGGTTTTTGATAGAAGATGTTTTCATGAGGAGTGGGGTGGGGAAAGGAAACGTTCAACATGATGCCTGTCCTGTTTGGGGAGCGAGCGTACCCGTGTGCGAATGTGCATTCATGGCGTGAGCATGGCTATGGTAAGGACATCAATGCTCCAGCCCCACAGGAATGGCAAGGCCTTCCCCTGGTTCACAGTTGACCTTAGGTACTGCTTAGGTCACTTCCTCCTTAGGAATGACTGATCCTGAGGGTGCTCTCTACAGAGACCCCCACAGACATCAGCTCACGGCTCTCCACCCTTCCCGCCATCTGTCTACTATAAGCACACTGACTTTTGGATACTGTAACTCCATCCGAGCCCATGGACCACCCGACCCTAGCTTTCCTGTGTCTGTGTGTCTGCAGTTTCTCCATTCCCCATCATCCAAATGAGGTCGGTCCTGCGGGGGTCAGGGATAGCGGCTGATTGCAGGGCCCTCAAGTACTATGGCCCTCCGTGGAGTGATCCAAGATGGCCTCCTGTGGGCCAGGCACAGAGTTCACCCCTGCCCAGGACAAGGTAGAAAGAATGCTAGCACATCGTGACAATTAGCACATCACAGCAACCTATAAGTTGTCACCACCCCATTTTACAGAAGAGAAAGCTGAGGCACAGGGATGGTGAATAACTTAACCACAACCACACCGTTAATCATCTGTGGTGCCTGGTCCCAACCATACTGTAGAACAGACAGTGGCACCCAAGTTAGTGTCTTCCACTGGGAAGGTTCCTGGAGGGCCCCCCCCTCAGCAGGGGGGGGGTTCCCTCAAGACTGCTGACCAAGATCAACCCTGTCAGGGCAGCCAGCAGCGCCCTGACTTTAGTGAGATCCACACCCTTTTCTAGGAAGGTGAACTCGCCCAGAATAATTGTGGGGTGAGCAGACTGCTGAAGCCGTGTGTAGCCTGGAGGTCCTTGGAAAGATGCGGTTCATGCAACGTGCCGCTGAGTCCGGATGAGCTCAGCTCACCCTCTCTGCCAAGTGTTTTTTTTTTTTTTTTGGTTGCTGTTGTCGGTATTGTTTCTTGGAGGGGATGGGGGGGCATCTCAAGAACGGAGCCTGTGCAAGTTAGGGATACGTTTTCATATGGCACTGTGAGGACTCGGGGCCACTCCCATCCCAGGACGGTTTGCTACACTCTTTCACGCCGCTGGAGAAGAACATTCTAATCATAGAATGTTCTAGAAATGGAAGCCTGGAGGGATGCGAGGCAGTGGGCTGAATTTAGCCATCAGAGGGGGTGCTGGGTAGAGATGTGGGAGCTGCTTCTCAGCGCACGGTGGGCTTCCCCCGTTCGCTTAGGCAAAGCAAGCCCAAACCAAGTGGAGAATGCCCATGAGGCCAGTAGCCGTTGCTGTCAGCATGGCCAGGAGCTCTGGCTTCAGAAGCATCGAGCTCTACGTGGGCGGCAGCGTGTGGCGGTCGACCGTGGGTTCGGGCGCTGAATGTCTGCATCAAGGAAAACCCCCAAGTTCTCTGCAAACTAGAAGGCTGTTGGTCCCCTGTCGGGGGTGGGGGGGGTGTTTGGAATTTCCCTCTATCGCGTTAGGCACCAAGAGCAGGAGACACACGGCTCGTGGCTCGGTACCACTCTGTGGCGTATGAGGAGCGTCCCGGCTCTGACTGTCCTTTATAGGCATCTGTCTGGCTCTCTCTGTTGGAGCCCTTCGATCTCGATGGCCTCTACTGAGCAATCTCCCTCCAGCACCCTCCACTCCAGGACTGTGTCCACAGGAGTCCATCCAGGGTCATGGTATGTCCGAGCTCCTCTGGGCTCAGGACAAAGCTGTCCCTGCTCAGGAGGGTTTCATATCCCATTTGGGCAACTTGGCAGGACAGAGGTTTTCTGGAAAAGCCTGTAGGGAGCTAATTTGGGGTGTGTGTGGCTCCTTAACCCCTTCCGTGCCGTGGGCCTCTCAGATATCTGGCGAACACTATATAGTCCGTGCTTAGAATGATTTTAGGACTGCATCATGAAGGCGGCATATGGTGGTACATGTCTTTACTTCCAGCATTTCAGATGCAGAACAGATAGATCTCTGGGAGTTCAAGGCCAGCCTGGTCTATACCTAGCATTCTAGGGCAGCCTGGTCTACATAGAGAGGCCCTGCTATGTCAACAAACAAAAGAGTGCATTTTGATGCAGCTGTTGGAAGAGCACTTACTTGCTTAGCCTGCACGGGACATTGATGCATACTCAGTGCCTGACGTCCTGTGCCTGTAATCTCAGCATTTGGAAGATGAGGTTGGAAGGTCACAAGTTCAAGGCCAGCCTGAACGACATGATACCCAGTCTTGAAAAAGAACAAACAAAAAGTATATCTTTTTTTTTTTTTTTTTTTTTTTTTTTTTGGCATTCAGACAAAATTCATGCAACAAAAACAGTTTGAAATGCAAGTCATCAAAGCAGTCAAAAAGCAAGCTTGCAACATCGTGATATATACATTTTTTTATTAGCGCATTAAATAATAGGGCTTGGGAGATGATGGCTCAGTGGGTAAAGCCCTTGATGCTGTGAGGTCCTGAGTTCGGATCCCCAGGACCCGCATAAGACTGAATTCCGTGGCAAGCATCTGGAGTTCCAGTGTTCAGATAGCAAGATAGGAGGAGACAGGAGACTCATCAGAACCTCCAGCGGCCAGCTAGCCTGGCATACAGAGTATCTAACAAGAGCTTCTGACTCAAGTAACGTGGAAGGTGAGGCCTGAGGTTGTGGCATGTGTGTGCTTGCAACACACACACACACACACACACACACACACATGCAAGCATTTTTTTT
The DNA here is from genome assembly GCA_964023405.1 of Apodemus agrarius. Lineage (NCBI taxonomy): Eukaryota > Metazoa > Chordata > Mammalia > Rodentia > Muridae > Apodemus > Apodemus agrarius. The sequence continues at coordinate 16,687,469 of OZ030009.1, read as the reverse complement.
TTAATAGGACTAAGGGCTGAGGGTACGGTTTAAGAAATAGAGGGCTTGCCTTGCAACTGGGATGTCCTGAGTTCGATCCCAAACACTAAAAACAAGCAAACACATACAGCAGTAAGCACAACATGCCTTTCAGAATGTTGATAGCTTAGGTCTCAGGATAGTTACAGCAGCTATCGTGATATGGGAATCTCCAGGGGTCACAGAATCGCAAAGACTTCATTCAGAGTCAAAGGACATGTTGGCTAGCATTCAAAGACCAGCGACCCTAAGGGTGGCAAGTGGGTCCACCCCAGTGTCACAGCCCTCTCAAAATTCTATTCTCCGTCCAGGTAGGGAGCCCAAAAGCCACAGCTCCAAGGCAAAGGGTTCTTGACTCTTTAGGGTAGACAGCATCAAAGACTATGTGATCTAAAAGTTAAGAGCAGTGACCAGGTAGGGTTGGAGTCAGGGGAGGAAGATCACCAGAAGGGAATGCGGGCACACAGAGCTAAGTCCATCTGGCAGGGAGCGAGGGAAGGCAACATGACCAAACCTGAAACTCAGCAGTAACCTCAAAACACAGCACCGCCCCAGAACACCAGCCCAGAGCACTGCACTCTTTCTTTGTCACAAAGAACACCCAGGCATTGTCCTGTGAGACAGGGTACCTTCCCACACGCTTATACACAAGCAGACAAGACGGATACGTAAGTTAGTGACAAGACAATGGTGGTGAGAAAAAAAAAAAAAGATGTGGCTGGAAGTATCTAGAACGAACCACATATCTGGTTAAGAGCTGACGGTGTAAGCCACAGGCATTCAAGGTGGGGTCCTTCTTTTAGGAAGCTTGTGGTGAGGACCAAAGGACTTGGGAGGCAGGGTAGAGTATGCTTTGAGATGGTCTCAGCGACCCTGTCTGTAAACTGAGGATAATACTTAGGTAGGTGCCTACTGTGTGCTAATGCGTCCAGTGGGTGCAGGAGACACTTGGAGACTGCAGGAAACACTGGTTTTAGGGTGGTAGGTGTGAAGACAATGTAATGGATTGATGGATGAATGACTGTAGGATGGAGAGGAGAGTCCTTCACATAGGTGGTACTCCATACTGCAAGGCATTTGGGAGAGACTGACCCTCAGCTCTGGCCTCAGCTACAGCACAGACTGTGACGATGTGGTGGTAGGTGACAGGAGGTGATTAGTCGGGGTTGTGAGGACAAGCATGTTGGGAGGCTCATTGCTTTCTCTTCCCCGGCTTATCTCACACCCCCACTTCAGGGTTTGCCACGGACTATCGGGGCTCAAAGGCTGCAAGAAGCCCTGGACCTGCTTGGTAGGGGACAGGAAGGCTACCAAGGCCTCCGGAGGCTGGAGTAAGCGAGCTGGTTTGCATGCATCTTCGCACGCTGTGGTTGCCAGACCTTTGCAGGCCACATTCACCGGCATGCCTGAAAATCTGGGGCACGGAAATTTGGGGCGCGAAGGGAGGGCAGGTAGGTAGCACTGTCACAAGCCCGCCTGGCAGACTTTTGGTGGTGGAGGGCTCCCCAGGAAGGGAAGTGAGCAGATCCAGGCCATCCACCTTTTCAAGAGGCTGCAGCGCCCGGCTCTGCCGCGTTCCCGGGTGCAGTTTCGCTTGCAGACTGCGTTAGATTATCTGAACCCCGCTAGGCCTGCAGCGCCGCACGCAGGCGAGGGTTTTCTGGGACGTTGTTGGGCGGAGCCTGAGCCGTAGCCCAAAGGCGCCTCGCAGACGAGTGGCGCAGCTTGGGGGTGGGCGGAGTCCAAGGGCCGATGGGCGTGGCCGAGGCTGGAGGCCTAGGAGCTGAGTCTCAGCGGGTGAAATCGCTGCAATGAGCGGAGGGGCGTGGCCTATGTCCGCAGAGGGCGGTCCAGGCAAGGGGGCTTGGCCTTCGCCTATAGAGGGCGGGCCAGGCAGGGGCGTGGCCTTAGCTTGCAGAGAGCGGCTAGGCAGGGGGTGTGGTCTGTGTCTGCAGAGGGCGGGCTCTGGAGGCGTGGTCTGTGCCTGCAGAGGGCGGGGCTCGCCGCAGAGGGGGCAGCGCCGGCTGAGAGTCCTCTGCGAGCCGCTGCTGCTGCCGGTCCACAGCAGCTCTATCAGTCGCGGCGCAGGCACCGGACCCTTCAGCAGCCCCACGCAGCCACCGCGACCTCCAGCTCGTCCCACCACCTCTCTTGACGCTGCGGAGCCACATCTGGCACCTAACACCACCCCGGCCGCTCTGGAGCCCGCGCCCGCCCTGGCCCGGCCGCGCCGGGAGCCCGGCCCTGAGCTGGAGCCGCATCTGGAACCACGGGCCCGGGGCCCTGAGCCACGCAGCCGGCGCATGGTCAACTCGCTGCTGTTTGGAGAGATGGCCTTGGCCTTCGGCTGCCCGCCGGGGGGCGGCGGCTGCGCAGGCGGCGGCGGTGGTGGCGGGGCCGGTCCGGGGCCCTCGCCAGTAACGGCGGCGCTGCGGGACGATCTGGGCTCCAACATCCACCTTCTCAAGGGGCTCAACGTGCGTTTCCGCTGCTTCTTGGCCAAGGTGCACGAGCTGGAGCGGCGCAACCGGCTCCTGGAGAAACAGCTGGAGCAGCAGCAGAGCGAGCGCGATCGGCGGCTACGCTACAAGACCTTCTCCCGCGAGCAGGCCGTGCAGACCGGGCCCGAGCTGCTGCGGCCGCCCGCTGCGGGCGGCGGGCAGGCCCTCGGCGCGGCCACCGGCGTCAACGCCAACGCCGTGGCCCTGGGCGGCCTGCCCCCCGGCGGCGGCTCGCACCCGCAGCACTACGGTCGCCTGCCCGGGACCATCTGGAGCTACACGCAGGTGCGGCGCACGGGAGGCGGCGGCGTGGAGACGGTGCAGGGCCCCGGCGTGTCGTGGGTGCACCCGGACGGCGTAGGGGTGCAGATTGACACCATCACGCCAGAGATCCGCGCTCTTTACAACGTGCTGGCCAAGGTGAAGCGCGAGCGTGACGAGTACAAACGGAGGTGAGTGGACGCGCCCCTCCTCCTCCGCTCTTAGGACCGGCAGCGGGGCCTGGCATGTGGGCAACGAACTGCGGGAGGCCTAGGTCATCTAAATCCACGAGCGCAGGGCGCGCGGGATACCTGGGCGCCGACCCCTGGGGCCAGGCACATTGTTTCCCAGGGACGTAATAACCAGCGGACTTGTGGTGATCTCATTCTGTCCACATGACAGTGCGGTGTGAGGCAGCCTTGTCCCCATATTGCAGATGAGGAAACTGAGGCGAAGAGCTACCAAGTGCCTTGCCCAAGGCGGCTTGGCTAATCCGTGGTGAAAGTCGACTTGATCCTTTGATGGGAGTCATGATTGGTGTGTCTCTTAGCCTAGGTATTCCCCAGAGATGTTGGTGGTTGATTCCCTTTCCCATAGCAGGTGTAAAGAAAAAAATTCTCAACTAGTCCATTGTCTTTTTTTTTTTTTTGTCCTTGAATTTAATGAGCTCACGTGTGAAGATGGCTGGATCTGTCCCTAGGACCCCGGGGTCGCCTATCTTGTCCCAGGTCTATAAGGCCCAGATCTCCGGGCTGCAGAATCAGAACAAGACACCGGCATTTTAGAAATTCATCATCTTCTTCATACTCTCCCAAGTCGCACGTTTTATTGAATAGGTCCCATGAATTCAGCCTAAGGAATCCTCCCGCAGGAAAGAGATACTCATGGGTTAGAATAGCGGGTAGACCCAGATCATGGGGTCCCGCTGGAGGCCGGGTGTCGACTGCCCGCAAGATGGCCAGTGTCTTCCTTGCAATCCAGATTTCCTGGCTGCCATACTGACATGTTTTCTGCCCAGAGCCTGCCTGATAGTACTGTCTGCTCAGCTCTCTGATACGAGGAGAGGAGGGGAAGGGTCTGCGTAGGTCTCAGGTCTGGGGGGGGAGGGGCCCTCTGGCCTCAGGCTCCAATCTCAGAGTGTAATGGTTTCCCTGTCCTTAGTTATGAGGGAGTGGGACATTCCTTTCAATCCTAAACTCTCCCTGGGAGTTGGACCTGGGTCGTCTTCTTTCTTACCCTCTACTGAGGGCTACTGCCGGGGAAGAAGTCAGACGAAGCCGGTGTTGGACGCCGGTGTGAGGTTATCAAGTAGACGTTCTTACCTGTGAAAGCAGGGTGTAGAGATGGCGGAGCCCCCAGTGCTGGTGCAGGGCCTGCATTGCTGGGGGAATGCTTTCTTTTTTTTTCTGGCTTTGGGATTGTCCCGTGCCATTCCTAGGGAGGCCACCCTCTCTGCCCTTGGTGGTCATCCCTGTCAGGGAGGACTAGGGAAAGAGACACTTGCTTTGGATGGTGAAACTCGAGGAGGGCTGGGCTGGCCCTCCCGTCTGCCACCCTCGACTGTGTAGTCATGACACAGGCTTGTGCCGTGGTTGGTTTAATTGTGTGTGTGTGTGTGCCTTTTGGCCCTGGCTACTAAGGTGACAGAAAGCCTGGGCGCAGGCTTCGAGAGGGATGGATTGTCATTGAGCAACGAGGCGTTCAGGTTGCGCCCAGGGTGTGGGCTGTGAGGTCAGCTTCTGGCACTGTCCTGGAATGAGCCTGCCCTGCTGAGACAGGTGGGGTGCGGGCATCTCTCTTCCCGCCTTCCTGGGAGGTTCCTGGACACCTTTCTTCCTTCTCTGAAGTTGCTTCAAAGCTTTGGATTTTTCCAAAGTCAGCATTTCTGCCTTGCTCGGGCCTTGGTTTACCCACCTGTAAAGCAAGGTGGTTTGGACAACAGCTCTGTTCCTTGAAGCCCTGGGCTTTCTTGGTGATGCTTTAGGAAAAGCTCCTTGGGTAATTAATAAAAAATACGAGGGCCTGCGAGATGGGTCAGCAGGTAAAGGTGCTTACTGCCAAACCTGAGGACCACAGTTCTATCCCCGGGACGGGGATAGCCTGCTCCTACAACTTGCTCTCTGACCTCCACGCATTTGCAGTGGCATGAACGCACACGCAACACATGTGCACACACAACACACATGCACACACATGCATAAATGTAATTTAAAAAAAAAAACCCAATATGTCAAAATGTTAGTTCAGTCATGAATGTGCTCTTGCTTCTCCATTGATGTCGATGTACCTGATCCCACCAGCATGCTAACTTTTAAATGGCTGGCTTCCAGTTAAAGCCTCTTTCTTTGGAGACGATTGCCTGCTGACCAATAGTCAGGCTGCTTACACAGTTGCCCGCTCACTCGAGTGTGACAAAATACTTTGGATTTTCTGCTAACGGCCTCATCAGTTGCATTCACTGAACCTAGAACAAGTTAATTTATGTATTCAAGTCTACGATATAAATGCCTCTAGACGAGCATTCTGTCCCCACTGGCTGCCGCTGCACGGAGTTTCCCCTACGAGCTTTGTTTCTGGAAGAAAGTAGGAAGATAGTTAACTTTTTTTTTTTTTTTTTTTTTTTTTTTTGGCTTTTTTGAGACAGGGTTTCTCTGTGTAACCCTGGCTGTCCTGGAACTCACTCTGTAGACCAGGCTGGCCTCAAACTCAGAAATCCACCTGCCTCTGCCTCCCAGGTGCTGGGATTAAAGGCGTGTGCTGCCTTTAATCCAGCGACAGTTAACTATTTTTAAAAAAAAGAAGAAGATTAAAAAGAAAATCTCTGGGTTACATTATGGGAGAGGGGATACAGGGCATGTCAGATATGACACTCCACGATAGAGCACTTACCTAGCGTGCGGGGGGGTATTGGGTTGCAATAAGTAACTGTATCTGAGCTGCCAGCCCAGCTCCGGTTCTTTGACTACTAAGAGGTCACAGGTCAAGAGATGAGGCCAAGGTATTTGGCTGCCTGGTCTCTAGACTACCAAAGGCGTTCATGGCTTCCTGGGGTGTCTAGTGTGGAACGCCCCGTGTTGAGCACCGGAGGAGGGAAGGGCTCCAGGGTTCTCTGCATCGGTCCAGCGGACCCCAGGGGCTCCTGCTTGCTTCACTGTGTGGTAAGCTGGCTGTCTAGCCAGGTGTAGAAGCTGCAGGTGTCTGTGGTCCCGTCTCGTGACTTCTTCCTAGCCAGGTGCACCTGTAGTTTCCTGGTTTTGCCGAGGTAGGATCGGTCCGTCTTAAAGCCACCCAATTTAAGTACAGCCGTGATTTTTAGAAAATGTAGAACAGTGTACCCATCTCCAGGGTCTGGTTTTAGAACACTCGCATCCCCCTAGAACTCCTTCCTGTCCCTTTGCAAACAGCTACCCTCTGGAGCAGTCCCTGCCGGTGTCTCTGCCCATCTGATTTTTCTGGGTGACTCAGAAACTGGATCCCATGATATGTGCTCTTCCGTACCTGACGTCTTTTACACAGGCAGTGTTTTAGGGGATGTGTTGTGCTTGTGTATATATGTAGAATATCCCTCCTTATTGTTAAATCACATATACAGATGGGCATGGGCTTGCCTGTTCCTTCACCTTACCTAGTCTTGGGTTCCAAGTCACCCGAGTGCCGTCTGCCTGCTCTACCATCAGCAGCACCCGGCTGGTTCTTAGTTCACATACCACCCAGAGCAGAGCTTCGGCCCCAGAGTGCCCCCGCCCTGGCTGTGCTCACCGAGTCTTTGGTTTCTCTCTGGCCCAACCTGCTCTTTACGGCGTGGGAAGTGTGGTCACCGAGACTGTATGGAGGGCAGAGCTGTGAAGCGTTGATCTGGAAACCAAAACAAACATTACTGTCTGTCACCGCCCAGTCCACCAAGATCTCTTGTTCTGAGTTGGCAAGTGGGGGGCTTTCCCCGGGGCGGGGGGCAGGGGGGGAATCCTGTCAAAATATCTGAACTTTAAACACATGTGTTTTCAGAATTAGCCTCCGAGGGACCTGGACTCTGTTGGGGGATCCCTGGGTCTGTGTCATGGCTGATCTTTTTGCCTTTTCAGATGACTTTGTGTTTATTGTGCTTTCTATAGGTTCTGGGCATCTCCGCTTTGGATGGCCAGAGTCTATACCATGACGTGTTCCCATGATAGCCTCTTTCATTTATTGGAGGAGGGTGGGTCACTTTATGGCTGTCAAGCAAAAGTTTTATGTAGGTCCCACCGGCTGTTGTGGGGAAGTTGTCATCGCTGTTCCAGGAAGTGACAATTACTGGTACAGGCAGCCCGGCTGCCTGCTATGCAGGGTAACTTTCTAGTGTCCCAGGTTCAAAGCCCCCGAGCCCTGTAGGTGCTGTGATTACGGGGTGGCTGGCTTTCTACCCTTGCTGCAGGTAGACAGGCGTGCTCCTGGCTGGCTTAGTCCTTGGTGTTTGGGGTGAGTGAGGGGCCCTTGTGGTCTTTTATCTTGGTGGATTTCAAGTGGGCCCTTCAGATCCCCAGAGCCCATAGTACGGTGACAGTGGGGGGGCTGAGCCCCAGATATTGGATCCGTGCTAACCACAGGTTCTTTTTTTCCGTGATTCTAAAGGATAGTCTGTATAGAAACAGGTTTACTATTGATGAAAGAAATCACCAGTTCAGCTGCATACTTTCATGTTGGCGGTGGAGACACTGAGACCCGGAGGATTGGGGGGGGGGTGCTGCCATCCACAGCTGGCTCTGGGAAGCCCTTTCCACTGACACCGTTCTCATCCTGACTCTGATGTGATGCCCGCATCTGCCTCAGCAGGGCCTTCTCAAAGCCTTTCCACCTTCTCCTGCTGCTGTTCTCAGAAGCTTTTAAAAAAGCTCGTTCCTGGGCTAGGAGGGACGTGTCGCGGCTATTTCTGACTGTGAGATGGAAGGGGCTCTTAAGCTAAAACGGAGGGCTCCAAAAAGGGGCTGCTAAGAGGGCAGCTGGAGTGTCCCCGCCTTTCCCAGCATGCCCCAGGGAGGCCCTCCAGCAGGTGGGTCCTGCCTGCTTAGTGCCCCAAGCCCCAAAGACTCTCTCAGAAGATTGTCCCCAGGCCTCTGACACTTTTTAAATTTCCAAAGCTCCTATTAATAGGGCCCTTTAATAATAGGGGCTTTAATTTCTCTGCGAGCCGGCCTAGGATGATGAGAAAGTGTTCGAATCCCGACTCTTCCGTTCTGCCTGACCGTGGGCAAATCTCTTGGCCTGTCTGAGCTTTGGCCCCTCTGTACAGAGGGTCACTGGGAAAGAAGAGTTTGGTCCTTCGGTGAAGGCCTCCGCAGCCTGGGAAGGTCTGAAGACGTTCTTTATTGTGGCCCACAAAGTCTGCTCCCTTAATTTATAGGGCTCTCTGGGCACAGCCCTGGGCTGCCCAACAAATCCATTTCAGGACACATTGCCTCTGTCTGTGTCCCATGGAAGGCGCCGGGGGTGGAGGGAGCCCTGGCCTCCTCTTTGTCCTGCCGAAGGACCGCTTGGCCATTCTGGGAGTGATTTGTGTCTCCGGAACTCCCGATACCCACACCAGCCCTTTGTTTTAAAGGAATCTACACCATACCCCCTCCTCCCAGGCCCCCAGTTCACTGGAGAACGGGGTTACTGAGTCTCCCGGCCAGCCAGGCATCTCCCTGGGGACAGATTTGGGAAGGCTTCTCAGAGCCAGAGGGAGGGGAGGGAGGAAGGTCCCAGAAAAGAAGGGGAACCAGGGGACAGCTGACGCTGCTGAAGATTCCTTCCTTCCCAGAGGAATGCAGGCGAGGCTTTCCACCCCGGCCGGGCCCCACCGGATGCATCCCTACCCGCCCCCACCCCCGGCCACTGCGCGCAGCCACACACACCCATGCACAGACCGCACTCATACATGCTTGCAAGCACCTGGTCTCTGGCTATGGGGTCTGCAGCTTGAATCTCCACATGTGTCCTGTCTGTCATGTCGCCGTTGAAGGACACAGAAGGGTAGAGCGGGATCTTGCACGCATCCTTTGCTGCAATTGGACTCCGTGGCTTCCAGCAGAACTGATTGCAGTCCCGCTGGGTATCAGAGGGTGGGACTTCGCGGTCCCGTCTTTTGTTGGCGTTGGGGACGTGAAGCCAGACGGGCATTCTGTGTAGTTTTGTGTCACAGATGGCTGGAGTCCTGAGACAGGAGTACCTACCCTGGGTTCCTCCTGCGCTCAGGAGTAAATGCGTGACCCCATCGTGTTCCCGACACCACTTCCTCCCACCCCGTTAACCCCATACTCTGAACCCCCAAAGTCCGGGATGCATCTGCACCCCAGTGCTCCCCTGGAGCCCCACTGCTCCTGGCTACCTTCGGCGTTCACAGTGCTCAGTCAGATCGACCAGAGTCCACGCTGAGTAAATATTTGCGCAGCCTGGGAGGACTACAATCTGGCTGCTGGCTGCTACTAGGCACCCAGGAGACAGAGAGGTCAGGTGACACAGACTGGGCATCTAGGGGTCTGGCATGCTGGGAGGAAGGGTCAGCATCTGGAGTCACAAGGCCCAGCTTCAGTCCCGACGGAACAACTCTCTGAGCTGGCACGATGCCCAGGCCTAGCACAATAGTCAAAAGCTGTGCGAGTCTGGGCAAGGGGATGAGCCTCTCCCAGCCTCAGTTTCCCCATCAATAGAATGGGAAGGTTGCCCATTGTGGTGCCACGCATCTGTCGTCCCAGTGCCAGGGAGGCTGAGGCAGGAGGATCTCCATGTGTTTGAGGGCAGCGTTGGGCTATATAGAAGGTTCCAGAACAGCCAGGACTACAAATGTAAGCTTGTTTCAAAAAGCCAGAATCAAGCAGTTGGATCAACTGGGGAAAGCCAAGCTCTGTGCCAGGATGTGGGAGGAGCCAGTGGGCCCACGTGGCTACAGACGGGTATATACCTGAGGTAAAGTGAGGAGACTTTCCAGGGTGGTGTGGGAGCTGGGCTGGCTCTGTGTAGGCTGAGCACTGAGTGCCTGCTCGGGAACTGGGCAGTAGTTTAGGGGTTGTGCATACTTCTGGGTACACTGTCCTAAGAGGTTTAGGGAAGGTCTGAGACCAGGTGGGAGCCTCGGCTGGTGAGCGTTTGGTTAGCCATGTGGGGAGCACCTTCCTGTCCATGTTGGGGAGCACCTTCCTGCCCATGTTGGGGAGCACCTTCCGGTCCATGTCAGGGGAGCACCTTCCGGTCCATGTCAGGGGAGCACCTTCCTGTCAATGTCAGGGACCGATGCTTGCTTCCTAGGCAGGGTGTGATTTTTTTTATTCAGTCCCTGATACAAGAGAGGAGCTGTCACCCAGCATGAAGCCAGCAAAAGCACCCGGCTGAGCCCCCTCCGTGGTGGTGTGGGCCGCTTGAGCCCATGGAGTTCAGGCCTTGCACAGACCTGCCTAAGGGTGGTGGGCCTTCCCGGGTTGGCCACCTGGGAGGTGGCGGTGGCCTTGCCCATGCCCGTGACGTCCTGTGTGCCTTGTGACTTTCCTGGAGGGTCTGGATTGGATGAGGTTCATTTTCTCTCTTACACCTCAGCCTGTCTCTCTGTCTGCACTTGGGAGGCCGAGACGGACGAGAGGCTCGTGAACGTTTGAGGCCAGTTGGGGCCACAAGGGCAAATTCGAATAGTGAGTTCGTGGCCAGCCTGGGATTCATGGTGAAACTGTCTCAAAAGGAAGAGGGGGAGCCGGGCGTGGTGGCACACGCCTGTAATCCCAGCACTTGGGAGGCAGAGGCAGGCGGATTTCTGAGTTCGAGGCCAGCCTGGTCTACAGAGTGAGTTCCAGGACAGCCAGGACTACACAGAGAAACTCTGTCTTGAAAAACCAAAAAAAAAAAAAAAAAAAAAAAAAAAAAAGGAAGAGGGGCTGGCAAGATGGCTTCGTAGGTGTAACCGCTTCCTCCAGGTCTCCCAGGAGCATCGCTGGGCCCTCCGACCACGGGCCTGTGCCTCTCCCCTGCGGGGAACTCAGTCCAAGCCACCTGGAGGCTGCCTGAGGTGAGGAGGCAGGAGCAGGCCTCTCCAGTGCCTGCTACAATATTGTCATGGCGGGCGGCAGAACAGGAGGAGACCGGCCTGGGAAGACTTCCAGCTGTCATTTTACAGCAATGGCAGCTGAGACTTTGAGGTGTCCTACTGTCCCCCCCCCTCCCTGTACTTCAGAGAGGACCCACATGTGGGGGAGGGGAAGAGCTCTTGGTGAGGGGCTCAGGGCTGGCTCCGGGTTGCAGATGGGCATGCCTGCCCATGGCTCCCTGATAGTCTCAGCCCGTGCAACAGTTTAGCGGGAGGGCACAGGGGCTCCCCAGTGCATGCTGAAGGCAGGCGGACTGTCTATCCCAGGGTCTCAGTACACACTCCTGTTGTCTCTAGTCCCCTAGTGTCCCCTAGGCAATGAGGGGACCCAACAATGGCTTGAAAGCATCTTACGTGTTCACAACAAGTAGGAAGGAGCCGGGACATTTGAGGGTGCCGTGGAGGCTGGGGACACCCCCCCCCAACTTTTTGCTTCTAGTCACACTGCGAACTTCACCGGGACATCAAGAACTGGTGCTAAAACTGAGCCATAAGGGAACCGGGCTAAGGGAGAGTTAACCCAGTGAGTCAGCCCTCAGTTCCAACTTTTACACCGTACTCAGAGAAGGGAGCGCACAGCAAACAGATCTCCTTGTTCCAAACCTCAGCTTTCCCTTCTGTGTAAGGGGTGAGCAATCTGACCTCAGGCGGCGGCTTGTGTAGATAGCCGCAGTGACGCCTGGGGGCGTGCCTGTGTGTTTGAATCGCTTGAAATGCTGGATCTTACACGGGGCCTCCTGACGTCAGTGTCCCCCCACGCCCGCCCCCCAGGGGGTGGATACCCCAGGCTCTGTGATACACCTTTGTCAGCACACCTTCCCTGGAGATGGAAAGCAGCTGGAGCGGGGCGGGGGGTGGGGGTGGGACGTTAGCAGGGCCCGTCTGGGGAGGGAGAGCCTGCGGGTGCTTGCAGAGTCTTTGCCTCTCGGAGTCTCTGTTTCTTTACCCGTGGCTGGTCATGCACACGGGGTGGACAGGGTGAGGAGCTCAGGGCCCGATCGCCATCATTCCCCTCCAAGCTGCTCTGCACCCTCGGCCGTGGGGCCCGGAGGGGCAGTTGTGCGTCGCCTCCGAGCGGCTCTGAACCGCCAGAGAGAGAGTGTGCGCTCTGCGCGCTGGCCGGTGCGCGCTGACTTCAGGTTTGCCCAGCCTCTGCCCTGCCCGCCTTGGTGGCTCCTGCAGTGGACCCGCCGCCTCCCGCCCGCTCAAGGGGTCGTTTGTATTTTTTATTTTTCAGCTTATTCGAGGCGGTTCTTGGCTCCCTGCCCCCGCTTGGCTGTCCTGGGGGAGAGGAGAGATCTGCCGGGTTTAGTGGACCCTGTGAAATCCCCTGGCTTCTCTCTGAGCAATGACAGCACAGCCTCCCAGGGCCCCCTGGGAAGCCCCTTTCTGCTCTGGCCGGCTGCCATACTGGGCCAAAGGCCATCTTGCCAGAGTTGGGGCAAAGTGGAAATTTTGTAAAGTTGGGAGCAGAAGGTTCTGGAACTCTGCCTTTGGGCACTGGCTTGGCTGTGGAGTGTCCCCAGGTCCGGGATCTCAGGAATTGTCCCAGCACAGTGTAGGGTCAATCAAGGAAGGCTCCCCAGAGGAGGCAGCACTCCGGGAACATTTTGAAGGGGCAGTGGGAGACACTGCAGAGAAAGGCGGCTCTTGTTGGTCTTTTGTTTTTCCGAGCTCTTCTAGGTTTCAGTCCCCCTTGTGGTCTTCTGTGTGTGTGTTTTTTTTTTTTTCTCATCTTCACTGCTCTTTCTGGTTCCGGGTTCCTGTCTCCATTCTTCATAGCTCGTGTGTTCGTGTGTGTGTGTGTGTGTGTGTGTGTGTGTGTGTATGTATGCATGTGTGTGTGCATGTGTATGTATGCGCATGCATGTGTGTGTGTGTGTGCATGTGTGTGGATGCCCGTGCATACGTGTTCTTCATGGCTTGTGTGTGCATGCGTGTGTGTGTGTGTGTGTGTGTGTGTGTACACGTGCCCACTTGAGTGTGTGCACATCATGTGTCTGCTCAAGCTTGTAGTCAGCCTCTGTGTATCCCCTGAGCCCTGGAAGTCAGGGTCCCTCCCACCCTTGTGCGGTGTGCTGTGGTGTTTATAGAGTGGTGGGACAGGGATGCTGGCGCCCAGGTCTTAGGTGCTGCTGCTGGCCTGCGGGGCCTAAGCTCAAATGCAGCGGGAGTGGGGCCTCTAACTCTGGGATGCCCGTGTCTGTTTCCACAGACAGTGGGGCTCCAGGCGCCCCTCACGGTCTTGTTGTTCCTGTTTCCCTCCCTTGCCACTCCCAGTCCCAAGGGGTGGAGCCTGCTGTCTTTTAAGTTAGGGTCTTGTGTAGCCCGTGGTGGCGATGAACTCTTTATGTAGCCGGCGATGACCAATGATCTTGAGCTATTGATCCTCCTGAAGTCACCTCTCTGGTGCCGAGATTGCAATATGTACCACTATATCTGGTCTATGCGTTGCTGGGGATCGAACCCAGGACCTCATGCATGTTGGGCAGAATACCCAACATCCCTCGTGGGCCTCGGTGCCGGTGTCTTTTGAGAAAGGCCAGAGAGTTTATTTTTCAGTGGTTTTCTTTCTCTTTGCCCCACTTTCCTCTTTGTCCCTGTTGAAGCACAGCTACCTCGAGGTCACACGGCGGCGGGGGTGGGGGGTGGGGGCTGGACCCAGGGCTCCCGTGAAGTCCGTGAAGTCTGTGAGTTAAGACTCAGAGAAGCCAACGTAACGCGAAGGCGGAGTTTGAAAATTACCCGGCAGATGGAAGCATTGATGGGGTATGTGTGGATGAGGGTTGGGGACCGAGGGTGGGATAAAGGGGGGTGCCGTGGCCTCCCCGGGCCCTGGAGCAGATAGATGTCCAGGTTGATGGTACTGCCGGTGGGACTTGCTCCCTCTAACCATAGAGGAGACACTGAAGGCCGCCTGCAGGGTTCATTCACTTGTACGGGGTTCATCCATTTATACGAGACTCACTTTGGGGTCTTGGGCTATTGATCAATCGATCGATCCCCTGTCCTGATTTGCTAATCCCACGCATAGTGGCATTGCTTTTCTGTGCCTCAGTTTCCTCCTCAGGTGGAGAGACAGACAGGGCCCTGGGCCTGGGTGCTGGGCCTCTCCCATTTCCTCTGCGGTGGGCACCAGAGTTGCAGCTACGATGCTGGTTGAACTTTCCGACCCTACAGAATCATTTCCCCGGAGCTCCCCTCTTTGTGCCTGGGGTGTGCCCGATGGATGGGGGTGCTTCTGCATTTGGACACACCTCCCTCTGAATATCTCACTTTTCCTGGCAGATGGTCTACAAGTGTCTTTAACGACAACATACTGAAAGTGCCAGGACTTACCAGGCCAGGGGCAGCGGAGGCCTGGGCTCTCTCTGCAGGCTGTGACCCACAGAGCCCATGTTCACCCAGTGCGAGTTCAAGGCTCTCCAGCTCGCAGGTGCTTCTTTCCCGATCCTTGGGGCACAACTAAACTGTGGGGACTTAAAGACACCACCCTCGTGTTCTCTTCTGTCTTCTTTGGGGTCACATTGTCCCGTGAGTTGGCCTTTCACTCAAAGTGGGAGCCCCGACTTAGACTCGGCCTGCTGGAGTTCACCTCATTGGCCCCTCCTTCACCCTGGCAGCCTCTTTTTTTCTGTCTGAGAAGTGGGAATGTCCCCTTAGACACGGGTTGTCACAGGATTCTGTGACAGAAGGTGTGACGGATGCTAAGCCGTGCTGGCCCGTAGCCACACCCTGTCCTGGCCCTCCCCAGCCCCCACACAGTGGGAACGGGCCTACTTCCTCCGACTCCCAAGGCAGAGCGGCCTTTTGTGTTCTGACATTTCCTCTCCTTAGCGTGGCCAGCGAAGAGGAGGTCATGTCCTTTCTCCTCTCCACCGCTCTGTCTGCAGCGTGACCAGGAGAGAGGGCATGGCTTGGCCTTCAGGGCACAGGCTGTGGCTGCCAGGTGGTAGGGACGGAGGAGTGTCTCTGTCCCTGCCTCCCCTGGGATCTTGGAATGTCTCAGTCCCTTCTCTGGGAGTTGTGGAAGTGGCCCTGTTGGCCCCAAGGGCTGGCTCTGAGGGGAGGGGAGCTGTTTACCCAGAGGACTCAGCTCTTTCTACCAGGCTGAGAAATGGGCTCATGCTCCTTGTCCTCTCCTTGGGATTGAGAGTCAGGAGTCCAATTACAGGGTTCCATCTGGGCCCCAGGGAACAGGCGGGTAGCCTCCTGGGACCTCACGGAGGGCCTGTCCCAGGCCTTGGCAGAGGGGTGACATTGAAGGTCCGCTCGGTGTTGTTTTCCAGCGCTGACGTCAGGGCTGTGGTTTAGAGTTTCTTCGCAGACAAAGGCTGCTTTGTAGCTTTGGGTGAGCTGAGCCCAGGAATCTCACTCCAGGTGGGAAGCTAGGTAGAGGAGAAGCAGGGCCGGGCACCAGAGCCCTCAGAGGCCTGACTGCCCTCAGACCCAACACCACTTTGTTTCCCGGGAGCTGTCATGTGTCCCTTCACCACCCTCATGCTACTGGGAGGGAGCTGGTCTCTCAACCCATTGCACAGATGGAAAAACTGAGTCTTGGAACTGTAACAACTGAGTCCTTGTCTTAGCCAGAGAATAGCAGAGCTGGCAGTGGGCGCGTGGGCTTGAGTGTCTTTAGCTTCAAGGATTTGTCTCCCGTTGAGCCACATCTCGCCTCCAGCTTTGGCAGCGTGTTTAAAAAAAGTCAGAGCCCTCAGGAGAAGAACAGTGCAGGCAGAACTCAGCGTTCGGCAGGGACAGGTCTGACTTCCCTTTCTGAGATTCTGGATTGGGGTGTGTGTGATATGTGTTTGTCTGTGTGCGTGGGTGTGCACCTACACATATGTACATATCAGAGAGGGTCCCTGAAGGGTCTGTAGTCACAGGAAATGATTCCAGGGAGGCCTGTGGACAGGTCCCAGGGAACACCTAGCACATTTTTCTCCTCCTCTTCAGGATCCACCCATCCACCCATTTCCCCATCTTTCTGTCTATTCATCCATTTAACTATCCATTTTTCTACCCACCCATCCATCATCCATCCATCTGCCCGCCAGCCCTCCCGTCTGTCTATCAGTCTGTCCATCCATCCATCATCCATCCTTCCTTCCTTTCTTCTTCTGGACTCCAGGGCTTGTTCTTGAGCTTCGGAAACTCTGTGTGGATGGGGCTTCTCCCAATGCCCGTCAAAGCAGAGCAAGAAGAAGCCTTATAAGTTATTGGCGCCCCCCCCCACACACCCCTTTTCCCAGAGGGGGTCCAGTGACTGTCCAAGTTGCACAGTAAGTTCATGGCAGGGCCAACATTCAAGCCAGCCCTGTGTCTCCCCTTTCGCTGGCGGCTGCCTCAACTTATCCCCTCCCCCTCCACTCCTCTGATGTCTGGTCTCAGTTGAGACACATCTAGAGATAGCAGAACACAGCCTTGGGCTGGATCCCAGATTTCGTTGACCAGCTCCGGGCTGCCTTTCTCAACCTGAACACCAGTCTGTGGAACTCCCGAGGGCCTTCTTTTCCTTGCTGGATCAGTTTGGGAGTCCAACCTCTCCCCCAGGCTAGAAACCTTGAAAACCCTGCTCACTGCGCCCTGGGCCTGCCCCTACCGGAGCCTTCCAGCCGCCTTTCCTTTGGGACCAGCTTCCTGCTCTCCAGACAGTCCTGAACGCATCGTTCCCCTTTGTGGTTTTCTACAGACCCAGGAGAAGGTCATTTGAGCATCGCCGCCACTCGGGGTACACGGCAGCTCCCGCCCTGCTCCCTCCTCTGCCGCTGTCCTGAGGGTTTGCTTTGACCCAGACACGAGCTGGGGCATGCTCTGTAGGAGGATCTGCCTGGACTTCAGGATCCAGCTGGAGTCCCGCCAGGGGGGCACACACCTTCCTCTGGACTCACGAATCCCTCTAAAATAGAACTGACATGTCTCCCTGGCCCAGGCCCACCCTTCTTGGTGGGGAAAGTGAGGCCCAAAGAGGTTGAACCCCGTGGCAATGGCTGCTCCCGCTAACCGGTGCCAGCATTCACCAGCGGCCGGCCATGTTTCTGTTTGGACAGAGCCTGGGCCTCCCGGCTTGAGGTGGTGCCTGGGAGGTGGTGGTGGCAGAGGGCTGTCCTGGACTGGTCTCTCAGGAAGGAAGGAACTTGTGCCTTGTGCCTCTGTAGATCACCTCTATGTTTATCAGGAGGCCTGAGATGCCACTCCAGACCCCCACTGGGCCCCAGGTGAGTGGCCAGAAGGCCTGACAGTACCCTGTGGTCAGGGGATGTGCTCTTGCGGCAGGGCAGGAAGGGGTTAAGCAGTTCTGCCTGCCGGGCCTGGGTTCCCAGCTGGTGTCTTGGCCCCTCAGGTCAGCCAGGCCATCTGGCTGGCAGATGCCTTCCTGGGTCCCATCTGTCCCAAGGCAAAGTCACCAGGAGGAGACCCGCCTGCTGCCTTTGTGAACCTGTGGACAAGTCGACTTGCCCACTGTCTGTCCCTGTGAGTCTAGGCCGCTTGAGAAGAGCCCATGGCCAGCAGGCTGGCCTCTGGCTACTCTCCCTGATGCCTGGGCTCTCTGCTGCTGTGTGGTGAGTGACTCTGAGCTTTCTTTAAGGATAGACTGAGATGGATGCAGGGACGGGCCCCAGGGTCACACAGTGGGTCGGTGTGGGCAAAGCGGGGACATGCATGGCTCTTGATCAAAAGCTTATTCACCTAGCAAACATCACTTGAGGGCCTACTGTGTGCCTGGGAGTAGGAACTATGAGGGCCAAGGTTTCAAGGGAAGAAGAGCACACTGTACCCTGGCACACACTCAGGGCCTGGATGCTGTGACAGCTCTTCCAGCAGCCAGCAACCGGCCCTGGGCACATCACCGCAAGCCAATGTTGTTACCCCCATTTTACAGATAAGGCAACTGAGGCTCAAAAAAAATGAATTCAGTTTTGCTAGATCACTGGCTGGGGTGGGTGTGTGACTGAGTTGGGTCATCCTTGCTGGGTTGTCTGATGTCAAAGCTTTTGGGGTAGAGGTAGGGGACACGTAGACATGGTCTCTTCCCTACTGGGACATGCATTCCTTAATTTTTGGTATTGGAGCATCTCCCTTTGGACATCTGAATCCAAGATGGGGGTCACGAAGCCGGAGGGGGCCAGGCTCAGAGCGAGTCTCCGGTGACGAGAGCTCAGTGGTAATGTGCTCGCCGTATGAGAACAGTGACTAGAGTTCGAGTCCCGGAAGCCATCCACGTAAAAAAGCGGAACACAGAGGAATGTGCCTGTGATCCCAGAGCTAGAAAGCGGCAGGCAAGGGGACCTTAGCGTCTGCTGGCCGGCCAGCCGACACTAAACGTAAGTTCAGTGAGAGATGCTGTCTCCAGAGAAAAAAGGCAAAAGGGAAGAGAGAGGTGGGCAGGGAAGAATGAGTGCAGGCTTCCACATGCGTGTGCACACGTGTGCATGTATTCCCTATAGATGGACACACATACTCATACACACATACATATGTACACATCACACACACACACACACACACACACACACACACACGTCAATTGGGTGGAAAAAGGGGAGCTCCTGGTGCTGCACCGTGGGGTTGGTGCCCTTGCAGGCCGGCCATCCGCAGCACATGGGGGACTCTTTGGGCCATGGGATGAGCCACACAGGGGGCCACACAGGCCTGGCAATCCAGAGTGGGGACTTAGCACTCTGTATTTGAAAATGTTAGGCCATTTTTCTGATCTTGGGGAAACTGAGTCACCCACTCCTCGTCCTTCAGCCTTCAGGTAAATCACCTGGTCCAAGAAAAACTAGTCCGGGCCTTGGGATCAGAGAGACCCAGGTTCAGATCCAGCCTCAGCCCTGTCACGGGACACAGAAGCAGGGGAGTGAGTCCGCCCACCGTCAGTCAGAGGACGTGTGCCTGAGATAGACCCCGGCGCGGTGACCCTGGCGGGAGCTTTGCTTTGTGACCTTCATCTTCCTGTCTTTAGAGCAAGCACAGTGGTAATTCCTGCCTCAAAAAGTACCTGTGAGCCTCAGTTTCCCCACCAGCCCGATGCCGATAAAGACAGGGGAGACTCCACAAAGATCCCGTCCCAGGGACCGTGACATCACAGAAGAGTCTCAGAGACTCCCTGCTCCAATTCGTCCCCTCCGTCCTGAGGGAACTGACTGGGGAAAGGAGACCTGGGTCTCAGAGAGAGGGGGCAGCCACCCTGTGTAGTGAGGTAGGGTGCCTGTCACCCACCTCTGTCCTTCCCTCCGGTTCACACCAAGTGCCAAGGTTACCGTGGCAACCCAAGTTTGCTAATGAGAAACAAGTCTCCCTCCCGCACTGAGCAGTACTGAGTCACCCAACTCCTCTCGCTGTTTGGGGCTAACCCAGTCTAATTACCAGTCCCAACACAGCCTGGAGCCCGCCTCTTCCCAGCCAGTTAGATTGACGGGAAGGCACGCGCACAGGCGCTCCTTGCTGCAAGCCCTCTGTGGTTGCGTCAGCCCACGGGTAATTGGTAGGTCCTCTCAGTCTTCGGCCTTCCTCCTGCAGAAGCCTCTGAAGTGTCTCCTTCCCCTTGTCAATGGCTTGGCCCGAAGGACCAAACCTAGCCTGACGTGTCCTGCTTGTCCCCATCCTGTGCTCCAGGCCACTATGCTCTTGGCCATTCTCATTGAATGCAGGCAGGGTCTCTCCCACTTTACACATCAGGAGACTGAGGCCTGGGCAGGGGACTGAAATCCAAGCTGCAAAGCCTGATGGGAACCCGTCCTTGCCTGACTGCGGAGCCTCAGATGATGATCAACCCGGGGAGGGGGGGGTTCTGAGGCAGTGGCATGGCTCTGATGGGACATCACCCGAGCTTCTGTCTCACACGCAAACCTACAGCCACTGGCAATAAACATCGGAGACCCAGGGTGCACATTAACTTTCCAGAATAGCCTCGGGGTTGCTTTTCTCAAGGCTATAAACATGTCCCTGGGTGGGGCCCACACCCTGCTGGGCACGAGCCCTTGGAGCCTCCTGCTCCTGAGCCTGGGGAATCCAGTGTGGTGCCCAGGCCCTCTGCTGTCTCCTGACACTGGGGACGGGGAAGTGTCAGGAGGCACTGAGGGTTTGGCCAGGCAAAGGCATCGTGGCAGTGTCCTGCTGACAGGCTGCTGTGGCCCCAGCTTTTCCAGAGCTGGTGGACCCAGGCTTCAAGGCGGACAGGAGAGAGTGGCAGGGCCGTCCTGGACTGTGGAGACTGGGGTAACTGATGGGAGGCCACGCCCAAGGCCACAGGGAATCCAACCTCTCAGAAATGGGCCCAGAGGCGATACCTCAGAGGCTCGATTTTATCCTGGGAACATTTCTGAGACCTTGAGTCAGGCTTGATAGTTTAAACTCTGGGCTAAGAGAGGGAGATCTGCAGATAACAGAAATCCTGTGAGCCCAGGGACTCAGAATGCTGCACTTGAAGGAACTTGGCCCTGATGTAGGGGTAGAAGAGGCTTCAAGAGAAGGCGGCGTATAAGCCGAGTCCTGAGCTTATTAGACAAAAACAAAACAAACAACCCAACTCCCCCTCCAGAAATATTAAAGGTGTGTGTGTGTGTGTGTGTGTGTGTGTATGTGTGTGTGTGTGTAAACTTCTAGACCAGCGGTTCTCAATCTGTGGGTCACAACCCCTTTGGGGTTTGAACGGCCCTTTGACAGGATTGCATATCAGATGTTTATATCACGATTCATAACTAGCAAAATCAGCAAATACAAAGTAGCGACGAAACAGTTTTGTGGTTGAGGGTCGCCACACGGAGGGACTGTGTTATTAAAGGGTCGCAGCATTAGGAAGGCTGAGAACCACCGTTCTAGACAGAGACAAACTCACAGACAGAGGTCAGAGGTGAGTGGGGTCAGGGGTGACGGGGCAGCTGGGGCTGGGGACAGGAAGGGATTCTAGCTTTTTCTCAGCTTCCTGGGCACCCGGAAGTGGTGGGCGCTACCAGCCCACGCGCGTTAACAGACCCCGTGACTTTAGGAAGGAGGATTTGGGTGAGGTTGTTGAGTTATTATTTTCTGTTGGGATCCCCTGGTGGTTTTTGTTTTGTTTTGTTTTGTTTTTTTCCTGTCCACTATAAGTCATTGTAAAAAACAAACAAACGAAACAAAACAAAACAAAACGCTCCTGTAGTTTCTAACAGTGGGGGTGGGGGAGGGGAGAGAGCTTTTTTTTTTTTCTTTTTTCTCTCTTACAATTGAAGTGGTTCTGACTGGATACATATGGCATCATTCAAAAGTAAGAAGATTCAGGCAGAGGGGGAGGGTGCACCCGTCTGTTTTCCATTGCTAAAGGAAAACAAAACATTGCTAAAACAGCTTAAAACGTTTGGTTTAGCCTGCCGTTTTGGAGACTGAAAAGCCACACATGCTCGGGGCTGTGTTACTCCGTGGCGGTGGCTTCTCGGAGGGAGTTGCACGATGAGCAACTCTGTGAGCCAGGAAGGCAGCGAGCAGGGAGGAGCCGGGCTCACCCTTCTGTAACCACCTCTTGAGAGAACCAACCCAGCCCCCCTGAGAACCTTAATCCCTTTCGAGGGTGGCCTGGGAATGGGAAGGAAGTCATTAGCCTGGGAACCAGGTGACCTGGATTATTGAAGTTTAAATCCTGTTCTGTCCACCTCGAAGGCTACTGCGTTCTGTCCCCTCACTGTCCCCTGCTGGTCACTTTAGAGAGATAGGGAGAAATAGCAGTTGGCTGGGCCATTGATTCTGGAAGGTTCTGGGCCCTGAGAAGTGAGTTCATGGGCAAAGAACATTCCCTGGATGAAGAGTCCTTCTTCAAGCCAGTGTCCTTGACGCTGTGTGCACACTGCACCATCGCCCCTCCCCCTCCGCTGGCACTGTAACCCTGAACATTTTCAGAGCAGTGTGCTAGGGCACAGGGGGAGGAGTTTGTGGAGCCTGGAGGGGAGCATCAGTGTTAACCACCGAGGCTAAGGAGCTGCGTGGCCCTGGGCACAGTGTTAGCCAGTGCTTTGGCCCGAGCCTCAGTATTCTCATCTGTAAAGTGGGGTGGTGATGCCTGACTCAGTGGTGTAAGGAGGACACGAGGGGGTAAAAGACTCAATGCATGCTAAGTACTATGTGGACAAAGCAATTCTCTCCCACCTCGTGGGAGCGCAGTGCCTGACCACAGGGGTAGCGAATAGAAATTTGTGGGCACAGCAGCAGCATACGCAGGGGAAGGCAGGAGACAATGGAGGTATCCTAGCCCTGGAAGGGGTTAGAAGTGGCACCTCAGAAGCCTCACAGTGGCTACGGGACACCCCTGGAGTCCTTTCCCTTTATGGAATGGGGCAGCCTGCACTTAGGCGTGGGCTCTGGTCAGAGCTGTTGGCAGAGGCATCACTAACCAGCCCTGGCTGCCCAGCGTGCCTGTCAGGATTGCGGGATACTGAGTATCCTGTAGCAGTCCCTGGCACTAGGAAGCAAGACTGACAGGGACACTGGACAACAGGACAGTGGCTTGTAAAACAGTCAGGTGACTCACACTCCATTTTGCCTGCAGATCCACTAGTTGGCCCAAAGGACACTCTTTCGACCCCCCCACCCTACCCCGCCCCCCTGAGACAAAGTCTGTTCTGTAGCTCTGGCCTGGAGCTTGCTATGTAGACCAGGCTGGCCTTGAACTCACAGACATCCTCTTGCTTCTGGAAGTGAAGGTGAGTGCCACTGCCCAGCCATGATGATGCTCTCGGTGCCCTGACACCAGCAGGCACCTCGCCCCTGCATCTCGCGTGCCCATGGTGGCCTTGGCTGGTAGAGACCTCAAAGGACCGGGCAGAGCCCACTAATGCTTGGGGCGTGTTGTGGGTGTGGCAGGCACATGTCCGCAGAACGCTGGGTGGCATTAGCACCTGGTTTCTCTTCCTCTGCTGCCCATCCCTGTGTGCTTCTGGTCCCCCCACCCCCCAGGTGAGTGACACCCAGCTCCTTGTCATGCCCGTCACCAAGGATTGTGCGGCTGGGAACTTGGGGGCCACATAGCCTGGATGCCATCTGGCCTGTCACAGTGTCGCTGAAGTA
The DNA here is from genome assembly GCA_964023405.1 of Apodemus agrarius. Lineage (NCBI taxonomy): Eukaryota > Metazoa > Chordata > Mammalia > Rodentia > Muridae > Apodemus > Apodemus agrarius. Next base: position 16,664,564 of record OZ030009.1, on the reverse strand, counting down.
TGCTTCCGGAGGAGTGGTCTATGTGCCCATGGCACGCCAGGCCCTGTTCTGGGCTCCCTCCGTGCAGTATGTCCTGACACAGTAGCAAACAGCGTGGACATCCAGAGAGGGTAGGTACGTCGCTCAAAGCCAGGTCGCTGCTGTAGGTTAGATCCGGGACCTTCAAGCTTTAGGGCCGCTCCTTCTCTCTCCATATACTTGTTGATTTAATCTTCAGGGCTCAGGTCCCAGCCGACTCTGAGATTTTGGCGCTCATCACATAACCATGTGCTTGTCCTGGGTGTTTGTCTAGGGACCGCAGAAACCGGTTGCAGCTTGCTCCGGTGGTTGAGGGGAATTAACCCAAGTTGGCCTCCTGCTGTGGCCGAGAGGTTAAGAGCTTTGCCTGTGATCACACAGCTGGATGGAGGCAGACAGACCCAGGGCTTCCTGAACATTGCTGGCCACCTCGGGGCTCAAAGGAGTGGGGGGCCAGCTAGGGTCACCGTGCATTGGCCCTGACCCTCCTGGGACACACACACACACACACACACACACACACACACACACACACACCTTGCCTGCAGCCAGGCAGAGGAAGCCCAGGGACACTCTGATGAGGGTTGGCAACCGAGCCGGGCGCTATCCCGGACAGTGCTGCCTGTCATGCAGGGCTATAACCGGGGTATGGAAAGAATGCTGTGGTTGCAATATCCAGAGATATTCCCCTCCTCCCCCTGCACCTGGTGCTGGGTCCTGTGTCGCCTACACTGGCTTTGCATTCCTTCCATAGTATCTGAGGCTGCTTTGAACTTCTGATCCCCCTGCCTCCGCCCCGGAGTGCTGGAATTTCAGGTGTGTTACCACCATGCCTGGTTTACGTGGGGTTGAGAGAGAGAGAGCCAGGTTCTCACAGTTGCTAAGTAAGCCTGCTGGCGACAGAACTGTAAGCCCCAGACCGGAGAAGGATTCTTGAAGATGCTATCACAGATACGGGTGCTGAGGCCAAGGGTCGAGAAGAGACTTGTCCAGATTACTCAGTCAATTCGCCAGTCAGTACTCAAGCGTCTCCTGACTCTTCACTCTGTATCCCTCTCCCTCCGCCCCCACCCGTGGCTTGCAAGCCTACCCTCTGCCCAAGGGGCCTTGCGAGACGGGTCAGATTGTGACTAGGCCTCTGTGTGTGTGGTGGCCCCGCAGTGTGCTGGGGCAGGATTGTGCTGGATGTGGAGGGCTCCTTAAAATCCAGCCCCATTAGCAGCCTGTTGTCTGGGCTCTGGTCTGCTCCGGCTATTACCGCCTGTAATGGGATCGGCCGCCCGGGTTAAGTGTTCACATTAAATTAATACCTCCTCCGTGGAGACAATCAGCTGGCATTTAATTTGTGTTTTCCTTCTGAGAGAGCAGAGTACAGCTGGACAGCCCTAGTGGGCATGCCTGTGTGGCAGCGTCCCAAAGAGGTGGTGAGGTGGGGTGGTACCCGGAAGGCCAAAGCGGGTACAGGTGGGTGGGAGCACGGGTGTGTGTGTGTGTGTGTGTGTGTGTGTGTGTGTGTGTGTGTGTGCAGGGCTTCCTACTGGCGGGTGCTCACAGTCCGGGAGAGGAAGACATGGGCAGAGGAAGAGGAAAGCGTCTCATGAGTTTGTGGTTTAGTCTTTAGCTTCCTGAGGCACGGACTGGTGGTTGGTGGTGCCTGGTTGTCAAGGTGCCCTACCCACACCCACCTTGCTCCCTCATCATGTCTGTATTCTGTTGCAAACCCAGAAGGGGCTGTAGTACAGAAAGGGTGTGGTATAGAGTGACGATCTAGACTCAGTCAAGGTTACTGAGCCCCTTTGGAGGGTTCAGAGAAGCCAGGGAGGATCCGGGTCCTCCCAGAAGAACCAGCCCTGGGTTATTGCGGCCCAAGGCTCCCTGACTGGCCTCTGCTGAAACTCCTGTCTAGCACAGAAAGACCATTTGCCTGGGCCTCCACTCTGCTGGAAGCCCCTTGTCTGCCATACCTGGCCCTGCCGCAGGGCATCAGGGTTCCCGCCGCAGGTAGCGGGATGAATTCCCCTTGGAGAATCGGGTGGAGCAGAGAAGGCCTAGGCAGACCCGTGGGGAGGGCAGCTGCTGCCCACCCCGCCCAGGCCCAGGCCCGCGCTTGGCCCAGAATGAAGTTTTCCATCAAGGGCTCCAGCCCAGCCTCACCTGAGCCTGTTTCCGATCACCTGAGTGAGTCGGCTTGGGTGTGCCTGCTGCTAGGCGGGACCATTCTTGTTGTCCCCACCCCCCCAACCCCACCCCACCCCACCCTGAGGCTCCCGCCAGGGCCCTGGCCCACCTGGCCTGCTCTCGGAGCCAGACTGAGCTGGAACTCAATGCTCTGCAGGCTTCTCGGGGCTGGGGCTGGGGCTGGGGCTGGGGCTGGGGCTGGGGTCTTCACCCTCCTCCTCTCCTTGCAGAGTAGTTCCCACGGCTATCGTCAGGAACGGTTTCCTCTTCGCTGGTAGAACCCCAGCCCTCACAAGGGGCCATGAACTCGCCCAGGAACTCACAGCTGGGGGGTGTGGGAACAGGCGTTGGAATGCCACCAAACTTGGAGTCGCGGTCTATACCCAAAGAAGCCAAGTTCAGCCACCCACTTTCGAGAAGCTAATTAAAACAGTCCAATTAATAGTGTGAGGAAGGAAGATGTATTCGGTGTGGCCACATTGGGAAGAAGGACTCTTGGGGAAGTGTTTTGTTTTTTTTTTTTTTTTGTTTTGTTTTGGCTTTTCGAGACAGGGTTTCTCTGTGTAGCCCTGGCTGTCCTGGAACTCACTCTGTAGACCTGGCTGGTCTCGAACTCAGAAATCCGCCTGCCTCTGCCTTTCAAGTGCTGGGATTAAAGGCGTGCGCCACCACCTCCCGGCCGAAGTGTTTGTTTAAATAGCTTCACTCTCATTGGCTAAAACTGTGTGGAATCCTTTTCCAGGACACAAGTTTCCCTGCTGTCTGTGGCCTCTCCCCTTGCGCCATTATGAGATTCCTGGGGGGCGAAATTCCATTTCTTGAGGTCCATGATTTCCATAGTCATAGGGGCATGAAAGTGTCTCCTCCCTGAATGTCTTCATTCCTGCCAATGCTGCTTCTGTCTGTACAGTCTGGGCTCTCCAGGACGGACTCCCCATGCGCCACCCCCCTTCCCTGTGCTCTAATGATTTGCAGGGGCTGCACCCACTTTCCTCCCGGGCCTCTGAGCCTTTCTCTGACTGCACAGGATATGAAAGACCCATGAGTCAGCCCCTGTCAGCGGCTTCAGATGGGTTTCCGCTTCTCAGTGGCTCGACTTCTCGGGCTTCTTCCTGCCTCTGTGTCATTTTGAGCTCATGCAGGAGGCAGAGCCACTGGCCTGGGTCAGGCAGCTAGGACCGGGGTGGTTTGAAAGCCGCCCCCTCCCCCGCCCCCTCCCCCCCCCCCAGTGGTGAGCTGAGATTTCTCGTCTGTCACGTGGTCCTGGCGCTGGCTCCTCAGGAATGCTGAGAGGCCACATCTGGCTGTGACGAGGCTGCCACCTCCCCCTCCAGCTGCCAGTCTCCCACACGGGCCTCTTCCGCTGAGGTGGTGGTGGGGCCTGGCTCTCCAGGCTGGCGGGGGCTCCTTTGTGGAGTCATTTCCTCTCACTGCATTGATTGTCTAATGCCCCTGCCTCCCCTCCTGGCCTTAAAGGGTTGTAAGTAGCGGGAGGGGAAGGTTTCTCTTTCTACTGCAGGCTTCTGGTCCTGGATATGCTTCCGCCCCTCCCCCCAGGAGGGGGTGCCTGAGCCTTGTGAACTTAGAGAGAGCCTGGTTGTGCTGGGAATTTGGTTGTGGATTCCCCGGGCTGGGAAATAAAAGATAAGACACTGGGGCAGGGCTTAGGCCGAAGGAGGGGGCCTGAATGTGGGTCGTTTTATTTCATTCACCCACTTCCGCACTCCATTCACCCCTCTCCCATTCATCCCCTCCCCCATTCATCCCCTCCCCCATTCACCTTCCTACCCACTTATCCAACCACCTATCATACATCTTCTCATCGCCCATCTCACCCTCCCCCTTCCATTCAGTAAGGGTCAGCGAGATGGCGGCTCAGCAGGGAAAGGCCGTTGCCACCAAGCCTGCGTTCACCCCGCGGGGTGGAAGGAGAGAACTGATTCCCTTTCCGCTCGCTCATTGACTATCCCACGCCTCCCAAGAAGGGCTAGTGAGGCTGGCCTCCAGGGGTGGGCTCTGCTCTCCCTGTGTGGAGGTCTCCTGCATTGCTTCCTTTAGTCGGGGCCCAGGGTGCTCAGAGCAAGGTGGGGCTGCCATCAGGCGCCGGCATGGTGAAGAGGGTAGAGGTGGCCTCACGCAGAGGCCCATTGCTGTCTCTGGCTTCATGGGCCTGTGGCCCTTAGGAGAGAGCTCTGAATGGTGTAGAAGATGTCCAGGCCACCTGGCAGAGGGGACACATCCTGGTCCCTCAGTCTGTGGTGTTCTGAGAGAGACCATGGAAGAGGAGGAGGAGGAGGAAGGGGAGGAGGAAGAGAGGAACAGATTAAATGCACCTGACACAGCAATACTCCCTCCTCTCCAGTTCTTGCCTCCATCACACCACACTTAAGAGAAGTTAGACGAACTGATTATCAGGACAATGTAGAACCAACCACCCTTCTGCCCACAGGTATTCTCTTGAAGGTGACCCCAGCCACCTTGTCTGATTCAGAGCCACACCCTGATAGGAGTCTGGGGAACAAAGGCTTTCAGTTCAGTTTCTTTTCGACTAAGCCCCGGCCCAAAGCTTTAAAGTGTCCCCTCCTGGTGGCAGGTGGCCCTGTGCCCTCCTGCTGCTCTGTCCCTAGTGTTTGCAGGTCCCCTCCTCAGCTAAGCCTCCCTCTGTGGACCACCCTGGACAGGGCCTGGATGGTTTCTGGGGAGCTGGCGCTGAGACCTCAGTCAGCCACTCAGCTGACGAGATTTCGGGGAAGCTGGGTCCTGGAGAAGCTATGCCCCCTGCCTTTCCCCGGATAACCCAGGCAGCCAGTGGCTGAAGGGACAGTCAACGTGGCAGCCAGCAGTGCCAGGTTTTCCTGCTGCTACCCCTGGGAGGGGCATCTCTTCTTCAGGGCAGTGGGCTCGGTCTGTGCAGCCAGCTGCTGCCCACAGTCAGGGTCCGACCTTGTCTCCTGTGGGGCAGAGAGCCAGCTGTTCACCTACTCCAGCCTGGGAAGTAAAAGGCGCAGGAAATCCTTCCTGGAAACTCATCCTCCGCGTGCATGCAGCCTGGGAAACGTGATGGAAGCGGGTGCAGGGTCCAGGGTGAGAGGGAGGGGAGCCAGGCGGTGGGGACACTGCATAGTGCAGAAGTGTCCTCTGCAGTCTGGCACCACCTGGGGGCTGTCCGCCTCGTGCAGACGGGCCAAGTTGGGTTTTAGGTGGGGGTGATTTGCCTGCAGGATCTAGGCAGAGCAAGGTTGTGCTCTCGGTCCCAGCTGTGTGACTTTAAAAAAGTTACATCATCTCTCTGAAACCCAGCTCCGTCGTTGGCAAAGTAGTTCTGGATAAAAACCTGCAAGGCTTAGTAATTCACATGAAAGCCAACACGTGTATGAGGGAATGTGTCTTGTAATGGGAGTCCTGGACAACATCTGCCAACAGAGAGATCCAGAGACATGCCTGGGTCGCTAGGTAGGCCTGACTTTTGGCTTGTTGGATAATCGGAGTTAAGGTTAGGATTTGCAGATTCCAGGAGTGCCATGGGGTACAGTGGTGTGTTGTTCTCTCTTCTAATTTTGCTTGGTTGCTCCTGTGGTTGGCAGGGGAGGGCCTGGCCCCAGATGCCAGCACGCGGCCAGTACACACGCTTAGTCTCCTTTGCGAGCTCTGCCCTCCTCCACCAGAGCAGTGTGGCCAGGAGTGATGATTCAGCCTGGACCCGTGTCCTGGGCCGTCTTCCCTGAGGAAGCCCCAAATGTCCTAGTCTGCTACTAGGGGTGAGTGTGGCCTGGCTCTGGGGTCAGCCTCAACCCTGACACACGGTGTAGCCTTGAGCAAAGGTAGCCTCTCAGTTCCCCTCTCTGTTTGGTGCTGGAGGGGGGGGGAACGGTCGTCCAGGGAGATGGCCCCATTCACGTGAGGCTCCGAGGCCCCTTCTGTGTCCTCTGGAGTTCCAGACTGGAGCTCAGGGCAGAGATGGGCCGAGCCACGCAGCCAGTTAGGACGGAAGTGAACACACGTCCTCTGGGAACCTGGCAGGAAAGGCTTGTGTGGGGAGGCAGAATTTTCCTCCGTGTGTGCAAACAGTATCCATTTTCTCTTGTTTCCAAAAGCTGATGACGTAACCAGTCCTCCCCTCTGGCCTATTTTTAGCCCTGCCCGGCCCCACAGCGCCTTTAAGAGACTTCAGACTTCCTTGCTCAGCGACCATGTAGGGAGGGTAGCATGGAGTGAGGAAAGACAGAAGCCTGTCTGTTTGTCCCAAGGTGGAGGAGGGCAGCCATGGCATAGGCTGCCAGCTCCTCCGGGCAGGGAGCAGGACCTTAGCGGGGAGCTCAGCCCTGGGGGCAGAGTCCTGGCTCCCCTGTCCTCACCACACATGGGTAAGGCTCTCTCAGCCACACTTCGTTTATCTGCTGAGGCATGGGGAAAATGATAACATGCATCCCCCATATTACTGGAGGCCTGGGTTGCCTTATGTAAACCTCTCTAGGGGGGAGCTGGTGCCTTACCTTTAGAATCCCTCTGATTGACACAGCTACCCGGAGCTGCCCCTCATGTTCGTGTTGGGGTACACCTCAAATCCTGTGTGCTTGGTTCCTGCCTTTTCCTCTTCAGCTTCAACCGATGTCAGGGGTAACGTTCTTTTTAGGATCTCGTGTGTGCCTTTGGGCAAGATATTTAACCACTGAGCCCAGGCCCCGCATCTGTAAGACTGTAATACCCGCACTGGCCTGTAGGGGGTGCTGCAGAACACGCAGCCTTCGTGATACTGTGTTTAGCATGGAAAGCTTGCTTCTTGGGGTAAGGAGAAGGGTCCTAAAGCCCAGCTTTGGGATTTCTTCTACGTTGCAGCAACAGCTGGACCCAGGCATCTCTCTGCCCTGTGTGGATGACGAGGGTGGGAACTGGGGAACCGAGTGGCAGCAGGAGGCCCGCTGACCATTTGTTCTTCTTGGCTGTTGCAGATGGGAGGAAGAACTGGCCAAGCGGATGAACCTTCAGACCATGGTGGACACGCTGCAGGAGGTAAGATCTCGCCGCGTTCTCGGGGGTTAGCTGTGGGGCCCTGAGGGGGAGAGCTGGGCAGAGAGGTCCAGCGTAGCCTCTGCCCGGACCGCTCTCTGATGCCTCAGCCGAGAACCGCGGGGCAGAAGAGCCAGGGACTCGGCAAGTCTGGGTCTTATTGGATGACCGGGGCCAGATACCTCCCTCTTCCGCCTCGGACTCCGCACGTGCTACTTGCGATAGGTGGCCCTCGGGTCCCTTTGACCTTCCAACTGCGAGTCCCTCGAGTCAGGACTGAGTTTTATCCTCAGCCTGTTTTCCTTTCTTCTTTTCCCTGTCACGTGGTCAAAACCAGCAACACTAAGAAAAGGCAAAGCAGACATTGTTTGTTTGTTTGTTTATATATTTATTTTATAACTGGGTGTGGCAACTCACACCTGCAATTACTTGAGAGGTAGAGGCAGGGGGATGAGGGATTCGAGGCCAGCCCGGGATGCATAGTGAGTTCCAGGCAGCTTGGGTTTCATGAGACCCTAATTCAACAAAAATAAAACTGTTTTTAAAGTTGGGCCGGAGGCGCGTCTCCGGGGCCAGCACTTCTGTCTTGTGCACAGCTCCAGGTTTGATCTCCAGGTTTGAGAAAAATTAAAAATTAGAATTAATTAATAATTAAAAATTAAACTTACTAGCTAGGTGTTGGCGGCACACACCTTTAGCCCTATAGGGCTCTCGGGAGGCAGAGGCAGGTGGATCTCTGTGAGTTCAAGGCCAGCCTGGTCTACAGTAGAGCAAGTTCCAGGACAGCCAGGGCTGCACAGAGAAATTGTGTCTCAAAAAAGGAATAAATAAACAAGTAAATAAGCAAATAAATAAAATTACTCTATTTTCTTAATTATTTTTCACTTTCTAATGAAAGTGAGAGACACAGGTCAGTTGGTAGAAGGCTTGCCTAGCACACGCAAAATCCTGAGTTCCCGGAGTAAATGGGGTTCGGGCACACCATAACCCAAGCATTTGAGATGTACAGAAGGATATTTGAGGAGACGGGAAAATCATCAGTTCAAAGTTGAGCTGGGCAGTGTTGGCGCACATTTTTAACCCTGCACTGGGGAGGCAGAGGCAGGCAGATCTCTGAGTTCGAGGCCAGCCTGGTCTACAGAGTTCCAGGACAGCCTGGAAACACAGAGAAACCAAACAACAACAACAACAGCAAAAGAAATTTAAAGTCATGCTCAGCAACATAAAGATTTTGGTGTCTCCCCGCCAGAGTCTGGTCCTGTCCCCCCATTTATTAGAAAGAGGCCAATGTCCTTTTTTTTTTTTTTTTGGTTTTTTTTTTTTTGGTTTTTTCGAGACAGGGTTTCTCTGTGTAGCCCTGGCTGTCCTGGAACTCACTCTGTAGACCAGGCTGGCCTCGAACTCAGAAATCCACCTGCCTTTGCCTCCCAAGTGCTGGGATTAAAGGCGTGCGCCACCACTGCCCGGCTCCTCCTTTCTTTTATAATAAAGTTTTTTTCTAACATATTCACAGTCACATGTTGGAAAAGCCCATGAGATCCCAAAAGATCACAATTACCTGCAGTTCTGCCTTCTGCTCTATGACTTTTACACGTGACCACCCAGCCTTTTCTGCACAGACACACCCACACCCACATCCTCACACACACCTTGATACTCGTGTTAGACTGACAGACTCAAAGTTTCAAGGGCGAGGCTGGTCAGACATTGGCACCTGCTGGGTTGGGGTTGACCTTGTATTTTTTTTTAAATGCTGGCCTTAAGCTTATACCGCTGCCCATTTGTCTTTGCCATAAGTGACCCCCAGAAGTGTCAGCAGGGCTCAGCAGCCAGAACGGCTGAGGGTCACTGCTCGCTTTAGTTAGACATCTGCCTTCCGGGGCTCTGGGCCCAGGTGTCCCTCCTCTCATCCCTTTAAAGCCTGCCCCTCTCCGTCTGTCTGTCCGCAGGCAGCGCAGGAAGCCGAGGCCATCCAGGAGGAGATGAACGAGAAGATCGAGCGGCTGAAGGCCGAGCTGGTGGTGTTCAAGGGGCTCATGAGTGACGTAAGTGGTGTGGCCGGCACCCTAGGCATCCTGACCCCCCTTTACCCATCATGCCAACCGCTTCATTCACTCCGAGGCTAGAGCTCGGCTTAGAGTTACAGTCGTGGCTGGCCGGTTTGTTCTGAGGGGGATGGTGCATCGGGGACCAGGAGCCTCCCCGCCCCCTCCCGACATTGCTTCCCCCATGTCTGAATAGAGTCGCTTTAACCCGCTGCTTAACCCATTGCCGCCCTCGGGGGCCCTGGCCTCTGTGTGTGTTGCTCGGCCCTTCCCCAGCTCGCCATGTGGCGACCTTGGTGTCTGCGGAACGTAGGTGACCGGATGGTTTTGGCTGTGCCAACCCAAGAGACTTGAGGCTCAGGGCATCCTCCTGTGGGGGGGGGGTCTTTGTTAAGTTGGGAAGGGCTGGTACGTGCATCTTCTTGGCCATCTGGGGGCCCCTCGGAGTGATCAACCGTGGGTGGGAATATCTGTTAGCAACGTAGGCTTGGCTTCCTCTGCTCGGAGACCCGAGTTTCTTGCCATCCTCAGGCGGTGGGCGGCCTGCCAGGAGAGCCCACCGAAAGGAGCAGGAGCCTGAACTTGGTGACAGCCTGGCTTAGCGCCTGGCTTTCTGGGACATGGCCGTTGAGTGCGGTTGGAAGACGCCGTGGGGCCTAGGTGGAGGCCCCCTGGCTTCCCTACACCAGGGTGCAGAGGGAACCCTTGTTCTTTCTGTGTGAGCCCTGCTGTCTGTCATCTGTGTCAGGAATCGAGAGAGAGAGAGAGAGAGAGAGAGAGAGAGAGAGAGAGAGAGAGAGAGAGAGAGAGAGAGAGCACTGCTGAGGCAGGCATGCTATAGGGAACAGTGGGACATGAGGATGGGAAGAGGAGAGTCTGTGTGTGTGTGTGTGTGTGTGTGTGTGTGTGTGTATGAGTGTGTCTATCTGTGTGTGTGTGCTCGAGCACGCGCACGCTAAGGAACTAAACCCAAGGCCTTGGCCTAACTCGTGGCACTGCAGCCTCGGAAGGACGTTTTTCAACAGTCACAGTGGTCTCGTTTGTCCTTTGCTCAGACTAAGCCCACATTGCTGGGCCCTGCACCCATGACCTCACACCTTCCCTCCTGAAGTCCCCATGTCCCTCCCCCCCCCCAGCAGGGCCCACCCACCTCCCCACCTTCAGGAAAGGCTCCACACGCTCCCCGACTAACTCCAGGGCCTACCCGACCCCTCGGGATCTCCGCCCTCCTGACGGCCCCTCCTGCTTGCTCCGACCCTCGCTCATGTATCCCTGCTGTCCTCCCTGCAGCCCATGACAGACCTGGACACAAAGATCCAAGAAAAGGCTATGAAGGTGGACATGGACATCTGCCGCCGAATCGATATCACGGCCAAGCTGTGCGATGTCGCGCAGCAGCGGAACTCGGAAGACGTGTCCAAGATCTTCCAGGTGACCAGGGCCGGCCCCGCTCACCTCTCTGCACCCCCAGAACCTCTTAGAACAGCCCTGAGCTCCACCACACCCTGCCAGCTTCTCTTTCCCTCCACATCCTGCTCACCCCATCCTGAGAGTCCCCTGACCTCCCCTAGGAAAACACGACTTGGGGAATCTGTAGTTACAGCTCAGGAGACTGAGGCCTGGGAGGACAGGCCGAGAAAGGGCGTGGTAGATCTCCTGGCCCTCCGGGGCGTGTCCTCGGGTCCACGCCATAGCCATTGCTTCTCGTACAGCCTCTTCCTCTGAGATTCCGCATTGTTCCCATGGAGGAGCAGCCCTGACAGTTGGGCACCAGTGGGCAGTTCTGGAGAGGGATGGGGTGTGGTCCTGTTAATGGAGGGTGCGTGTCATTCTCAGAGGTCTTGGGTCCTAGTTTGGCTTGTGCTGTAGCCCAGGGCAGGGCAGTGTGTTGTTGCTTTCTGTGTGTGACTCTGGACATCGTCGCGGGAGGTTGAGGCCTCCCCAGGCCTTTCTGCATCTCATGCTTTCTCGCTGGGAACGATGCGTCTGGGGGTGGGGGAGCTACTCAGCCCTCATTTGCGCGCGCGTGTCTTTTTGCTTGGAGCAGAGCTGGGTGAACCCTCCATGCCTCTGCACGTGAGAGGAAGGTTCTGGAAGCATGCAGCTCTTTTGACCTTTGTCAGGGTTTCTTGGTCTCTCGGGCTGGCTTTGAGACATCTCAGGTGACGGTGCCCTCATCTGGCCTATCCTTGTTCCAAATCATGGGGCTGCTTTTCTGGTGATGGGCGAGCTGGGCTGGCCCGGTCACCGGGCAGGATGCGGTCCCTGTGTCTGTGTTCTCCACCCTGCATGCCTCACACTTCACGCTTCCTGCTAATGCTGCCTGCTTCGTAGAGGACCTTTGCAACGCCCTGCTGGTGGTGGCTGGTCCCAGCCATACTCCATCCACTCCTTGGGACAGCGGTTCCCTCCCACACTTACCCCCGCTCCTCGCCCCAGCCGAGCACCGCCATTACCTTGATCTCTTCCTTCCCCGTCCAGGTGGTCCCTAAGAAGAAAGATCGTAAGGTGGCTTCGGATGATGACATCTCCGAGCAGGACGGGGAGGCGAATCGTTTCTCAGATGAGGAGGTCGGCTCCATGAACATTACTGACGAGATGAAACGCATGTTTAACCAGCTGTGAGTACCCGGGTTGCCCCGCCAGGGGACGCATTGGTGGCTGGGCTGAGATGGGTCAAGTGTTCTGAAGGAGTCTGGATTCCGTGTGTGTGTGTGTGTGTGTGTGTGTGTGTGTGTGTGTGATTTCTCAGGAATCGTGGTTCTTGGCGTCCGAGTGTCTCATTGGCTCGGTACTTGCTGGCTAGGTAAGGCTGTGCGTGCTGGGGTTTGAACTCAGGTCCTCGCCCTTGCAAGGCAAGCATTTTGCTCACTAATCCACATTTTCCAGCCCCCCTCCCAGATTCTTTTTGTTTTTAAACGTATGTATTTATTTATTTTAAAATTTTATACCTATCTATTTGTGTTGTATGAGTGTTTTGCCTGCGTGCGTGTCCCTTTGCCACGCGTGTGGCTGCTTTCTGTGCAGGTCAAAAGAGGACATCAGATCCCCTGGAACAGGAGTTAGAGAAGGCGTGAGCCACTGTGTGGGTGCTGGGAATCAAACCCAGGTCCTCTGCAAGAGCAGCCAGTGCTCTTCACTGCGGAGCCATCTCTCCGGCCCCTATTTTATTTATTTATTTTTAAGTTTTATGTGTATGCGTGTTTTGCCTGCATGTATGTCTGTGGACCATGTATGTTCCTGCTGCCTATGGAAGGCTGAAGAGGGCATTAGGTCCCCAGGGACTGGAGTTAGTTATGAGCCAGCCCGAAGGTCCCCAGTTGAACTTGGATCCTCTAGAATAGCAGCCAGTGCTCTTAACCATTGGGCCATCTTTCCTTTTTTTCTTTTTTTTTTTTTTTTTTTTTTTTTTTTTTTTTTTTGAGCCATCTTTCCAACCACTGATTTTTTTTTCTCTCTCTGAGTAGGCTTTCTCTGTGTAGCCTTGGCTGTCCTGGAACTCACTATGTAGATCAGGCTGGCCTCAAAACTCAGAGAAACACCTGCCTCTGCCGGCTGAGTGCTGGGATTAGAGGCATGCGTTACAGGCAGCCGTCTCTACTATCTGGCTGGATTCTTTGTAAACAGGGAGTTTGGGAAGCTTCCTGTGGGGAACCTCTCTTTGGAGGCTCAAGACCAGATATTTCATGGCTGGGTATCTAGTGCCTGCTGTATTTGGAGTGTACCCATGATCCTTTATGTCGCCTGTGGTCTTGTGAAACACCCACACAGACAGGTGTAGGGGTGATTGTTGCAACCGGGATTGTCCTTCCTCACCTAAGAGATGAAAAGCCTCGGCTGTCTCCTCCCTCTTTGTATGTAGAGTCTGCCTGATGACTTCATGCGTCCAGGAAGGGTCAGTGGCATGGTGTCCCCTTGGTGGGCTGTTCCCAGCCATGCATTCATGACACACACCCATCTTCCAGCCTCTCTTAGTGGGCTTGTGAGCTGGCCCATGCGTGGCTCATGGGAGGAGCCTGGATAGTCACCAAGTGTCCTCCATGAAATGACACTTGGCTGACTCTAGACCCTCACCAAGCAGACAGGGTCATTGTTAACCTTTTGAAGGCTCTGAGGAGGCTCAACCATATGTGACGGAGTTGGCGACTCAGACCACAGCCTGTCACTCACTAGCTCGCCCTCACCAGGAGGTTCTGGCTGAGCAGCAGAGGCTGGCCCGGGTTCCAGAGGCAGCTGGTTCCAGCCCTTGGAAGCTGTGTGTGTGTGTGTGTGTGTGTATGTGTGTGTGTGTGTGTGTGTGTGTGTGTACTGTGTCTGTGTATGTATGCTGTGTGCATGTGTGTCTGTCTGTGTGCCTGTGTGTGTGCTATGCTATGTGTGTGCGCGCGCATGCGTGCCCATGCTGTCTGTATGTGTGTGTGTGTATGTGTACTGTGTGTCTGTGTATGTATGCGGTGTGCATGTGTGTCTGCGTGCCTGTGTGTGTGTGTGCACGCCCATGCTGTCTGTTTGTGTGCACGGGCCCGCACCCTGTGTCTCTGTGTGTCTGTGTGTGTGCATGCTGTGTGCAGGCTCAGTGATGTCACATTGGTAGCTTAAGACTTTGTCATTGCAAGAAATCGACACATGGCACACCCTTCAGGACACCTTACCAAACAATCGAGGGAACTGGTGTACCAAAACCAGCACTGACTCTATCACCCTGGTGGCACTGACACACGGTACCCCAAGGTGGGATGGGTGGAGGACTCTGGGTGAGTGAAGGGCAGGGCTGCCCCGTCCTCTCAGGCTCCTGGACTCGAAAGCTCAGCTCGGTCCCCTCTGGCAGCATCTAACCATCAGGCCACCAACTCTTTAGCTCCGTATGAGGGAAGCACTTCAGGGGACACAGTAGGGCAGAGCCAGGCCCACACACATGGCTCAGAGCTTTGTCCCCTTAGCCACCTTCCTGCTTGGGAGAGACGCCCATCTCCTGCCTGCTGCCCCGCTCACTCTTCCTGACTGCTGGATCTTTGGCTTAGGATGGGAGCTCTAGGGACGAGCAGGGCGGGCGCAGTTGGGAGCCCCTCCCCTCAGACCTCCCTTCAGACAGACCAGAGACGTGGCTGGGCATTTGCTATGGATTATGCCAAGGTCACGCCTTGTCTCCTGGTTCGCCTTTCAGCCTGAGCATCCCTCCAGATCTCACATTCTCACTTCTGCAGACAAGAGGGCGTCTCCCTACCCCGACCTCTTTTGCATTTGTGTTTGAAAGAGGGTTCCCGTAGCCTCAAGCTTACTGTGTAGTCTAGAGTGACCCTAAACTTCGGATCTTCCCGCCTCCACCCCTTGAGTACTAGGACCCATGCCTGATTTATGCAGTGCTGGGGAATCAAACCCAGCCCCCCAGCTCCCCCCCCCGCCCCCTCCCCCCACTCGTGATAGGCAAGCTCTCAGTGGAGCTGCACCCCTAGGCTTTTGAAAAGGAATATGGCTTGAGTCCAGGTTTTCCCAACGTTGCACTGGGAATTCCTGAGCCTGAACCAGTCTTTGATGTGCAGACACCCCAAATCTCCTGCATTTTGTGGAATAAAAGGACTTCTTAGAAGAAATCAATTATCTGTGTTTTCATGAAGTCCCCTGGGAATCGTTAATCTGGTCAGAAAGGAGGTGCGGAGCAGAGGAGCGAGTCGGGGGGCGCCTGTGGCGAGGGCTCCCTCTTGAGTGTGCAAAAAGCACTCAGTTATGAGCAATGGAGACGCTATCCCTCATGTGGTGGGCACCGGAGCGTTGACAGGGTTCAGTGTCTAATTAGATTTGTCTGGCTTTAAAGTTGCCTAAGTTAAAAAAAAATCATCCCCTACCCCTATTCTGTCCCTTTCTCTAGCTGGTGTGTTAGCAACTGATCCAGTGTTTTTTCAGTTCCCACCTGGTATTTCCATGAGCCTGTGGCCCAGCCTGGTGGTTACTCCTACCCCAGCCCCCACCTGCCCCACCCATCCCCAGCCAGTTTTAGTGAGGCCTTTGAATGACACACCCGTGTCAGAACTGTTTTGTTTTGATCCAAATCAGTAGCGTGGGCTTCGGACCAAGGCTGAGGGGAGGGAATATTTTCGACATCCTTCCAAAGTCCCCGGGTGAGGGTGGGGTCTCTTTCCGTTTCTGCTCGCATCCATCTTCCTGTCTGTTCTGGCTAGCCATCCCTCAGCGGGGCTTTCCTTCAGATCTCAGACGCTGGAAAGGAAGTGCAGTCAGTAGTGGACGTGCTGATGGATGGACCCCAGAGGCTCAGAATCGCCTCCTTCTCCAATACCTCCAAGCTTATTTCCCGACTCACGGGCGCCACCTAAAGGCTGCTACAAGAATTGCCATTGGGCAAGGGAACAAGCTTGGCCTACTTCTAGGGGGCGCTCTAGGGAGCCCTTCCTTCCTTCCTTCCTTCCTTCCTTCCTTCCTTCCTTCCTTCCTTCCTTCCTTTTTCTTTCTCTCTTTCTTCTTTCTTTTTCTTTCTCCTTCCTTCCTCCCTTCCTCCCTCCCTTCCTTCCTTCCTTCCTTTCAAATCAGAAATCCTTCTGCATCTCTGACTTTTGATCCCCAACTCATACCTTTGTTGAATGAGGTAGAGCAGAACTCTGAAAGAGCCAGGAAGGAATGGAGAATAGGGAGTAGTCAATGGGAGAATCCCCGAATGGACATCTGCAGTCCCGGGCCGCTGATGTAGACTCAGAGCCCGAGGGCTGCAGAGATGGGCTCAGCCATGAAGAGTGCTGGCTGTTCTTCCAAAGGACCTGGGTTCAATTCCCAGCACACACATGGCTGGTCACAACTGTCTATAACTCTAGTTACAGGAGATCTGATACCCTCACATACAGGATACGAGAAGACACAACACTAATACAGCTAAAATAAAAATAAGTCAATCATGAAAAAGAAAGAAAGAAACTCTCGGAGCCTGGCATGGTGGCACAAGCCTGAAATCCCAGATTTTTTTGTGATTTTGTTGTTGTTGTTGTTGTTGTTGTTTGTGTTTTGAGACACGATTCCTCTATAGCCCTGGCTGGCCTAGAGCTCTCAAGAGATCCACCCACCTCTGCCTCCTGAGTGCTGGGATTAAAGACCTACTCTACCATGTCCAGCAGATGCAATAGTTTTTACAGGGGCCGCCAGTTGGAGTAATCTATGCATCTTGGGACCCAGTTCTGGGAAAACCACATATAACCACTGTTGTCCCCCCCACCCCCCCTTCTAGCGGGAAAGATGCTAAAGTTGTGGCTGGTCTCAGTTGGCTTCCAAAGCTGTAGAGAGCCAGCAGGTCTGGGCCACAGTCTTGCTCCTGCTACACAGCAGAGGTGGCTTTGGGCAGGTGTGTTTCCTCCTAGCTGTGCTCTTCTTGTCTGTAAGATGTCAGGGCTATGGCTGCATTTGCCCTGCTCAACATGGCACAGGGCAACCATTCTTCCTTTGACCAGAAGCATGTCTAAAGAATACACACACACACACACACACACACACACACACACACACAGAGAGAGAGAGAGAGAGAGAGAGAGAGAGAGAGAGATTTTGAGGTTGTTTTTATGAGTTATTTATTTTATGTATGTGAGTACACTGTCACTGTCTTCAGATGCACACCAGAAGAGCAGGACATCAGATCCCATTACAGATGGTTGTGAACCACCATGTGGTTGCTGGGAATTGAACTCAGGTCCTCTGGAGGAGCAGTCAGTACTCTTAACCACTGAGCCATCTCTCCAGCCTCTTTGGGGAGATTAGAAACCAAGGCTTTATTGATGCGCGTGCGTGCTCTGCCGGCATATGTGTCTCTGTCTCATGTGCCTGGTGTGCCTGTGGAGTCCAGTGGGGGTGTTGGGGCCCTGGAACCAGTGTTAAAAGTTTTGAGCTGCCATGTGGGTGCTGAGAACGGATCTCCAGGCCTCTGCAAGAGCAGAGAGTGCTCTCCATTCTCAGGCGTCTCTCCAGCCCTTGGGGATTTTGAGACAAGGTTTCATACCATAGCTCAAGCTGATTGTAACTCAGGCTGGTCTTGAACTTGACCCTCCTGTCTCATGCCCCTGAATTCTGGGGTTGCACACAAGCACCACTCCCCTCATAATATAAAACTAGACTTCTAATTGCACAGACACACTCCATTCTGAAAGACGAAAGCACTTTTGGGGAAAGACAATTGACCCTTCGCCTACCACCCATCTTTCTGAGGTTTCCCATGGCTGCACACTCACTGGGGAAGGTGCCCCTTTCTCTCCTCTGTATGCACCCCAGGGGCCTGGCTTCTGTTCAGTCATGCCCTCTGATATCACCCATAGGCGGGAGACCTTTGATTTTGATGACGACTGTGACAGCCTGACGTGGGAAGAGAATGAAGACACACTGCTGCTATGGGAGGATTTTACCAACTGTAACCCAACCATTGATCTGCAGGGCGAGGTGAGTCCAAGACCTGCCTTCTCGGTGGGTGCCTCTTTCATGGGATCCATCATCCCTGCCTTCCTATGCAGCCTTTGATCCCCAGCTAAACTATCCCTTCTGTCTCTCTCTCCCTCCCTCCCCCCAGCAAGAAGAAAACTTGGGCAACTTGATCCATGAGACCGAATCCTTCTTCAAGACGAGAGACAAGGAGTACCAGGAGACCATAGGCCAGATCGAGGTAAGCACTCAAGCTAAGGAGCCTGCTATGGAGTCTCCCATCCTGGGTGTTCCTGGAAATAAATGCAAGCTTGCAGAATGGGGCAAGTCAGGGTCAGAAGTCAGAAACCTGGCATTGCAAACCCGTTCTTTTTTGGGGTTTTTTTTTTTTTTTTTTGGGTTTTTTTTTTTTTTTGTTTTTTTGTTTTTTTTTTTTTTGTTTTTTTGTTTTTTTTTGGTTTTTTTGAGACAGGGTTTCTCTGTGTAGTCCTGGCTGTCCTGGAACTCACTCTGTAGACCAGGCTGGCCTCGAACTCAGAAATCCGCCTGCCTCTGCCTCCCAAGCAAACCCGTTCTTATTAGGGTATTATTTTCCTAATCTATAAAGTCAGGCAGTGATTCCTGCCTCCCCTAAAGAGGCTGAGGCAGGAGATTGCCTATGACAGGCTCACCCGATGCCTAGCATTATTTGGCATCCCTCAGAAGTCAGCCGTGGTCATCCTTACTTCCTCCTCTGACCAGGTACCCATCAGATGGGGCTTAGCTGGACAGACGGCTCTGGGGTTGCTAAGCAGCCATTCCCCCTTGGACCAGAAGAAATCATGTCTAAAGAAGCCAGGTCACTTGCCCACAGTTTCCCAGTCAGGAGGCAGCATTCACACCGGTGTGCTTGGCCACTGCTGTACAAGAGTTAGTGCTCTTCCTGTGTTGGAGAAGTCCAGAGTCCTCCCTTCTCCCTCCAGGAGACACAGTACAGGCTCAGACACGAACAGTTTCCTTTTCCAGTCCATAGCGAGTTCCCCAGAGATGCTGAGTACACGGAAGTCCCCGGAATCAGATGGGGTTTAGCTGGACAGACCACTCTGGGGTTGCTAAGCAACCATTCCCCCTTGGACCAGAAGCACATCTAAAGAATATTGACTGGTGTGCAGAGAATAAGGAAGGTTGATACCACAAGTCAGGGCTTGGATGACGCCCCCGCTAAGGGATAGAGGAGGGCGGTTGCTCAGGGCGGTAACCTGAGATGACCGGTCCCCCTCATCACCTTTATTCGTCATTGCCTCCTTCCAGCTGGAGCTGGCCACAGCCAAGAGCGACATGAACCGGCACCTGCATGAATACATGGAGATGTGCAGCATGAAGCGAGGCCTGGACGTGCAGATGGAAACCTGCCGTCGGCTTATCAAAGGCTCTGCAGACAGGTGCGGCTGTGCGCATGCGCACATGCTCCGGGCTGCCGCGGTGGGTGGGGGCTTTAGAGAGACCTTCAGGGGCTGCCTCGTGCAGCTTCACTACACTTTCATTTATCCGACGCTCTGTCTGTCCTTCACTCATCCATCTGTCCACCAAGCCCCCAGCGTGAGCATGCCTACTATGTGCTAGGTGACTAATGGACTTAATCTCACAGAGCTTCTGAAAACAAAACAAAACAAAACAAAACAACAATACGACCACCACCGATCGGGTCAACAGACAGTTGTCAAAGACCCGCTGTACGCAAGGCCCTCTGAGTTAGTGTTCTGTTGCGATGATGAACACCGTGACCGAAACCAAGTTGGGGAGGATAGGGTTACGTGGCTTACACTTTTGCTTTGCAGTCCGCGGGTGAGGGAAGCCAGGCAAGGAACCTGGAACCGGGAAAGGGTGCAGAGGCCACGGAGGACCGCTGATTACCAGTTTGCTTTCCGTGGCTTGCCCTGCAAGCTTTTGTAGACCATCCAGGACCACCTTGCCCAGGGGTGGCATCACCCGCGGTGGGCTGAGATGACGTCAGTCATTAATTAAGACTGAAGGCCAGTCTGATGGGGGCGTTTTTCTTAACCGAGGGTCCTTCTTCCCGGTTACCTGGGGTTTTTTAGTGGGCACCACTTTGTGCTCAGACCAGGGATCATGGAAGGTTAAAGAACGAATACCCATGACCGCCAATCCCCACCCCCACACTCCCAAAGAGAAGCGGTGGCTAGGGCCGCGGTCCCAAGGAACTCCAAGAGCCTCAGGCCGCTTATGGACTCAACCACTGAGTCTGGGGGAAAGTGTACCTGGCAGGAGCCCCTCCGGGCAGATTCCACTTTGTTGTTGCTGAGAGTGGAACCCAGAGCCTTGGGCACACTAGACAAACGTTTTTTGCTCACCCCAGACCCTTAGGGTAGGTTTTGGACAGGCGCGGCCGCCCAGAGCTCCTGGCCCTGGGCAGTTAGGGCCCCCAGGCTGCTCTCTGAAGGGCTCCCCGTTTCTTCCACCCTGTGCAGGAATTCACCGTCCCCCAGCTCCGTGGCCAGCAGCGACTCGGGAAGTACAGATGAGATCCAGGAGGACCTGGAGCGGGAGGCGGATGTGGAGCCCATGGTCAGCTGATGACGGAGGCCCCGCGCTCCTGGTGGTCTTGGTGACAGGGGAGGGGCCCAGCCTCGTCTCCCCACTGAGCCATGGGGGCTCCTCGACTTGGGCTCCAGTCCTCGACACACAGACTTCTGTCCTCCCTCCTCCGGAGGCCCAGCGGGACCGCTGCTTCCTTCCTTCCTCCACCACCCACCCACGGAATGGTGCTGTCGATTTTTCTATCGTCCCCCTCCACACACCACAAACGCAGACTTCTGTGCGTCGATGCAGTGCAACTGTGCCTTCTCCGTTAAGCTGAGCCACTTTGAGCTCCAAAGAATTCTTCCTAAGCAGGTGTTTTTGTTTTTTTTTTTTATATACAAAAACTCGACGGTGAGGGTGGGGCCTGGGGGCGTGGTATCTTTTGGTTTTCTCCCTCCCACCTGCTCCTCTGATTGGACATGAGCTTTGCTCCCTCCCTCTGTCCCAAGATGACTTGCGGTGGTCTGCCTTCCCGAGGATGGAGACGGTTCACCTCCAGATCTGGGTGAGGGGCCAGTCCTCAATACTCTCTCATCCAGTGGTAGAGAGCGGTGGATGGAAGCGAGGGAGGGAAGACCAATATTTTTTCTTCTTTTGGATCTAGTGGCGATGTGTCGGGGATAGGCACAGTGGGGGAAGGAAGAACCTCACTGTGTTTAAACTATGCAAAAAAAAAAAACAAAAATACAAAAACAAACAAACAAACAAACAAACAGAAAACCCTAAAAGCAGCCTGCCTTATATCACTGGGGAAGGCAGGCCCTCTCTCAGACTTCTGGGAACTGGGAGGGAGGCCCAGGTTAGCATGAGACCCTCATAGCCTCTGAGGGTGAGCGGTGGATTTGGGGGTGATCCCAGTCAGACTGCTAGTGAGACCTGCCTGCATTCTGCAAGCCGGCCCACTGGACTGCTGGCTTTCTTGGGGACCTCTGTGGGGTGGGGTGGGTGGGGTGGTGGTCTTTTATTCTCCTGATGACTTGATGTTCTTTCCCGCCTCTCCAATCACCTGCCAGGTTCCACGGTTGTAATTTCTCTGTGAGAAAAGTATGAACGGGCCAGGCCCGGTACCTACTCGGTCCTCCATGGCACCGTCTTGGTTCTCCGTAGTCCCTCTGGCTAGGGTAAAAAAAAAAAAAAAAAAAAAAAAAAAAAGGGGGGGGGTGGGGGTGGGGCAGCTGCTGGCAGGCTGGCCATGGCTGGAGAGAAGCCTCAAGTGGGGACCGTCCTCATTCGTACGTGCTTTCCATACCCATTTGGACGCTGAGCCAGTGATCCCCCAAGGCTCCAGGGAGCCTGAGTTAAGGGACCCTAAGATAGGGTATCCATCTAGTCTCAGCTGGGGACTTGCCTAGCAACGATCAGATTTTGTGTTTATTTCTTTCCATCTTATTTTTGTGCGTGTGTCTACTTTAGTGGTTTTGGTGGCCTATGTTGTTTTTATTAACCCAGGGGCTCCCCCTGGAGGTCAAAGGAACAAAATGTCTCCAGGGATCAGAACCCATGGCCCTCTGAGGCCTGTGAGGTAAAGGGCAGAGGACTCTGGGGCCGCAGTGGTACCCGGTTGATTCTCCTCTGCATCCCTCTGTTTCTCTGCGTGGCTCCATCATCTGTTTCGCATTTAGAACCAGTGTACATAGTAGGCTGTGTATGGACAGAGAGGAGAGAGAATGTGTTTGTTGGTGACTAATGTAATTTATCAGAACTTGGTGGCCTTTCTCATGAGTGTTTTCCAGGATGTGGGGAGGGGCTTCCCACTGGTCCCCATGCAGCCTGCCTGCAGGGGTTCACAGATCACCTCTTGATGGCCAAACCAGTAGTCCCTACTGGCAGCTACTTGGAGGGACAATGGTTTGGGAAGAGACACAGCCCCTGTCCTCACCAACCCCCTCCTCCCCTTTCTCACCAATCCTTTTAAAGGTTACAGGGTTCATACGCTTCTGGTTATTATTATTATTATTGTGTGTTATTGATATTATTGTTTTGTTTTTATCTTAACCAAAGGGTATCAGAGCCAGATGGGCCTGGACCTTAGCTGCTGTACAGATTTCCGTTTCTGGGAGGGCGGGAAGACGGTTGCCCTCGGGGAGGGGGGTGTCTCCTCAGCTGAGGCTGGGGAAGGTGTCCACCCAGCGGTAGAGCGGAAGGGCCTGGGAGTTGGGCAGGCAGAGCAGGAGCCGGCCCTTAATCGTCCTTCAAGGTGGTGTTGGGCTGACACATATCTCTAGAGTTAAGACAGTAAGCAACAGTATAAACATTTAGGGTGATGATTGTTACTGTGGTAGTGGTGTTCTGTGGTGTGATTTTACTTTCCCAACTGTATACATAGGTCATTTGTCTGGTGTGTATGAGAAAGGCAGGCTCCTTCCTTCCTGCTGACTTTCAAAGTCTGCTTTCAGAGTGGGGGTGAAGCCCTGAGGCAGGAGGATGAGTGGAGAGGAGCAAAGGTATGGTAGGCATGCGTCCTGGCTGGGTCTGGGCTCTGGGCCCCGCCTCCTCTTTGTGTTTGGTTTGTTTGTTTCCTAGTTCGTTGCCAGTGGGTCCCTGCTTGTGCTCGCTGCTTGCCCAGAAAGACCCCGCCGCTCGCCGGGGCGGCGCCTGCCCTGTCTGGACGAGCTTGGCCACTCTGTAACCATGTACATATTTCCCTCCTGGCTTTTCTATTTCTGAGCCCCGTGTCATATTGACACCGGTGGCTCAGGGCTTCTCAGATGGGATCCTTGTGCTGCACCTGGTCATGCTCCTAGTTTGGGGGTACATACACAGGCACAGCAGGGAGACAGCATCCTTTCAGGTTCCTGGTTGGTTGTGAAACACACACACACACACACACACACACACACATTCCACTAAGACTCCAAAGTAGTAAGATGGGGAAGTGGTTTCGTCTCCCCGTGGCAGCGTGTCTGGAAGCCATGTTCACTTTGGACGCTGATCCGAGGGTAGAACTCAGATGTCCTATGGGGAATCAAACCACTTGGACTTCAGGGCGGGAGGAGAGGGGATGGATTAAGGGATATGATAAGGTGTAACTTAAGCTAAATGTATTCTATTTATAAAACAAGAGACTATTTTTATGAACGTAAAAGGTTTTTAAATCTAGGGTAGGCGGTCGTGGTGGCCCAGCGTCTTGTTGTGGATGAGATCCCGCCATGTTCATCGACTCCGCTGTATGCTCCTTAGTAACCTCCCTCCTCAGCTTGCCCTCCATGGCCACTGAACGTCCACGCACGGCTGGGGCGGGAATATGTTGTCCTTTCGTCCTTAGCTCCTTGGAAGTCTTGGGCGGGAACTGGGGTGGGGAGGATGGGTGGACTGCAGAAAACTGAGGTGGGGGAGAGGTAGGTTGTGATTAGTCACCCCATCTCCCTTCTGGCTAGACCTGCTCCCAGTCAGCTGTGTGGGGAGGGCAGGGGGGAGGTTCTGTGGGGTTGGGGACACAGGACTTCTTCGGGGCTTAGGGGCTTGCTGTGTCTGAAGTTGTCAGGCAGCTGGAGCAGGCACAGAAGGGACCCAGGATGTTCAGGCCTCAGCCCTGTCCATGTCTACTCCAGGCCAAGGTCGAGCTTGGTTTTGGATGAAGGACCAGGACACTGGAGGATTTCCTCAGACCTGGGTCCTCCCTCTGGGACTGACCTAGGGGGAGGAGTAGGAAGGGGTCTGGGCAAAGCCATACACTCTCTCTGGGAGGCCATTTCCAGGCTCAGTGTGGGCTGTGTGTGTCAGGCAAACTCCTCACCTCTCCAGTTCCTTCCCAAGCTCTCAAGGAACTTGAAAACCCCTATCCCCACCATGACACGACCCCTTTCTGCACACTGTAGCATCTACCTGGTTTTTAGTCCCACCCTACCCACCGTTGCTGTGTCTGTCAGCTGGGTCTGAAAATCACCGGGAGGGGTTTGTACTCATAAAAGACTACTGACCCTACCAGAAAACCAATCTGTTTACTGTACTGTTGTAAATACTGTGCCCTTTATATCCTGTATATTGGCTTCTTTGGAATAAAGTAAAATGTCTTAGAACACATGGTGTATGCTTCTTTGTGTCCGGGTGGTTGGGGGAGGGCTTAGAGGACTAAAGCAAACGTATTAACCAATCAGTGATAAGACAGGGAACTACTTATTTGCATCTCACAGTAAGATCTTCCAGGATGCCACAGTGGTGGCTCACGCCTTTCATGCCTGGTCTACAAAGCAAGTTCTAGGACAGCCAGAAACCCCGCCCTTTTAAAAGATTTATTATATTTAAAAGATTATATATATATATATATATATATATACATATATATATATACACATATATATATTACACATACACACACACACACACACACACACACACACCATTGCTCTCTTCAGACACACCAGAAGAGGGCATCAATCAGATCCCATTGCAGATGGTTGTGAGCCACCATGTGGTTGCTGGGAATTGAACTCAGGACCTCTGGAAGAGCAGTCGATGCTCTTAACCGCTGAGCCATCTCTCCAGCCCCAGAAATCCTGTCTTGAGAAACCAAGTTAACACAAACAAACACACAAACAACTCAGAAGGAAATAAGGCAGGAAGGATTAGACAGAAGAGACACAGACCCCAGACTAATCGACACTGCCTGGTTGAGGGCCCACCAGCTACAAAGCCCCATTTCACAGACATCCCCAGAATGTCTGCAAGAAGCACCTGCTGGATCCTGGATCTGATGCTATCCACTGTTACAGTTCCTTTTAATGGCGGGCCACATTCAAAGGTGGCATCCCTCCACTGTGACCTGCCTTTTCTGAGGATGGAGAGAAACCGCCACTTGGTCGTATTATGTTAGCACCCCTTTCCTAGTCAGATCTCCCAAAGTGTCTTAACTGCTGTAATTGGCAGGAAAGGGAGGGGACCAGGGTGATGAGTGTTCAAGGTACATATTATTGTCCTATTTTACAGAAGAAGAAACCAGGGCCCATAGAGCCTATATTGGATACTTTTTATGTCAGCTTGACAGAAGCTGGTGACATCTGAAAGAAGGGAACAAAAAAATTAAGAAAATGCCTCCAGCTGGGCGTGGTGGCGCATGCCTGTAATCCCAGCACTTGGGAGGCAGAGGCAGGCGGATTTCTGAGTTCGAGGCCAGCCTGGTCTACAGAGTGAGTTCCAGGACAGCCAGGACCACACAGAGAAACCCTGTCTCGAAAAACCAAAAAAAAAAAAAAAAAAAAAAAAAAAAAGAAAAGAAAAGAAAATGCCTCCAAAAGATCAGACCTTGGGCAAGCCTGGAGGGCATTTCCTTTTCTTTCTTTTTCTGTTTTACTTATCTATTATCATTATCGTTATTACTAGTATTATTATGATTGTTATTTTAGTTATATGAGACAAGTTATTTCTCTTTATAGACTAGAACCCACTCTGTAGACCAGGCTAGCCTCAAACTCAGGGATCTACCTGCATCTACCTCCCGAGTGCTGGATGTAAAGGCATGCACGACCACTGCCCTGCTACATGGGCATTTTCTTAATTAGTATTGATGTGGGAGGGCCCAGCCCATTCTAGATGGCCCAGCCCCTGGACTGGCGGTCCACCGGCAAGGCTGAGCAAGCCAGTAAGCAGCGCCCCTCGTGGCTTCTGCATCAGCTCCTGCCTCCAGGTTCTGACCTCAGATGAGCTGAGAATTTGCACATGTAAACCCTTAACTCCCCACGTGCTTTTCGGTCACGGTGTTTTGAGGCTAATCTGCCCAGTGTGGTATGAAACAAGAACTGGACAGAAGGGACCTCAAGGTAAATGCCCTGGTTACATTGTCAGAGGCAAAGAAACACATAGAAACACAATGGGACTGTGGTGGCACAGGTCCTTAATCCCAGCACTCTGGAGGCAGACGGGGCTGGTGGATCTCTGTAAAGTCAAGGCCGGCCTTGTCAATAGAGTGAGTTCCAGGACAGCCAAGGCTACACAGAGAAACCCTGTCTGGAAAAGTAAAACCAAACCAAACCAAAAAATAAAATAAAATAAAATAAAATAAAATAAAATAAAATAAAATAAAATAAAATAAAATAAAATAAAATAAAATAAAAAAGTAAATAAGTAAGAAAATCCATACCAGTATCAGGTATACAGTGGTTCCCTCAGGCATCATCTTTTTTAAAATTTATTTATTTATTTATTTATTTATTTATTGTATGTAAGTACACTGTAGCTGTCTTCAGACACCCCAGAGGAGGACTTCAGATCCCATTACAGATGGTTGTAAGCCACCATGTGGTTGCTGGGATTTGAACTCAGACCTTCGGTCTTAGCCGCTGAGCCCAGCCCATGAGTACACTGTAGCTGTCTTCAGACACCAGAAGAGGGCATCAGATTCCCCTACAGATGGTTGTGAGCGTTGCTGGGAATTGAACTCAGGACCTTTGGAAGAGCAGTCGGTGCTCATAGCCGATGAGTCATCTCTCCAGCTTCCCCCCCCCGCCCCCTCCCCCATGGCATCATCTTAAGAGCATGTTTCAGAAGCTGCTTTAAATACGTTCAAACAACGTCTCAAGCAGAAAACTGAAAGTTTTATCAGGGGTCAGAGGGTCAGAGGCAGGAACAACTGGTTTTTGTGGCCAGAGGCCTTTTTTAAGAAAAGAAAGAAAATTAAAACGAAGAACGCTAAGTTCAGGCCCTCTAGGGTTTTTATCTCGTTCTGATTCCAATCTGGAAGGAAGCAGGCCCAGGCAGCTGGCTTGGCCCTGGGCCAGTCTGGGAGGCGGAGGGCAGATCAGGCTCCACCCAGGGTGACAGCCCCGGGGTGGTGGCGGGGAGCTGGACATCTGCTGGACACCGGGCAGAGTGGTGGCCCGCAGGTGTCCAGCCTTCCAGCCGCCAAGGGCCGGGGTCCCTGACAGCACCTGTCGCGGCGACCTGGTCCCCTAGTCCCGGCTACCACCGAGCACGTGCTCTGTGCGGGATCTGTCATTGGCTCCTGCAACTCTCCACCAGCCTAAGAAGTCTGCAACTTGCGGGACCTGCTGATTGGCCCGGAGGCTTTCATGCCTGACTCTGATTGGTCAGTGGGGCTCACGCCCTCTCTCCTTGGGTCATACCAATAAGGAGAGGAGGCGAGGAGAAGAGAGAATCATTTCGGGGCTTTTCTGCCGTGTTCTCTTGACCCATAGCCCACAGTAGCATTTTTGATGTTAACTAAGTCTGATATTTATTGACAGGAGGGGGTTCTCGTGTAAGGACCCCGAATCAGGTGGACCCTGCGATGCTGCGCCTCCCGCAGAGGTGGTGCGCTCCGGGCTTGTCTAGTCCAGCCCGGCGGGGCTGGCTCCGAGCTTCCCACAGCCGAGCAAGACTCTCAGAGCCTCTGCGATGCTACCGCTGCCGTCGCTGCACCGATCCCTGCTGTCCCACGCCTGGAGGGGCGCTGGGTGAGTGAACCCCTCTGCTGCCTGAACCCTGAGAACCGTGGGCAAATCCCACCCTGCGGGTGCTCCGGGCTCCAGCCACCTTCTCCAGCGTCCCCATGGCTTCCCTAAGCGCCTGAAGAGCCACTCTCCCATGAAGACCCTGTGGCTCCTTACCGGATCTCTGTAAAGCCGTGGCTCGCAACCTTCCTAATGCTGCGACCCTTTAATACAGTGCTTCGTGGTGTGGTGACCCCAACCGTAAAATGATGCCACTTCATAACCGTGGTTTGCTACTGTTGTGAATCGTAATGTAAATATCTACTATGCAGAATAGCGGATATGCGACCCCTGTGAAAGGGCCGCTCGGAGTGGCGACCTGCAGGTTGGGAACCACTGTCCTACATGGCCAGTTTTCCTTAGCCAAGGAACCCCTGGGTAGGGTGTGGCACCCACACTTGTGCCCCACGCCCCCTTCCTTCCCTCCTCCTCCTCCTCCTCCTCCTCCTCCTCCTCCTCCTCTTCCTCCTCCTCACGCTGGATATTCCAAATTTGCTGATTCTCCCAGACCTTGGACAACCCAGTGTTCACATTCTGGGGCCTTCCAACCTTCCCAGGAACCTCTCTACCCCACTCCCTTTCTGTTCAATATTGGGCTTTTGTTTTACTGCAGGTGCCTTAGTGACTTTTGTAACTTGTGATGTGGCTCTGGGACCTATTTTGAGCTTTGCCTAAGTTCATTCAGACAAGTTCCCTAACAAAGCACGCGGGAGGCAGAGGCGGGCGGATCACTGAGTTCAAGGCCAGCCTGGTCTACAGAGCAAATTTTAGGAGCGTCAGGGATACACCCCAGAAACCCTGTCTCAAAAACAAACAAACACCACCGGGCCTTTAATCCCAGCACTTGGGAGGCAGAGGCAGGTGGATTTCTGAGTTCGAGGCCAGCCTGGTCTACAGAGTGAGTTCCAGGACAGCCAGGGCTACACAGAGAAACCCTGTTTCGAAAAACCAACCAACCAACCAACCAACCAACCAACCAACCAACCAACTAACCAACCACAAACGTGTTTTTAGCACCTGGGAGTCAAAGAGGTAGGCTGGACTCTGAGGCTTCAAGGCCAGGCCACCTTGGTCTGTGTAATGGGTGCAAGAACAGCCAGGGTTACATGAGAGACCCTGTCACCAAAGCAGGGTCCAGTTTCCACGGTATGGACCGCAAACGTCTACACTCTGAGGTGTAGACGCAGTCCTTACAAGTAATGAAGAAACTGAGAAGCTCTAGCTGTTTCAGCCTGGACCTTGGCACCCTCAGTGATGGGTTCCAAGATCCTGCTCCAGTGGGGCTCACGGCCTGTTTGGGCTCCGGTATTATTCCCCGTTTCTGTCTGCCTTCCTTGTAGAGTTTACACAGCACCCCGCACCCATACCTTGGTTATTATTTGCCTGCTCTGTGGTCTGAGACCCACCGTGTCTACCTCCACTGAGCTGTGACCTTTTCAAGTTAATCAGTGACCCTTTCCCTGCCCCCCTGGGATGGCATGAGTGAGTTTCAACCCTTCCTCATGTTGTGTGACGCTATTAGGCAAGGGGCAGGGGTTCGGGGCGGAGACAGGAGGGGCAGGGGTTCGGGGCGGGGACAGGAGGGGCGTGTGCTCGTCTCGAGAACTGAGCCGGCAGCTCCTCAGTTTCTTCCTGCTCTGAGACCACCCACTGCAGACCTGGGACGGAAGGCTCAGACAGGCAGAGCCTTCTAATGGAGTCTCAGGTTTAGCTTGTACCTCTCAGGGTGTCAGTGTGCTACCAGCGCACTGGGGTTAAGGGGATCTGGGTGGGGGCGGGGCACGCTCAGTGAGCGGAACTCCGGGGAGTGAGCTTGCTTGCTTGCTTGCTTTTCTGTTTTTTTTTTTAGATTTATTTATTTATTTTCTGTACGTACACTGTAGCTGTCTTCAGACACCCCAGAAGAGGGCGTCAGATCTCATTATGGATGGTTGTGAGCCACCATGTGGTTGCTGGGATTTGAACTCAGGACCTTTGGAAGAGCAGTCAGCGCTCTTAACCGCCGAGCCTTGTCTCCAGCCTGGGAGTTTTCAACTTAACTGACCAGAGAGGCGTGGACCCAAGCTCCCTGTCTTCTCTTCTGGGAAGCAGTCCATGTTATGAAGTAGTTTCCAATAGCCGTATCATTTAGCTAGCTATTGGGTAAGAGGGACCCCACGCTGACCCTGGGGGCGTGTTCTGGGGAACCCTCTGCCTATTGAGGCAGATGTAGCTGCTGTTACAGTTGGTCTGGATCCAGATCCCCGCCCTTCAGTGTGTGCGGCCCCCTGACCTGGGGGGGGAAGGGGATTTTGCAACCAGTTCTCTATGCTCTGGCTGCCTGGATCTTGTATGGTGCCGCCGGCCTGGCAGGGTGCCCAGAGAGGTTTCTCAACATCCGAGACATCCATTCACCTTTGGGGCAGGTCTTCAAAATGCTTAGGAGAGCTTCCGGCCTGTGCCTCTGGTCCCCGTGGTTTCTTCAGTCATGATGGGGACAGTATCTCCAGATAGATGTCTTCTCGCTGCTTGAGAGGCACAACGCTAGGACAGCTGCCATTGCTTGGTCCCTCATTCTTTTTAAGATATTTATTTATTGATTGATTGATTGGAGAAAGGGTTTCTCTATACAGCTCTGGCTGTCCTGGCCTCATCTCCCTGCCTCTGGGATTAAAGACAAGCGCCATTTCCACAGGCCTTGTTTTGTTTTGTTTTGCTTTGTCTTTTTTTTTTTTTTTTCTTCTGAGACAGGGTTTCTCTGTGTAGCCCTGGCTGTCCTGGAACTTACTCTGTAGACCAGACTGGCCTGGAACTCACAGATCCACCTGCCTCTGCCTCTCTAACTCAGGGACTAAAGGTGGGCATGTGCCCCCAAACCTGGCGTCATCTTACGTTCTTAATGGGTTTGTGGACTCACACTTAATCCCTGCTTTGATGGCAGTTTGGGGATTATTTAGTTCAAGAGAATGACTTATCAAAGCAGAGGCCTGCAGATTTCTGAGTTCAAGGCCTTCTGGTCTACAGAGTGAGTTCCAGGACAGCTGTTGTACCCTGCTTTACGTGCGGTCTGGGGATTCAAACTCGTGGCCTCCTGCTGGTATGCCAAGCACTTTTTCACTGAGCTGTCTCCGTGGCTTTCAGATATATTCAGTTATAAAGTTGACCTTTAGGCCGGAGAGATGGCGCAGATGTTAAGAGCACTTGCTTGCAACTCCCCCCAAGTTCAGTTCCCAGTACTCATGTTGGATAGCTCATAACTCCTGCTCGGGAGGATCCAGTAAGCTGTCCTGATCTCCACAGGCATTGTATTCATGTGTGCAAACTACATACATATAAACACACACACACACACACACACACACACACACACCTCCCACGTACATACACAGAAATTCACACACATACACATATACATCACATAATTAAAAATAAACTTTTCTCAAAAATTGATTTTGTTGGGTAGAGGTGGCACAGGCCTTCAATCCCAGCACTCAGAAGGTGGAAGTGGAAGGCTCACCGTAAGTTCAAGGCCAGCCTGACGTACAGAATGAGTTCCAGGACAGCCAGGGTTACAGGAGACCCTATCTCAAAAAACAAACAAACAAACAAACAAACAAAAAAAAACCTAAATAGGGCTGGAGAGATGACTCAGCGGTTAAGAGCACTGACTGCTCTTCTGAAGGTCCTGAGTTCAAATCCCAGCAACCACATGGTGGCTCACAACCATCCGTAATGAGATCTGACTCCCTCTTCTGGAGTGTGTGAAGACAGCTACAGTGTGCTTACATATAATAAATAAATAAATCTAAAAAAATAAATCCAAAATAAATATATATATATAAATAAGTAACGGATTTGTGCACCGAGAGGGCAGCCCAGTGGTTGAGCATTTGTCTGGCATCAAAACAACTCACACCTGACTTCCTGTAAACTGCACATGAAATACACCTGCATTTTCTCTCTTGACTGGGGTGCCATGCCTGACATTTCTCGAGTGCAAATATTTTAAAATCTGAAAAGATAAGACATCCAGAAAGACCTATGGTCTCAAGCATTGTGGGTAAAGGCTACGTGGCTTAAGTCTCTTCTTCATGGGCTGTCATACCTTACTGAATGTCCCCAGGACACGGAGCTCTGACTGACACCCGCCAATCTCTGGGCAAACTGAGTCAGTGAGTGAACTTGCCAGCGAGCCCTTCCTTGTTAGGAGACATTTTCTTTTCTTATCTTTTCTTTCTTTTTTTTTTTTTTTTTTTTTGGTTTTTCGAGACAGGGTTTCTCTGTGTAGCCCTGGCTGTCCTGGAACTCACTCTGTAGACCAGGCTGGCCTCAAACTCAGAAATCCACCTGCCTCTGCCTCCCAAGTGCTGGGATTAAAGGCGTGCGCCACCAACGCCCGGCAGGAGACATTTTCTTATCAAATTACTTTTTGGTAAGGGCTGGAGAGATGGCTCAGCGGTTAAGAGCACTGATTGCTCTTCCAGAGGTCCTGAGTTCAATTCCCAGCAACCACATGGTGGCTCAGAACCATTTGTAATGGGATCTGATGCCCTCTTCTGGTGTGTCTGAAGGAAGCCATGGTATACTCATATAAATAAAAATAAATAAATCTTTTTTTAAAATTACCTTTGGCCTTGGAGAAGGGGCTGACAACAATACCTTCTGTCCCTTACTGGCCTTTGCTCCGGACCTGTGGATGAGTCTTCCTGTGTATCTTGGGGCTGCTTCCAGCATGTCCCCCACACCCTGCCGTTGTTGGGGGGTATTCTTGGCTCAGCCACGTGTTTGGTTTTTGTCATACGTGGACACAGGTTGTTTTGTCAAGCTCCGGACCTTTCCGTTGTTCTGGGTACATCTCAGAGTCCTGTAGGCAGACAGAGTGGTCCTGACCTCACCCAGCACTCTGCCTCAGTGTTGTCATCTGTATAATAGGGACAATCCCAGCAGCCATGTCACGGGCAATGACAAGGGTCAGATGTGAGGGTGTGGTGCTTGCCGTGCTGACGCCAGTGGAGGACTGGGCGGAGTCCAAGGTCCTCCCAATGTTTCTGACCACTGTTCAAGTCGATCATCAGCTGCCAATGGCACCTGGAAACACGTGGCACCTGGCACACAGGTGTTGAACCGTTGCTGTCAAAATGGCCCAGGACGCAGCGCAGCTTGGATCCTGCCTCTCCCTCTAGCAGCTCTGTGG
Organism: Apodemus agrarius; assembly: GCA_964023405.1. Classification (NCBI taxonomy): domain Eukaryota; kingdom Metazoa; phylum Chordata; class Mammalia; order Rodentia; family Muridae; genus Apodemus; species Apodemus agrarius. Next base: position 16,631,736 of record OZ030009.1, on the reverse strand, counting down.
CTCTGTGCAGGTGGCTTGGCTTCTCTGTGCAACCTGAAGTTGTCATGTGGAAAGTATCAGTAGCTGATTCTCACACAGTTGTCTTAACCTCGGGATATTTTTTGTTTTCTTGCAGTGCCGGGAGCCTGTGTGTGTATAAGACAGGTACTTACCATGGGGCTGAATGTCTAGCCCCCTTTTGTGTGTGTGTGTGTTTGTAACGTTTATTTTGAGACAGAGTCTTGCTAAGTTGCCCAGGCTGGCCTTGAACTTGCAATCTCTCTGTCCCCTGCCTTGGGAGTAACTGGGATTACTAGCCTTCGTCGCTAGGCCTTGCCTATCTTGGGGTTTGCGTGAATTTGTGGATGCTGAGTTGTTTGGCACATGGTCAGCACCCAGAGAACTGAGGCTGGCTGTAATCTGGTGACCCATCTCTCTCCCACAGTTGGCTGCCCTGTGTGGCCAGCCCTGATAGCAAGACCGAGGACAGCTGGACAGCAAGAGAGTCCTCCAGGTTGGGCGTGGTGGCATATACTTTAAATTCGAGCACTTTAGAGGTAGAAGCAGGCAGATCTGAGTTTGAGGCTAGCCTGGTCTACATAGTGCATAGTGAAGGCTGGGCTGCAGTGCTACTGACTGTCCATCTGAGGCGCTCTCCTCCTCCACATAGGAAGTGAGTGGTTCCTTTGCACTGTGTGGTCAGGGGATTGACCTGTCCCGTCATCCAGGCTGGCCCCAAGATCTCTGAGATATCCTTTGATCACAGACTCTAAGTTTGTGCCATTACAGATGAGCTGTGACCATGAGCTGCAAAGGAGTAATGCTATCTCTGAGTATCAGTTTACTGATCCATAAAATGGGATCACAATGCAACCGAGTGCGTGGTGGTGGTTGGTGGTGGGGGTCCCTGTGCCCCGATGATCAGCTTTAACTGTCAACTTGACACAACCTAGAAACACCTGGGAAGAGAGTCCCAGCGTGAGACTGTCTCCTCTGGGTTGGCTTGTGGGCATGCCCTTAGGGGAATGTCTTAATTGAGTTAATTCTGAGAAGACCCAGCCCACTGTGGGCGGTGTCACTCCCTAGGCAGGAGCTTCTGAGCTGAGCACAAACACTTGTGTTCTCTTCTCTCTGCTCTTGGCTGTGGCTGCGACCAGCTGTCTCCAGCCCCTGCCTCTGATGTCCCCACAGTGACAGACCTGGACTGTGAACTAACAGAAACTTTTTTGTCCCCAAGTTGCTTTCCGTCAGAGTATTTTATCACAGTGTCGGAAACAATACAAGGGCCGGGCGGTGGTGGCGCACGCCTTTAATCCCAGCACTTGGGAGGCAGAAGCAGGCAGATTTTTGAGTTCGAGGCCAGCCTGGTGTACAGCGTGAGTTCCAGGACAGCCAGGGCTACACAGAGAAACCCTGTCTCTAGAAAACTAAGGGGAAAAAATAAAGAAAAGAAAAAAGAAAGGACACAAGGACGTATCTGTACCTCACTCCGCTCGGTGCTTGGCAGTCAGAGCTCTGGGGATGATCTACACCGTCTTCCAGGGCATCAGGTGAAGTGGCTCGTGCAGGCTGCCCCGCCCTGGGCCTGTACTTTCTCCTTCCCAGGAGCCTCCACTGCTACCATAATTACACCTAATTGAGCGATAAGGGGGATTTGTGTTATCAGGCTCCAGATTACAGCTGGGAAACCGGAGGCTGAAGGGAGCAAGATAGCCTCTACTTTCTTCTTGACCTGGTGCTTAGCTAGCGGGAGGTCCAGCCACAAGCTCAGTCCTGGAGGCGTGCTGGAGGCTCTCACACCCGCTGTGGGTTCCTCGCTCCCTCCCGAGCCTGCTCTCTGCTGGTGCTTATGCGCTGGGTTGTTTGGAGGGGACACAGGCTTCCTCCGGGAACTTGCTGACTGCTTCCGGTCGGATGGATGCTCACGCTCCGACACGAGTTCCCACTGCTTGGCTTTGAGATGAGGGGAAGGAGCCCCTTAGACCAGGGGGCGCTGGGGGGGGACCCACCCGTGCGGGGCCTCCACTCGTGGTGGGAGGTCTGAGGAAAGGGCAGGGCTCCTGTGCTTCTGCAAGGTCTGGGTGATGGGGAATGACCCTGGGGACTCCTGAGGATATGTCTCCATTGTAGAAGAAGTGGTTTTAAGGTGAGTCTCCCTCGATCTGGTTTTCATGTTAAAATCTGGGTCTTGGGCCTGCAGGCTGGGTCATCAGGCCCAGCGCTCACTGTCAAGCCTGACAGCCTGAGTTTGGCTCTTGGGACCCATGAGGTAGAAGCAGAGAGCAGACTCTTACAAGATGGCTTTTGATTTTCCCGTGTACGCTGTGACACATTAGAGATAAATAAATAAGCCGTAGTCTGCTTGGCTGTGTAGACAGTCATGGGCTTGCTCATCCCTTGGCGATCCTGTGCTGTGGTAATGGATACTGGGGATGCGGCTCATTTGATGGCTACTTGCCTAACGAGCCTGGAGCCCCGTCCTCAGCACTGGATACATCTGGTATGGAATAGCAAACTTGTAATCCCAGCCAGCCCTTGAGGAGGGTCAAGGTTGTCTTCTACGTAGTGAGTTTGGGGCTGGTCTGGGCGTCCTATTGTAGTGTGGGCGTGTCGTGCCTGCCCCTTTGCGACGTCGACGTCGGCTGGTTGAGAGCAGTCCCCTGGGATCGGCGGGCATCCTTGAGGTTTCTGTGCGGGCGTTCTCTGGGGTGTTTATAATGACTAAGTTGTTTAGGGGTGTGATCCTCAGATCAGGTTCCCGGTCCTGGAGGGGCATGATGACTGTGGAGCTTTGGTTATGGTACAAGCAGCCTGGAGATAGCGGAGGAGATGTGACTGTTACCTGGACTCTGTTGAGAGCTAATGGCACTTTGAACCTTGGACAGGGTGGAGCAAAGCCCTCTTCCATCCCGTCTCCTCCCCTCGATAGTGCTGAGTTTGCTGGCCCAGGCTCTTCCTGGAAATCACGACATCTCCTACCATTAGGTGGGGAAGGGAAACTTGGTCTCTGAAGCTTAAGACTGGGAAGAACAGCTTTCAGGCTCAGGCCCTGGCCCCAGGGTCCTTAGCGGGGAGTTATCCCAGGTTGCCAGGAAACATGAGTTGGGTACAGACCTTGTCCTGTGCGGCCTCTCCACGGCGGGAAAATTGAGATCCGGGTCGAGCTCAGAGCTCAAAAATGTGTGGAGCGTAAGCCATCTGGTGGGTGGATTAAATCTGTGTTGTTGCTGCGGGCTGACCGTGCCGACTGCATGGATGAATGAATGAATGAGTGAGTGAATGAATGAATGAGGAAAACCATCCTGCCTAGAAAGGTCTTTAGGAATCCTCTCAGAGCTACGGCTCGCAACCTTTGGGTCGATACCCCTTTGGCAGACAGACCTCTGTCTCCAGAAGTACTTACATTATGATTCACGGCGGTAGCAAAATTTTAGCTATGAAAGTAGCAACGAAAATGACTTTATGGTCGGGGGTCACCACACTGTGAGGAACTATATTCAAGCATCACAGCATTCGAAGGTTGAAAACCACTGTCCTGGAAGCCGTAAGTCTTGTGGGATGATCCTGCCCCTGTCTCTGTCGAAGCCTCTGGAGAGGTGCCAGTTAAAACAGGGCAGATCACTAGCCAAAGAGAAAAAGCCTGTTGGGAGAGAAAGGCTTGTTATTTTTGGAACCGCTTGACTCGGGCTCTGCTTGATTTTTGAACTAACCTCCTCAGGGCCTGGAGGCATTCAAGGACCAGGGAAAAGGCTCCGGTGACCCTGAGGTCACTGTGGGCCTCTGCCCTGGGGACAGTGGAGGGAGGTCTGTGGGACTTCTGTTTCTGGCATTGCTTTGGGGGGATGGGGGAATGGCAGGGAAGAGAGATCCTGTGTGAGCAAGGAATGCCTGGCACATTCACACACAGCTGGAGATGACCTTCCAGGGTACCCTGTCATGTTTTTGGGCTGAGTAAGGAGGCTCCAGGCCTCCCAGAGGAGTAGAACAGCCCCGCTGGTGGAGCGGGATCTTGACTGGTCAGCAGTGTTGGCTTTGATTTATCTGCTAACTGGAATGACAGACTCCAACATGGTGGGTGGGTGGTTGGGTTGGGCCTGGAGACCTGCGGGACTCGGGACCACGTGGTAGATTTTTTTGACCTTCCCACTGTCAGCCCCTAGAAACTTCAAACGCCTCTCTCCCTGTTTCCACGACGACAGGAGGAAGGGACATGGTGGATGTCTCTAGCTCTTCTTTCTTTTAGCTGTCTGGTCTCCATAGTAACCTCATGGGTTTCACTATCCTGTTCTGGAGCATAAGGCTAATGGGAGGGAGGACTGGATCTTTGGCCAAACATGGGCAGGGCCAAGGAGTGTAACGTGGCCTCTGCGTGTGACCCTGGAGGGAGAATGGACGCTTCCCCTCACCTCCTTCAGGTAGATGTTTACTTTCCCTCCTCTTGAAGATCCTGTCAGCAATGCCCCTCTTCCTTGTCCTCAACCCTACAGACCCCTCTCGGCCTTTACTGTCACCTCTCTGATAGGCCCTCCTCCTGGAATGTGCCCTCTGGGCCACACCCACCACACACGAGTTTGTTTTCTTCTCCCTGCAGGCCTCCCTGACTAAACCTGCAGGGCCCTTTACACTCCTTCTCTTGGAAAAAGGAGGAACACATGGCCCCTCTCCCTCAGCCTGGCCGCTCTGTCCCGATGAGTGAGGACCGGCCTCCAGCGTGTCTCTGAGAGATCTCTTCATTTTGTCTGAGCGCACTCCAGGCCCCTGTGCTTCCCACAAAGCAGCCCTTGGAGAGGGGTTGCGTCTCTGCCCAGCTGTGCCATCACAAAACCCGGCCCAGAGAGAGAGCACTCCGGTCCTAACTCTGTGACCTTTTAATATGGTTCCTCATGGTGTGGTGCCCCCCCCAACCATAATTTCATTGCTTCTTTATAATTGTAATTTTGCTACTGTTATAAATTGTAAGATATCTGATATGCAGGATGTCTGATATGTGACCCCCCCACACACACACACACATACAAAGCGGTCATGTCCCACACCCTGACTCCTGGTCTAGACTGAAATTGAGGTTTCTTTTCATTTCAGCCTTCAGTTTGTGTCTCAGTCAGGGTTTCTATTCCTGCACAAACATCATGACCAAGAAGCAAGCTGGGGAGGAAAGGGTTTATTCAGCTTATACTTCCACACTGCTGTTCATCACCAAAGGAGGTCAGGACTGGAACTCAAGCAGGAGCTGACGCAGAGGCCATGGAGGGATATTTCTTACTGGCTTGCTTCCCCTGATTCGCTCAGCTTGCTTTCATATAGAACCCAGGAATACCAGCCCAGGGATGGCACCACCCACAAGGGGCCCTCCCCTCTTGATCACTGAGAAAATGCCCCACAGCTGGATCTCATGGAGGCACTTCCTCACCTGAAGCTCCTTTCTCTGTGATAACTGCAGCCTGTGTCAAGTTGACACACAAACCCAGCCTGTACAGTTTGTCATTTTCATTATAAAATGATCAGCTGACTTACTCCATCGGGAGCGGCTAGCTGGACAGCTGGGGCCTGTGCTCTGTTAGTATTGCCAACACTTAAGATGTCCTCTGAGCTGTCCTTATTTACAGAAGAAACTGCGGCCTGTGGGGATATCCCACATCTGGGAAGAGGAAGGGGCGGGCCTTCAGCTTTGGACCAGTGAGCCCCAGCACCACTGGTGCTGTTCCTTCTCTCTTCCCCTCTTTGCACTCCTAGACAAGGAAGGAGATGGCGGTCACTCACCAACCAGATCTCAGGACAGGACATTGGTCCTCTGAACTAGCCCTGCCCGTCGCTGCACCCAGCACCAGCCCAGCCCTCCCAAGTGCGGGGTCCGTATTTGATGCCTTTACCCACTTGGATGCTAGCTAGCTCTCTGCTGAGCGCATCTCCCTGCCTCTCACGGGCTACCTGTCCAGTGTAGAGAAAGCCTGACTCTGTGGAGTGAATTTCAGGGGGAAAAAAAAAGAGACAGTGGCCCCCAACATACACAAAATGACTTCAGGGGGTTGGTGGCTTCTTCTCATTCAGGGGTAGACTTCTGGGTTTTTTGTTTGTTTGGTTGGTTTTGGTTTTTCCCGAGACAGGGTTTCTCTGTATAGCCCTGGCTATCCTGGAACTCACTCTGTAGACCAGGCTGGCCTCGAACTCAGAAATCCCGCCTGCCTCTGCCTCCCGAGTGCTGGGATTAAAGGTGCGTGTCACCACCGTCCAGCTAGGGGTAGACTTCTGATTTCTAAGTCTTAGACCCAAAGCCAGTTGTCTCCCCGAGCCCTGGACTTGCTTTGGGCTAGCCCGTGGGACCAGCCGTGGAGACACAGGGACTGACTGCTAACCAGTCTGCTTCTCCCTCCCCTCCCCCCATGCTTGTTCATTCCCAGGCTGCGCTGGAAGCACGCCTCCTCCCTGAAGGTGGCCAATGAACCCATCTTAGCGTTCACTCAGGGCAGCCCCGAGCGGGACGCACTGCAGAAGGTAACCGGGAGAGAGGGAGTGTCCCCAGGGTGTGAGGGGCACGGAACAGAGAGAGGCAGGACGTTCCCATCCACGTTTCTGTCCCTTTCCTCAGGCTCTGAAGGACCTGAAGGGCCAGACAGAAGCCATCCCCTGCGTTGTCGGGGACGAGGAGGTGTGGACGTCCGATGTGCAGTACCAGCTGTCGGTAGGTCTGACAGGGCAGGGCTCAGCCCCACCCTGCCCCCACCCGGGCCTCTCCCTGGAAGCTCACAGGCTTGGAGCTGTGGTCTCCGCCTGTGAGGGTCACCGTCCCACCCCAGGTTTTGAATTCTGTGGATGCTTCAAACTTCTAGAGTCAGAGGGTGCCACGTCCGGTCCAGTCCTGAGCCATGGCCACAGCAGGAGCCTGGGAAGGGTGTGAGTGCCCCTGGTGGGGGGGTGGGGGGCTTCTTCCCACAGGTCAGTTGCCAACTGGGTTCAGCCCTCTAGAAACCTCCAGTTTGGAGGTTGCTGCCTCCAGCAGAGCAGAGAGCTCACAGGACTCAGGAGTCAGAGGCGGGGGTGGGGGTGGGGTGTGGGGAGCGGGGAGCGGGTAGAGCTAGAGCTAGCCTTTTTGCCAGTGAGTCTGCTCGGGCAGAACTCCAAGAGCACTGAGGACTGGATCCAGTTTGGAAGAGCTAGCCTACCTTTCTCTGCACGCTCCCGCTAGCTCTGTGACTCTGAGCACAGGGCACCTGTGGAGGTCGGAGGACAACTTTGTGGGGTCGGTTCTCTCCGACCACCTTCGGGTTCCCGGGGCGAGGATTGAAGTCGCATCTCTAAGCTTGAGTGGCAAGCGGCCTTGCCCCACCGAGCTGTCTCCCTGGCCCGGGCGCACAGCTTCTAGGCACAGAGAGCAGCGGGGGAGGGGGGAGCTGCTGAGGCCTGGCGCCCTAGCTGGATGAGCTGGGTGGGATTCAGGCAAGTCCGAGTGACCACAGAGGCTGACAACGAGCGGAGTGGAACTCTGTGGTCTTGTGAACTGTCACCCTTCCTCCCCTCTTCTTCCAGCCTTTTAACCATGGACACAAGGTGGCCAAGTTCTGTTATGCCGACAAGGTGAGTCCCAGAGTCCCCGATGACCGGTGGCTGGTCCACCAGGTAGGAGTGGACCGCCCCGCCCCTCTCCCTGATCCTGGAGTCTTTGGGCTGAGTCTGCCACAGAACCAGGCGTGTACAGGTTAACCCTGGCTGTATGGATCTGAGCGGCAATAGCACCAAATATTCCTATTAAAGTGCCCACCGCTTGGAGCCGGACCTGGGGAGGGGGGGTCGTTCAGGGACGGGGTAGATTCTGTAAGACAGTCAGAGCAGTTAGATACGAACGTACGTACATGGAAAGGCAGGCTGAGAATGAGAGAGATAGCCCGTGGGAGGGGCTGGTGCCACATGGTAATGAGGGCCGGTGGAGTCCTTGTCACCTGTAGCTAGTATGTGTGCCAAGCTGTGGTTCTGACCCCAAGGCTGGAGTGTCAGAGATCCCAAGGTTGTGGCACCTCCTTAGTAAGACCATGGGAGAGAGTGGGGCAGGAACTTTCTTTTATAGCAGCTGAGTAACCTGACAGGAGCCTCAGGCCTCACGATGACAACAGGACAGGCCGTCTGTAGCAGTGTGGACAGAACTGGGGAACCTTCTGCTGGTAGCTAGCGTCCTTCTGGTCCCCGCTCTGTGCCCCGCCGCGTGAGGCAGAAGGTGACCCCTTTACCCCTCTCTCCAGGCCTTGCTCAACAAAGCCATCGAAGCCGCCTTGGCTGCCAGGAAAGAATGGGACCTGAAGCCCGTGGCAGACCGCGCCCAGGTCTTCCTGAAGGCGGCAGATATGCTGAGCGGGACCCGAAGGGCCGAAGTCCTTGCCAAGACCATGGTGGGACAGGTGAGGGTTGGCAGGCCCTGTCATATGCCACCCCTGTCACCAGCCATTAGCTGAACAGCTTCTGTGTGCCAGGAGGCTTGGAGGCGCTCCCCAGAAGCAAGGCCGAGGAGTCAGGATGCAGCATAGGTTACCAGACTTGGCTGATTACGGTTGAGCCCATGTGTCCCGCCACGGCCTGCCACCTCCCCTTCATGCTGGGCCATCCTACTCTGGGCCACGCCTTTGTCATTTCGGGATTATGAGTAGCAGGACCAGTGGCCAGCCCAATGACATCGCTGTATGGCACTGCCATCGACAAAGGTGTCAGGCTGCATGCACCGCCAGCCCGGGACTCGTGGGGCTCGCCAGCTGCGGGTCGGGACTTGTGCCAGTCTCTCTCTGCCTTCAGCCCAGCCAGGCCCCCCGCAGCCCTCCGTGGGAGCTCTTAAACAACCACAGAGTTGCTCCTGACCCAGGGACTGCCAGGGTCTCTCCCAGGTCCTCGCCCCATTACCTTGGGCCCCTCTACCGTTCCTCTGTCTTGTTTCCCATCACCCTTCTGTTTCCCCACTAGGCTGTTTTGCCCTTGATGGAGTCAGTTTAGACTTAGCAGGAGTCTGTGGGGAGCTCAGGCCTCCTCTGGCTCTGCCCAGTGTCCCCTGCCTAGAGGGGACTCTGGCCATCTGGCCGGGCTCTATTCTGGCCTTTAAGGGGCTTCCTGGCATTCCAGGCCCAGAGGGGGCCATTCTGCTCCAGTCCCATGGAGCCCTGCGTGAGGCATCGGTTCCAGTTAAAGCTCAGGCTGCAGCGGGCTGTTCAGTGTGTATTTACTCCCCGTGCGAGAGCTTTCTTGCTTGGTGTTCAAGTTGTCAAGTGAGAAAAGGCTTTGTCGAGTGAGCAGTGCCCTGGAGAGAGGCTCAGTCTGCGCAAGGAAATGCTCACCTGAATTCCTGAGAATTAACAAAACCCCAGGCTGAACCACCTGCTCACCCAGCGCCATGGTGAGAGCGCCCTCTGCTGTGTGGAGGTGGAATAACAGCTCCTCGCCTTCCTTTCAGCCTTAAGCTTGTGAGAGACATGGTCTGGAAGCTGGATGTGTGGTTGTTTCACACACATACTCTCTTCTCTCTCTCTCTCCAAAAGATGTATTTATTTTATATATGTGAGTACACTGTCGCTGTCTTCAGACACACCAGAAGAGGGCACCTAATCCCATTGTAGATGGTTCTGAGCTACCATGTGGTTGCTGGGATTTGAACTCAGGACCTCTGGAAGAGCATCCAGGACTCTTAACCGCTGAGCCATCTCTCCAGCCCTGTCACACGCTTTTTTATTTGGCTTGAGATTCAGGGGATTCTAGGAAGCACTCTGCAGGTCTTAGCCTCCTAGGCTACATACACACTAACAATGGCGCCAAAGAATCAGGGCATAGGTCCTGTCCCTCCTCAGTCCTGGGACCAGGCTCGATCAGCCCCCTGGAGGCTTTCGTTCCCTTCTCTGAGCTGGCACTAGCCTGTCTGGTGTCACTGAATCTGGGCCGCCATCCTAACAGGGCAAGACCGTGATCCAAGCAGAGATTGACGCCGCAGCCGAACTCATCGACTTCTTCAGGTTCAACGCCAAGTTCGCCGTGGAGCTGGAGGGACAGCAGCCCATCAGCGTGCCGCCCAGCACCAACCACATGGTGTACCGGGGGCTGGAGGTACTGCGGGGCAGGCGGTGAGCCTCAGAGCCTCCTGGGAGCCTCGAGCTCCCCCTCACCGTCCCCTCTCCCTCAGGGCTTCGTGGCGGCCATTTCTCCCTTCAACTTCACCGCGATCGGAGGCAACCTGGCCAGCGCACCGGCGTTAATGGTGAGGACCGGGGACAAGGGCCAGTTAGTTAGTCACCACACCCCGGATCTCGAACAAGCCCAGACGGTCTGCCTGTAGTCATGGGAGCAGTGCAGAGGGTAGCGGCCGGGGCTGAGGATAACGTTCCGGGTTCCAGCTCTTGGTTTATCTTACAGCCTTGGCCATTTGTGGGAGACCAGGGCAGAACCCAAGCTCCGAGGCACAGATTCCTCCTCTGTCAAATAGGAGCAATGGCACGCGTGTGCGCGTGCGTGTGCGTGTGCGTGTGTGTGTGTGTGTCTGTATGTGCGCTTGTATATGTATGTGTGTGGATGTGCATGCATATGCATGTGAGTGTGCATGTGTGCGTGCGCGTCCTTGTGAGTGTGCATATGTGTGCCCGTGCGTGTGTATGTGCATGTTTGTGTGTGTGTGCATGTGTCTGCATGAGTGTGCATATGTATGTGTGCACGCACATGCGTTTGTGTGTGTGTGTGCACATGAGTGCATGTGCGCATGCGTGTGTCTGTGTGAGTGTGCATATGTGTGTGTGTGCACGCGCATATGCGCGTGCGCGTACGCACTTGTATATCAACTTGCAAAGATTGAGACATGTGCTAGATGCCAGGCAGGTCCAGCTGGGAGTGAGCCATGGGCCTGACTGCTGGCGGTGACCTAGAGGGCTCATATAGGTGACAGCCATTGACACTGTGTGCTGCCGAGGTCGGTCAGTTTCAAAAGCAGTGAGAGAGGTGGCTGCCCCTGTGCCCCTTTGCCAGGTGACACCTGAGACGCACAGCAGGGACTTGAGGAGGAACAGATAGGAATTCAGAGGCTGAAATGAAAGCCACGGGGTCTACTGCCATCATTAAGTGAAGGCGCCTGTACCCCGGGGAGCGCCCAGCCTGATGTGGGGGATCCGGCAGCCTGCTAGGAAGAGAGCTGGTGTTGGTCCGGCAACCTGGACCTTAGGCGCGGCGCGTGCCTTCTCTGGGTATGCACAGGGACAGCCTCTTGCATCCTGGAACGGGCCCTCCCGGTGCCAGTGAGGCGGGCATGTGCTCTGACCCAGCACACGTGCATGTAGTCTGTGAGGACTTGTCTAGCCGCACCCAGGAATGGATGGCCCAGAACACTGAGAACAGTCATAGCCTGGAGTGAAGGCAAGACTTGGCCCAGGCTTGCGGGGTTGAAAGGAGGCCCAGGCCAGAGTCAGAGGTGAAGACTGGGGCCTCACAGCAGGGGCCTCCAGAAAACCCGCACAGACGTGTCCGTAAGCTTAGGCGGGGCCTGAAGTGGCGAGGTGACCGTGCTGTGCAGTGGGGTGCATGCGTGGCTGCTTGGCCTGCCACCACCCTGGGAGTCATGTCTGGCACCTTTGGGACAGGGCAACGTGGTTCTGTGGAAGCCCAGTGACACCGCCATGCTGGCTAGCTACGCCGTCTTCCGCATCCTCCGCGAGGCCGGCTTGCCCCCCAACGTCATCCAGTTCGTGCCAGCCGACGGGCCAACCTTCGGGGACACGGTCACCAGCTCAGAGCACCTCTGTGGCATCAACTTTACGGGCAGTGTGCCGTAAGTCCCTGAGGGGCTGGGGTAGGGCCTGGCGTGTAGGGATAGGAGCTGATATGTCTGGGGCTGTGAACCCAGGTGGCCACACGCTCCTGACCTTAACCGGCACGGGTGAACCACGGTGCCGCATGAGAGTGGAGGGGCCCCATCTTGGTGGATATTTGAAAGGATGGAACAGGAGAACATTGTGTGGGCTGGAAACACAGCCCGGGGCTGAGGGCAGCCTTCTACCACAGAGGGCGTGAACGGGTGACCTGGAAACAGGAGACACTGGGCCTGCTTCTTGGAGAAGGCACCTCAGTGCAAGGTGTGCTAGGCGGAGGGGAGGAGGCGGGAACGGGCTTATAGGAAGGAGGAGGACATTAAGGGGGCCTGCGGGCTAAGCCTGTGATGTATTGTAGCGCATGTCCCCTGGGCCTGGAGGGTGGAGTCGGAGGAGGGTCAGACAGTCCGCACCACGCACCTGCACACAGACTCCCGCAAGTGTCTTCCAACCCCTGAAGCACAGGGTTCTGTGTCAAGGCTGGAAATGAGTAAGCTTTGAGGTTGTGGTCCCTGCTCACCCCCGCCCCCCACTGCCCCTCCCCTGGTCCCACCTTTCAGATTCAGCCCAGCGGCTCCTGCAGAGGTGTCTGGACTGCAGGCAGGAGGTAGTGGGAGACCAGAAGGTTCTATGGAACGGTGTAAGCACTGTTCTGTTCCAGGCTGGGGGCTGTCCATTGGATCTAGGAGGGACTGGCTTTATTTTAATGGGTTCCTAACAGCCATGGCCGGGACGTGTCTAATTGGGAGTGTTTTACTTTTTTGGTGTATGTTCCGGTCCCCCTGGGCCCGCGTGTCTCATGGTACCATAAAGGTGGACAGCAATTTGTAGGTTCCCCCAGTCCCACTCCATACCTGGGTCTGTGTGTCCCAGGTCTGCCCACCGCTGCCCCCCCTCCCCGTCTGTACTCTGTCCTAGGATCTGGCTGGAGCCATCCCGGAAGGTCCGGAGACTGTGAGCTCCAGGGAGTGGGGTAATAGCCATGAACCATGTAGAGCTCAGAGCCTGGGGCTGGGGGCCCCCCTGAGCAGCGTGCCGGTGATCCAGCGGGGGTCTGCAGCGGGGGTCTGGGTCTGGGACATTCTGGCCTCCGCAGAAAGGGCATTATCCAGGGGGATTGATACTGTCAGGCTTGGGGACAGTTGAATCATGTGTAGGGCGTGGACCGAGGAGCCTTCCGGGCGTGTGGGTGGAGTTGACTGGGACAGCCCCGTGTCCCACCTAGCATCTGCGGCCCGCACTGTGTGGCACCCGCGATGGCTTCCCTGCACCTTCCGGGCCCGGATCGTCGCCGGTGTGGGTGGTACGCTTGAGAAGTGCTGACGGGGCCTTCTCCCCAGAGGCCTGTTCTGCCAGTGCTCGGGGCCTCTGCCTGTTAGCGGGTGGAGTGGGGCTGACACCCCCCCACACACACACACCCGTTTGCCACGCTTTGGCATGCCGCTAGGCCGAAGGTAGCCGAGTCATAAATTACCGTTAGCTGCTGGGCCGGGTGATTAGCATTTTTATTGTTTTGTGGTGTTGAGGTTGGTCACAGTGAAGGCCCCCCCTGGGAGGAGGCTGTGTCTCAGGGGTGGCAGGTCGGGGCCGCCTGAGCTGTTGGTTTGGTCGGGCCAGGCCCTGGGCCAGGAGCACCCCTCCCCCATAGCCACAGAGGTGTGCGTTGCTTGTGAGGGACTGTAGTGAGCCTACACTTTGGGCTCACACTGGAATCCCCGCAGACGGAGCCATGCTTGGTAGTAGGTGAGGTTATGTGCAGAACGGGAGGCTTGGGGACATTAAGTCACGAACCCAAGGTCACACAGCCCCGTGTCAGAGCTCGGACTAGCATTATCTGTTTTCACATCTGGGCCTTCAGGGTGCCACCCCCCACGCCCCCAATCACAACTGCCAGTATCCCCCAGGCATTTGCCCCAGGTCTTTTAGCCCCTTCTCCTCTAGGTGTCTTGACATTCCGCTCCTTGATTCTAGCACCTTCAAACACCTGTGGAAGCAGGTGGCCCAGAACCTGGATCGGTTCCGTACCTTCCCACGCCTGGCTGGAGGTAAGCCCCGCCCCTCACACGCTTCCAGGGAGACCCCCTTCCTGGGCTATTAGGAGCGACCAGGAGATGGAGAGAGGGGTGACCAGGATCCTCTTAGGATGCGGGGTGCTAACACTGGGGACTTCCCTATCAGCCTGCACAGTGACCCTCCTCGGGAGCCACGTGTAAAAACGGTTAGACTTGTGTTAGTAGCACACGCGGCTGGGGGGCTGCTGTGTGGATGGCTCGGGTCTGAGTAGGCTTGCGGGAACGAGCCCGTGTGTGGGTGTGGGTATGGGTGAGGGGGACGGAGAGAAGGAAGCTGGCCGAGAGGACAGCAGAGAGGCCTCTCAGTGACAGTGGTAATTCTCCTCCTGAGAAACCTTTCTCTAGTCACAAACTCTTGGTCCATGTTGTGTGAGGCAAAGCCAACGGAGTATTCTCCCACAGGGCTTCCTTCCCAGAGCCTTTAGTACTCCGTTATATATACTCGGAGACTATAACCGGCTATGCAGTGTCTCCCAGACTCCCTGGGCCACGGAACCCCATTTTGCACAGAACCCCATTTGGGCCAGGAGTTGTAGCACACACTTGCTGAGCCCTCAAAGATCTTCTGCCTGGGGGTACACTGATGATGGTTCTGCCTTCTAACCCTTCGTGTGAGGTGGGGCCCATGGGAGGCCCTTCCTGAGTTAGTTGGCCTCTGTGTGCCTGCCTGGGTCGCCCATAGCAACTGAGCTTCCCAGCCCCACTCGTGGACCCTGTCCTTGCCTTGGTGAGATGAATCGGGGACCCTCTAGGGGACGGGGTAGCCTTTCCTTCCCCGGGGCGTGGCTGCATCTAGGTGCCTCGCACCAGGGTGCCTCGGTTTATTTGTCTTTGAGATGGGGCCAGGGCAATGGACGTGATCCTCAAGGCCTGGGGAGACAGTGCAGGTGCGGTGGTGTGCGCTTTTGGCTGGTTGATGGTGTTATATGCTACCTCCTGTTTCAGAGTCGGTAAACTGAGGCTGGAGGTAGATGGGCTTCCCTGGGAGGTTTCAGGAAAGACTGGTCCACCTTTAGGAACGGCTGGGCCTTTGGGAGCTTGGTTTGTTTTGCTCACGTGCCCCTCCCCCTCGAGGAGTTGCCATTTGTGATGGGGAGTTGGCACCAATGCCCTCTGTTCTCCCGTTCCCTCCCCCAGCCTTGTTTTTCTGCTGGGGAGTGGAGCAGGCCTGGCTTGTGCCTCCCCCAGGATGCTTTCTGTTCCTGCTGCTGAGCGGGGGTGGGGTGGGGGATTGTGGGTTGGCGTGGGCGGTGGTCCGGGCTGCACCCAGTCATGTCCACACCCCGTGCTCCGGCAGAGTGTGGCGGGAAGAATTTCCATTTCGTGCACAACTCGGCCGACGTGGACAGCGTGGTGAGCGGGACGCTGCGCTCCGCCTTCGAGTACGGCGGTCAGAAGTGCTCAGCCTGTTCGCGCCTCTACGTGCCCCAGTCGCTGTGGCCACAGATCAAAGGGCGACTGCTGGAGGAGCACAGCAGGATCAAAGTGGGGGACGTGAGTGGGGCCTGGGCTCACACAGCAGGTGGCTGATGGGATTGGAGGCGCTCGCTCCGGCTCTTTTGAGAGCCTCCCTGCGGCGCTCTCGCTCTCTGGCTCGCTGAGGCTGGGTCCTTCCCTAGGGGCTCTGCGCATGCGGGGTGGGGTGCACGTAGGGAAAGGGATCCCTTCATCTCTGCTCTACAGTGACTCTCTCTCTCTCTCTCTCTCTCTCTCTCTCTCTCTCTCTCTCTCTCTCTCTCTCTCTCTCTCTCTCTCGTCCTCAGCCTGCAGAGGACTTTGGGACCTTCTTCTCCGCAGTGATTGACGCCAAGGTAGGGGGTGAGATGCAGTGCATTCTGGGGGAGGGGTGCTGGGCACCAGCACAGATCTAGGACAGAGAGGGCCAGGCTGGTCAGTGTTGCTTGTGACTAGATGTGTGCCTCCCTGGCTTGGAAGAGGGCGGGATCATCCAGGGCAGGAAATTGCTCTTGTCTGTGCACACACACACACTCATGTATGCACACAAACAGGCAGGCCCACACACGTGGGGCCATTGTGTAGATGGCCTTGAAAACACATCTCTGTAGCCACATGCCCATCATCCTAGCTGACCGCGTGCTTAGATGTAAACACGTAGCTATGTATGCACCTTTCTGTATGTTTATCTCGGAATATGTTGGTATGTCAGGACAACTGTGGTTTGACCCCATGTGTGCATGGCACATGCTACATAACACATGCTTAGATACATATACCTAGATTCCAGAACCACAGCATGCTCACTCATACATACACACCATGGACACACACAACATACACATACATACATATGCCACACATGTGCTTATGTAAACACCCCCTCCCCCACACACTACATCGACACAGGCACATACTGCACATCCATTCAGACATAGACACATACTATATACATACATATACATACTGATATGGACTCTTCTCTGTGTCCCCTACCATGGTTTAGCCAGGCCTTCAGTGTCTCCAACCCTGCCCCCCTCACCTTTAGGCAGAGGTATTTTGGAGTGAGTTTGGGGGCGGGGCGGGGGGTGTGGGCGGGGCGTGGGGTGTGGGCAGGGCGTGGGGCGGAGCTATCTCTGACGCTCCCCGCTCACCTGCCCTAGGCCTTCGCCCGCATTAAGAAGTGGCTGGAGCATGCGCGTTCCTCACCCAGCCTCAGCATCCTAGCTGGGGGCCAGTGTAACGAGTCGGTGGGCTACTACGTGGAGCCGTGTATCATTGAGAGCAAGGACCCGCAGGATCCCATCATGAAGGAGGTGACTGCCGCGGGCTGCCCTCGGGCACGGCGCCATGCTCCTTTCTGATGCTGTCTGCTTTCATGGAAGTCGAGGGGCAGCTGGCAGGAATGGTTCACAGCTGGAGTGAGCTCGGGAGCTCAGGCTCTGTCCTTGTCACTGTTGGTGCTGGCTGTGGCCTAGCACGCCATCGCCATGGCTGCAGAAGCTCCTGTGGGATACGGCCGCTGTGGGCTTGGGGGTGCGGGACCGGAGAACGCACACCCTTAGTGGGAGAGGTGCCCTGAGGAGGGAGGATGCCTTGGCTGTTGAGGGAGCGTCCTGTGCTCCCCAGGGCCTGGCTGCTTTACCCGAGGATGCGGCAGGGAAGCCAGAAGGTTCTGGATCTTCTGCCAAATGGTCAGGAAGCCCAGCACACAGAGACCAGAGGGAACCTGGAAGAATCTTCCCCGCTTTGCCCCTGCTCTGGGTTGTTGTGTGGGCAGAGGTCTGGGATGGTGGAAAGGGTGGCCAGATGGGGACATCGTAGGGACTAACCCCTCTCTCCTCCTCTCCCAGGAGATCTTCGGTCCGGTGCTGACAGTGTATGTGTACCCGGATGATAAATACAGAGAGACACTGCAGCTGGTCGACAGCACTACCAGCTATGGCCTCACGGGGGCGGTGTTCGCCCAGGATAAGTGAGTGGCCTCAGCCCTGGAAGCAATGCTGTCCGCAGCACCGACTTCACCCCCTGGATGCAGTTACTGCTAATCCCTCTTCCACTTTCCCTCTGAGCATTCCCTCAGTCCCCTCAGCCTAGAGCTAACAGCCCCGAACCCTGAACGGGCATAGAGCAGTCTGGCTAGTTAGATACATGGCTGACAGGAGCCCCTGGTGACCACCGTGTCTGAATCTCTAGGGACAGACCTGGGGAGCTCATGACCGACCCGTTGGGGGTGGGGTGGGGTCCCGCTGCGCTAGGCGACCACCCTGCTCCGTGCTACAGACACTTCGCTGCAGTGGAGACGGATCTGATAGGGGTCCTGCCACCCTGACTTTGAATTTTTATATTTTTCTTCCTCCTTGGTTCTGTGCCTCCGGTAGAAGCGGGAGCCCGGGAGAAAGCATAGGCTCTGGGTGTCTGCTTTAGTGAAATGGATGAGTTAGACTGGGGATCCCGCCACCCCCATCACCCTGCCAGTTGTGGCCTGACCCCCTGTGCTCTCCACCCAGGCCTCCCTGTGGCTCCAGAAGGCCAGCGAGCTGATCCCTTCTCAGGGGAAACGCTGAGCCTCAGGGCCCACTCCAGCAGCCAGCATCCTGCCTCTAACGTGGACGCTTGCTTAGTGGGGAGCCAGTGTGGGCTGAAAGAGGGATTGGAGGGCAGACTTGACCACGTGATCACTGCTCTCTCTCCTAGAGCGATTATCCAGGAAGCCACGAGGATGCTGAGGAACGCTGCTGGGAACTTCTACATCAACGATAAGTCGACGGGGGCCGTGGTGGGCCAGCAGCCCTTTGGGGGCGCCCGGGCCTCAGGTGAGTGGGAGGCAAGTTCCGGTCAGAGGCCGAGTCCTGGTCAGTGGCAGAGTCCTGGTCAGAGGCCGTAGGTCATTACCTTGGGGGCGAGAGTTGGACAGAACAGCTCACTGTGGGGGTGTATAGATGTGCAAACACAGTCTTTTCAGGAGCTTCAGAAGCTAGGAGGCCATTCTCCTGTTGTGCAGGAGAGGAAACTGAGGCACGTGTGTGTGTGTGTGTGTGTGTGTGTGTGTGTGCGCGTGCGTGCGTGCTGTGGACGTTAGCGTCAGTGCTCACCGGTCCATCCCTCCAGGCTCAAGATCACCTGAGTCCAATGCTCTGTAGGTCATAGGTGAAGCCTGGGTTCGGGAGGAGGGAGTGCATTGCCAGCAGTTACTACCCGATGGTGGTGGGCAGGGCCAGAGCAGGTTAATGGGGAATGTGATGTTTCTGTCCATCCGTGTGGCATGTAACATTTAAGTCAGCTAATGTGTCTCTTCAAATATCGTGTGTGGCTGGGTGGTGGTGGCGCACGCCTTTAATCCCAGCACTTGGGAGGCAGAGGCAGGTGGATTTCTGAGTTCGAGGCCAGCCTGGTCTACAGAGTGAGTTCCAGGACAGCCAGGGCTACACAGAGAAACCCTGTCTCGAAAAACCAAAAACCAAAACAAAACAAAAAACAACAACAACAAAAACAAAAAAAAACAAATATCGTGTGTGTGTGTGTGTGTGTGTGTGTGTGTGAGTGTGTGTGAGAGAGAGAGAGAGAGGGAGGGAGAGGGAGGGAGAGAGAGAGAGAGAGAGAGAGAGAGAGAGAGAGACTAAAAGCATTCAAAGCCAATCACTTCTAGGTCTTTGAAATATGCAGCACAGTTGCCACCCATGCTCACCCTACAGTGCGGAATGCAGCACCCCAGGGCTTGTTCCTGTCTGCAGTTCCTAGTCTAGCGACCTGTCTTATTCCCAACTTCTGAGATCAGTTCATTTGGGTCCCGCAAGAGTGAGAGTGAACCATTCTGGTGTTTCTGAGCCTGGCTTATTTCATATAGCATTTCCCTTTTCGTGACTGAATAGTATTCCACGGTGTGCACGTACCATGGTTCTTTCAAGCACACATTCGTCGGTGGACTGTTCGGTTGTTCTTTTTTCTCTTGGCAGTTTTGCAGATAGAGTGGACGTGAACACCGGTGCACGGATAACCTGTCAGTGTGCTGGTTTCGTTTTCTTTCCCGGCTAAATATTCAGGAGGGATTGTTGTCGTTTTTAAAGAGCAGTTTCCAAAGCATTTCTCATGATTCTTTAATAACTTGCCCTCCCTGTGCAAGGCGTGTGTGCGTGCATGTGTGTGTGTGTGTGTGTGTGTGTGTGTGTGCATGCGTGCTTACGTGCAGTTCCTGCATTTGTATTGGAGTCTCCCTCTCCCTTTGTGTCTACTAATACTTGCTTTCTGTGTTTTGATGCTCTGATATTGGTTGCCTATGTATTTACAGCTGTTATTTTCTACCCCTGGTTTAACTGCTTCGGCATTTATAACCTCTCCTTCCCACTTACGTTCCCGTCCAGTTTTAGTTTAGAGTCTGTTGTGAGCAACTCCTGTGTCTTTGAGATTCTAGTTATACCTCTTGGGGGGGCGGGGGGTGAAGTGAGTTTCTATTAAATAATGTATAATTGGGTCTTATTTATTTATTTACTTAAGAATAAGTATTTTGGGGGGATTTAATGGTAGCTTTAATGTAGCTTTAATGTCTTTAATGGTAGCTCTTGGAGGGCAAAAGCAGGTAGGGCTCTTCGAGTTCAAGGCCATCCTCATCTATATAGAGAGTTTTAGGCCAGCCAAGGCTGCACAGTGAAACCCTTTCTCCAAAAAAAAAAAAAAAAAAAAAAAAAAAAAAAAAAAAAAAAACCCAAACAACAACAAAAACCTTTGAATTAGTTAATGAGCGTGTGTGTGTGTGTGTGTGTGTGTGTGTGTGCATGTATGTGCTACAGTGCACATATGGAGTCACAGAACAAGTTGTCAGAGTTAGGGCTCTCCTTCCACCGTGTGGGTCATGGGAACCAAAGTCAGCTCGTCGGGCTTGATGGTGAGATCAAGCCTGTCAGGTCGTCTTTACAGCCCAGGGCCTCACTTTTTTGTTTTGTTTTGTTTTTGGAGACAGGGTCTCACTCTATAGCCCTGGCTGGCCTGGAACTTGCTCTGTAGACCAGCCTGGCCTTGAACTCACAGAGATTCCCCTGCCTCTACCCTCCCAAGTGCTAGATTAAAGGTGTGCACGTTTTTTAAGGTAATGAACGAAGTATGTTCTGTATATGAGTAACAGGCCACGTATGTGGAGTTACCTGAAGAGTCCGGAAGATGGCGTCAGATCCCCTGGAGCTGCTGGAGGTTGTGAGCCACCTTCTGTAGGTTCCAGGAACCAAACTCTAGTCCTCTGGAAGACCAGGAAGAGCTCTTAACCCTTAACCGCAAAGCTCCCTCTCCAGCCTGGGTCTTGTTTTTGTTGTTGTTGTTGTTGTTGTTGTTGTTTTTGTTGTTGTTTATTTTGTTGTTTTTGTTTTTTGTTTTTCGAGACAGGGTTTCTCTGTGTAGTCCTGGCTGTTCTGGAACTCACTCTGTAGACCAGGCTGGCCTCAAACTCAGAAATCTGCTTGCCTCTGCCTCCCAAGTGCTGGGATTACAGGCGTGCGCCACCACCGCCCGGCACACTATGACTTTTAATTGCAGAATTTAACCCGTTTACATTTATGGTGATTATTGGAAGCTAAGGCTTGATTCTTAGTTTTACTATAATTCTTTCTTCCTCTCTTACCTCCTTCCTGTGGTCAAGTGACACACTCAAATATTGTGTTTTAATTCTCTCCTTCATTTCTAAGCAACAGCTTGGCTGGGCAGTGTTGGTTTTGCTTGTTTGGTGTTTTATTACTTTGCTACCGTGAGCCTCGGCCTCTCACCTGCCCTCCAGCCATGCTCTCTTGACCCTGATATACTCAGCAAGTGCTGAGACTGAGAGTGTGTTTAGTTGCTATGTCTCCTAACCTGTTAACGTTGTGTGTGTGTGTGTGTGTGTGTGTTGTAGACAGAGCTACCATTTACCCCTCTAGCCGCCAGCCACGTGCTACCCCATTCACCAGGCTCGCTCCCTACCCACCACCTCTTTCCTGCCACCAGGAACCATTGTGTGCTCTCTTTCCCACAGGAACCAATGACAAACCAGGAGGCCCCCACTACGTCTTACGCTGGACGTCACCCCAGGTCATCAAGGAGACCCATAAACCCCTTGGGGACTGGCGCTACTCCTACATGCAGTGAGCCCTGCCCAGCACCTCTGTCGTCAACCAGACGTCCATCCAGATGACCGACATCTCTGCACTGACCCCCTGCTCCCCGCCAGCTCATCTCGGACTCTCTATAGCTGAGCTGGACCCTGCCCTGGCCACTGGTGCCTGCCCCCGGAGTGAGGTGCCCAGGCTTCCTTGAGTCATACTGGGGAGGATCGGCCAGTCCACCCAGGGATCTCATCTGCTGCGGAACACCCAGGTTCTCTGCCTGTCTGCTTCTTTCGCCTCATCCTGGGCCCGGTGACTCAGAGGCCCTCAGAAGAGAAAGGGATGTTCTCAGGACTGTGTCGGGGAGGGAGACAGCTCTGGTGTCCTGTAGCCTCACCACTCAAAGACTCCTGACCTAAGCCTTGTCCCCTACACATGTCCAGTGAGATGGGACCTCAGCCAGATGGCTGCAGGGGCACCAGCTGCCTCTGCCCCTTGGTCGGTGCTAGCTCCTCCCACAGACGCTTGTCTCCAGCCATATGCCTTAGACCCATGTGCCTTCCTCCAGGGTGCCCCCCTGAGCCTTTGTCCCTCCCGGCCACCTGCTGGGCGTGACCAGTGGAGGTCACCCATACTGACTGAATCTGGGAAACCTTGAGGTGGTGCCTCCATTCTGTACTGTTGTGGGATGCAGCCAGCCCGGTGGGAGCCAGGGTGAGCTCCTGCTTGGGGTCCTTGATAATCACATGTTTCAGGTGGCTTATGGGCTTGCATATATCTTTCAAGGACATTTGCCGGGCGTCCACATGGCGCTGCTGTCACCAAGGGCTATCCCTGTCACACTCATGGGCAGGTACCAGTACCAGGCCAGCTCTGTGTTCTGCTTCCTTTCGGGGCCTGTGTTGCTTCCCAGGGAGCAGGACTAGGCTGCAGTTGTCCCAGTTCTGCTGTTCTACACTGTGAGGGGGTGGGGTGCACTTACCGCACCCCCCAGATATCTACTCAAAGTGGCTGTGGAGGGAGAGGAAGTGACTGGCTTCTCATCCCTAATCTAACGAACTGCCAGCGCCTTGTCACGTGGTTCTGTGTGATGTTGTCTGGGGTGGGGGGTGGGGGGTTGGTTATGACTCTGGAGCCCAATGGCTGGGTTTAGAGATGGCTTTCTGTCCCCCCCTCCCCCTCCAAGGTGGTCACCAAAAAAAAAAAAAAAAATCATGTAATTTTTCCAACCTTCCATGTCTAAAATGGTGTGATTCCTTCGTGTACACGGAGGATCGATGAGCTAATTAATCCCTGTGGATTTCAGACAAGTGATCAGAAATATCACCCGTTTGTTCCCTGACACTGTATGCTGTTTATGTGTCAACTTTGCTGGGCCACGGTCCCCAGAGACCTGGTTAGCCGTTACAGAAGTTTCAATGACAGTGCAGTAAAGCTTAAATAAGTGGGCTCTTACATTTTGATCGTGTGTGGTTTTTGCATGTTCATACGTGTTTGTACAGGTGCCCACAGAGGCCAGAACGGGTGGTGGATCAGAAGAGTTGGGGCTGATGTTACAGGCCTTGGTGAGCTTACATCTGAATTCTAGTTGCCAGATAAAGCAGTGAGCGCTCTATCCGACAGGCCATCTTTCTAGCTCCAGTGTGCTGGTTTGGAGACATGGTCCTGCTAGGTAGCCCAGGTTAGCCTTGAATCTGGTGCCTCAGCCATTTGAGTGCTGGATTTGCTAGCCTGCGTCTCCAGGCCTGACTTTAAGAAGCACAGCTGACTTTCCGTACTGTTGAGTGGGCCTTATCTATCGAATGTTTAAGTAGAACCGAGGATGAGCTTGCCCAGGAGGGGAATCTGCCCCTGGAGATGGTTCTTCCTGGTTTCCTGGCTCGCCCCATTCATCTTCCTGCTGTTCCTCTCTTCAGAGCCACCTCCGCCCCTTCTCCCTTTACAGTCCATGGATTCTGTGTCCCCGGGAGAACCTTGGCTAACACACACACACACACACACACACACACACACACACACACGTCAAGGACTCTGCGTCTCCTTACTCTCAGCCTCACTCGCAGGCGCAGCCTCACTCTCCCTTTGTACACATGAGGGATCTGAGGCAGAGCCGACACTGCATGTCCCAGGAGAGCGGGGTTCCCGGGATGCGAACCCAGATCTCTCTGCTGTACTCCCCTGCCCACCTTGGGGAGACCCAGTCACACGGTGCTGCAGAAGGAGGCAGTGAGGGGCCGCGCCCATCAACAAAGCCCTGGGTTCACCTCATTGGCCACAGTAACTCCCTTCTAGACGGTGGTAACAGGGGGTGCCCCGGCTGTGCCTCACAGAAGGGAAGGCTGGCGTTTATAGCTCTGCTTTTGAACGAATGGTGCCAATCAATCATAGGCATTGTGAGTAGCTTTTATAGTACTGAGGATGGACCCTGGACTCTTGCCCGTGTCAGACGAGCCCTGGACCACTGAGCCACACCCCAGCCCTCTGGATGCTCCTCTCTACCGCTGATCGCTCCAGGACATTATTCGGTTTCTGTGGCGGAGGTCACGGGTGGTGGTGGGCATCGTGGGAGGCAGATTTGAACCCAAGTCTGGGTGTCTGTAGCCTGTATTCTTGGCAGTCTGCTCCATAAGGGACTTCTGGATCCCTATGTCACTGCCACTATGTGACCCTCCCATGATGTCTCCTATTTAACTGGGGGAGGAGGGGGGACTCAAAACCATCACCTTGTTCCCTTGGGTTTGAGGCTCTCGGCTCTCAAGGACACACGCCCTGTTTGGGCTCCCGCGGCTGCTTTGGATGGTCGTCAGTGTCAGTCCCCGTGTCTGCGGGCACCCACAGAGCCCCTTCATTTCCCTGCTGTTCCCCGGGGAGGAGGGGGGCCCAGCCACAGCCCTGAGCCCGACCAGGAACCATTTGACTGTGGCCGGATGCCCCCGCCGCCTCTGCCGCACACACAGTCACTCAAGCATAGGGGCTAAGGAAATGAGCGGCCATCTGCTGCCTCCTGGACGCTGGGCGGCCCGGAGCCTCCGCAGGATGGGGCGGAGGAAAGGGCAGGGTACACACCTGCTCCTGCCCAGCCCCTCTACATTTCCTTAGTTCGGGCGTCAGCTGTCAGGCGTGTTTACATTCTAGGCCAGGCTGACCTAGGGCACAGGCTGCGTGTCCGGCTCTGATCTAAAGGCTTTAGAGATTTTAACTTGGCTGGCAAGATGACTCAGAGGGTAAAGGCATTTGCCACCAGGCCCAGTGACCTGAGTTCGGGTTCCTGGGATGCACACGGTAGGTGGCAAGAACCCGTTCCTGCTGCTCTGACCTCCATCACATCACATCCTGGCACATGTGAATGCACACGCACATATAATAAATGTAGTAAAAAATCTGATTTCACCCTTCCTAGCAGCTCGTGAAGTGTAACCCGTTCTACCCATTTCCCTGATGGACAGGTGGGTGCCAGGATTCCAGGGTAACAGGAGATGACAACCCGAGCTTCAGTTTACATCCCTGGATGCTGAGCCAGGGGACACATCTCCAGCCTCAAGCCTGTCACTTCTCAGTGGGGGCCAGTTGAAGCAGCAGAGTTCTGGGGTGTCGGCCTCAGAGCAAGAGGGACACTTGGTGACCGAGGATCATCCAGCCTCAAATAAAACAAAAATCATTCGGTCTTGGAGGCTGCACATCCGGTGGGGATGGGGACCCGTTTATGGGCCCCATGAGCCCCCATCCGTGGGATATGATCTCAGTTCCTTGACAGCCAGTAACGGCAGCGGGGCTGTCGTATCTGCCTGTCACAGATGAGAGACACTGAGGCTCTTGGGACACAGCAGTTTGCTGAGGAGTGGGGAATAGTGCCCTCTCATCCAGAAAGCACCTCGAGTCAGCAGAAGCCAGAATACCCTGCTCATCATCTGTTTATATTTTCTTTCCTTTTTCTTTTTCCTTTTTTCTTTTTTCTTTTTCTTTTTTGAGACAGGGTCTCAGATAGCCCAGGCTGCTGGCCCTTTCTTTCCCCAGCTTCCTTTTGGTTTCTGTGATAAAACGCTGATCAAAAGCAATGATCCTTTCTCTCTCTCTCTCTCTCTCTCTCTCTCTCTCTCTCTCTCTCTCTCTCTATCTCTCTCTAATAAAATTTTATTTGACTATATTTATGAGTACATTGTTGCAGTCTTTAGACACCCCAGAAGAGGGTGTCAGATCCCATTACAAATGGTTGTGAGCCACCATGTGGTTGCTGGGAATTGAACTCGGGACCTCTGGAAGAGCAGTCAGTGCTCTTAACCGCTGAGCCATCTCTCCCGCCCTGAGAGCAGCGACCTGGGGGGGAGCTTGTAGGTTATGGTGCATCTTGGAGGGGACTTAGGGCAGCGACCTGGGGGGCTGTGGAGGAATGCTGCTTATTGACTGGCTCTCCTCGGCTTGCTTAGTTTGCTCTGACCATCCAGAACCATCTGCCCAGGATCAGCACCTCCTACAGCAAACCAAGCCCCCCATATCAATCAAGAAAAATGCCCCAGAGATCTCCCCACAGGCCAGTGTGACAGAGGCAATTCCGCATCTGAGGCCCCTCTTCCCAGATGACCATGTCAAGTTGACAAAAATCAACCAGCACCCTGTATAGCCAAGGCTCCGCCCCCTGAGTGCTGGGGTGCCAGTCCACGCCCAGCCAGTCTTGAGATGTCTTAGCATCCCATGAGGCTGAAGTGGAGACAGCCCGTGGGGAACCAGGGCGGACCTTCCCAATACTCTGCCCAGTGTCTGAACGACGGTTAGACAGTTGTCTACCGTTACAGGCTCCGCCATGAAGAGGTCCACCCCTCTGCATCCTAAGTCAGCTCAGAGCCCAGCGTGTGCAGGAGGAGGGTAGGCCAGGAGACCAGGCTGAAGATCTAGATACAAGCGCGTATAGGGGTCACGAGGGCACATCGAGGAAGATGGTTGGGAAAGGAGCTTGGGATCCCCCAGTCCCCTCTGCCCACTGGGTGGGTGGGGGCGGCTCAGTGCTGCCTTCCATCTGGCATGCTTCTTTCTCGGATGCCAAGGGAGGCCCCAACCAATGGACGAGGCTGGGCTCACTGTGACCACGACTGTCTCCTCTGCTTTCCTCATGCGCTTTGCATGTCCACCACGGCCGACTGCCTCCTTCGCAGCCAATGGCCACACCGGTGTGGTGTGAGCTCAGGCAGAAGGCTGGGTGCAGCCACGTTGTAAAGACGCTGTGTTCTCCCAAGACACACAGACCCCAGCGGGCCCCACCAATATATCCTGCTCCAGCCGGCGTCTCTGTTCCTTGCCCAGAGCCCTTAAGGATGTCCGCCTGTCCCCCGGGGGGGATTGTCACTATGTAAATGTCTGTGCAAATGTCTCAGCGTGGGGTGACCAGCTCCACGGGCAGGCCAGGGCGTCTTCTAAGGCTGTTGCTTCGCTGACATGGGGCCCCAGGCGAGGACTCTCCGCTTGCTGTTTCTCCTGCTGCACGCTGTGCCCAAGCCAGCCAAGCTGGTAGAGAACTCCGACTTCCACCTGGCTGGGGACTACCTCCTGGGTGGCCTCTTTACCCTCCACGCCAACGTGAAGAGCATCTCCCACCTCAGCTACCTGCAGGTGCCCAAGTGCAATGAGTGAGTGCCCAAGGGGGTGGAGGGATGGAGTAGAGAGAGTCAGGACCCTGGAAAGTGCAGGCCTTAGCCGGCCAGGCCAGGGCCCAGAATGCACCCCTTCAGTCATCGCCAACCCCCAGTCCTAGATCCAGCCTGCTAGCCCCCAGTGCCCCCCACTCCCTCATACCCCCTGCACAATCGGATGAAATCTTAAGCGGTTGTTTGCAGCCCGGGAAACCTGGTTTGTGTCTGTGTTACATCCCAGGAGAGACAGGGTGTTTAGACTCACAGGGTCACCATCAAAGCCATCCTCAGCCACTTTGGCGAACGGGGGGGAGCCCCCCCACTCCCAATAAGACCGTGTCAAAGCCTTGTCTAGACGTCAGGTTCCGCCTCGCCAGGCAGAAGGTGGTGCTTGGGTAGCGAGCTCTGACACTGGGCACTGGAGGGGAACTTTGCAGTTCCCAGGGTTGTTGTGGCTGGGGAGACAGGGGGTGCTTCCGGGCTTGGGGAGTCCTCCTTCCCCCTTCTGTGAGCCGTTTGGGGTGACAGCTCCACTTAGAGACTGAGCACATACAGGAGTGACCCTGGTCTTGTTCAGGAGGAGGAACATTCTGGGTGATGGGGAAGAAGGAGAGGGAGGGAGGGAGAGGAGAGAGAGGGGGCGGGTGGCTGAGTAAGGGTTGACTGTGGGAATTCACCATTTACACAATGAGGAGGGTGCCATGTAGACCAGAGGCTAGGGGGCCTGGGGGGGGCTGAGGGGCTGGAGAGGCTGGGGGTTGGGGGGCCTGGGGGTGCTGAAGGGCTGGAGAGGCTGGCGCTAAGTGCTCTGATGTCTGTGAGGTTGGTGATGAGGTCTATAACGATTGACAGTGCCGATGGCAGAGACTGGGTGATGTCACTAGCAATGCTGACTGCCGCGATAACAGTGGTAGCTACCATGGGTGTAGGGATGATGGTGGCGGTCGTAGTGGTTGTGGTGACAGTCACATGGTGCTGAGGATGGTTGGGAGTGATGGTGGTAGTCGAGGTGATGGTTATTGCGTTAGTTGTTCTAATGATTTTAACAATGGTGGTGTTGATGGTGGTGGTGATAGTGACCTTATGATGGTGTTTTGGTGATGGTGGCGGTGGTGATGATATTAGTGATGATAGCAGTTTGGGCAGTAATGGTGATGGTGGTGATGGTGATGTCATTGTTGTTGGAGATGATCACAAACATATGGTAACAGTGGCTGGCGGTGGTGGCGCTGGGATAGAGGGAGATGAAGGTGACAGTGGGGATGGCAGTGATGGAGAAGAAGGTCACTGTGGGTGTGAGTGGACAATGGTGGGGATCACGGGGATCACAGTGCAGTCACAGGGACTCTGGTGACCGGAATGCGGGTGACTGGAATGCGGTAAGTGACAGAACCTTCTAGGGTGTTCCTTCTCAGATTTCCTGTGTAGGCAACAGAGCAGCCGTCAGTCCTATTCCCCGCCCACCTCCCTCTGGCCACGCCCCCACTCCCTGTGACCACACCCCACTCCCCGTGGCCACGCCCCTCACCGTGTGTGGTCACGCCCCTCACCGTGTGTGGCCCTGCAGGTATAGCATGAAGGTGCTGGGCTACAACCTCATGCAGGCCATGCGCTTCGCCGTGGAGGAGATCAACAACTGTAGCTCTCTACTACCCGGCGTGCTGCTCGGCTACGAGATGGTGGATGTCTGCTACCTCTCCAACAATGTCCAACCTGGCCTCTACTTCCTGGCGCAGGATGATGACTTCCTGCCCATCCTTCAAGACTACAGCCAGTACAGGCCCCAGGTGGTGGCCGTCATTGGCCCAGACAACTCTGAATCTGCGGTCACCGTGTCCAGTCTACTCTCCTACTTCCTCATCCCACAGGTGATGCCCGGGAGATGTGACAGAGGAGAGTCAGAGGGACAGCTGTCCCGAGGGAGGGAAGCTCTTCCTCCCTGTGAGGCATGGTGGGAACATGAGCAGGGGCAGACAGCAGTTCAGGCTTAGGACTGACTTACTGGGAAGCCTGTGACACATCGTTTCACTCTTTTGAGTCTCAGTTTCCCCATCTGTAAAGTGGGCTGATGAAACTCCATGCCAGGACTGGCTGGGTTGAAATGATCAGCACACAGTAGGTGGTCTGCAATGCTGTCACAAAATTCTTCTTTCTCCAGAATGAGGACTAAAGAGCAGGCAGTATTAGCTTGCTCGGTTGCCTAGCACAGGACCTGACTCACAGTAGGACCTCAAGGAGTGAGGCCCCACTAGGGCCTGGGGAGATAGCTCAGATGGTAAAATGTACAGGCATGGGGACCTGAGTTTAGGTCCCAGCACCCACATAAAAAAACCTGGACCACCAGTTGGGGAGGGGGTGTGGAGACAGGGGGATTCCCTGAGCTCACTGGTCAGCCAGTCTTGCCAAAGTGGTGACTTCCAGGTTCAGTGAGAGGTGTTATCTCCAGAATTATGTTAGAAAGTGACTGAGGACGATGCCTAATGTTGACTTCTGGTTTCCATGTCTGTATAGACACGTGTACCTATACATACATGTTCACATATATACTCATGTGTGTCCACACACATGTACACACATGTTCGCATATACACATGTGTGTCCACACACATGCACACACATGTTCACATGTACACACATCTTCACATGTACACACATGTGTGCCCACACACACGTACACATATACACATGTGCACACACACACACACATACCCCAACAGTGCTGATTGTCGGCTATTTATCTTTTAAATTTGGGGGCTAGGGGGATGGGTCAAGAGACAGGGTCTCTCTATGACGCCCTGGCTGTCCTGGAACTCCCTCTGCAGACCAGGCTGACACTTTGAACTCACAGAGATCCACCTGCCTCTGCCTCCTGAGTGCTGGGATTAACGGAATGGACAGCCACTCCTGGCATCTTTGAGATTATTTTGGATTACATGTCCACTTATCAGGAGAGAGTACACGCGTGTGTCATGGCACATGCATGGAGGTCAGAGAATGGAAGGAAGTAAGCCCTCTCCTTCCACCAAGTGGATCTTGGAAGACTAAACATCCTCAGGCTTGACAGCAAGTGCCCGTGCCTCCTCAGCCATCCTGTGAGGCGCTGTCCTAACTGTCACCAGCCACAGCACAGTCCAGCACAGGTGTAGACTATTAATCATAAATCAATCACCACACAGCAGGCCGGCACAACTATTGGAATTGCAGAAGTTCCCAGAGTGGGGTTAGACACTTAGTAGGTGATAAAAAACAAGTGCTGACATTTTGATGTGCAATGTCTGGTCCAGGGTTGAGTTCATCCATTTATCCATGTACCGGGTATTTCTTGAACACCTACTGTGTGCCAGGGAGGGTTGTGGGTGCTAGGGAAACGGCTGGGAACCAAGCACAATTCCTTGCCTGCGTGCAGCCTGTCTTCTATGGGAAGACACAGACAATACATATGGATGAACGAGTGACCCAGATTCTTAGAAATGCTGTGGGTAAAATAGCCAGCGGAGGCCAGGCATGGTAGCACATGCCTTTAATCCCAGCACTCCAGAAGCAGAGGTGGGCGGATTGCTGTGAGTTCAAGGCCAGCCTGGCCCACAGAGTGAGTTTCAGGACAGTCAGGGCTACACAGAGAAACCCTGTCTCCAAAAACAAAACAAAAAACGGTAACAATAACAAAAATAGCTATAGGTGGGTGGAGACTGAGGCAGGCTGAGAGGTTGGACTTTTCAGTGTGGGGGGATCAGACAGATGGGTTTGCGGACCACAGGGGAGGTGTGTGGGCGTGCCTCTGAGAGGAGAGCATTCCAGGAAGAGCTAGCGGAGGCTCTTGACAGGCGCAGTGCGCAGAGCCAGGGCCTGGAGCATGGTGGCTGGGGAGGGATGTGGAGGCGCTAATGGGCCTGGACGGGCACCCTCAAGGGACACCCAAGAGAACTGGATGGGTGTGTGGTGTGTGAGACAAGGTCAGAGGTGATGGAGGGGATGGAGTCCCCCCATGAGGGGACCCTGCAGGCAGTGATCCTCGGGGAGGCCCAAATGGAAGCTTGGTTCAGGTTGACTTCATCAACCTGCATCAGAGTTCGGGAGTCCAGCACCAGGTCGTTCATTGTCAGCGAATTTAAAACGCGGTGCCATTTGGGAAAGTTTCCAGGCAACGGTCAGTCCCATTCCAGGTCCACAATAAAGCTTAAGGTGCAATTACCTAGAAACTCCTTTACAAAGTGCATGTGTGCGTGAGGGTGGGTTCTATTGCCAAGGGGCCTAGAATCTGGCTTGTGTCTGACTGGGTTAGCATAGAGGTCAGGACTACATGTGACATCTCCCCACACGAGGGACAGGATCTTAGGATTTCTATTGTTGTGAAGAGATGTCACCACGACAGCCACTCTTATAGAGGAAAACGTTTAATTGGGGCTGGCTTACAGTTTCAGAGGTTCAGTCCATTATCGTTGTCATGGCGGGGAGCTTGGCAGCATCCAGGCAGACCTGGTACTGGTGAAGGAGCTGAGAGTTCTACATCTTGATCTGCAGGCAGCAGCAGGAGACTGTGAGCCACACTGGGCATGACTTGAGCATACAAGGCTTTGAAGCCCGCCTCCACAGTGACACACTTCCTCTAGGGAGGCCACGCCTCCTAATAGTGCTATTCCCTATGGGCCAGGCATTCAAATACAGAGGTCTGTGAGGGCCATATCTCTTCAAACCACCAAAGATGGGTTCAGGGAACTGGGAGTTAGGAAGGGAGAGTCTGGGATAAACATCCTGGGGGGCGGGGATTTGGATGAGGTCTGCCTCTAAGGCAAAAGGTGGGTGAGGTCTTCTCCCACAGATACCGAAAAGGTCACCGGGTCATTAACGATATCCACTCTCAGCTTTATGGAGGGAAGGCAGGTATTTTATCTCCTCCATTGAGGAGAGACCCCGGCATGATTTATATTCCTGGTTTCCCAATTGACCTTTGGCCAAAAAGACCTTTATGCCTCCAACACCTACGGAGAGGCGGGAAGGTGCTGGGTAGACTCAGAGAAGAACCGGAGGAGTCTCGGGTGGGAAAAGTCAAGTTTGAGATGGGAGGTGGACATTCCCAAATCCAAGCCTGAGGTTCAGGAGGGAGGTTGGGGCCAGGGTTGGACAATGGGGTTGCAGACTATGATGCTTGTATAAGAGGCTGAAAGAAACTTGTAAGGAAGACGGTTGTGATGGGAGAGAAACAAGGCGGGGAGCCTCATTTCGGGGTAGACTGAGGCTTTGACGTCACAGCAGAGGGAAGGAGCCAGGAGAGGCGATGGAGCAGCCAGTGACCCCCATGCATGCCCAGTGTGGGGTCAGGAGGACCTACGTATGGCTGGCGATGAGGTTGGGATGCTGGGGAGGGGGGGGGCGGACAATGCGAGCCGTGCTCAGGATGTGCTGGAGGAGCTGAGTCAGGCCTGCTAGGCGGTGGGAGGAGACAGGGTTGCTAAGCAACAGGAAGAGACAGATGTTCTGCCACCTAGCCAGGGTGTGCTTGCAACGGGGCAGTAAGTGAACAAGGGACTGATGTGGGTCACCCAGCCAAGGCAGGGCACATAGTAGGGCCTCACATTTACTAAGGTGGCCATGATGATGACAGCATAGACACAGTCCTGGGGGTGTATGTGCCCCCCAGGGTAATGATGTCGGATGGAGCCCCTCTTCTGACACTCCCCTCTGGCAGGTCACATACAGCGCCATCTCCGACAAGCTGCGGGACAAGCGGCGCTTCCCCGCCATGCTGCGCACAGTGCCGAGCGCCACCCACCACATCGAGGCCATGGTGCAGCTGATGCTCCACTTCCGGTGGAACTGGATCGTGGTGCTGGCGAGCGACGACGATTACGGCCGTGAGAACGGCCACCTGTTGAGCCAGCGTCTGACCAACACCGGAGACATCTGCATTGCTTTCCAGGAAGTTCTGCCCATCCCCGAACCCAACCAGGCCATGAGGCCCGAGGAGCAGGGCCAACTGGACAACATCCTGGACAAGCTGCGGCGGAGCTCGGCGCGCGTCGTGGTGGTGTTCTCGCCGGAGCTGAGTCTGCACAGCTTCTTCCGCGAGGTGCTGCGCTGGAACTTTTCGGGCTTCGTGTGGATCGCCTCTGAGTCCTGGGCCATCGACCCGGCTCTCCATAACCTCACGGAGCTGCGCCACACGGGCACTTTCCTGGGCGTCACCATCCAGAGGGTGTCCATCCCGGGCTTCAGCCAGTTCCGGGTGCGCCACGACAAGCCAGAGAACCCCATGCTCAACAAGACCAACCCGCGAACCACCTGCAACCAGGACTGTGACGCCTGCTTGAACGTCACCGAGTCCTTTAACAACATCCTCATGCTTTCCGGGGAGCGTGTGGTCTACAGCGTGTACTCGGCCGTGTACGCGGTGGCCCACGCCCTCCACAGACTCCTCCGCTGCGACCAGGGCCGCTGCACCAAGCAAACGGTCTACCCTTGGCAGGTGAGGGCGTAGACTCGCAGGGACTGACTCCACCATCGCCATGCTCAGGGTCTAGGCAAAGGGGTATAGGAGGCCACAGGGCATCCTCTATCTCCAGATGCCCAGCAAGCACAGGGTCTGAGTTCGAATCCCCAGCCGCCACGTAAGAAGCTGGGCTTGGCTGTGAGTGCCTATAAACCCAGTGCTGTGTCCGGCAGAGATGGGAGTTTTGTTGGCGTTGATGGTCACCAATGGAGCTCCAGGTTCAGTGAGAGACTCTGTCTCCAGGGAATAAGATGGGAAGTGAGAGAGAAGGACTCTTGATGACCTCTTCTGGGCTCTGTGCAGGTGCGCAGACATCCATACTCTCTCTCCCTACACACACACACACACACACACACACACACCACACCACACACACCACATACATACCACACACACAAACACACACACAATCACACACAAACACACAAACACATACACAAACACATACACACCATACACATACAAACACACACACCACACACACAAAAACAAACATACACAAACACACACACAAACACACACGCATACCACACACAAATACACACATACCACACACACACAAACATACACACCACACACACACACAAACACACACACTCTACACATACACCACACATACAAACACAAACACACACAAACACACACCACACCACACACACACAAACACACACATACCACACACACAAACATACACACCACACACACACACACACACACACACACACACACACACACACGGACACACACAGAGCAGCCCATCTCTGTTCTATTTCAGTCAGGTATCACCACCCCATAGCCCCAGAAGCTAGTCCCCCCATTCTAAGTACCTACGTTTTGAAAGGTGCCGTTCTTTGAAAGGCCTTTGGCTGCCAGCTGTGTGCCAGCGCTCGAGTGCTGGGACACTGGCCGCCTGTGTACCGACCGCTCGGGGCGGTGCCATAGCGCTGGCCATGCGCTCGTGATGGAGGATGCGTCCTCACGGTCTTGATCTGGCACACTTAGGCAGCTTGGGGCTCAGGGAGCCAAAGTCACAAAGCCAACTGAGAACCCAGGCAGGGCTGCAGGTCAGACCCAGGCTGCTCTGCTAGGAGCACGTTCTAGCTGGCACCTGTTTGGGGAGCTGACCCTGTGGTCTAGAGCAGGAATGGTGGGTGGGGGGCAGTGCTGGCTGATGTTTGCAGTTGAGAGAGCTCCCCCAAGGATGCCCCAGGTGACACGCATTATTCTCAGCTACTGTTCTAAGTTTTTTCCCCTTTTTGCTTAATGTTCTATTTATATGTTTGCCCATGTGTTATGTGTGTGTATCCCATGTGTGCAGTGGCCCTGGGGGTGCGAAGAGGGTATTGGATCCCCTGGAATTGGGATTACAGATGATTGTGAGCCACCATGTAGTTGCTGAGATTTGAACTCAGGATCTCTGGAATAGCAGCCAGTGCTCTTAACCACTGAACCAACCAACTCTCCAGCTCTGGTTCTAAGTTTCTTTCTTTCTTTCTTTCTTTCTTTCTTTCTTTCTTTCTTTCCTTCCTTCCTTCCTTCCTTCCTTCTTTCTTTCTTTCTTTTTCTATTTTTTCCTTCCTTCCTTCCTTCCTTCCTTCCTTCTTTCTTTCTTTCTTTTTCTATTTTTTCCTTCCTTCCTTCCTTCCTTCCTTCCTTCCTTCCTTCCTTCCTTTCTCTTTCTTTCTTTCTTTTTTGTTTTTTCTTTTTTTATTCTATATTCTTTGTTTACATTCCAAAGGCTTTCCCCTTTCCCAGTTCCCCCCCACCATACGTCCCATAAATCCTCTCCCCCCCAACTATTCCCCAATCACCCCCCTACCATTTCTCTGTTCTGGTACTCTCCTACAAAACTGGATCCAATCTTTTCAGGCCCAAGATCCTCTCCTTTCTTCTTCTTGGGATTTTTTTTTTCTTTTGAGACAGGGTTTCTCTATGTAGCCCTGGCTGTCCTGGAACTCACTCTGTAGACCAGGCTGGCCTGGAACTCAGAAATCCACCTGCCTCTGCCTCCCAAGTGCCGTTCTAAGTTTCTAATGTGGTTCCGGGGCCCAGAAGAATCCTATTGCTTTTATTTTGCAGAAGTGAAACTGCGAGTTTCTTCTGTCCAGAAACTAGAGGTCCAGAGAGGTTGAGCAATAGGGCTAAAGCCACACAGGGCTGAGACCCAGTTCCAGGCACGTCAGCTTCCAGGGTCACCACCCGACAGTTCCACGTCTCCAGTGCTCCCATTAGACGGTGCTGAGGCTGGTGTGGGGGTAGGAGGTAGGGTAGACTCTCAAATGTCTGGTCCCGTCTGATGCCAGCTCTGCTGTCCTTCTTTCTGACCCCCCCCACCCCCCACCTCCAGCTACTCCGGGAGATCTGGCACGTCAACTTCACGCTCCTGGGCAACCAGCTCTTCTTCGACCAGCAGGGGGACATGCCGATGCTCCTGGACATCATCCAGTGGCAGTGGGACCTGAGCCAGAACCCCTTCCAGAGCATTGCCTCCTACTCGCCCACCAAGAAGAGGCTGACCTACATCAACAATGTGTCCTGGTACACCCCCAACAACACGGTCAGCTTGGGGGTGGAGCGCCGGCGGGGGTGGGAGGGGCTTGTCAAAAAGGGGCTCCAGAGACGCATTAGAGATAGCCTGCGGGGTCTCTGGTTGGGGTGTAGGGTCTAGGGTCATGTCTTTCTTTGTCCACTGAGAACCGCGGAGTTGAAGGTGCTGGGGCTCCAGGAGATGGGGATTCCCGGGCTTCTGCTGAGGGGCGTGTGGCTCCCATGTCAGCCTGAGGTGCTGGGTCGCGCCTGATTTCTACCATCAAACAACTGATCAGAGGCGCTAATGGACACAGGGTGCATTTCCGCTCAGGGTTTGAGGACTCAGCCTGTCTTGGTGGGAGGGCACGGCCGCAGCAGCCTACGGTGGCTGACGCCATCGCATCCACAGACAGGGAGCGGAGAGAGACGGATGCTGGTGCAGAGCTCCCTTCCTCCATTTTATTCACACCAGAACCCCAAGCCCATGGGACGAGGCCGCCCACGTCCAGGGTGGATCTTCCTTCTGCCAAAATTTTCTAGAGACGCCCTCTCAGACATACCCAAGTTCTAAATTTCATCAAGTTTATATATAGGATTACCCATCGCAGAGCACCGAGGCTGCTGCTCTCCCTACAGGCTAGAGCAGCGAAGGCACAGAGAGGTTGTGTAATCTCCCCGACGCCACACAGCTTGCCTATGGTAGAGGCTTTCTCTACACAGCCTTCCAGCTGTAGCCAGTCACCATTGCTGAGCCTGTGGAGTGAATCGGGTTGATGGCTTTCTGTTTTCTTGCGCTCGAACCACAGACATTCTTGGCCCTGGGTTCTGCAGGCAGAAGCCGAGGGAGAGGCCAGGCTGGTCCCTGCAGAGGCCAGGAACCTGCTTGGCCTCTCTCCTGCTGTCTGGCAGCTTGCTGTCACTCCCTGGCTCTCTCTGGCTTGCGGATGCTCCACTCTGATCTTTGCCTTGGTCACCCGATAGTCTCTCTGTGGTCTTGTCAGTATCCACGTGTCCCCTCTGTGTAAGAACACCGGTTCTCTCAGATGAGGGACCCTTCTTTTCTTTAATTATATATGCAATGGTCCTACAGTGGAGTCGGGTCCTATACTTAGGACATAGACATTAAGACCTACAGGGTCTTACTCAGTCTGTGTTTTCATTGGACTGCAGAGCCTGAGGCACGGGTCATGTGGAGTAGATTATTAGACATGTCGTCCAGTACCAAGACTGGGAGATGGGAAAGCTTGCAGCAGGGGAGAGGAAAAGCCGGTCCAAGAGAAAGTCCTCAAGCCAGACGCTGCTGTGACCCACAGTAGCGCCACCTTCCTGTTACCTTCCAAGGATCTGCCTCAGAGCTGTGTCCCAAGGGAGGGAAATGCACAGCATGGATTGTCTGGACCCCATTCCCTGGGGGCCGCAGGTTGCTCTGTGGAGAGCTAAGTCCCCTGGATCTCCAGGTCCCGCGTGTGGCTGCCCCGCCCACCCCAGCTGTGGCTGCCCCGCCCACCCCGGAGCCCGCCTCTACCACGCTCTTAGCCATACTTGGCTCCCTCGCCAGGCTCAGACGCTACCCGCTCCTCATCCTCAGTCCTAAGTCTCCTCTGTGTAGACACCTCCTTTCATCCCACGCTTGGCGACCTCTGTGTGCGGTGCAGACAGTAGGCACAGGCACTGGCCTTCTTTCTAGCTCACCCAAGACCCCTGCTCCTCAGAAAGACGAGTCTTAGCTGTTGTGACAGGGAAACATGGTAGCCCAATAAATGGTGACGGTTCAGGTAAGGATGGATCCAGGATGTCTCAATAGCGTTCACCCCTCCCCGACTAAGATCAGGCTTTTCTTTGGCCACGATGTCCTCTTTGTGGTAAGATGGCTGCCAGGACCCCAAGGGTTGCACTTTATCTTGTCAGCATCTTCAGGGAGTCTCTTCTTCACCCTTGGGTGCCTTCACCAGAGGATGGTGGGTTGGGTTAGGCCACAGACAGGCAAAACTGAGAGAATCCTGCAGAGATCCAGTTCTGACAGCAGTTCAGACAGAGCCAGGCTACCCTCTCCTGAGGAGAATCCTGATGGGTGTGGGGAGAGATCAGAGGCCTCCCAGGGAGTGGGAAAAGAGGGCTCAGAGTCTCTCGCCTTCTTCCCTCCAGGTCCCCGTCTCCATGTGTTCCAAGAGCTGCCAGCCTGGACAAATGAAAAAGCCGGTCGGCCTCCACCCCTGCTGCTTCGAGTGCTTAGACTGCCCGCCGGGCACCTACCTCAACCGCTCAGCAGGTGTGGCCCCCACACCCCACCCCTGCCGCGCCACCCTTCATTAGCAGACCTCAGGTCCTCTGTTCACGGCTCAGTGTCCCCACCCTGTCCTGGAGTTTTCAGGGGTCTCTTCACTTTGCCAGGGTCTCTGGGGTCTTCCCAAGGGCTGCAAGTATCCAAAGGCTAGAGAGACCAGGCCTGGTGCCTCCCGTGGCTTCCCGCGAAGCGAAATCCCCAGTACAGGTTTCTGTGTGGCACATCAGGATCGGTCCCCAGGCTGTGTGCCAGGGACATCACCCCCCTGAGCCATCTCCCCAGTCCCCGTTGACTGAATTCTTGGTTGAAAGCCACTTTCTTTCTAGACCACTGACTCCTGTGTTTAAATTCACATTAGTGCTTAACTCAGCTCAGGGCTGAGTGAAAAGCTCTCACACGGTCTCACTGATTAAAAACATTAATTGGTGACTTCACCTCGGACTAAAAAACACTTGCTCTGTGCCCAGCGGCAAGCAGGGCCCTGGTTAAGCACCGATCAAGTGTGTGGAAGACTTCGGCTGGCCCGTCTGTCACAACTGTCAGTGGCCTGCAGACAGGGGCCAGCCTTTACTGGTCTCTGGGTATCTGGCTCTCAGTGCTCTCTGTGGGGTTGGGGAGACACGGGTGGTGAAGAGCTTACCTTGCAAACATGAGGACATGGGTTCGATCCCCAGAATTCATGTGAAATAGAGCCAAGCGTGGTGGCCTGCACTTGGGACCAGTGTCGGGGAGGCTGAGACACGTGGCTTCCTGGGGCTCACTGGCCTGCCAGTGTAGCTGACTTCTCCAGGCAAGCAAGAGAGCTAGTCTCAATAAGAAAGGAAGGAAGGAAGGGAGGGAGGGAGGGAGGGAGGGAGGGAGGGAGGGAGGGAGGGAGGAAGAAAGAAAGGAAGGAATGCAGGCAGGCAAGCATTTGAGGAACAATACTAATATTGTCCTCTGGACTGTACACTCATGGACACACACACGCACACACACACACACACACACACACACACACACGATGTAAACACATACATACAAACCCTCACCCCCGCTGAAGATGTGGTTATAGGTGTCTTAGGGTGTTACTGGGAACAGACACCATGACCAAGGCAACTCTTTTATTTTATTTTTATTTTTATTTTTTTGGTTTTTCGAGACAGGGTTTCTCTGTGTAGCCCTGGTTGTCCTGGAACTCACTCTGTAGACCAGGCTGGCCTCAAACTCAGAAATCTGCCTGCCTCTGCCTCCCAAGGGCTGGGATTAAAGGCGTGCGCCACCACCGCCCAGCCCAAGGCAACTCTTGTAAGGACAACATTTAATTGGGGCAGGCTTACTGGTTCAGAGGTTCAGTCCATTATCACCAAGGCAGGAACATGGCAGCATCCAAGCAGGCATGGTGCAGGAGGAGCTGAGAGTTCTACATCTTCATCTGAAGGCTGCTAGTGGAAGACTGACTTCCAGGCAGCTGGGATGAGGGTCTTAAAGCCCACGCCCATAGTGACACACCCACTCCAACAAGGCCACACCTCCAAATAGTGCCACTCCGTGGCACTCTATACAAACCATATCACAAGGTCTCTTTCCTTAGAGAATGATACCTTGGGAGTGAGGCCTTGGAGTTGGGTTCTGAGCAAGGAGACCTGGCTTTGAATCCCGATTTAGTAACTTGCTGGCTTTGTGACTTTGAAAAAAGAAAATGACGTAGCTGGGCCCGGCTTGTCTGAGACGAGGCAGCATGATTTGATCAATCATGGTGGATGAAGGTCCTTTAGCCTCCCTCTGCCTCAGGGCCCAGGCCCGGAGAACACGGTGGGGGTGGGGCGGCTCGCATGTGGGTCCCACTGACAGGAGTTGCTGTGGGCTCTTCCAGATGAGTTTAACTGCCTGCCCTGCCCGAATTCCATGTGGTCCTCCAAGAACGACATCGCTTGCTTCAAGCGGCGGCTGGCCTTCCTGGAGTGGCACGAAGTACCCACCATCGTGGTGACCATGCTGGCCGCCCTGGGCTTCTTCAGCACCCTGGCCATTCTGTTCATCTTCTGGCACCATCTCCAGACGCCCATGGTGCGCTCGGCCGGCGGCCCCATGTGCTTCCTCATGCTGGTGCCGCTGCTGCTGGCGTTCGGGATGGTGCCCGTGTATGTGGGGCCCCCCACGGTCTTCTCCTGCTTCTGCCGCCAGGCCTTCTTCACCGTCTGCTTCTCCGTCTGCCTCTCCTGCATCACCGTGCGCTCCTTCCAGATCGTGTGCGTCTTCAAGATGGCCAGACGCCTGCCAAGCGCCTACGGTTTCTGGATGCGTTACCACGGGCCCTATGTCTTCGTGGCGGTCATCACGGCCGTCAAGGTGGCCCTGGTGGCGGGCAACATGCTAGCTACCACCATCAACCCCATTGGCCGGACCGACCCGGATGACCCCAACATCATGATTCTCTCCTGCCATCCTAACTACCGCAACGGGCTGCTCTTTAACACCAGCATGGACTTGCTGCTGTCCGTGCTGGGTTTCAGCTTCGCTTACATGGGGAAGGAGCTGCCCACCAACTACAACGAAGCCAAGTTCATCACTCTCAGCATGACCTTCTCCTTCACCTCCTCCATCTCCCTCTGCACCTTCATGTCTGTCCACGACGGAGTGCTGGTCACCATCATGGACCTCCTGGTCACTGTGCTCAACTTCCTGGCCATCGGCTTGGGGTACTTTGGCCCCAAGTGTTACATGATCCTTTTCTACCCGGAGCGTAACACTTCCGCTTATTTCAATAGCATGATCCAGGGCTACACCATGAGGAAGAACTAGCCCCGCCCACCAGCCTCCGCCGCAGAGCCCCCAGCTACGCTACCGGGGTTCCCCTGCCAGTCTTTGCAGCGTAGGTATTTTTACCCATATAGCGCTTGAAAATACCATAAAGCACTCGTCCCCACCCCCACCCCTCAGTCGTTTCACTGACCAGGACCGATCACGCACTAAGAAAGCACCAAGGTGACCTATGGGGCTCGAAGGATGGCCTACCACCGCCATCTGGTGGTCACAGTGAGCACCTGCGGGCTGTGGCCCATGCCTCGCAGCCTGCTTTATGGCTAGTGGCTGTGAGGCCCGGTCCACCATGCTCCCCAGATGACTGTGTATCTGTGTTTCATTCCGGTCCCCGGGGAGCACAGGCCGGGGCTCCTGCGTTCTAATGGTCAGATGGGCATCATGGGACCTTCATTGTCGCTTATGAATAAACTCTCCTCCGGTGAAATCAATGTCCCTTCTTGATTTCAGAGGTTTCCGGGGAAATACACTCTCCACTGTGTTATCTCGGTTACCCGCCGCTGCCACCAGAGTCCCAGGGCAGAAAGGCCCGAGACAAAACTGAAGTTATAATGCAAGGTTGATTTAGGCCTGGATGTCAGGGGCCTGGGTTTCTGGTTGCAAGGAGGAGGGAGTCTTCAGGTCATAGCAGGGTTACTGACCAGTTCTGTCCACAGTGAGCTGTGGGGAGGCAGGGGGGAGAGAGAGAGAGAGAGAGAGAGAGAGAGAGAGAGAGAGAGAGAGAGAGAGAGAGAGAGAGAGAGGCTATAACATAAGAATCCATGATAGAACCCAATAAGGTAAAAAT
This sequence comes from Apodemus agrarius, assembly GCA_964023405.1. Classification (NCBI taxonomy): domain Eukaryota; kingdom Metazoa; phylum Chordata; class Mammalia; order Rodentia; family Muridae; genus Apodemus; species Apodemus agrarius. The sequence continues at coordinate 16,589,842 of OZ030009.1, read as the reverse complement.
GTACACAGTGGGTGCTCAATAAATGCCAATCACTCTAAATTCACGTGCCTCTGAAATCAATGTAAAGTTGTGCTTTGTGTGTGTGTGTGTGTGTGTGTACATGTATGTGCTGATATACCTATACATGTGTGTACATGCACATGGAGGCCAGAAACCACAGGGTGAGAGAGAAATGAAGTGTCTTAAGGGTCTGGCACTGGCTGATGGCCTAGGCTGGAGCCCAGTGAATCCCAAGCCTCTGCGTGGGTCTCATGTAGGGGGTAGAGATGGTTAGGGGAAGAGACCAAATTGGGCAGCATTTTCAGACGAACCAAACGGACCTACAGGGTATGCTTATAAAATGATAAGAGGACAATTCTCAGATGAGTCTACCCGGCCTGAGGTTGAAGAGCCCCACTATAGAGACCCGCAGGCAGGAGAGCTGAGGGCCTCGCATCTGCTCGGACTAGCACCGGGTGGGGCACCCCTGGTGAATGTGGGTCCACATCCAAGTTCAAAGGCTAAAGGAGCTGGAGATGAGGTCCGTTGTCACAGAAGTGCTCGCTCAAGGATGGCTAAATGCTCGCTAGCTTCACACTTCCGGCCTTCATCCTTGCCAGGCCCACTGGGAGGGTCTTCCCGTTCAGTATGCTGGCCCACCTGCCAATCATCTCAGGAAACGCCCAGAACTGTGGCCACCTGCCAATCATCTCAGGAAATGCCCAGAGAGCTGGGCTTTACCAACTTTTCTAGGAGGTTCTTTTTTCTCCTGCTTGCTTCCTTTCTTTCTCTCTTTTTCTTTTCTTTTCTTTTCTTTTCTTTTCTTTTCTTTTCTTTTCTTTCTTTCTTTTTCTTTTTCTTTTTTTTTTCTTTTTCTTTTTTTTTTTTTGGTTTTTCGAGACAGGGTTTCTCTGTGTGGTCCTGGCTGTCCTGGAACTCACTCTGTAGACCAGGCTGGCCTTGAACTCTGAAATCCACCTGCCTCTGCCTCCCAAGTGCTAGGATTAAAGGCGTGCGCCACCAACGCCCGGCTCTTTCTTTCTTTCTTTCTTTCTTTCTTTCTTTCTTTCTTTCTTTCTTTGTGAGACAGGGTTTCTCCGTGCATCCCTGGCTGTCCTGGAACTTACTTTGTAGACCAGGCTGGCCTTGAACTCGTGGAGATCCACCTGCCTTGGTCTCCTGAGTACGGGGATGCAATCAGACCAACCAACAGAAGCTTTCAGCGGACACTAAGGATGTGAGGTTTTTCTAGGAGTGAGGTCTTTGTGGCTGTTCCTTCTCTATCCCCTCCAGACTTCTCAGGGGAGCCCAGAGCCAACACACAGCAGCCTGGCTGAGGCCTTAGCTTTTGTAGGGCCTGCTGCTGGCCATGACTGTGTCCTGTCTGTACCCCTTGCCTGAGGGACCAGATTTTAGGATCACAGGGAGTTTAAATCTCTTAATTCTTTCTCTTTACATCGTCTACGCCTTGGCTTAACATTCTTTTTAAAGAGCTAATGGCCTAATTTCTGGCTTCTGTTGGAGGACCACCATTAGTGGAGAAAATCCCAGAACCTCACTGAGCTCAGAGGATACCAACTACACACCGTCACAGCCGCTGGGATGGAGGCGTCTTTGTCCTTTCCTCCCCTCCAGAGGCTACTGAGGACACCCTCCACTGTTAGGCAACTATTGTGTGTTATGTTGTGTGTATATATGTATGTGTTGTGTGTACATGAGGTTGGTGTGTGTGTGTGATGTATGTGGTAGCTTGTATGTATGTGTGTTGTATGTAGGTGTGTGTGCTTGCATGTGTGTGGTATATGTGTATAGGTGTGTGTGTATGGTATATATGGTGTGGAGAGTATGTATGTGTGTGGCATGTGTGACGTGTGTGTGTGTGTGTGTGTGTGTGTGTGTATGTGTGTGTGTGATGTAGTATGTGTAGTGTTTGGTGTGTGTGTGCGTGCTGTATGCGGGTACATATATACGTCTGTCCACAAGCATATGGAAGCCAGAGGGCCACCTCCCATGTTTTTCCATCATGTTTTCTTGAGTCATGGCTTCTCACTGGCTGGACCTCACCCTGTAGACCAGGCTAGCCCACAAACTCTAGGGATCCTCCTGTGTCTGCTTCCTCAGTGTTGGGATAACAAGTGAGTCTGGTTTTTAACACACACTCAGGCTCTCGTGTTTACAAGGTAAACCTGTTACCGGCTGATCACCCCAGGCTAGACCATTCTTGGTAGGGCGAGTGAGAGCCTGATTCTCTGGGATTTCTATTTAGGGACACTAGCTGTGTCCTTTGGGACCATGCATAAGCTTTCTCATGGTGGCCCTTCCTCTGTGAGAGCAGACAGAGTCTTCTTTGAAGGCATGCCCGCTCCAGCACCTACCATGACTTCCACTGATCTCCCAGCACCCCCTTTTCTCCCCAAACACCCAGCAGCCCCTGCTCTCAGAGCCAGAACTCTGGGGGGTGGCACCGTATTCTGGGGTGTTGGTGGGGGGAAAGGTGACGTTTTCCTCATCCAGTGGTTTCCTCATCCAGTGCGCACATGACCTGGCTTGGTCTAATCAGAGGGGCTCTCGGGATTTGTGCTGGGACAGAGTATAGAACGCAGAATGGCCACTGGAACGGCTGGGGCAGTTTTCAGGGTGGGTGGGGCTTACAAACTCCCCTGATCTCTCTCTGCGTCCTCACGGTGGATGCACCTCCCACTGCTCTCTCTACGGCCACTCCGACTCCTCTCCGGCTCCCAGTCTGCCACTGTCTTGAGGCCTTGGCACTGACAGTTTTCTTCTCCCAGAATGCCTCTCCTTGACAGCCCTGTGGCTCGGTCCCGTGTTTATTCTCTCCCTCCTGATTGGCAGCTGTCCTTCCTCCATTGCAGGATGAATGGATAGTCACTACCTTGCTGCGTTCATCTGCCCCGGGATACAATAAACACTAACACGCAGGCGGCTCTGACAGTCTGCTCCTGACTGCCAGGCACCTAGGAGAGCACCCTGGCCAGAACGAGTCCTTGCGAGTGTTGTCAGGAGTGACAACAGGTGGGACTGGGCCGTGGGGTCTGGAAGAAATGTCCAGAAAGAAGAGAAAGAAGAGTTCACCAGGACTGGAGAGATGGCTCAGCGGTAAGGAGCACTGACTGCTCTTCCAGAGGTCCTGAGTTCAATTCCCGGCAACCACATGGTGACTCACAACCATCTGTAGGGGGATCTGACGCCCTCTTTTGGGGTGTCTGAAGACAGCGACAGTGTACTCATATACATTAAATTAAAAAAAATATAGAGTTCATCTATGAGAGGGGATTGTAGACATTCATTCACTCATTCATTCATTCATTCATTCAGTGAACAAGTGCCAGATGAGGACTACCAAAGATTCAGGCCCTGCTTCTGCACAAGGACAACTGTCACCTCAGAAGACAGTCCCTGCTCCTGCACACAACCCACACAGCCATTTATCCTGGCACCAACCGCTAGTCGGGGAGAGTCAGGGAGTCGTGGAAGCACCAGAGGGGACCCTTCGGCAGCCAAGGAAGGCTCCTGATAGGCTGACAGCTTGCCTTAGGCAGAGGGCAGAGTGAGCAGTGGATCTGAGCCTGATGGTGGCAGAAGAGCCCCTCCCCTACACACACGCACATGCACGCACACACATGCGCACACGCACACACGCGCACGCACACACATGCACACACGCACATGCGCACACACATGCGCACATGCACACAAGCACACAAGCACACACATGCACACACACACATGCGCGCACACACAAGCACACACACATGCACACATACGCACACCCAAGATAGACGTGTTTTTAAAGGCGAATGAGCAGGTGGGTGGCCAAAGGAGGGAGTGTTCTAGGAAGAGAGCCAGCCTGAGCAAAGGCCCTGTGGTAGGAAGACCCGGCAGCCCAGAGAGCAGAGGGTTCGGAAGATGAACCTGAGAGAGCCAGAGGCGAGGGAGGAGCAGCAAGAGGAAGAGACAGACAGAAATGTGAGACAGTTTCGGGGGAGAAAACAGGAGAGGCAAAAGGGTAGGAGGAAGAAATGTGGAGAGGGGAGGCAGAGGTGGGTAGCCACGAGGACAGTGGGGTGACACCACTGTGCGTGCCACAGGACAGTTGAGGTCGTCAGCAGCACACCTGCCCCTAGGGAGCGCCTGACATGTGTGACTCATACTTTGTCCTGAGACTGGGCCGGGGGGTCTTTGGGAGAAAGGAACAGACGTGTGGGGGTGGAGTGGGCTACTAGGCCTGATGGAACCATTGCTGATCACGGGGTTGGGGCTGCATCGGTTCTGTGGAGCCGACGGGCTGCAGGGGGTGAGCTAGGGGAGGACCCTAGATATCCAGCTATCTAGGATGGTTTTCGTGTGGTTTGGCCTAGCCCAAGCCTTGAGACATGCTTGACGCCCAGTCTAGGATGCTGGTGGATGCCCAAGAATTTCTACTGGCCTTCCAGCCCGGTGTACCGATGCCTCACGGAGAGGTCTAGCAGATGCCAGCATCCCACAGGGGACTCGGGGCCCCACAGGCCAGCAGCCACCCAGGATCCACCCATCTCTTGTGCCGCCCAGTTCTTGGGGTATGAGCCACGGGGTCAGAGCCTCTCTCGCCTCAGGTCTCCAGTCCTAGGATGGGGACACCCGGCTGGGATGACTAGGGTGACTAAGCAGAGGCGGGTCCGCGTCTGCGACTGGGGGAGCGTCCGGCCATCCTCCTTCCAACGATGATGTACGGGCCATCTGCTTCCAGTTAGCAGCTCCAGGAGCCTAATTGGCAGATCAAACAATCCGATGTTCCACGTTAGATAAGTTGTTAACGCAGACTACGGACACTGACAGTTTCTGGATGTATTCCAAGCCCCATCCGACCACCGCAGGAGCCGGGTGCTAATACGAACCAGGTTCTGCGTGCAGAAGTGAGAGGACTGTGACCAGCTCGAGAGGGCCCAGGCAGACGCAGCCATGGCCGCCCGGGAAGGGTGCGGGAGTCACTGAGACTTAACTGTGGACTTGAACATAGAGGCAACAGGACCTCTCAGAGAGGATCCACAGTCACCAGTGGCAGGTGAGGACTTCAGGGAACCCCTGTATCCTGCCCCGATGGAACCGTGAAAGGAGTTGCTACAGATTAGAAGCAGGGGACCTTGGCTCCTGGAATGTCTGTGACTTGCAGGGCTCTGGCTGTGTGGCCATAGCTTCATCATCCGGGAAACCAGAAAACAATCCTGCTACACATGAGGGAACAAATTATCTCATGTCCTTGTGTGTCTGAGACACAGTGGACCTGGGCATGGTTCTTATCTGCCAGGAGTTACCTCAGAAGTCACTGTCACAGAAGCCTCAGGGTAGAGTCACAGTGTTGCCCTCAGAGTCATAGTGTCCCCCTCACAGAGACATGGTGTTCCTCCCTCAGAGACATAGTCTCCCCTCTCAGGCAGTCACAGTGTCCTATAGCAGACTCACAGTGTCCACAACAAGGAATCATTATAAAGTCCCAATTGTTGATTCACAATGTCTCCCTTAAGAGTCACAGCGTCCACTCACAGAGTCACAGTGTCCCCTCACTGAGTCAGTGTGTCCTTGTCTTAGTTGAAGTTTCTATTGCTGTGATGAAACACCGTGACCAAAGCAACGTGGAAGGGAAAGGGTTAATCTGGCTCACACTTCCACATCAGTGTTTATCATAAAAGGAAGTCAGGCCAGGAACTCAGACAGAGGTGGAACCTGGAAGCAGGAGCTGATGCAGAGACCATGGAGAGGTACTGCTTACTGGCTTGCTACCTATGGACTTGCTCAGCCTGCTCTCTTCTAGAACCCAGGACCACCAGCCTAGGAATCGAAATGCCCATAAAGGGCTGGGCCCTCCCACCTCAGTCACATTAAGAAAATGTCCTACAGGCTTGCCTATGGCCTGATCTTATGAGACATTTTCTCAGTTGATGTTTTCTCCTCCCTGATGACGCCAGTTGGTGTCAGATCGACAGAAAACAAGACAGTATAGCCCCCCTCTGAAAGTTTCAAGGTTCCCCCTCAGAGTCAGAGGGTCACTGACTCTTGCCCTTAGACTCACTGCATCCTCTTACAGAGTCACTCTGTCTCTCCTCAGAGTCAGATTGTTCCCACAGAGAGTCACAGTGTCCTCTTCTCAGAGTCACACTGTCTCCTGACAGTTGGTGTTCCCATCTCAGGGTTAGTCACACTATCTCCTCACAGAGTCAGAGTCTTGCAGAGAGTTACGGTATCCCCCTAACAGAGTCACAGTATCCCCTCAGAGTTACAAAGTCCTTGCAGAGTCATAGTGTCCATCTCACAGAATTCCAGAGTCCCCAAGTCCCTTCAGAGCAACAGTGGCCCCATACAGTCATAATATCCTGCCACAGTGTCCCCAACACAGAGTCACAGAGTCCCAATTACAGATTCACAGTGTCCCCTGGAGAGTCACAGTGGCTCCATACAGACTTCTAGCATCCTGTCACAGAGTAACAATGTCTTCTTACAGAGTCACGGTGTTTCCTCTCAGAGTCACAATGTTCCCACAGGGAGTCACAGTATCCTCTGCATAGAGTCAAAGAATCACAATGACCTCCACCAGTCACTGTGTCAAGAAACATAGTCACAGACTCACAGTGTCCCCTTCACAGAGTCACAATGTTCCCACAGAGAGTCACAGTATCCTCTGCATAGAGTCAAAGAATCACAATGACCTCCACCAGTCACTGTGTCAAGAAACATAGTCACAGACTCACAGTGTCCCCCTCACAGAGTCACAATGTTCCCACAGAGAGTCACAGTATCCTCCGCATAGAGTCAAAGAATCACAATGACCTCCACCAGTCACTGTGTCAAGAAACATAGTCACAGACTCACAGTGTCCCCTTCACAGAGTCTTAGGGTCCCCCTCACAGAGTCATAGTGTCCCGTGTGGTGAACTGAATGCGTTTTGTATTATGATATGGCCATAAGCTTATTGGGACCAGGAAATGGAATGTGGTAGTTTGAATAGGAATGGCCCTCATAGGGTCACATATTTGAATCACCAGGGAGTGGAACTATTTGAAAGGATTAGAAGGATTAGGAGGTGTGGCCTCTGCTTTTGGATCAGGATGTCGCTCTCAGCAATCGCTCCAGCATCCTGTATGCTGCCATGCTTTCTCCCATGCCAACAGTTAACTAAGCCCCCGAGACTGTAAGCGAGCCCCCAGTTAAATGCTTTCCTTTATAAGACTTGCCTTGGTCACGGTGTCTCTTCGCAGCAATAGAACAGTGACTAAGACAGACATGGGTACCAGGGCCTGGAGTATTGCTGTGACATTGCCTAACCATGCTGTTTGTTCGACAAGCAAGAAAGACAGACCTGAGGGTGATTTGAACCCAGAGACCCAGCACGAGATGTTTCAGACGGGAAGAATATTAGGGAGTGGCTTAGAGATCTTTCTTGTGATATATTGGCAAGGGATATGGCTGCTTTTTGCCCTCGTCCTAAATAAAGATCTGTCTGAGGTTAAACAAGTGAAGAGTTTCAGCTTGAGAGCATTGGCAGAGGAGATTTCAAGACAGCCATGTGCTGATTTTGTCATGTGGTTGTTAGTGGTCACTCTTAAGCAGATGTATAATAAAAAGGAGGAGGCTGAAGAGAGAAATACAAAATGAACAGCTTGGGGGGGAGAGGGAAACCAGGAAGAACAATGGAGCTAAGCTGAGAGCAGTCAAGGAGATAAAAAGTTTGATGAAAGGTGGATGCTAAACGGAGTAAAGGGAGGGGTGACCTCAGGGCAGGACCCACCCAGCTAAGCTTCCAACTGTGAACCGGAATTAAGGAAAAGCTTATGCAGTGAAGAGCCACGGACAACACTACGGAAAACTGTTGCAAATGTAGCTGAATGAAGGGGCCCAGTTCCAGCCCCAGCAAGCAGCAGACCTTGGCAGCACTGGGCACCTGATCCTGGCTTTAGAGTCAAGGGTACAAGAAAGGGGTTATGGAATCTCCCTCTGCAACTAAGGAAGGTTGCTAAGGTCAGGCATATGTTAAGGGTGTCCCTGCATGGAGACCCAGAGGGGCCATTGTGTGAAGCTGTGAAGATGAAGCCTGGGCTGCCTTGGAAACCCTGAGATGCTGGAGATGCCAGAGCCATTGGATATCTGCTAGAAAAGCTGAAGATGGAATGTGGAACCAGCCCAAGAGAGAGACGTGTGTTGCCATCAGCGAAGCTGACAGGAGTTGGAGATCTGAACAGTGGTTTGGCACCAGAGATCTTTGTGCAGAACATGATGTGTGTCCTGCTGGCTTTCAGTCCAGTATTTCCCCATTATGCTCCATTCCCTCCCTTTTGGGATTGTAATGGGTATTCTGTTCCACTGCATGTTAGAAATATGTGATCTGCTTTTCAATTTTGATTTCATACAGGGTTACAGTTAAGAGATTTCTGTGTATATCAGGAAAGAAAACTTGGACTTTTACATAGCATTGAGGCTGTGAAAGACTGTGGGGACGTTTGAAGTTGAACTGAATGCATTCTGCATTATGATATGGCCATGAGCCTGTCAGGGCCAGGACGTGGAATGCGCTCCTTTGAATAGGAATAACCCTCATGTGCTGGGTGGTGGTGGCACATGCCTTTAATCCCAGCACTTGGGAGGCAGAGGCAGGTGGATTTCTGAGTTCGAGGGCCAGCCTTGTCTACAGAGTGAGTTCCAGGACAGCCAGGGCTACACAGAGAAACCCTGTCTCAAAAAACCAAAACAAAGTCGGGTGGTGGTGGCGCATGCCTTTAATCCCAGCACTTGGGGGGCAGAGGCAGGCAGATTTCTGAGTTCAAGGCCAGCCTGGTCTACAGAGTTCCAGGACAGCCCGAGCTATACAGAGAAACCCTGTCTCGAAAAACCAACCAACCAACCAACCAAAAACAAACAAACAAACAAACAAACAAACAAAAAACACCCCCCAAAAAACCAAAAAAACAAAACAAAAAAACCCAAAACAACAACAACAACAGCAATAACCCTCATAGTTTCATATATTTGAATCCTTAGTCACCAGGGAGTAGTACTATTTGAAAGGATTAGAAGGTTTAAGAGGTGTGGCCTTGTTGGAGGAAGTGTGTCACTGGGGATGGGTTTAGAGGCTTCGAAAGTGCATAGCAAGACCAGTTTCCTCTTCCGTCTTCTCCCTTCCTCTCCCTTCCCCTCCCCTCCCCTCTCCTCCCCTCCTCTCCCCATCCCTTCTCTCTCTCTCTCTCCTTTTCTCTCAGGATGTTGTTCTCAGCTGCTGCTCTAGTGCCATGCCTCCTGCATGTCACCATACTCCCCACCATGACAATAATGGGCTAAGCCCCTGACACTGTAAGCCAGCCCCCAATCAAGTGTTATTCCTTTATAAGAGTTTCCTTGGTCATGGTGTCTCTTCACAGCAATGAAACCCTAACTAACTAAGGCAGAACTCTTGGCTGTGGCTTTTCTCCCGAGGCCTCACTAGATCCCAGGATCAGATTCTGGTGTTCAGGTGTCCATGTGGACATCTTCTCTCTGCGGAGCCGTCTAGCTACACCAAACACTAAAGTTGCAGAACCAAACATTGATAAGCACGAAGGTGCACAGCCTGTGAGATCATACATGGGTCCATTGTCTCTGGCCCGGTTCTATGCCCCGTTGCTATGGCGACCCCTGTCACTCAGTCATTTTCATTATCAATCAGATCAGCTGCCCTGGTGTCCCAATCTTGGTGTCCAAGCCGGTCTGACTAAAGTTAACCAAACGTGATGCTTGTCGTGGCTAGGAGGATGATGGCACGTGATGGCCTTTGTCAGGATTCCTGTGACCCAGTGGGTGTGGCCACCCCTGAGGGGAGCTCTGAGCTCAGGTGACAGGGTATGTGTGTTAGTGTGTGCTCACATGTTTGCTCCTGTCCTGTCATCCTCAAGTCTTATCCCTTTGACAACCATGTTACACATACACAACAGTATGTTATTGTACATCATGAAATTACATGGTGTGTGTTTGTGAGCATGCACCCATGTGCATGGCACATACGTGGAGGTTAGAGAATAAATTTACATTTAGATTCTCAGCTACCCACCGCCATGTTTTCTCCGAGACAAGGTCTCTAATTACCCCGTGTAGTTATTTCCTGTTGCCGTGACAAAACACCTTAACCATACAGTGATTTACAGAAGAGTTTATTTTGGCTTACGTTTCCTAAGGGGGGAGTCCATAATGGCGGTGGAGGTGTGGCAGCGGGTGGCCCGAACAGACAGCCGAGAGCTCACATCTTCTACTGCAAACACAGAGCAGAGAGACTGAACAGGAAGTAGGCAGGGCTGTGACTTTCAAAGCCATCCTCCAGTGATGCACGTCCTCCAACAAGGCCGTACCACCTTCTTAAACGGCACCACCGACTGGGGACTCTCCAGGAGTGTCCAGATTCCGTGTCGCCCACATGGGGCTTCTCTGCTCTCTGGTGCAATCCCTCCTAGATCTACCTCAGCCATGCTGAGAAGGAGATCATAGTGGAGATGCTAGTGGTGTGTTTAAGTCAGCCGGGTGGCTGTGGGGGCACGACAGAGATGGTCATGGATGCGTTGAGTATGGTGGTGTTACTAGTGAGGTAAAAGTGGTATTGGTGAGGGTGCTGATGGTGCTGATGGTGATAATGGGGGTGTTGGTGATGAGGGTGGTGAGGATAAAGGTACAGTGACTGTGGTGCTGATGGTGACAGTGGTCATGGTGACGGTGGAGGTGATGGTGACACCCAGTAGGACTTTCAAGTTTTCCAATACTTACTTTCCCTTCACTGAAGTGGAAACTTAAGGGTTCTTTGGAAAGTCTGTTGGCTAGTGTTCTGCTAGGGCAAAGGCATGAAGGAACGTTTTGCTGAAGCAGACACACGAGAGAGGATGTTCTTCTAAACAAGCACGTGAAAGGGCACGTGATGCAGGATTCTTTGCTAACAGCATGCATGCACTGCGTAGTTGAGCTCCACTGTCCAGACTCCATAAAGAGAAATGCACCAAAAAACTTCTGCTGCAATTTCGTGTCTCTTCCGTGGACTTGGGCTGATTAGCAGAGTGATGTCAGCTGAGACAGACACACGTGCTGAGGCCAGACCTGTGGAGGACACAGCGATGTCTGGAGAGAGTATTAAAGGACTCGAGGGACGGTAATGGAGAGAGCTTGGCTTGCTGGCACGGCTGGCTGTGCAATTCTCAGGTTCTCAAGTCTTTGCTGATCTTCACTTCCCAGAGTGAGACCCAGCCCAAAACTTCTCCTGGCGTCCCTCCGGGTCCCTCCTGCTGCTGACCTGTGCCAAGGCCGAGGCGTGGCTGTCTGTGCTAGGTAGTGCCGCCACTGCTGACTCATGTTTACTAACTGGACTCTTCTAAACTGGACTGCGAGTGGATCGAGCTGCCGCTGCTTGCTGACCTGTGAGCTGAACTGCCGATTTCCAGACAACATAGGACTCCAAAGAACCTGTCTAATCAGATCCACTCCCCCCCATCCTTTCTTTCCCACTCCCTCTGTGGGTGGTGGTCTACAAGGGAGGTTAAAGTGTTTAAGAATCATCTTTAGCTGGGCGGTGGTGGCGCACGCCTTTAATCCCAGCACTTGGGAGGCAGAGGCAGGCGGATCTCTGAGTTCGAGGCCAGCCTGGTCTACAGAGTGAGTTCCAGGACAGCCAGGGCTACACAGAGAAACCCTGTCTCGAAAAAAGAAAAAAAAAACACAAAGGTTTGGAAAAAATTAGTTACACTTCACAATTTCATACATGCATACAATGCATTTTGATCCTATTCACCCCCATCGTCATCCTACCCCCTCTCACCCCTGCTCTCCCCCTTCTTCCCAGCCCACTCCCCACTTAGTCAACCAAAGGAAAGAAGGGAACCAGGTTTGGGGGAGGGGAGAGCTTTGGGCTGGGCAATCAGATCCTGGGAATAGGGCTCCTCCCAGCTCCTCTCCAGCCTCAGTGGCCCCTCTGTCACAGGGCTGGTGTATTTGGTTACCTTCCTTGTTGCTAGGGCAGAATACCCAGTAGAGTGGGAGGAGGGCTTATTTGGTTCATGGTTTAGTTCATGAGATGCAGTCCATCATGGTGGGGAAGACATGTCGGCAGGATGAGGTGGCCGGTCACATGGCATCTGTAGTCAGGACTCCGGGAGAGATGGATGCTGTTGCTCAGCTTGTTTTCTTTTCTTTTCTTTTCTTTTCTTTTCTTTTCTTTTCTTTTCTTTTCTTTTCTTTTCTTTTCTTTTCTTTTCTTTTCTTCTCTTCTCTTCTCTTCTCTTTCTTTTCTTTCTTTCTTTCTTCTTCTTCTTCTTCTTCTTCTTCTTCTTCTTCTTCTTCTTCTTCCTTCTTCTTCTTCTTCTTCTTCTTCTTCTTCTTCTTCTTCTTCTTCTTCTTCTTTTTTTGGTTTTTCGAGACAGGGTTTCTCTGTGTAGCCCTGGCTGTCCTGGAGCTCACTCTGTAGACCTGGCTGGGCTCAAACTCAGAAATCCGCCTGCCTCTGCCTCAGCTTGTTTTCTTTTAACTCAACCCAGGATCCCAGACCACAGGATGGCGCTGCCCACAGGATGGCGCCGCCCACAGGGCGGGTCTTCCCGGGTCACTTAAATGTCTCTAGAGGCAGGTCCAAAAGGATGTTTTCATGATTTCTGAACCGGTCACGTTGATAGTGAGGACAAACCCTTCCAGGCTGGCTGGACCAGCCTGTCCTGCAGTGTCCAGTAGGAGCCCCGAATCTGGGTGTCAGCCTCCGCGGGTTCCCAGGTTCCTTGCCCCAGGGCCTCCATGCTTCCAAGCCACTTCAGCCCACTGCCAGCCTCATTATCTGTGCCAGTCAGTCCTCCCCCACGGAAAGGGCAGTGCTCGGCCTGAGAACATGAAACAGAATTAGAATTTGAGAAATGTGTTTTGGATGAAATACCATGACCTCTTTACCTAGTCGGCACTGGACTCGAGGCCTCAGTTTCCCCAGCTATGCAGGGTGGGTGGTACCTGACTTGGGTAGAGCTCTTCCCAGGTTGTTCAAAATTAAAAAAAAAAAAAACTCATTAGAGGACACAGGGCTGGCCTCTAATGTTCCTGAAACTCCCACTGGTTCTCAGGGTCATGCCTTGGCCTCTGGGGTCCTTCTGGGAAATGGATCCCATCGGACCTCATGTGTTCCCTGCAGGGCAGTCCCAGAAGCTGACAGCAGATGGCAATGTTGGTCTCATTCTTGGGCCTCTTAGGTTTCCTTCTCCAGGGACTGGAGGGCTGGGACAGAAAGACAGACAGACAGACAGACATGCACACACAACATAGGGACACATGGAAGAGCACACAAGCTGTTGTTTTTTAAAGTGTCATGTAAATGGGCAGTCTAGTTGGGTTCGAGTACCTCATGTGGGTTTTTACATGTCACGGTGGTGTCATGGCCTCTGTCAAACTTGACATGTGTGTGTGTGAGAGAGAGAAAGCAAGAGCAGGGATAAGCAGAGGGCAGCTGTGCTTTGGTATGATGTGTGGGCACACGGGTGCCTGCATGTGTGCATGTGTGCATGGGAGGCCCTGTGTGTGGAGAGATGTGTTGGTGGATGCCTGTGTGTGCACATGCATGCGGTTTATGTGTGTGCTTGTATTCATGTTTATGTGTTTCCTGTGTGTTTGTGTGCCATGCACATGTGTGTGTGTGTGTGTGTGTGTGTGTGTGTGTGTGTGTTGACCACAACCCTTTCCTAAATGATGACAAGAATCAAGACCAAGGGACTGACTAGGCGACTCGGCGGTTAAGCGCTCTGGCTGCTCCTGCAGAGGGCTAGGTTCAAGTTTAGCACCCACAACTGTCTGTATCTCCAGTCCAGGGGGATCAAATGCCTTCTCCTGGCCTCTGCAGGCTCCTGCACATACATACATGCATACATACATATATAATACATACATGAATACATGCATACAGGCAAAACAATACATACAAACAGCAACAACAACAACAACAACAACGGCATTTTAAAAATCCAAGATGTGTAAACAAGTGGCTTGAGGAACAGGGCATTGGAAGGTCAGGTTTGACCTGCTGTTGACCTCTGTGGAAGAGAATGGCCATTTTAGGCTGACCCAGTACATAGATATCCCATCTAGCTAGGGCAGACATTAGAGTCTTTCTTTCTAAACCAGCCTGTCACTTTTGCTATGGGTGACACTAGTGCATCTGTGTGCTGTGTATATCGAACGTTACACAGATAGGGAAACTAGGGACGAGAGCGTTAGTGTCTTGGGTGCAAGTCCCCACCGCGAGACCCACTCTCATCCAAGCCAGTGGAGGGACAGTGCTGGGTGAAGGTCATCTTACCCAAGGCCAGGAGAGCAGTGGCTGGCGTGTGGGAGGCAGGACGACGAAGGGAAAGTGACTCTGGCCTGAGGACTGGTCTTAGTGCTGAGGCCTGTGGGAGGGGATGGGACAGAAACACAGTTATGGGGAGAACACCTTCCTTCCAGAAAGAGCCATGGGTGGGAGGCAGGCGCTGGCCAAGCAAGGCCCAGGCCCTCCTCAAGGTGACCGCAGGAGAGCAGGAAGTGCGTGTGTGTGTGTGTGTGTGTGTGTGTGTGTGTATGTGTGTGTGTGTGTATGTGTATGGTATATGTATGTATATTGTGTGGTGTGTGTGCATGGCATTTTGAGTATATGTTTTATAAGTGTGTATTTTGTGTGTGTGTAGAATATGTGTGTTGTATGTATGCATGTTGTGTGTGTACCGTGTGTGTAGCATATGTGTGTTGTGTGTGTTGTGGTGTATGTGTGTGTTTTGTATGTATAGTATATGTGTGTTGTGTGTATGTGTGCTGTGTGTAGTATATGTCTATGTGTGTTGTGTTATATATATGTGTGTAGTATATGTGTGTTGTATGTGTGTTATGTGTGTTGTGTTGTATTATGGTGTGTGTGCTGTGTTGTATATGTGGTATATGTGTGTGTTGTGGATGTGGTGTGTTGAGTGTGTGATATATGTGTGTACGTATGTTGTGTTGTATGTGTGGTTTCTGTGTGTATGTTGTGTGCATGTTTTTGTATGTATATATGTATGTTGTGTTGAGTGTTGTGTGTGTGTGTGTGTGTGTGTGTGTGTGAGTGAGTGTGCATGTGTGTGCTGCATGGGGTAAGAAGCATGAGCAGAAATGATCCATATCTGATCTGAGCCTGAACAATCCCAAGATGTAAGCCTGGCTTGGTGGCACATACCTCTCAACCTACAATTCAGGAGGCTAAGGCAGGAGGGTCTTGAGTTCAAGAGCAGTCCCTGCATGGAGAAAGGCCCTATCTCAAAGAAGGAAGCAAGCAAACAAAGGGCCTGGATGTAGTTATGAGAGTTTTGGGGGCTGGGGGAGGGTGTGGTAGGTCTGTGGATGACGTGTAGCATGTAGCAGGCATGGTGAAAAGCAACATAGTTTTGGGCCCAGTAGAGAAGATAGCTTGAACTCTGGGTCCCTCTACAAGATCCCTCTGGCCTGTCCCTTCTGTGTATTCCTGTCCCCAGGATCCTCTGTGACCTCTTTGCTACTGCAGTGAGGGGTTGCCTCAAGTATGGAACCTCTGTCCAGGCTGGAGACTGAAAGCTCAGGCCTCTCCTTAAGGGATAGATGATGTCAATCAGAATGTGTTTCTGAAAGCCTTCGTGTCCCTCTCCGTGACGTAGGAGAAGCCTGCTCCTCAGAGTCCGACAGGTGATGGGGAGGTAGTGGGGACCCTTGGGTGTGCACAGCCCAGGACAGGTCAGCAGGACTCGGAGCACCGACCATTGGTCTGCACTGAGCCCGTGCAGACCCTCGGCTCTCTGAACTGTCTCCCCGTCTAGAGTCCCCAAGGGTGGGGTGAGCTCACGGGATGTGGAAAGTGTCTGAAGAGGGTGGGTACGATGTCATCCCACCTGCTCCACAGAGAAGTGGCTTCTGTGGACAGTGATGAGGCAAGGAGGGTGCCCGGGGTTGACACGGGACCTCCTGGGCCACCTCCCCTCCCCCCACCACACCTGTTCTTTCTCCCGCCCCCTCCTTCCAAGCTGCGTTAGAAGCTTCCCAGCATCCCTTGCTGTCTCCTCCGCATGTCAGAATGTGAGCTGAAGCAACCTTGCATCTCTGGTACATCTTCCCTCCCTCTGAGGGCCACATGAGCAAGAGCCCAGGAGCACCCCCTCCCCCAACCCGCCACCCCCAGGCTGTTGTGATGTTGTGATGAAGGGAGGTTGTGACCCAGTTCCTACCCCTGCTCCTAGCCCCACCCCTACCTCTGCTCCCCAACCTTTCTTCCCCCATCCTTCTCCCGCTGGGGGAGGGGTTAGAGTTTTTTTCATCTCCCACCTCTATCTCTGCCTAACCCCTCCGCACACAGCTCTGCTCACACAGTGTCTGGTGGCTGCCGGGAGAGAGACTTGCGGATGTTCACAGGTTTGACGTTTTGGCATCTGTGTGTCTCTGTGCCAGGCAGGCCCTGGCCCAAGCAACCGATTCTCCCTGCTCCATCCCCAAGTATCCAGAGCATTGCCCCAGCCCCATCACCCTCAGGCCTCACACAGGGCTCCTGGTACCCTGTCTTCTAGCACAGGGATCGGCCCTGCTCCCTGCTGCAAGCCCCCGTGAGGCCCAGAGGACCTCGGCTTCTGGTCCCTTCACCTTCCCTGGGTCCTCTTGTACCAGCCACGCCGCTTTGCTCCACGGTCCTCAGGGCCTCTGCACATGCCTTCCACCAGTGCTTCCCAGTATACCCCTCTCCCGCCCCAGCTCAGCTCTCTCTTGGTCCCTCTTGGAAGTCCCACTGGGAGCTGGCTTGGAGGAGAAGCAGGAAGTTGCAATGCAGCTCTCTAGGAAGCTTGGGTACACATGGGGGCCAGCACTTGCAGTGTGTGGTGATGGCCTTGCGGCTGCGGTGACCGCTGAGGGTGACATAAGGGCAGGAGACAGCAGGGTCTTTGGAGACAGCAGGGCCTTTGGTGCTTTTCTTGCTGCACAAGTGTGACAAGAAATGTCGATGACACACACCGACAGGGTTTAGGGATTCCATCTGTCAGGCCACGCCCAGCCGCTGTGGGCTTTTATTCCTCTCCCATTTCTTCCCTCTCCCCAGTTCTCCGCCTCTCTTTCTTTCTTCCTTCCTCTTAGGGGTCTCATGCATCTCAGGCTAGCCCCAAACTTCCCATGACCTTGAACTTCTGATCTGTTTGCCTCCGTCTCTGAAGTGTTGTGAGAATGCACATTGGCCACTGCACCCTATGCAGCGCTGGGGGCAGAACCCAGGGCTCTGGGCATGCCAGACAAGCGTTCTGCCAACCACACTATGGAAATACGTGCCCAACCCTCAGTCTGTGCTTTGGGCCATGAAATTTTTGATCAAATATCAGTATAAAAGGAACCGTGAATGAAGAATTCACACACATAGAGTTGAACAAAGAGGCCTGCGGTCAGGTGCGGTCTGTGTTTACCTAAGAACAATACCACAAGCCTGAGGAGGGAGACCCGTGGGGTTGAGTACCCAGAAAGGTGCTAAGGGCGGAGTCCTCTGGGGGACCCTGTTCCCTCAGCATGGATGACCTAAGATATGACCTGGCGTCACAAGGTAAATCTGTCTTAGGTCTCAGTTCCTGGTCTAACCTCAGCTACCTGACTTTCTGTATCTTCCTGGACTGGCCCCATCCCAAGAAACACTCAAGGGCTTCCCAAGCCTCTAAGGTTTTCAATTCCTTCTCGCCATTTAGGTGAGCCCAAAGAGTAAATCTGGACAGTTCGTAGCAAGCAGGTGACAGCTTCTCAGAGGGCACCTGGGAGGAAGGAGGCGCGTGTGTGTCACCGAGGGATGAGGAGTATTTCGGGGCATTTCCTGATCACAGGCTATGCGTTCCACCTTTCCATTTGCATGTTATTATGCACCTGCCTCCCACCTGGGCCTGTTACAGTGCACCTGTCTCCCACCTGGGCCTGTTACAGTGCACCTGCCTCCCACCTGGGCCTGCTACAGTGCACCTGCCTCCCACCTGGGCCTGTTACAGTGCACCTGCTTCCCACCTGGGCCTGCTACAGTGCACCTGCCTCCCACCTGGGCCTGTTACAGTGCACCTGCCTCCCACCTGGGCCTGTTACAGTGCACCTGCCTCCCACCTGGGCCTGATACAAGGCACCTGCCTCCCACCTGGGCCTGCTACAGTGCACCTGCCTCCCACCTGGGCTTGTTACAGTGCACCTGCCTCCCACCTGGGCCTGTTACAGTGCACCTGCTTCCCACCTGGGCCTGCTACAGTGCACCTGCCTCTCACCTGGGCCTGTTACAGTGCACCTGCCTCCCACCTGGGCCCGTTACAATGCACCTGTCTTTCACCTGGGTTTGCTAACAGTGTACCTGCCTCTTACCTGGGCTGTTACATTGCACCTACCTCTCACCTGGGCCTGTTACATTGCACCTGCCTCTCACCTGGGCCTGTTACAGTGCATCTGCCTCCCACCTGGGCCTGTTACAGGGCACCTGACTCCCACCTGGGCCCTTTACAATGCACCTGTCTTTCACCTGGGCTTGCTAACAGTGTACCTGCCTCTCACCTGGGCTGTTACATTGCACCTACCTCTCACCTGGGCCTGTTACATTGCACCTGCTTCCCACCTAGGCCTGTTACATTGCACCTGCCTCTCACCTAGGGCTGTTACAGTGCACCTGCCTCCCACCTGGGCCTGTTACACTGCACCTGCCTCCCACCTGTGCCTGTTACAGTGCACCTGCCTTCCACCAGGGCCTGTTACAGGGCACCTGACTCCCACCTGGGCCTGTATCTCTGGGAGCATGGCTAACTGAGGGCATAGAGCCCCAGTAAGACGTATCCACTTTGCAGCCTCTGCACCAGTGCCTCCCATTTTGATATCTGTGTGCAGGAAGTGAGTGGCAAACAGAGAAGGCATTGCTTGCCCCAAAGTCGCACAGCTAGAGGAGGCAGAGAAGCAGTCCTGGAAAGACAAGGAAGGAAGGAAGGTTTTTATGTGACCCCAACCATGACTGAGGTTGACCTTATGGGAGTAACCACAAACTGAGCAGCTGAGGGAAGGGAAATGGGGAGAAAATGAACCATTGTAAGCAGACATGCCAGTGACGTTAAGCCAGCCAGATGTCCTGGGTTTGAATCTTAGCCATGCCGAGACTACGTGCGTAGCTGTGTGACCTTAGGCTACCTGCTCACCCTCTCTAAGCCTCACCTCAGCTTCCTGTCTGCAGAATGGAGTTGATGTTTCTTACGAGGATTTAGTGAGCATGTGCATGAGGGTGGCTATTGTGAGGTGCCCTCTGTCCCTTGTATCAGACTGTTGTCGTGGGAGTGACCTTGCTTTGCAGGCAAAGGAAGAAGAGAGGCGGGAAGGCCGAGCCAGCCAGGGTTTGTGCCCAGCCTGGCTGGCTCCATGCCTGCCCAGCCGTCTTGGCAGGGGAGTGGAGAGGGGATTGGAGGTCTGCGGGTGTTGGGGGGAAGCAGCCAGCCTGACATAAGGCCCTCAAGAATGTGATCTGCTTCCTCCCGGGCCCCTGGGAGCCTGGTAATCCTGGATGTGGGGAGACAGCTGCTTGGCCAGCCCGTGGGGGTGGGGGCGTGGGGCTCAGGGGATACCCCCTCCTTCTTGCCTTTTTCTGCAGGGTTGGGGATGTGGCTATTAACCCTGGCTGTCCCGGAGTTGGGAGGTGAGGTCCCTCACAGAAGGGAGTCAGACATGGTTGGAGTGCATCCTGTGGTGGAGCCCTGTCTGGATAGCCTGATCCAGCCAGCTGGGCCCCCTGGGGAGGTGCCCGGTGCCTACGCCCTTGAGCATGATGGGGGAGGGGGCTTTATCTTTTAAGTGCCCTTTATTTGTGTGTGTGGGCATGTATGTTTAACACACAACACTCGAAGGACAGAGGACAACCCCAGGAGTCTTTTCTCCTTTGACAGTTTGGATCCTCAGGACAGAGGCCAGGTCCTCAGCCTTGGTGGCTGTCCCCTTTACTTGATGAGCCATCTTCTGGGAGTGAGGACTTTTAGCAGAGTCATAATTGCAAGGAACCTCAAACAGTAATCTCTTCACTACACAAAAGGGGAAACTGAGGCCCAAATGGGGATGGCCACTGGCTTGAGGCCACTCAAAACTGGCCTGAGTTGGAGTCTCACTCAGGCTTCCTGTCTACAGAGCTGGAGGCTTCCAGATGCCCAAGATGCACCTGCCCTGGCTGTCTCCAGATGGCGCGGCATTCCACACGGCTGGTCTCGTACCTCGGCGCCGTTCACCCAGGGTCGTGTGTCACCCACACAGGGTCACCTGCTGCCCCTCCGACTCTGAAGCATGTGGCAGCCAGTGTTGGGACTCTTGACTGCACAGTTCAGGCTTTTCCAGCTGCTGTTTCTGGGCTCTGCAGCTCCTGGGCCTCCACGTGCAGGCACGGCCTCACTCTAGATGTGAACTCTGAATTTCAGCGACGGTTTCTCTCAGACGCACAGCAATGGCGTGTGTGTGTGTGTGTGTGTGTGTTCAGAGACAATAACTCTGGGATCCTAACACACACACACACACACACACACACACACACACACACACGCACAATCCTTCTAAGGCCCAGGGTCTCCCACGGGCTGTGTGAGAGTCATCCCCCAGTTCTGTTCCACACCCTCCTGCACACCCAGAAGTGAGCTGATGTTGTCTCTATGACTCCCAGACCCTGGGTCTGCCTCTGCCTGGGAACTGGCTGCCATCTCTTACCTCGATGCCTGTGGCCTTCTTGATAGCCACTGTTTCTATTCATCTGCTTACTTCTCTACACTCTCCATGATGCATCAGGGGTACCTGTGAGAATCTCTCTCGATGAGCAACTTAAGATCTTCTTCTAATGGCTCCACCACTTGGATCAGAACCAGGAGACATCTGGGCCAGCCTGTAAAGTCCCTGTGGACCAGGGCTCTGGTCTCATCCCCTTAGTCTATGCATTCATTACTTCTCTGGTTGCTTCAGACCCAGAACTCTTCCTTCCGTTTTCCCCCTACCCCAGGACCTTTGCACATGCTGTTGCCTCTTCTTCCTGGAATGGTTTACCTCTACCGCTGTATGGCTGTCTCCTGGTACCTGAGCCAGCCCTGTCTGAGCACCCCGGCAGTCTGTGTCTCGTTGCTGCTCTTCACATGACGATGACCTCTGACCTCTATGCATGCACACATGACCTCCACAGTGAGCACTTTTCTTCAGAGCACTCAGTGGCATCTGCCATCATTGAGTTCATTTCATTTTATTTTTTTATTTTATTTTATTTTATTTTATTTTATTTTATTTTATTTTATTTTATTTTATTTTATTTTGTTTTATTTTTCAGAGTTTAGGCTCTGCCTCTACAGCCTAAGATGAGAACATTCCGAGGCTGAGGACTCTATCACTGCCAAAGTGCTCAGCCCTAAAAGAAGCCAGAGATGTTGCGGACTCTGCCGTCTGACCCTTCTTGCTGTCGGTAAGCAGAGGACACTGGAGCCCGAACTCCTGGTGCCCTGCGGCTCCTGCTTCTCTTCTTGCTCCTCTAGGACGAAGGTCTCACTGTGTCTCCTGACCTGTCCCTGCATCTCAGAGCTCCACAGGCTTCTACTCCTGTGGTCTGGGACTGCAGGTGTGTGCAGAGGCACAGAGCCACGCCTGCAGACATTCAAGTGTGCACTCTTGCAGAAGAACACTAGGCACGGGGCGTTACAGACACAGAAGAGGAGCGGGAGGCTGTCTCAGTGGGAAAGGGCTCTCTGCGCCAGCGGGAGGACCTGGGTCTGGATGATCAGCGTCAGCCAGGTGAGGGAGTGTTCATCTATAACGCCAGCGGTGGGGAATGGTGACCGGAGGAGCTCACTGGCCAGCTGACAAGCCAGCCACCGACTTCTGGTTTCAGTGAGAGACTCTGCCTAAAACAATAAGGCAGCGAATCAGAGAGCACAGGATGTCAGCTTCTGGCCGCCACAGCACGCATGCGCAGTACAAGCACTCTGAGGCGCTGGGAGCCGAAGCTGGTGAGACGGTCAGTGAATCAAAGTGCTGGTTGCAGGAGCCTGAGGGTCTGAGTTGGATCCCCGGAACCCACGGTAAAGGTGGGCGGAGAGAACACACCCGCCCCAGGAAGTTGTCCTCTGACTTCCACGTGTGTGCTCTGTCACGTGCTCACCTTACGCCACACACTCATGCATTAAAAAACAAACCAGGGCTGGAGAGACAGCTCAGCGGTTAGAAGCACTGACTGCCCTTCTAGAGGTCCTGAGTTCAATTCCCAGCAACCGCATGGTGGCTCGCAACCATCTGTAATGGGATCTGACACCCTCTTCTGGTGTGTCTGAAGACAGCTACAGTGTACTAACATAAAGAAAATAAATAAATCTTAAAAATAAACAAACAAAATCACACACAAAAAGCTGGGTGGTGGTGATGTACACCTTTAATCCCAGTACTCAGGGGGCAGAGGCAGGCAGATTTCTGAGTTCAAGGCCAGTCTGGTCTACAGATTGAGTTCCAGGTCAGTCCAAGCTACACAGAGAAACCTTGTCTCAAAAAAACCAACCAAACCAAACCAACCAACCAAAACAAAACAAAAAATAAACAAACAAAAAAAGGAGAGAGCCTATAGCTCTGTAGGCATTCCTTCCACGGAAACACCCTTTTCTGGAAGAGGTGGAAGACTCCTCTTCATTCTTGAAGCTCAGAAGGTTCTGAGACTCCACAGCCCCATACAGCTCAGCCCAGCCCTGCCCCAGCATGCCCCGCCCTGCCCCGCCCTGCCCCACCCCATGCAGCCCCGCCCAGCCTCAGGTTGCATAGGCATCAACTGTTATGGAGGAAGAGGCTCTTTGGAGGAGCTGCCTTGAACTTGTGCAGGAAGCTGCAGATTGCAGACTTTCTGGTTGTCGCCCTGCTGGGGGACGGGGCTTTTCAATGATGCGGCTGTTCTGTGGGGCATCCACACCCCCGTAAAGTCACCCCAATAAACTCACGGGTTCACTAAACTGGATTCGGGTGGATTTGTTTCTTTCGCTTGGTGGTGGGGGCGGAGGGAGAGATGACAGAGAGGATGATCTGATGCGGGTTGAGTTGACCTTTGTCCCCCGGAAAAAGTCACAGGATACCCACAACCAGGGAAGCAGCAGACACTATGCCAGTCCTGTGTGGTTGTCACCGTGCCCGGTGGGGGTTTTGCTGATGGTGTCACGTCTGCTCCAAGACACAACAGTTGCTTGCTGGGAGGTAGGGTGAATTTTCAGAAACACCCATTTTACAGATGAGGAGGGTAAATGGGAGTGGAGACTGAGGATCTCAGGTGCCAGATCTTCGGGGTGGGATGGAGGGGGGGGACTGAGCTGGCTTCAGGTCCAGGTCTGGTTGATTCCAGAATCCATATCTGAGAGATCAGTGATAGGGTTGGGGGTGGGACACTTATGGGAGGATAAGCATAAGGACTGGATGGGGCAGACAGGGTGGGAGGGGACACCCCATAGGAGGCAGGTGACTGTGGGCTCAGAGAAGAGCTTTGTGTTCCTGGGGACACTGTGTGACAGGAGGAGAAAGGAGTGGCAGTGGGGGAAGAAGGTTTAAGACTGCCAGACTCTGTCTGTCCTCGCATCGTGGTGGCCGTGAGCGGGTGGAGGGGGGGCGGTGGGGTTGAGGGTAAATCCCAGCAGGTTTCTGGGTGAGAGGGTGTACAGGGAGAGACATGGGAATTGCCGATGGGGCTTACTTGCTCATGGCTCAGAGGTTCAGAGATGGCGAAGGGCTTGCCCGAGGTCACACAGAAAGAAGGCTTGCCTTGTGTGGAGACCAGACACAGGGCTTCTGGGCTCCTGGCTCTGCTCTGTTCTTAAAGGCACATCCATCTCTCCCCAGGGAGTGTCTCTCCTTCCCCTCAAAGGGCAGGGTCGTTTGTTTGTTTGTTTGTTTTTTCTTTTTTAAGACAGGGGTTTCTCTATGTAGTCCCGGCTGTCCTGGAACTCACTCTGTAGACCAGGCTGGCCTCAAACTCACAAATCCGCCTGCCTCTGCTTCCTAAGTGCTGGGATTAATGGCGTACGCCATCACTGCCTGGCAAAGGCAAAAAAGCCCTTTTGCGGGGAGACAAGGGCAAACTCCCGGGGTGTTGGGGGCAGCTGCGAGAAGCGGGGAGACCAGGATAGTGGGAAGACTGAGGGGGCTCTGAGTGGCCAAGTTCTGCCATTTCTGACCAGAGATGAGAGCTGTGGTATGACACTCCCAGAGTCTGAGAAGCCCAAGATGCAGAGCGCAGGGGTTTGGAAGCAGTGCGAGGCGTCTGAGGGACGGGTATCAGCCACAAGTAATAAAGAAGAAAAGCCCTGTTGAGCTGGTCAGGGTCATGGCCAGGGTAAATCCCTGGAGGGAGGTGAGGCTGTGCAGGAAGCCCGGAAGCCCTGGAGTCGACCTTGACACGGGGCAAGACTGCTGTGTGACCTCTGGCAAGCCCCTCACCCTCTCTGAACCTCTCCCTGTCACGGTCAACAATTCTGGGTTTTCAGGCTTTGGGGGGAGGGGGCGGGAGGCAAATCTTTCACCCCAGCAGGTGAGTGAGGGAACCCCAGTTCACCCTTCTTGGATCCCGGGAACAATGAGGGTTCTAATCTGCTGTTGATCTTTCCATGGGGTCTTGGGAGCCATGTGTGTGTGTGTGTGTGTGTGTGTGTGTGTGTACGGGGGTGGTGTTGGGTTTCACTTGCTCTATGTGATCCTCTGGCCCTCACAGCACTTGCTTTAAGTCACTCTGGGGGGATTAAGGCCCCAAGCTGGGGATTGGGGGTGCTGAGAAAATAGAGCGGAGGGGAGGGGCTGAGAGCCCGCTGCGGGATGAGGCGTCTCTACCCTCAAAGCCCTTTTGTGGGAGACATGGAGGTACCTACAGGACCTTGAAGGTGACAATCACGCATACAGTCAACCACGCACACTGTGGGCCAGTGTGAGGTCAGGACTTGCAGACGGCCCGCCTATGGCTCTCCTCTGTGTGTCTTGATTTCCCAGACACTGGCTGAGGGGTGCGTGCAGGCGTCCAGGAGCAGCGCTGACCAGGGTTGAAGGAAGAATCTGGATTGGTTCCTCTCATGTCTGTGTCCCCCTCCCCCCCACCTCAAGGTCAAACCCAAGGGACAAGACTTCCCCAGACCCATAGCACATCATCAAGATGGGAGTTAAGTGGCTGGAGAGATGGCTCAGTGGTTAACAGCACTGACTGCTCTTCCGGAGGTCCTGAGTTCAAATCCCAGCACCCACATGGTGGCTCACAACCATCCGTAATGAGATCTGATGCCCTCTTCTGGAGTGTCTGAAGACAGCTACAGTGTACGTACATATAATAAATAAATAAATAAATAAATAAATAAATAAATCTTTAAAAAAGGGGGGGTTAAATGAGATATTATATAGGGAGTCCCTAACCCAAGCTGGTACACCAGCATCATTCATTCATTCCCTCACTCATTCATTCGTTCATATGGAATGGAACCACAGTTCTAAGCGGTCTTCCAGAGTCTGACCAGGTCCAATGTAAAGAGTTCTAGACTCACGCCTCACTGGAACATGCCACAACTCACCTAGTAGAGGGCTGTCCCAAAATGACACTTTTGGAGATGAGGCCTGGGCTGGTGAAGGGGCGTGGTTAGAACTCAACTCAGGCTGGGCAGAGCTCAGGCCCTGGCCAGGGTTTCACAGGTGTCCTGGCCTCAGCCCCGCATACCTTGAGTGGGCACAGGGATCTCAGGGCTGTACTTTTTGGGAAGTCCCATGCAGACACTCATGAAGTCAATCACTTAGCTAGAGGCTGCCCAGCCGGTCCCCTGATAGCTCCGAAGAGGACTTCGGGTCTCTCAAGTCTGGAAGTGAACCCGACAGCCTGACATTCTCATCCTACGCTGAGGGCCAACCTCTCGGCCTCCCCACCGCCCAGCCTCCTCCGGGGCTTGTGGCAAGATGGGTCCATAGAGAGTTCCAGAAGGCCCCGGATAGAATATCAAGACTGAGGCTTGAAAACCTGATCTGGCCCCAGCCTTCTTCTCAGGGTTCCCCAAGTAGGTCTATCAATCAGCGGGGAGACATGATCGTATTTTACAGCCGGGCCAGGCTGGGGTGGCAGGAAACCCAAGCCTATCTCGCCTGGGGTCCTGCCTGCTTAGGGGGATCAAGGTGACTGGCAGAGCCTTAACTCTTTGTGGTCCTGCTCCACCACATGCCCGGACAGCCCTTCTCCTTCAGCCCTGCCCTATGGGTGTCCTGGGGTTGATAGAGAGATGTATGCAGAAGCACAGAGATAGGTCTCTGTGCCCTAAGAGCTTGAGGAGGAGCGGGAGCTCAGAGGAACATCTGGACCAAAACCCAAGAAGTTACGTTCTGGATCAAGATCCACCTGTTTGCGGCTGGGTGTCCTGGAAAATAGCTCTCCCTCTCTGGGCTCCTGACCGCTCCCTGAGAATTCCCAGCAGCCTTTGCTCCTCACACTTTCACAGAGCAGCTCTGGACCTGTCTTTACCCAGAGTCCTCCTGGCTTAGTAAACACATAAGGAAAAACTCTTGCCTCTTTTAGGGCTTGTTCATATTTTTTTTCCTGGAACCCAGTGCCTAGATAGGATGTTCCATGGCGCTAGATGGCCCAAGCATTAGGCTGGATGGAGTTCGCGCCTTACTGTCACCCCTAGAGACGAGAGCATCGCGTACGGCTCCATGGGCCACCCTGGAGCTCAGCTTCTCTTCAAGGTTAATATGAGTGAGCAGGGGTGCTCTGCCTCCCAGCAGGCAAGGCTCAGGACTCAGCCTGAAGGGCAGAGAAGTCCAGAGTCGGCTTGAAGCCAGGACCCTGGCTCCACCAGCAGGGATGTCTTCGGAAAGGCACCGGGGCTGGAGAGAGCAGCCAGCCTCAGGGTGAAGAGCTCATTTGGTACCAGGCAGGGGCTGCCGTGCTGCTCCTTTTGGCTGTGGGAAGCCTTCTTCTCTGGTAGAAGGCATCAGTCAGCGACTGGCTCACCTTGGAGTCTTAATCTGACCATCTCTCTCGGCTGAGAAGAAAAATACCAATATGCCCAAATTAATAATGTCCCGAGGCTTAGATTTAGTAATGACCACGATCAACCGAGCCCGTCTGGCGTCAGTCCAGACCACACTCAGCTTCCTGAGTCTCTTGTGAGCCCCCTCTTGGGGCTGGTGAGGATGGAGGTTTTATCTGGAGTTCTGCTCCGGGGTCTCCAGGGTCCATGTCCTGGATGGCAAGGGTCGTTTAGGGGAGAACTGGAAACTCTTGGAATAGCTTCCCAGGGTGGAGGAGACTCTGGGCACACAGGTGTCACACCAACAGCTGGATGTGCTGGGTTGATGGACTGAGAAGATCAGCTTCCTACGGCCCCATCAGTGTGGGGGTGGGCAAACCTGGGACACCTCAGGTTGGAATGGGACTCTCGACCCAGTGGGTGGAGCATGGCTCTTCCTCTGTCCCCAAAGGTCTTGTCACCTCTTCCGGCACTTTCCCAGGGTATTCCTTGTGCTAAGACCCTTGTCTATTCTCCTTCTGGACTCCTGGAACAGGGAGAGGGAAGACCTAACTTCTGGGGGTTAGGAGGTCAGGTTTCTAATGGGCCGTGTCGCCGATCTGTGCCTCAGTTTCCCTACAGGTAAGTAGGTGTTGTCCTAAATATCTCAGAGGACAGGTCATCGGGAAGCACCTAGTCAGACTGAAGGACTCAGCTTTAATATTACTCTAGTGAAGTTGGCCACTCCTGTAGCCCTACTGTGTGCTAGCCCCCCCTGCTTCTTTCCCCCTGCAGTGCACATCACACACTGCCCTGATACCTCTGCTCTGCTGTCCCTCCAGCTTGAGGACAAGCCCCCCCCGAGGGAAAAGCCAGCCTGCTGGTGTACAGCTGCTCTACCCAGTATCTGCACTCAGTAGGTCCTCTGTAGATGACGGTGGCTGGACAGGAGGCAGGCTCTGTGTACCGCGTTCCCAGTTGCTAAAGCGGCAGTTCTCAGCCTGTGGGTCTCCGCCTCTTGGAGGTCAACTGACCCTTTCATAGGGTTCATCTAAGATTATCAGGAAACAGAGATTTATATTACAGTTCCTAACAGTGGCCAATCTACAGTTACAAAGTAGTAATGAAAGAATTTTATGATTGGGCTCACCACAACACGGAGAACTGTGTTAAAGGGTCACAGTCTTTAAATGGGTCGGGAAGTCTGAGAACTGCCGCTCTGGAGGGCGCTGTACCCATATCCCAGCAGGGAAAAGCAAGTCTGATTGAATATTGAGCTAACTGCTGGCTAAGCTGCCCCTGAGCCGAGGAGAAACCTGACTCCCGACCACTCTTGCTTCTTTCCTCCTCACAGTGGTCTTGCCTGGGGTCTCGTTTCTAGCCGATGGAGCAGGATAGCTCATGGATCCACTTGGCGGATGCTCAGCTGAGGCCTGGGGGCTGCTCCTGGCTCCAGCAGGGTACCGAGTGCCCCATGCTGGGCACATAGGTGGAGGATGAAACCACCTGGCCTGTGCACCCAGCCTGGGGGAGAGAGAGTCTCCTTTTCTCATTCTCTCTCTTTTTTTCCTTCCTTAAGAACCAAACCCCCAAACAACAATCTCCCACGATTTGGAAAAATGGCTCTCGTCCCATGTCTGGCTCTGGACCATTTTTATGGCCCTGTCCGGGCAGGGATGTGACGCCCAGGAACAGCAGCCGGGTTCCCAGCCGCAGCCTGGAGGATGGGGTCGGCCCATCCATCTTTCCAGCTGGCGGCTCCGTGTGGGAAAGACCGCTGGGGGGGGAGGGGGTTGGGGACACCTGCTGTGGTCACTCTTCCTAAGCCAGGCAGGCTCTGGGGTTTCCAGGCTCTCTGCAGAGGTGGTGACCGGATGGGGGCAGGCTGGGACCTTCTGCCACAGGCACACACTCTGATCATGATTGACATCACCCAGGCTTGGTGAGGCAGAGAGCCTCCTGAAGCCATGAAAGCCACGCAGGCTCTCCACCTCGACTCCCAGAAGAGGCAGCGCTCCCCTTCCCCTAGTCCCAAAGAGGGAGGAGCCAGCCCTGGCCTCAGAGGGCTTTCATCCTAAAGGCATAGGGTTAACATCAGCGACAGTGTGGATGGTGGCCCTAGTGGTGAGGGGAACAGCGAGTTGGCCTGAGGAAAAATATGGATGACGGCTCAGAGGCCTGGAAGGACAGTATCTACCTGGAGAAACTTGTCGGGTGTAGGGCAGATTTGTCAGGAGATGGAAGCTTGGGGCATCATTGGATGGAGCCTTGCATGGGGACAGCAAGGGACAGTTATTGCAGCAGACGGACACACAGATCCGGAGACTGTGAGAGCCTGTGTGTCTCAGGGGTGGAGCGGTGAAGTTGGGTGGCCTTCTGAGGAGTCAGAGGCAAGGTAGGACAGACTAGGACCCTCCCAGGCTTACCCAGCCCTGGATATTCTGAGCCGTATCCTTTGCGAATACATCTTCCTTCCCTGGGCCTCAGTTTCTCCACCTTTGCAAGATATAGAGGGATAAAGTGTGGTTCACCTCACAACATCACACACTACTGTGCGGCTCTGTTCTTTATACTGGTGGGAATGTCTCTGAGACTCAGTTTCTCTATACGTAAAATGCCGGACTCCCCAGGCTGTCGATGATCCCAGGTCACCTCGAGTCTGTCACCAAGGGCCTGGTTGGCACATGGCGGCCGGTGACTGGGGCTGCGTCCGACCGTCTGGAGCCCTCCCTTGCTTCCGCGCCTTCTCTCTGTGATGGATCTATCTGGCCGGCTTGGTGCCTCCGGACGAGGGAGCTTTGGTTGGCTGGGCAGATGGAGGGAGCCACTCAGGTTTCAGGATCCAAGGACCTGCAGAGCTCTGAGGAATTTTCCCAGGCTGGGTGTGGGCAGCTGGAAGCCATCCGTCCCAGGGAAGGCAGAGCATCAGGGGTCCTGCCAAGGTCTTTTGCTGGGAACTGAGAACTCAGGGGGGGGTGGTGGGCAGATTTCTCCCATCCAGCCTGGAAAGATGAAACCCAGCGGCGGCCAGGGCAGCTGTTGGTAATGGTGCCAAAACACCAACTAACCTGGGCCCTGGGGCTGTGGGGGTTGCGTGTGTGGTGTGGTGTGTGTGTGTGTGTGTGTGTGTGTGTGTGTGTGTGTTTGGGGCTCTGAGAGAGATGAGGGCCCTGCTTGACTTCAGCCACCCTCTAACCTGGGTAGGAGCCTGAGGATGCTGCCTCAGGGTACTACTGACAATTCTCCTGGGTACTTCAGAGTCTGGGAGAGGGTCAAGTTCAAATCTGTTTCAAGGCCCGTGTTATCTGCTTTGCAAGGTTGCTCTGAAGATGAGATATAGGATCTGAGAATTGCCTGAATCCTGTAGGTGCTCAATAAATGATCGTGGTGTTTCTGGAGGGGCTGCATAGACTAATGATGGAGAAGACTATAACCAGGAGACCGGGCATGGTGGTCCCAGCACCCTGGAGGTGGAGATTAAGGAAAATAAGCAGTTTGGAAGTGAGCCTGGGCTAGATAGCAACTTCCTGGCCAGAGTGGGCTATCTGAGAGCTCTTCTCACAGGCAAACAGCATAGGCAGAACTTTATTGCTGGAGGTCACGAGAACATTCTAGAACCTGTTTCTCCATGTGCCGTGCTTTGGACCTGCAGGGCAGGGAGTGAAGTCATGTGGCATGCCTTAGCTAGTGGTGTTCTGCCCGTGGATACCAACGGCATGTGTGGCCATGTTCTAGGCTCTGGGCTTCAGGCTGAGGGCACGATTCTTGCCTGGCCTGGTAGTAATGACAGCCGTGTGTACCTCTGTGCCCTGCTCATCTGAAAACAGGTGTGCTAACTCTGCAGACTGTCTGCCACAGGGGAACAGAAGAATGTCCCATCCCTGTGGTATGAGGAGGGATCAGCTCCGGGTGGGTCAGCCAATGGGTTGGGGAGGAGGCGGGAGCTTGCGGGGGCACTGGACTTGGAGCCCACCCGCAGCCTGACCTCTCAGGCTCTCTTGTGGTTAAGTCCTTCTGGGTTTCTGCTTTATTTTCCTTTCAGATGGGCTGTCTCTGTGAAGCCCTGGCTGTCCTCGAACTCACTCTGTAGACCAGGCTAGCCTCAAACTCAAAGATCCGCCTGCCTCTGCCTCCCGAGCTGGGGTTATAGGCGTGTGTCACCGCCTCTGGCAGCTCCTTCCTTCTTAAATGTTAAGCCACTGTTGTAGCAACTTTGGGGCTTCACTAAGCAGAGGTGATAGGGCGTGTCAGGCCCAGTGTGAAGGACATTTGGGACATTAGGTGGCTGTTGGGGAGGCTGACCTTGACTGTGCAGTTGCTAAGCTAGAGGTCACAGGCACCGTCTGTTGGTAGGGTGGAGGCTGGGCTGTCCCCACTCTCCACTGTCTTCTGTGGTAACAAGGGGACCGAGAGAAGGCTCTGCCCTACTGCCTCCTGTGTGTGTGCACACGCGTGTGTTTGTGTATTTATGTGTGTATGTGTGTGTTTGTGTATGTATGTGTGTGTGGTGTATAAGTATGTATGTGTGCATGATGTGTGTGTGTATGTGTGTGTTTGTGTATGAGTGTGTGTTTGTGTATGTATATATGTGTGTGTGTGTATGTGTGTGTATGTGTGTGTTTGTGTATGCATGTATGTGTGTGTGCTTGTGTATGTATGTGTGGTGTATGTGTATGTGTTTGTGTGTGTGTGAGTGTGTGTATATGTGTGTGTTTGTGTATGTATGTGTATGTGAGTGTGTGTATGTGTGTATGTGTATGTATGTGTGTGAGTGTGTGTGTATGTGTGTGTTTGTATATGTATGTATTTGTGTGTGAGTGTGTATGTGTGTGTTTGTATATGTATATGTGTGTGTGGTATGTGTGTGTTTGTGTGTGTATGTATGTATGTGTGTGTGTTTGTGCATGTATGTGTGTGTGTCTGAATGTGTGTGTATATGTATGTATGTATGTGTGTGTGTGTGGTGTGTGTGAGTGTGTGTTTGTGTATGTATGTATGTATGTATGTATGTATATATGTATCTCTGTGTGTTTGTGTATGTATGTGTGTGTGTCTGAATGTGTGTGTGTGTGTGAGGTGTGAGGAACCTAGTGTCCATCTGTCAGCCATAGTGCTGCCTGGAGGCGTTCTAAGTCTCATGGAACCTAAAGGCCCTTGAGGGACAGCCTCTGTGGCACTTCTCCGACTGGATTCTTCAGGGCGATGGGGTTCCACCGAGGCAGGTGGCAGGAGCAGGAGACAGGGAGCCCCCAGCCCAGCCACACAGTCCTGGCTGTGTCTGCTCACTGAAGCCCCATTAGCTTCCTGGTCTAGAACTCATCCTGGCGCTACCCGCAGTGGCTTCCACTGCTGTTAAAGAGCCAAACACTGGTTCGCTGTGGCCCAGGCGGTGATCTGGTTGGCCCTGCCACCTCTAGGTCTGTGCTCCTTGGTTAACGGACTCCCCTTCCCTACCCTGTGTGATTGGTTCCTGGGCCTAGGGTGTCTCCTTCTCTCATCTGCTCTCCAGGGAAGCCGCCTAGAAGAGATGATGTTCCTGCCCTTGAGCGCCTGGCCCTCCTTGGGCTGTGTCCCAGCTCTGGGCCACTCCTTACTACAGCTTTCTATCTCTGTCATCCACTGATATTAGCCCGGGGGGGAGGGGGCGGGGGGTGGGGACAATGGAAAGATGATTCAGAAGGTGCGGTGGTAACTGTTGGACAAACAAGGGATGTGACTGTCCCAGGGTCACCTGGTACCTCAGCGACAGCGACAGCCAAGGTGTCCCCTGCCTAAGGCGTTGTTCCTCATGACTTCACTCATTGCCTTGGGCACATTTCTGCCTCTTGCCCATCCTCCACTCCCGTGTCTCTCCATCAGTGTCCTTCCTGGGTCCATGTGAGGCGGTCCATGGGAAGGTGGCGCAACCTCACACCCTGGGGAACAGGAAGTCACTCCCAGCTCTGACCACTTGGCTGGGATGCCTCTCCTCTAAGCCCCGGCCTGGGAAAGGCTCCTTTGGCCCCAGTGTGGCACTCCCCTGTCGCGTAGCACTGCCAAGGGTTTCAGCTGGTGCAGGGGTACTGTGTCTACGGTCTCAGTTGTTGGACACCTCTGCCTGCCCCAGCTGCCTCCCAGTTGTGGCGAGGACCCAGCTGTAAGAGGTGGGAGGTAGGGAAGTGTGGGAGGGGAGTGGCCGGCAGCCAGAGCAGGGGATGGAGAGCAGCCTGCTTCTGGGAAACAGCCTTGAAAATTGATTCTCTGTGGAAAGCCAGTGGGCCGAGCAGGGTCTTTCGGGGTCTTTTGAACTTTGTGAACTACACTGTGTTCCCTTGGGTCCTTTGGGGCCGCCTTTCCCAGAAATGCAGGGTTCTGATTCCACCAGGGTTCACCCGGTTCTTGAGATTTCCCTGCCGGGCCAGGGCCAGAGACACTGTCTCGTTGTGCTTCCTGTTGCTGTGATAAACACCATGACCAGAGGTAACTCGGGGAGAAAGGGTTTGTGTGTTGTCAGGCCACATGGTGCATCGTTGAGAGAAGTCAAGGCAGGAAAGCCAGGCAGAAGCCTGGGAGCAGGGAGCTGGAGGCAGGAACGGACAGATATAGAAGCCACGGGGCGGGGGGGGGGGCTGCTTGCTGGCTGCTCCCCATGGCTGGCTCAGCCTGCTTTCTTACAGCACCCAGGACCACCTGCCAAGGGGTGCCCCCTCCCACGGGGTGGGGTGACTCCTCCAATATCAACCATGAACCAAGAAGATGCCTAATAGTCTTGCCTGCCTCTGATGGAGGCACTCTCTCAGCTGAGGCTCTGTTTTCCCAGATGATTCTAGCTTGTGATGTTGACAACAAAGCAAACCAACCAAACGAAAAACCAATCAGGACAGACACAAAGGATGTTCCACGAATGGCTGAGATGTGATTCATAACGTCACAGATAGGTTTGTGCCCAAACCAAGCCCCCATTGTATGTGTTTGCACTAGAATGTATGTGCCTGTATGTTCATGTGTGTGCACATTCGTGTGAGTGTGTGAGCATCTGTGTGAGTGTGCATGTATATACATGTGCTCATGTGTGTGCGTGTATGTGCCTGTGTGTGCATGTGTGTATGCATACATGTGCACTCATGTGCACATTCGTGTGTATGTGTGTACATGTGCCCGTGTGTGTACATGCATGTGCCTGTGTGTGCATGCATCCATGTGAGTGTGCATGTGTGTACATGTGCCCATGTATACATGCATGTGCCTGTGTGTACATGTGTGTATGCATCTGTGTGTGTGCATGCGTGTGTATGTGGGAGTATGCATATACGCATGTGTGTATGTGTGCACGTGTATGCATGCATGTGCATGTCTGCATGT
The DNA here is from genome assembly GCA_964023405.1 of Apodemus agrarius. Lineage (NCBI taxonomy): Eukaryota > Metazoa > Chordata > Mammalia > Rodentia > Muridae > Apodemus > Apodemus agrarius. The sequence goes on along the minus strand of OZ030009.1, from coordinate 16,555,538 downwards.
GCATGTATGTACATGTGTGTGCATGCATGTATACATGTGTGTATGTGCCTGAATATGTGTGCATGCATGTGTCTGTGTTGCCTGTGTGTGTGTGTGTGTGAACACACACACACACACACACGTGCATGTGTATAGACTCCAGATATCAGTGTCTTCCCTTGTTCTTAATATTTTTGAGATAGGCTTTCTCACTGACCCTGAAGCAGCTCACAGCTGGCCAGTGGGCTTCTGGGATCTGCCTGTCTCCACTTGTCCCGCCTCCCATAAGCACTGGGGTTACAGGTGCACGTTGCCACACCCAGCTTTTATGTGAGGGTCTGGGGCTTCGAGTCCAGGTCCTCACACTTGTATAGCCTCACTGTGCCAACCAAACCTTCTCTCTGGGCCAAGCCAAGGCCCGCTTTGCCCATGTTTGCCATTGCTTCTGTTCAGAGCTTCCTGCCGACTGACAGAACACAGCCTTCAAGCCTCCCTGACTCTCTTAGCAGCCCTGGGAAGTGGGAGTTCTCACTCACATTTTGCAGATGGGAGAAACCAACACAGGCACACTAGCCCCGTATTCAAGGCCTCCGCAATGGTGGGGGCGGCCTGGAGCTCTGCTTTGCTGGCCATCCGGGGCCCCAGGACAAAAACCTCAGAGGTGCCTTCCCTGTATCTCCAGCCAGCGTGGATGTCAAGGAGATAGAAATGGTAGACTTGAGGGACTGCGAGCTCCGGAGTAAACAGACAGCCATGAGGAGTGCCCTGGTTTTCTAGGCTCGGTTGATAAAGGCGTCCACACAAGCACTGGAACGCATGATTTGATGGTTACGTATGCATACAGGGCCACTGAGGCGCAAAGGAACCATACTCCTCAATGACTAAAACAAGCCTCGAGGGGTGGAGGCTGAAAGCCAGGTGCTCGGGTCCAAGTTCTGTCCCAAAGGGGCAGAGGCTCTTCCTGTGGATGAAGGCCTGGTGACCATGGAAGACTGAGGGATGAAAAGAAGTCGATGCTGGAGATGACCCTTCTACAAGGCCTGTCAGTAGGGTGTCATGGTAGCATAGACTTTTGAATTCTGTTCTGTTTAAATTTTTCTTCTTTTTATTTGTAAGGGTGTTTAGCCTGCAAGTATGTCTGTGTACCAAGTACGTGCAATGCCCTTGGAGGCCAGAAGAGGGCATCAGGTAACCTGAAACTGGAGTGACGGATGTTTGCATGCTGGGAATTGAACCCAGGTCCTCTGGGCTAAAATGAGAGCCCCAGGGAAAGGGGAGGGTCCCTACTTGCCTGGATCTGGAGGTGAGAAGGGAAGGCGTTGCCGGTTGGGGAAGGGGACCTCATATCATAGGTGTCTTAGGGTTTTACTGCTGTGAATAGACACCATGACCATGGCCAGTCTTATAAAGAACAACATTTAATCGGGGCTGGTTTACAGGTTCAGAGGGTCAGTCCATTATCATCAAGGCAAGAACATGGCAGCATCCAGGCAGGCATGGTGCAGGAGGAGCTGAGAGTTCTAGATCTTCATCTGAAGGCTGCTAGTGGAAGACTGACTTCCAGGGAGCTAGGATGAGGGTCTCAAAGCCCCACACCCACAGTGACATACCTACTCCAACAAGGCCACACCTCCAAATAGTGCCACTCCCTGGGCTGAGCATATACAAACCATCACGACAGGCTATAAAGTAGGCGAGGGAGACGTGGTTGGATGACAAAGGTGTCTGAGGAACTGTGGAGATTGGGACTGTGATGGTTAGTTTTTATGTCAACTAGACACAAACTAGAGACATTTGGAAAGAGGGGACCTCAGCTGAAAAAATGCTCCCACCAGGTTAGCCTGCGGGCAAATCTGTAGAGTATTTTCTTGATTAATGATTGACATGGGAGGGCCCAGCCCACCGTGGCAGGGTGACTGTTGGACTGATGGTGGTTCTGGGTCCTGTGAGAAAGCAGCTGATCAAGCCAAGAGGGGTGAGCCAGTAAGCAGCACTCCTCCAAGGCCTCTGTATCAGCTCCCACCTCTGGGTTCCGCCAACCTTGAGTTCCTGCCCTGGGCGATGGACTGTGAGCTGTAAGATGAAACACACCCTTTCCTTACCACGTTGCTTTTGATCATGGCGTTTTATCACAGTCATAGAGACCCTAACAGCTCAGCAATGATGGCACACAGCTTTGGTCCCAGCACTCAGGAGGCAGAGGCAGAGGCAGAGGCAGGTGAATCTGGTTTACAGAGTGATCTCCAGGACAGCCAGAGTGACACAGAGAAACCCTATCTTAAAACCAAACAAAACAAAATCAGACAAAAAAAAAAAAAATCCCCTAAGACTGGGACTGAGTGATTCACATTAGAATGAGTGTCACTGTCACAATGGACCAGAGAGGTTGGGACAGAGTCAGAGGGATACTCCATCAGGTGGCCCCTCCGTCTCTATGAGGCAATCATGGGGATGAAGATCCAGTCCCTCCCCTTTGTGGACAAGGAGGCTGCCGAGGCAGAGCCAGGCGAAAAGCAGGGAGAGCTAGTCCTCCAGGCAGATGGTGGGGGCTTCCCGGGACCCCTAGCCAGTGCCAGCCACTCTGACAGAGGCGGGACAGTCACTCCTGTACATCCCCTGAGTCGCTGAGACCCTCCTCCCTGCCAGCCTCCCATGGGAGTACCTCCTCCCTGCCAGCCTCCCATGGGAGTACCTCCTCCCTGCCAGCCTCCCGCGGGAGCATCTTGGCCTTTGACAGCTTCTCTGCTAAAATGTGAAGCTGCTAATGGAACCCAGTAGCTTCCAGGCTTCCATGATTTGGGCCAACCCAGAGGCACATGCAGCTAGAGCCACTGTGGGCTGGAGAGGTCCACAGGTCAACCCAGACTCCTGCTCGCTGCGCCACGAGAGTCCTGAGCTCCAGGCTGTGGGGTCCTTGGGGGGCTCTTATTCATCCATTCCTGAAGACTTGCATTTATTATTTTGAGATAGGGTTGAACTCACTTATGTAGTCGAGGCTGACTTTGAACTTCTGATCCTCCTGCCTCCGTTCTTCAGTACTGGGATAACAGGCAGATGCCATCATATCTGGTTTATACTTTGCTAAGGGAGCCTGGCCCAGGGCTTACTGCATGCTAGGCAAGCACTGTATCAGCTGAACCACAGCCCCTCCCCTCCCCCACACTGATGGCATGCAGACCCACCAGCCGGTGATGAGGTGATGATGGTGCCTGCTGACGTCAGGCTCAGGGCCCCGCCTCCTGGCTTCCTGGGTTTGGTTAGTAAGCTGGTGGAGGTCCCTCTGGGTGGAGGGTGTTTGGAAAGGGGTGGGAGCTTCTAGAGAGGGCACAGACTTGTTCTAGAGACTACGTCATGAGGGAAGAAATAATGAGGGAAGACTGAGGACGAGAGAGACCCACGCAATGTCCCTGTTGGGGGGGAGGGCATTCCAGGTAGAACCGGAAGCAGATACGAAATCAGGACTTGGAGCTTTGGGGTAAGGGGGCCACTGTGAGAAGGAGGGAGGTCTGTCAGGAAACCTGCTTGGGCAGGAGGCGGCACCTGCTTCCGGCTGTATAGCGGGCTAAGTCGGCCCAGCCCTTCTGCACCTACGCTAGCCAGTGACCATGGCAACTTAGGAAAGAATATCTGCTATGCTATGTTCCCCTTCCAGGAGATTGAAGCATCACCCTCCAGATGGTTCGCAGGAGAGGAGAGGTGACCAGGAAGGACAGCTGGAAACTGGTGAGGTTAAGGACCGGGGCCAGGGCAGCCCTGGGATGGACCCCAGTGCTCACTTCAGGGTCTCCTAGCTGCTGGGGTGGTCTCTGCTTTGCCACAGGAAGGCATAGCCATGATCGCTTACTTGAAAAAGTAAGTAAAAGACAAAGGATGCTGTGGCTCATGCCTATCGTCCCAGCACTCAGGAGGCCGAGGACGGAGGGTCATGAGTTCAAGGCCTACCCAAGAGGTCTAGGGAAAGACTCATTGAAAACCACCACCATCACCAAACAGACCATCACCAAACTGGGGCTAGAGATGTCGCTCAGCGGAAGGGCCCTTGCCTGGCCTCCTCAAGGTGCTGGGTCTCATCCAAAGTCAAGCAAGCAAAATCCATCGGGCATGTGTGATTGAACCCGAACAGGTGGGTAAGAGTAGAGCCACCACAGCGGCCTCTGCTCAGTGTGAACTCCGAGGCCAGTGATGGAGCCACATCACCTGGCCCGAGGTGCTGACCGGCAGGCATGGTGACAGGCAGCTCCTGCCTGGTTTTGTGCCCAGCTGCAGGACCCGCTGCTGGGTGACCTTGAACGTGGTCTTTGACCTCTCCTGTCTGAGTTCTGGTCACCGGAAGTGTGTCTGGCCGTGAGGGTTTGGTTAACTCACCGTTCCTGGTGCCCAGTAAATGCAGGCTCCTGGGATCCCAGCACTCCAAAGGCAGAGGTGAGATGATTAGACGTTCGTCATCCTCAAACTCAAACAAAGAACTTCAGCTATCAGTCACCGCTCCCTCTTTGTAGACCACCAAGAGCGAACTATCTGCTGGAGCCTCTCAGCTGGGCTGGTGGTTGTATCGGGAATTGAACCCAGATCCCTGACTCTCCATTGCTTTATTATTATTATTATTATTATTATTATTATTATTATTATTATTTTACTTTATGTATATGAGTGCTCTATCTGCAGGTACACCCACATACCAGAAAAGGGCATCAGATCCCGTTATAGATGGTTGCGAGCCACGCTGTGGTTGCTGGGATTTGAACTCATGACCTCTGGGAGAGCAGCCAGGGCTCTGAACCCTTGAGTCATCTCTCCAGCCTCTACTAGCTATTTTTTTTTTAATTTTTTTTTTTTTTTTTTGGTTTTTTGAGACAGGGTTTCTCTGTGTAGCTCCGGCTGTCCTGGAACTCACTCGGTAGACCAGGCTGGCCTCGAACTCAGAAATCCGCCTGCCTCTGCCTCCCAAGTGCTGGGATTACAGGCATGCGCCACCACGCCCGGCTTTCTACTAGCTCTTTTAATTCATCTGACCTACTGTTTCCCTGCACTGACCTTATAAATGAACACCTGGCGGGGCCAACTGCTGGGAAGTGACTACTCCGGGCTATAGATGGGTAAGTGCCACTGAAAGGTCATGGCTGCTTCTATTGTGTGCAGCATCTCCGGTCCTTGGCGTATGGTCTATGCTCACTTGACGTATTGGGTTGAAGATACAAAGAGACAATCAAGTGGGGAAATAGGGACAATTGAATTGTCCCGGGGGGGGGGGTTGAGTGAAGATGCTCTCAGTCCTGCAGGCTGGCATCCACCCCTCTTCATCACCCTGTCAACCCCAGGTGCCGAGGTCTAAATCAGGCCTCCTCATCAGACTGCTCCACCAGCCTAGGGTACCTAGCCTGCCGCAGCCTGTTTCTATATTAGGATCGGCTCTGTGACTATTGGAGGCTGGAGCCCTTGGGTGTCTAGAACTCCAGGGACCTTCACACCTGCCTAGGGAGGTGAGACACTTGGCCAAACATCACAGGGGACAGTCTCTGATTTTGAGTGTCCCGGGCCTCTGACAGAGCATGTGATGACAGCAGGGGACCCTGTCTCCACCTGGATGAAATCACTCAATTCACGCACAGCCAAAGAATCAGATGGCTGACTGATGAAGAGAGGGGACTGGGGGCGGTGCCCAGACTGAAGTGCACAGGTCCAAGTGGAGGCTCTGGGCGGCTCAGATAGGACTGAGCAGAGAGCAGAATTTTGTCGTTGTTATTGTTTTGCTTTTGTTTGTTTTTTCGTTTCTCAAGACCGGGTTTGTCTGTGTAACCCTGGCTACCCTGGAACTCCCTCTGTAGACCAGGCTGGCCTGGAACTCTCAGAGATCCGACTGCTTCTGCCTGGGGCTCTGGATTCCACCCTCTCCACTCACTGGTGGAAAGTGGGGTATAGCCTGAGCCAGGTGACATCAGCTCTCTCTTCCCTGTGTGTAAATGATGATAGACCCGGAGAGCAGCATGTGCCAAAGGCCTGGGCACAAACCGGCTCTAGGTGGAAAGCGGGTGGGCATATGGTACGATAGAGCCGTGATCAGTGCAGAGTGCCATGGTTACTGTGACTGAGTTACTGCTGCGCCCTCCGGCACTCTGCTCCGAGTCCAGCCTGGGCACTGCCTGTCAATCTAAACCCAACACCCCTGAGGGGAACACCACTATGCTCTCCTGCTCTGTTCTGATGCGTAGCCCAGGCTTTACCAGCAGGAGCTGATGAACAAGGGCGTCAGGGTCCAGGCTTCCCCAGCACCGCCCTGGGCCTCGTCCCTCTCACAGTCACAGGCTTCTTCTCTCCTCCCACAGCTCAGGGATCACTCATGACTCCCTCCCACAGGAATGGCGGCACCACCGGCCCAGATCTCTGCTTGTCTTGTTCCTAGATGAGTCCTCAGTTTCTAGAACAGTCCTGACCTGGGCTCTGTGGATCCTTTCTGGGGTCCACTTGTCAGATGAGAAGTGAGTCTGGTCCAGGCTGCAATCCAGACCTGGCTCCTCCTACCAGCTCCAAGCTCGCACAAGTTTCTCCATCCGAAAGCATCGGGTGGGGGCCTGGGGCTGTGGCTGGGTGTGGTTCTCAGCACGGCAAAGAGATCAGCTGTGGCTGTGCACATCTCTAGCTGCAGCAGAGGCAGAGGCAGGAGCATGAAGCGGTCAAGGTCACCCTCATCTGAATAACAAGTTCAAGGCCCCACCTTGAGCTACATAAGATCTAGTTAAAAAAAAAAACAACAACCAGGAGTGGGGTTTAGGGGTGCAGATATTTAATCCCAATGCTTGGGAGGCAGCAGGAGATGGACCTCTGTGAGTTCAAGGTCAGCCTGATCTACACAGTGAGTTGGAGAACAGGCAGATACACAGTGAGACCCTGTCTGGGAAGTGGGGGGCAGGGGGAGCTGCATGGCATGCAACCAGAGACAAATTGAGGCGCAAACACTTATAAAAAGCCTAACAAGCCTTTAATATTAACAATGGCAACCAGCCGGGCGTGGTGGCTCATGCCTGTAATCCCAGCACTTGGGAGGCAGAGGCAGGTGGATTTCTGAGTTCGAGGCCAGCCTGGTCTACAGAGTGAGTTCCAGGACAGCCAGGACTACACAGAGAAACCCTGTCTTGAAAAAACAAACAAACAAACAAACAAACAAAAAACCCCAAAAAACAAAAAACAAAAACAAACAAACAAACAAAAAAAAACAATTGCAGCCAACGGATTCCCCCATTCATTTGGTTATTCCACAAGTATTATTTATTGCAGGTCTACTTGACCACACACCGTGTTTTTGATGCAGGGAGGCCAAGTCCTAGCTTCCTAGGCGTCTGATGATGGACACATGGATTAGTCAAGGTACAGCCTAAGCGCCTGGACCGAGTAACCCCAACGACGCTTTGGCTAAGCCAAACTAGAAGGTTTAGTTAATTCCCTTCTGCTGTTCCCCAAGTGAGGTCGAGGATCACTGGAGACAGCTGTGCACTTCTTGGTGTGCGTCTTCGCCCAAGATGGCTGCAGCAGCTCCTGGCTGTTTCAGCTGCAACCCAGCGAGCAGGATTGAATCTCTTTGGACGGCATGGCTCACAAGGGTCTGGTCCATTCTGCTTTCTTTCCACAGACGAGAGCACAGTCACGTGACCACATCTGACCGCAAGAAGATCTGAAGCAGAGAAGAGCTATCTAAGTTCTGAAAGGTTTAGGAACTCAGTGGTGTGGGGGAACCAGCCCTCTTCACCCCGGGGGGGGGGGCAGGTCCACAGTGGGCGGTGACAAAGCTCACACTGGCAAATTCAGCACCTACGAAGAAGAATCACTGGACAATCTGGTCTTCAGACAAAACTGACTTGGGTGCCGTATTTACACTGAAAATTTGTCACGATGCGATCGGGGCAGCGCTGAGGAGGCCCTGTAGAGGGGCTCTGGCCTGTGCCTGGAGTGCATACCTCATCCGGATAGACAGGTCTCAGACCGCTGCAGCCCTAGGTCACAGCCGGGCTCTGCCATTGACCTTGGGCTGGGGGATCTTGCTGAGCTTGAGTCTCTACCTCCAAGCAAAAGGAGTCTCCTGGGCCAACCCGCTAGCGTGGAAGAGACTATGTTTTTCAATGCACCTGCGTGCACTCCAGCTAAGACAAGCAGGTGTGGCTTGTTGCACAGTTGCCAACTGTCCCACAGGGCTTTGAAGGGAACAAAGGACCCCAATTGTCCCTCAGGAGGGAGGACTCTCCTGGAGGGGGAAGGGGCGAAGGTCACCTGGGCACCAGGATGGACTCTGTGAGGCAGGTGACCTGACCAGGGGTGGATCGTGGGTGACAGTAGCCCTCGTCCTCTGATCCCCATGCACAACTCTCGCTAGGACTCCGAGTACCTCTTGGTTCCCACTCCCTGCTGTGTCCCCGGCCCTCCACGGCCACGGCCACGCTGTAGAATTTCCAATTTTCAGCTAATGTGCAGGTCATGACAGAGGCTCAGAGGCCCTGGTCGGACATAATGGTAGGAGAATTGTAAATGTCGCCCCGGTGAATGGCAATGAACAGGGCAGGGAGGGGACTCTGCGGCGGCGGTGTGCCTGGGCAGGAATGCATTTTCTCTCGGACTGTGTCGTATTGGATTTCCAGAGGTGCGAGGGCTCCAGGTACATGTCATTAGTAACAGTTTGGGCGATAATGAATCCTTTTATTTCTTTTCCTCACAGCTCATGAATACATAATGAGGCCCCGCTCAGGCGCATCTGGCCTGGGCCCTGCGCCTCTGCCACCTAATCTAGGTCCCGCTCCAATATTCAGGCAGCCCAGCTGGGGCCTGCCTTAAAGGAGCCGCTGCCCTTTCTTGCCCCGAGGCTGCTGAACTGGCCAAGGGCTGGGCACTCTTGATGAGGAGATGGCAAAATGGGGGAAAGGCTAGGTTCCCAGTTCCTGCCCTGGTGTATGCAGTAAGCACTCAGCAGTGTACTCAGTAGGGGCTCACGGGTGCATCCAGTAAGCCTTTAGCAGTGCATCGGCAGGTACTGGACCAGCAGGTACTCAACAGTGTATCCAGCAGGTATCATATTATGTATTCAGTGGGCACTTGACAATGTATCCAGCAGGCACTTGATAATGTATCCAGCAGGTGCCCAGCCATGAACACAGCAGGTGGTCAACCGGATGGAACCGTGCAAGACTATAGATACTAAATTAAACATCTTGAACTTGGTCAGCCAGGCCATGAGGGACCTGGGACCCAGTTTATAATAAGAAACTGAGGCTCAGCAGGGCAGCGCTTGACACACACAAACACACCTCCTCTTCCCAGCTGGCAGCCCTTTCTTGCACACTTCCTGCCCACAAGTTCCTCTTCCGATTCTGTGACTGCTCAGCGCAGTTTCAGAGCGTATGCTTGCTTGACGGCCGGCCGCAGTGTTCAGTTTCTACTGTGGTTCCCAAGGTGTCTATGATCGAGGGCTGCCTGGAGCCTTCACCGTGTGTCCCTTCGCGGTGCTGAGACATCTCTTGTCTCCTCCCTCTGTGTCATTTCTCACTGGCCTCCTGCTCTGGGCTGTGGGTACCTTGATCAGAGACTTTGGATCTGCAGGGCCACGGACAATGCCTGGTGCACGGTAGGTGTTCAGCAAACACCCAGAGGATATCAATAAGACACCTTAAGGGACCGAAGGCCCCTGGTAAATCAAATTAGTGTCTGGAGCTTAGAGTGAACCGGAGGCCTGGCTTCTGGGATCCCTGGGGCTGTCTGGTGGGCTCCTGGCCTTGGGGTGGAGCCTCTGAGGCAGTGAAGCCACTACCTGGTGGGGACATAATGAAACTCCTAGGAAGACTGCAAGGCCCTGGCTTGGGGCCAGTGCTGCTGGACTCTGACATTGCCGCCCTTGCTGGAAGCATTCACCTTTCAGAACTATGACCTTCATCAGGCTGGAAGCCCAGCCTGATGCCAGGCACCAACTAGAAACACTCTGATGGGTCGTATACAGCAAATACTTAACAGCACTGAAACGTTTGGCCCTGAGCTCTAGGAGCCTTGGACCTTATCTCCCAGGTAAAGAACCAGAGGCACAGAGAAACCGATCTACCTGCCCAGGGACACACAGCAGGAAGCCACAAAGGGAGGCTTTGAACCTAGCCTGCAGGGGTTTGGAGGTAGGTTCTCAAAACCCAGACCTCTTTCTCCCAGGACAGGGAGAGGCGGTATCCTGGGGGCCTCTGCCCAATGCCTGCCAACCCGTCTTCCTAGAAATCCACAAAACACAGGAAATATACCTCGGTGCACCACTGAAGCAGTAGAGGGCCCTGGAAGGTGGCTTTAGGAGGCAGAGGGGTGGCTTCCAGCCAGCCAGGGTTTGGCTGAAGTGGGGTGTGCTACTGATAACTGTAGGTTCTTAATGAAGCCACTGGGTGTCACTGAACCTCAATAGCACCCTTATCTGTCACCCAGGAGCAAGCGGCAGGGAGCAGAACAATTTCATCTGAGAATTAGAACAGTGGACGTCAGGGTGCGAGCCACGCTGAGTTTTTCAGACTGTGAGCGAGGGGGACTCAAGTTGAGGACACCCCTAGCCTCACCTGTTTTCAGACACAATCTCACAAAGCTCAGGCTGGCCTTGAACTCCTGCCTGTACCTCTCACACATGCAAAGTCCTCTTCTAGTCTGACTGGACATCTCCACAGCTTCCGTCTCCACCAGCCCCCTGCCCACTGTCATTTTGGTCCTCCTCTCAGCCTGAGGAGCACGGAGAGCCTGGAGCATCTGCAGCCGTCAGGTGAAAGCACACACCCGGGTTGGGGGGGGCAGACCTGCCTCAGGAGCTGGCCAACGCCTCCCCAGTCCACAGGAACACTGCTCCTGCAGAACTCGGATCTGACTGGATCCTCACAGTGTCATCTGGTCACCCAGTCAGTCTCCAGGCTCCGATCTAAGGATTGTGTATTGAATGCCTACTATGTACTAGTCTTGGAGCTAAGAAGTCACCTATATTGCTTTATACAGTACTCACAAAATTCCAGAGAAGACACCATTTTCTGTAGACAAAGAAAGTGGGGCTCCGGGAGGTTGAGTTATAGGTTTGAGGCCACACAATAGGTCTAAGAAAGAGCCCGAGTTTCTCCAACCTCAAAGCCTCTGACCATTCTTTCTTTAGTGCTGTTAATTTGTTTACAGACATGTCTAGTGTAATATGGGTTCAGATTTGGACCTCCCCCTTTAAGAAAAAAAAAGATAGCATCTCTTTGTAACATCTTTCCCCTAGCCAGGTGTGGCGGTTCACAGCTGTCGTCCCAGCATTCAGACGGCTGAAGCAAGAGAATCACAAGTCTGACGTCAGCCCGAGCTACGTAATAAGTTTCAGTCCGACCTGGGCTTTGGTGGGAGACCTTGTCTCAAACAACAAGCTCTTAATTACTTGGGGATAATGATGGTACTCCCTGTGTAACATGGCATTGCTTGGAACCGGGCTGAGGGGCTGAGGGGGCGGTGTCTTGTAAGCATGAAGACCTGAGCTGGGTCCCCAGCTCCTGTACACAAAAGCCCTGCGGAGGTTAAGACAGGTGATCCGGAGCTTGCTGGCGTCTCTGCCAGCTTCTGCTTGGAGAACTCCAGGCTCACAGAGAGACCTTGCATCAAAACAGAAGAGAAATGATTGGGGAGGAGACCAGGCGTCATCCCGTGTCCTCAGACATGGGAGCACACGGGTACAGCCACCTACCCACCTACGTGCATACACCCACGCATATGCAGTGTATATGTGGAAACACGCACGTGCCCATGTGCACACACACATGCAGAGACAGACAGACAGACAGACAGAGACGTGGAAACACACACACACACACACACACACACACACACACACACACACACACACGCACAGAGACCCAAAGAAAGACAGACAGACAGAGAGACAGACAGATAATCACAGAGGGGCGCACAAGTCTGGATCTTTGGAAGTTTCCAGTCAACGAAGTCTGGAATTACGTGACTCGCTCTGCATTTTTCTTCGTACAGGGTTCTGCTAGGTCAGTCTCCCTGCAGGGTCTCCAGCTCTTCTTCCTCCCATTTTGTGAGTGCCACCTCAGCCACTTCTGACACCCAATGTCTAAGCACATCAGTGATGCTCGTATATCCCGAGAGGCTTTGGACTGCCTCCGAGATGAAGTGTGAGCCATTCATCCTGACAGCCAGAGCTTCCTCCATCTGAATCCACACACTACCCAGCACACCTTCCGGTCCTCGTCGGTGCCCATCCAGCGTGAGGGCTGTCTACCTCCTTGATGTCACAGTTCCTCTGGGTCCCTAGCCCACAATGCCTTCCGCCTCTCCGTCTCCAACCTGTGTGCCAATCTCCAACAAGCCATCCTCAGCCCCTCCCCCAGGCTTCCTGAGCCTACCACATGGACTGTATATTCCAGTAGACATTCTCAGAACACAGGAGCCTGGGCTGCTTCCAAAACTGTGGTTGTCCCCTCCTCTTGCCCAGTGTCCCCACAAAGACAGAGCTTGACTGGGTCATATGGGTCATGCCTTCCTTGCAGAACATACTGGGTAGCAACCTGAACACTCTAAAGTCCCTGATGGCCCCTTCATGAGGACACGCATGCCCTGAGAAGATCCCACCCAGCTCCCCGGAGCTTTGGGCCTCACCTTTCCTACATGACTGGATTGGAATGTCTAGCTGAATTTGATTTGTCCTGTTCTGTGGGGTCAAGCCCTAAACCAAACCATATTCTCGCTAACCCGAGGTGCCCAGTGTCCCCGGAGAGGTGAAGACCGAGCCAGGCTGGGCCACAGCCTGGGGCCACCTTTCCCAGCCCCTGCCCAGCTCGGCCACCTGAACTAATTTCCTAATCCTGCTTCAGCCGGGCCTGGCCCAGCCACTCAGGAAGGCCCCATGCTTGTCCTGTCCACCTTCCTGCCCGCCTGGATCTGAGGCCCTGGGCCCCTCACCCGCCAGCACCAGACTGCAGCAGCCGAAGCTCTGAAACTGATTTAGGTCCGCTACTCTGCCGGCTTAGCACCCCCACCCCCACCCCCACCCCCGACCCCCAGCTAGGCCCCGTAACCGAATCCAGATGTCCTTCCCCCTGTCCCCAGGGTCCCCTGGATAATCCGTGACAGTTGAGGGCTATGAGGGGAAGTACAAGGCTTTCTGGGGTAGGGGACATACTCGGACAGGGGGTACAGGGTCAGGGGGCCTGCCCAAGAAGTCACTGCCTATCCCCTGGGAGTGGGGGGGGGGCTAGGCCAGGTGCAGTGTGGGATGAGGGTGGGTCTACCTCACCTGCTGAACTAGCTAAAACTTCACACTGCTAACTCTGCTCTAACTGGGAGGGTCTCCTTTGGCATAGGAGGAGTAATAGGTCTTTATTAGACAAGTGGGGGGGGTCACCTCAGCCTGCTGGTCTGTAAAGTTTGGGTACTATTCTTGAGGGCTCCAGGCAGAAGTGGCATATATTCTCACAGGAAGGATGGAAGGACTCCCCTCCCAGAACTTGCTCTGTCTGGAAGCCTCACTCCCATAGGGGTGTGGAGAGGCAGAAACTCAGACTTTATTTCCCCACCTGCTCTCCCTTATCTGGGCCTCAGTTTCTCCATTTGTAGGTCTTTTGAGTCCCAAGTTTCCGTAATACAGAAAATATTACCTAAGTGCTTCTTGAATGACATTTAGTCCGTCCTCCCTTTTACCCCCCCCCCCGCCCTGCTTCCTTCCCCGGGAGCCCTCTCAAGTGGTCCTGATGCTCCTGGGTCTGCTGGTTCTTCTCATGAGCCTGACACTCAGCCAGGGTCACACCCCACAGACAGGGACGGAGGCCAGGGACTTTTGAGCTGCAGACCCTAACTATGGGGAAGGTCTGGTGCTGAAGAAGATGTTCACAGACACAGGAAGGACAGGAGGCGGGGAGGGGAGCTGTGTGTTTTTCACAGACCCTGTACACAGCTCTCCTGTCCGTCAATCTATCCTATCGGTTGGTCTAATACGCGTGGCGAGACCTTCTCCTCCCTTGGCGGTGTGTCCACCCCCATGCCCACGGTCAGCCCTTGCATCCTTGAGTGTGTCATCTCTTAGATTGGCCCTCTGCTGCCCCAGCCTCCGGAGGAGCTGGGATTACCGGCTGGCAGCATCAGGTCCGGCTTCTGATTCATTTAGAAAACCTCGCGTCTGATGTTTGTTCCATAAGAGATGAGACGCTGAGAGCCGGGTGGGGACGCAGAGACAAGTAGGGCCTGGATGCTCTCAGGGCTTGCGAGGCTAACGGGAGTGGGGTGGGAGGATGGGAGAAAGGTAAGCCTGCCCTGGCTGGGGCTGGAGCTGGGAGGTGGGGTAGGGTGGGGGTGTGGGGGAAGGTGAGAGTGTGGTGTAGGGGTGGGGTGAAGAATGAACAAGAAGGGGACCCCTAAACATGGCTCCCAGGATTGGCTGTGGAAGATGGAGCCTGGATACGTGGACCTGAGGAGCAGGGAGGTTGGCCGGGGTGGAAAGGCCCAAAGCTGTCTGTCACTTTCAGCATATGCTACCAGGCAGTTGTATTCCTGAAACACCATGCCAGAAATGGCCATTATAATCTTAATTGTGTGTGTGTGTGTGTGTGTGTGTGTGTGTGCCCCAGAGGGAAAAATCTCACCTTTTTTTGTTTGAGTTTTTGTTGAGGTGAAGACAGGGTCTCACCATGTAGCTTTGATTAGCCTGAAACTCTATCTGCCTCTGCCTCTGCCTCTGCCTCTGCCTCTGCCTCTGCCTCTGCCTCTGCCTCTGCCTCTGCCTCTGCCTCTGCCTCTGCCTCTGCCCCTGCCCCTGCCCCTGCCCCTGCCCCTGCCCCTGCCCCTGCCCCTGCCCCCGCCCCTGCCCCTGCTCCACCATGCCTGGCCTTGAATGTGTTTTGAGACAGGGTCTCTCATCGGCCTGGTGCTCACTGAGGAGATTAGGTTGGCTGGCCAGTGAGCCCCAAAGGCCTTCCCCTCCCCACCTCCCTAGCTAGTGCTTGGGTTATAAGTGCCCACCCCCACGTCTGGCTTTGTGTATAGATCCCAGACGTCCCAAGTATGCCCTGACTGAGATGTTGGTCTAGCACCGAGAAGTAGGTATTAATGATTAGAAACTGAGACCGGGAACATAAAAACTCACCCGAGGGCTAACGAAATGGCACACCAGGTGAAGGTGCTTGCTGCCAAACCTGAGTTTGATTCCTGGATCTCCCACATGGCAGAAGGAGAGAACAGACTCTGGCCTCCACACATGCACTGTGAAACCCATACACCCCCAACAAATGAATGTAAACACACACAGAGATTCACATACAGAAATGTACACACATAGACATGCACAGATGTACACACAGAAAGACATGCAGATGCACACCCACAGACACTCACTCAGACACATGCGCATATGACACACAGAGATAGATGCACACATATGCACACACAAACACACATACAGATGCGCACACAGACAACACAGAGACACACAGATGCACATATATAGGCACGCACAGAGACACAGACACAGATGACACACACACACAGAGACACACAGATGCACACACACAGAAGCACACACATACACACACACAAAGATGCATACAGATGCACACATACACACACACACAAACACACACGCAGATGCACACAGTCACACAGACACACACACAAACACATACAGGTGCACACACAGAAGCATGCACAAACAGACATACACATTGACGCACTTAACTTGAGCCAGGATTCGAACCTGGAATCTCTGAGTTTTAAGTCTCTGCATCTTACTGGACCACTATGGGGATGCTTGTCCTCTTGTTGAAGATGCAGATGGCACTAGAGTCATAAAGGTGGCCCTGAGGCCCTAGGTGCACACAGCTGGGCACACGGGGGAACGGACCAGGGGCCTGACTGTCGGGACTTCATAGATGTAACCACTGAAATAAGATGCTTAATATTGGAGACACTAGGCCATGTGGTGCAGCACCTTGTGGGCTGTGGAACCTGTTAAAGGACGATTTTAGAATGCAGGGGACAAGCCGGGCGTGGTGGTACACGCCTGTAATCCCAGCACTTGGGAGGCAGAGGCAGGTAGATTTCTGAATTCGAGGCCAGCCTGGTCTACAGAGTGAGTTCCAGGACAGCCAGGGCTACACAGAGAAACCCTGTCTTGAAAAACCAAAACCAAACCAAAACCAAACAAAACCAAACAAAACAAAACAAAAAAACAACCCACAGGGGACAAAAATACGTGTGAGTGAGGAGGAGGGGGTAGACGGAGTATAGATTGATTATTCTCTGCTTTTTTGACAAGGTACCATTTAGCCAAGGCTAGCCTCAAATCTCATAGGTAGCCACGGATAACTGTGAATTTCTGATCTTCCTGCCTCCACTCCCTGAGTGTGGGATCACAGGTGGGCATCGCCACAGCTGCTTTCCGTGGTGCTGGCCACGGAGCTCAGCTAATGTAAGGCATGCCCTCTACTACATCCCAGCCCTGAGATGTAGCCCTTGCCTTTGAATCTGTGACGAGAGTCTGCAGGAAGGCAGTGGGGGGGCCCTCAAAGTCATTCAGGGAGTCTGGGGGTGCTGGGAGACATGCAATTGTAAGGTAATGTCATAGCCACTGGGGGTGGCCGCTCCTGAATCGCTGACGGACTAACAATGGTGAGCAGGTTCACGTGGGCTCAGCATGGAGCCTGAGTCCTTGGGAGCCTCAGGACTTGGTAGCCACTGCCATTCTAGCCCCAGGAAGAAAGTTAAGGTCTGAGGAAGCAAAGACCTTCCTGCTGAGACCCTGTTTCTATCAGTATCCCCCAAAACTCAACCTGGGAGAGTCTACCCCAGGGCCTTTGCACATACTGTTACTCTGTCTGTGATGCTTTTCCTGAGCTTAGACAGTTGTTGCTTCTTCATCGCTTAGATGTGTTAGCACAGGCTTCTTGTGGGCGCATGGGGTAGCCCTGCCATTCCTTTCCATGCCCTTCTGCTCCTTTACCTGGCTGAGCACCAGGTACAATCGCTATTTCCAATATTTATTGTTTGCTCTCTGAGGTTGGGAACATGGCTGTGTTATTCAGGGTTGTGACTCGAGAATTCATGGGGCTTTGCACTGGCTTGTGGAGTGGATAAAACCCGTGTTAACTCTCTTTCTGCATCCTCCGCCCCTTCACCTCGTGCAAACACTGTTTTTGATATTTGTTTTTCGTGGGTGAGTAAGATGGCTCAGTGAGTGAAGGGGCTTGCTGCCAAGCCTGACGACCCGAGTTCAATCCCCGAGACCCACATGATAGAAGGGGAAAACACCCTCTCTGTGTCGCTCTCTGATTCTCTGTCTTTGTCTCTGTATTTTCCTCTCTCCTTATCTCCCCCGCCTTGGTATTATGGGCTACATGTATGCTAAACACATCTTACCCCCTCCCCCAGCTCCATTATCTCTTTCTTTGGTATCCCAGATCAAATCTCAACCATAGAATACTCCCAGTATCCAGACTCCTCACTAACTTGGGCTTCCTGAAATGAGTGTCTGATGGAGGAAGCCAGCCACTCTCAGACTCTGACAGAGCAGAGGCCCCGGGTCTGAGCCTACTGTCCCCAAGGGCCATGTGGGAGATGGCCCGGAACCTGCTCAGGTGCTTGTATGGCTGGTACCCTCTTAGAGGGCTGCAGTTCAAACACACCTTTACAATTTACTCTAGTTTTGTGTGTCAGAATGTTTTGTCTGCATGCACGTCCGTCCGTGCACCGTGCGCGTGCCTTGTGCCCTTGGAGCGCAGACGACGGTGTCTGATCCACTGGAACTGAACTTAGCTCAGTTGTGAGCCACCGCGTAGGTGCTGGGGACCACACCCGGGCATTCTGCAAGAGCAACGAGTGCTCTAAAGCACCGAGCCGCCTCTCCAGGGCTGTACTCTCAAGGGCACTCCATTCTTAGCCTTCCTGATCCTCAGATATGTTCTTGATTCACAACTCCAAAGGCCGAGGGCATCTCTCACTGTCCCTTCCGTGGGGCAGGCCTCATGATGCTTCTAACCTTTGCAGTGTGTGTGTGTGTGTGTGTGTGTGTGTGTGTGTGTGTGGTGTGCCCATGTGCAGGACAGAGGGCAACCTCGGGTGCTTGCCTGTCAGGCTGGCCGGCCCGTGATCTCCTCTCCTGCCTCCACCTTCCATCTTGCCACAGAAGCGCTAGGGCCGCAGCTGAGTGGCTTTATGTGGGCTCTGGGGATCGGAACTCTTGACTTCATGCTTGCCCAGCAAGTGACTCACCCACTGAGTTCTCAGTCCAGGGCCTGGCTTCTTATGCTGAGTCCAGAGATTTAAACAAAAAGATTTTCATTTGTACTTGGTTGTTTATTTTTGCTTTTCTGAAACAAGGTAGTCTTGGCTGTCTTGGAACTTGCTATGTAGACCAGTGGGGCCTTGAACTCACAGATCTCACAGGCTCTGAGACTTTGACTCAGGATTGCTTTTTTTTTTTTCTTTTGAGCTGTGGTCTTATTGTTTAGCACAAGATGGCCTCGAACTCACAATCTTCCTGTACTATCCTCTTTAGTGCTGAGATGACAGACGTCTACCACCATGCCCAGCTCAGAGATGTCACAAACACACACAGCGAACACTCAGGCTTACTTTTTCTGTACACGTGCATTATTTGCACTCACAGTCTAACCTAAGTGGCTGGCTAGGCAGTCATTCAGTGTGTGTGTGTGTGTGTGTGTGGTGTGTGGTGTGTATATGTGTGTATGTGTGTGTGATCGTGTGGCGTGTGTATGTGTGCATATGTATGTGTGTGAGTGTGTGTTGTATGTGTGTGTTGTGTGTTGTGCATTGTATGTCTTTTATGTGTATGTATGTATGTGTGTATGTATGTATGTGTATTATGTATGTGATGTGTGTATGTGCGTGTATTGTGTGTATGTGTGTGTATGCATGTGTGTTGTGTGTCGTATGTATATGTGTTTGTGTGAGTATATATGTTGTGTGTCGTGTGTATGTGTATTTGTGTGAGTATATATGTTGTGTGTGTATATATATATGTGTGTGAGTCTGTATGTGAGTATTGTGTGTTGTGTTGTTGTGTGTGTATTGTGATTGTGGTGTGTGTGTGTGTGTGTGTGTGTGTGTGTGTGTGTGTATTGCAGCATGCATGTAGAAGTCAGAAGGCAACTTGCTGGAGCTGGTTCTCTCCTTCCCCCGCCGGGACTGAACGCACCATCAGCCTTGGTGGCAAGCTCTTTTACCTGCTGAGCCGTCTCTCTGGCCCTGCTCTTAGTTTAGTATCTGGCTCGGCAGATCTTGGCTTTGTAGCAGGCATACTTTCACCCTAGAGACCCAAGTCAATGTTTGTGTCCCCCAAATCATCCCCAAAGTCCTTTTATCTGTGACCTTCACGGTAGGACAATGATCTTCCAAATCATTTGAGCTGCCTGGGAAGGCTGGCCACCACTCTGTGGTAGAAAGAGAATTCCGCCACAAGCAGCAGGCCTGGGTTCCAGCCACTCCCATATGCCTCCCCATCCATTTACTGTGAGGTCTTGAGCCTCTCTAAGCAGCAGTTACCTTTAAAATAGGCAAGCCTCCCCTCCTGACCCCCAAGAAGGCACACGGATGCTGACTGATCACTCAGTTAATGGCTTCAACCAAGACTTCAGGTGGCTTCATGCTCTCCCATAGTCCCATTTGGGTTCGTGTTCTGGATTTCACACATTCAACACGGATACTCACAGGCTCAGCAGATGATGGAGCTGGTACCCAGCATTCAGTTTCAGGAACTGTGGGACTCAGGCGAGCGGCTCACCCCCGCTAGAACTTAGTTTCCCTGTCCATACTTTGGGAACAATGATGATAGCCTGTAAAGACATCGTGCTCAAATTCCAACATCCGTAACCGTTAGTGTCCGGTCACGTGAGAGGGCCTCGGACATCGGCAGTCCTTATACTGCCTCAGTTTCAGGATGACTAAACCACTTACCCGTATTTAACTCACATTGCTGGAGAGTAGGAAGAGAGGCTGGGAGCATCCCGGGGGCCCGAGGAAAGGTTCTCCAGGGCCCTGGGCAAGGGGACAGCAGGGTCTAAGTGTCTTCCTGTCTGTGGCTTCAGCCAGGTGCCGGAAATAGGTGACCCGATCGTGGGCCAGTTCAGTGTGCCTAAAGGAGGCTGTCCCCAAGTGTGAGAGCCAGGCCGGCATCTGAGGGGGCTCTGCTGGGGTCAAAGAGCTGTGTCATCATCCGAGTGGACCATGTTATGGTGTCAGGACACTAACATGACTCCATGTAAGATGAGACCTCATGGCTGTCACAGGGATGGCCAGACATCATACTACAGAAACCTTGACCACAGGGTGGGGGATGGACGGTAGGGCCGGATGACCTGAGAGAATCTTGCCTGTTGCTGAAGCTGTATATGTAGGGAAGGAAAAAGAAAAAAAAAACCTGCTATAGACTGTGTGAGGGCTGGTGGTGACTTTACCTATGACCCAGTTACAAGCTGAACTACACTGGTTTTCGGCATGGGCATTTGGAACAGAATGTAAAATCTCCATATGTGTGCATACATGTGGGAACCTGTGTGTTTGCATGGTCCCGTGTGTGTGTGTGTGTGTGTGTGTGTGTGTGTGTGTGTATGTGTGGCTGGTCTCTCGCAGAACCTAGAGTTCATGGATTCTGTCAGCCATCTGGCTCCGGGGAGTCCTCTGTCTCTCCTTCCTGAGAGCTGGTTTATGGTGTCTGCCATGCTTACTGGTATCTATGTGGATTCTGGAATCAGAACGTGAGTCCTTACACATGGGTGGAAGGGACTTTACCTGCTGAGCCATCTTCCAAGCCCCTATATCTGCCTGCCTATCTATCTATCTATCTATCTATCTATCTATCTATCTATCTATCTATCTATCTTCCTATCTATCTGTCTATCTATCTATCTATCTATCTATCTATCTATCTATCTATCTATCCATCCATCCACATATCTATCCATCCATTTGTGGTTTTTCAAGACAGGGTTTCTCTGTATAGCCCTGGCTGTCCTGGAACTCACTCTGTAGACCAGGCTGGCCTCGAACTCAGAAATCCGCCTGCCTCTGCCTCCCAAGTGCTGGGATTAAAGGCGTGCGCCACCACGCCCTGCAACCCCATCTGCATTTTTAAGATTAAAATGTTTCGACCATTTGGGCTCGTGTGATGGCTCCGTGGATGAGGCCCTTGCTTTGAAACAGTTCAATAGCTGGGGCCTGTATAGTGAAAGGAAGAAGAGAACACCCAAGGGGGATATTTTTGTGCCTCCAAAGGCACACTGTGGCTGGTGCATGCCCTCCCCCCAAATACATAAATAAATGTAAACTTTTTTCAAAATTCTTCTATCATACATTACATCCCAACCTCGTTTCCCCTCCCTCCCCTCCCCCATCTCTCCCTGACACCTTCCCTCTCCCCCAGGTCTACCCCCCCCAATCTGCCTCCCCTCAGAAAAGAACAGGTCTCTTGGGGACATTAATAAAACACGGCATAGCAAGCTCTGATAAGACCAGGCACTACCGTCACATGGTGGATAAGGAAACGCAGTGGGAGGGAAAGGGTCCCACACGCAGACAGAAGACTCAGAGACAGTCCCCTGTCCCGCTGTGAGGATTCCCACAAGAACCCCAAGCTACACAGCCATAACATATATGCAGAGGACCTAGGTCAGATCCTTACAGGCTCCCCGATCTCTCTGATAAGGAAGTGCTGAGACCCGTTGGGCCGATTCTGTGGGCTATGTTCTCGTGGAAATGTAAACTTGGTTGGGTTGTTTTTTTGTTGTTGTTGGTTTTTTTTTTTTTTTTTTTTGGACCCTTTTGACAGATGAAGAATAAGTGCTGGCCTGGCCTTCACAAGGATCTGGATTCCATCCCCAGCGGCCCAGACAGACAATTGACCGTTTGAGGAATGTTGGGCGTCACTTGCCCATCATTGGTGCTGTGGGTGTGTGGACACCCAGAGTGCTCTCTCTCCTATCCCTGTGACACGCTCCTGGGGACAGGTACGATCCTCGATCGCATTGATTTAGCCCGAGAATCCTGCAGCCGTGGATGTAGGGGCCGGCAACACTGAATGAACAAGCCACGTGGGAGTTTTGTGAAACCAAATTGGGAGTCTGGCATCAGCCTGCCTCCTTGGGGGTGGGGGTGGGGAGTTGGGGCGTGGGGGAAGACTTGTCTAATTTAAAGATAACTGCTGCTTAGAGACACTCAAGGTCTCAGAGGAAAGGGGTGGGGTGGCAGATGGTAGTGGCTGGAACCCAGGTCTACACTATTTTGCTCTCTTCCCACCTCCACTGCCTCGATACACTGGGGTTCAAGTCTGTCCAGAGTGCCGGGGGTAACCCCATCAGGACGGAGACAACCATGTAGCCTCATCTATCAAGCCGCTGGCTGCCCGCGTGCTTGGGGTTCCCAGGCCAGATCTTTTCGTTGTTCTGTTTTCAAGACCGGGTCTCTCTGTGCAGCCCTGATTGTCCTGGAACTCGCTCTCAAGACCAGGTCGGCCTTGAACTCAGAGATCCACCTGCTTCTGACTCATGAGGACTGAGGTTAAAGGTGTGTGTCACCACTGCCTGGTGGAGCCGATTAGCCTCTTAACGGTGACACGTGGCTGAAAAGAGATGACGTCCTTAGTGCAGAGCCCGTGGCTGACAGTAGGGCGCAATATGTGATACAGATTCTCTTCTTCCTGCTCTTTCTTCCTCCCCTGCTTCTCTCTGGAGGCTCCCATCCTGTAGAGGCCGGCGTCTATTATGGGAACAAATTCATCCCACCAGTGAACCAGATTCTAAATAATAGGTGTTTGAACCCTTCTGAGGAACTAGAAGGTGTGTGTGTGTGTGTGTGTGTGTGTGTGTGTGTGTGAGATGTGTGTTTGAGTATATGTCAGGGTGTGTATGTCTATGAGTGTATGCCTCTGAGTGTGCCTGCAGTGTGTTGTGTGTGGTATGTATGAGCGTTGGTCAGTATGTATGTGAGTGTGCGTGCGCCAGTGTGTATGCATGTTAATATGCGTACAGACGGACATGAACGTGCACCTGCATGCTTGCGCAGGCCAGAGGTCAGCACTGTCTTGCTCTCTCCCTCCCCCCCCCCCCCCGCACTTGTTGAGACAGAGTCTCTCACTGATCCTGAAACTCATGATGTTGGATAGACTGGCCAGCAAGTCACGGGCTGTTCTCCCCCTCCCCCTCCCTCCCCTCCCTCCCTCCCCGTCCCCTTACCCTTCCTCCTTTGTCTTCCTTCTCTACTTTTCTTTTTTCTTTTTATTTTCTTTTCATTTTTTGTTGTTTTGTTTTGTTTTGTTTTGTTTTGTTTTGTTTCAAGACAGGGTTTCTCTGTGTAGCTCTGGCTGTCCTGGAACTCACTCTGTAGACCAGGCTGGCCTCGAACTCAGAAATCTGCCTGCTTCTGCCTCCCAAGTGCTGGGATTAAAGGCCCAAGCCATCATTCCTGACCCACAAGGATCTTCTCATTTCTACCTCTACAGTGCTCGAATCACAAGAAAGCACCATGACACTCCTCTTTTTTCTCATTTTTTTGTTTTTGTTTTTGTTTTTGACAGGGTTTCTCTATGTAGCCCTGGCTGTCCTGGAACTCACTCTGTAGACCAGGCTGGCCTCGAACTCAGAAATCCGCCTCCCTCTGCCTCCCAAGTGCTGGGATTACAGGCGTGCGCCACCACCGCCCGGCTTTTCTTATTTTTTTTAATGGGGGTGCTAGAGATCACAGATACTTTGCCAGCTACGGTGCCCTCATTCCTGACTTCTTAAGTAGTAGTAGCTTATGATTGCTATCATGTATGTGTGTCTATGGATATGGCATGTGTGTAAATATGGACATGTGTGTGGCCACAACGCAGACATGGAAGTCAGAGGAGGACTCCGCAGTCGGCTCCGTTCTCGTCTTTGCTGCGGGTTTCAGGGATTGAACTCAGGCCATCAGGCTCGCTCAGAAAGAGCTTCTCTCTGCAGAGACATCCGGCTGGACCTGGATTGCTAAACCATCGCTAAATTCCTTCGCCATCTTGGGACCACGGAACAAGAAGAACAGTGTATTTTGTCGCCTGGCATTGTTGAAGGACATCCTCCGGCCTCGGTGCAGAAGAAGAATCATAATCCCACCTTACTCTGGGAAACTGAGGCACAGGGGCCAGATTTGGGCCAAGATCATAGACAGGGAAAGCAAGGAAGGCTCAACTCTGAAACTCAGGGTCTTTGGTCTTAAATTTTCTTCTTGTTCCATGAAGATGTCCTGGTTTGCTTTCTGAAGCTGAGCGCGATCCTGGTGTTACCGGGGAAGGGCCGAGGGTAGGGAAGGGTAGGTCAGGGCAGAGGAGGTTGTTTAATCTCACAAAGCACCTTCTAGATAAGCGGCTGGGAGACCTGACTGCCTCAGCAATTCTCTACCTTGGCCTAGAATACCTGCTCACCTTCCCCACAAAAGATTGGACGGGTCACCGTGAGAGAAATCTTCCCTACGGGACACTCAGAAGACGCAGTGGTACTCCGAAGGGAGGGCCAGCAGGCTAAGTGGAGGGAAGGACACTGGTGAAACTCCCCAGGGAGTGTGGGGAGACGGGCAAGGTCAGGAGGAGGAGCTGTTGGACTGGCTGCACCAGCTGAACAGGAGCCCAGTGAATAGTTACCCTGTGGGGTCAGGCAGGATGCAGTGGAACCCGGCAGCCGGTGGAAGCCAGGTCCAGAGGACAGTTTCTGTGGAGCTGGGAGTCCTGAAAGCCATCACAAAGGTGATGCACTGTGGGGGTGGGGCATGGGGGTGGGGCCTCAGAATGGGAAGCAAGAACTAGAGGAGAGGCCCGAGGCCCGAGGTCCATCCTTAGGTCTCTGGCCCAAGAAACCCAGCCCAAGCTCAGACCAAGGGGAATGGAACATTCAAGATGGCGCCCTCACAGACCCGGGGATGAGGCAAGAGTTCGGTAGGGATGACCTTCGTCAAGGTCACAAGAACTCCACTCTGGGACAGAGAGCCAAGACCACTGACTGACTGACTGACTGACTGCCTCTCCTCATCTCTGCCTTTTGAGCCCTAAAGTTCCATCAGACCGGATCAAGCCACGGGCTCTGTGGGCGCAATCCTTTCCTCTCTTAGCCAGAGACAACTGAACGGAGAAATAATTAAAAACTAAGATCGGAGGTGGGGGTTGGGGCGGCAGGGGCGGGGGTGGGGGCGGGGGCGGGCCGGGGAGAGATTTCCAGAGGGGCGCGGGATGCCGGCTTGGAGTGGTTGGCTAGCGATAACCCACAGATGCGATCCCGCAGATAAGCGTAGCAACTTAGATAAATCTCGGGCTTTGGAACTGGTCGGCTGCGTCCCCTCTCCTCCTGTCTGCCTTTTTTCAATTTTATCTCTGAGCCAAGGGAAGGGGAAGGGAGGGCTGGGGGCTCAGAGGGGTGAGGCGGCAGGAGGAGGGGAGGGCAGGGAGGGGGGCCAACTTCATCTTCGCGGGCGGGGGGGGGCGGGGGGGACCTCGGCTTTTCTTTTTAATGTGTTTTTCCCAGAAGGTGGGGAAATGCCAGCACACACCCGGAGAGCTAGAAGGCGGCCTATGTTTTTTAAAAAGCGGCAGACAAAAAAATCAAAATATTTGAAAATGTATTTCATGGTAATTATGTCATATTTCATGGGCTGGTGCCACTACTGAAAGAGAGGCTGAATGCCTTAATTTGTATAGAAATTGTAATCATTTGTTCATTTCAAGGTGAAAATTGCATTTTTTAATTTAAATTGTATCCTGCGCGATGGTCTATTATCTAGTAAAATTGTCCCCATGTATGAATGGCGCCTATGCAGCTGCAATGCTTGTCACAAATCCACTTATAGTCATAAAAAGCAGGTGGACATCTTGGGGAAATGGAAGCCCTGTACGCGCGTGTGCATGTGGAGGCGTGTGCACGCTGTGGCCTCTCTCTCTCTCTCTCTCTCTCTCTCTCTCTCCTCCTTCTCCTCCTCCTCCTCCCTCCTTCCCCCTCCCCCCTCCTCCACCTTGCAAGTCTGGAGGTGTGCTGAGCAGGTGACAACTAGTTGTCCTATAAAGGATAGAGTCCCGCCTCATACCTGGCCCCTGTTAGTGGGCCTGGTGAGTCTCTGACTCTAGATCCCACTGTGTACTCTGCTGTGACCTCCTCTCTGGACCCCGGGAAAGATCCTGTTGGCTCCAGGGTCCCAGTGCATCAAAATGACCTCCCTTGCCACCAGCTAGCTGTGGGATCCCATACATCTCGCCATGGAAGCTGCGGTGTGTCACTATGTGCCACAGTATCCCCTTTTGCCCAGACAGCTTTTCTGTACATGTTTACGCCAATACCTCATTGGAATGGTCAAAGGCACAGCAATGGGTGGGCCTCTGGGTTCTCCTGTAATTTTTAATTAATTGTGTGTATGTGTGTGTCAAGAAAATACATGTGTGTACAGGTACGTGTGCATGTGCAGGAGGTGTATGTGCACAGGCACAGGTGTGCACAGGCCTGTGTATGTGTGTGCAGGTGCACAGGCACAGGAGTGCAAGGCATGTGTATGTGTGTGCAGGTGTGTGTAAGTGTGCACAGGCATGTGCATATGTATGTGTGTATAAGTGTGCACACAGGCATGTATATGTGTGTGTAGGTGTGTATAAGTGTACAAAGCACAGGTGTGCATAAGCATGTATAGGCGTGTGTGTATGTGTGTACATGTGCACAGGCACACGTGTGCAAGGCATGTCCATGCATATGTGTGTAAGTGTGCAAGGCATGCACATGTGTGCAGGTGTGTAAGTGTGCAAGGCACAGGTATGCTAGGCATGTGCACGTGTGTGCAAGACACAGGTGTGCAAGGCATGTACATGTGTATGTGTGTAAGTGTACACAGGCACAGGTGTGCACAGGCATGTGTATGTGTATGTGTGTGCAAGTGTGCACAGGCACACGCATGTGTGTGCGGGTGTGTGTAAGTGTGCTCATGCTCACAGGTAGAAGTCTTAGATGTGCGTTTTCTTTTGCTGCCTGTGGCATCTGGGAACCTAACCCTGTAAGCAAGTCTCCACCTTCTGAGCCCTCTCTCAGCCCTGCACCTAACTTTTTGAGACACAGTCTCTCACTGAACCTCTGGCTCACCATCTTGGCTAGAGTAGTTGGCTGGTGATCTCAGCGATCCTTTTGTCTCTGCCCCCAGCTCCCTGTGTGGGGATCACAGATGCATAGGGCCGCACCCACCTTTTACACATGAGCTCAGGTTGTCACCCTTGAGCAGCAAGAGCTTTCCAGACTGAGCCACCTCCCCGCCGTCTTCACTTTTTTGTGACGCTTTTTTAAAAAATGAGGTAGCAGTAAGATTTGTATGCACACATGCTTCTGTCATGCCATACAACCAAAGGGAATTTCTTCTTCTCCTTCTCCTTCTCCTTCTCCTTCTCCTTCTCCTTCTCCTTCTCCTTCTCCTTCTCCTTCTCCTTCTCTTCTTCTTCTTCTTCTTCTTCTTCTTCTTCTTCTTCTTCTTCTTCTTCTTCTTCTTCTTTTTATTTTCTTTGCTTGTTTTTGTTTGAGTCAGGGTTTCTCTATGTAGCTCAGGCTTTCCTGAAACTCACTCTGTAGACCAGGCTGATCATCCAACCTCAGAGTCCGCTTGCCTCTGCCTCCTGAGTGTTGGGATTAAAGGTGTGCGCCACCACTTCCTGGCTGTCCAGGGAGCATTTCTTAACTGTTGGAAAACAAGCCACACTCACACAACATCTCAAGACTGTCTATAAATCCAGGTGCAGGGGATCTAGCGCCCTCTTCTGGCCTCTACAGGCAGTGCATTCATGTGCTGCACATACATGCAGATAAAACACTCATATACATAGAATAAAGGAAACAATCAGAAGAAAAAGAAGGCATTGCTGGCACACAGCACACTCCTGGGCTGCTGGTCACTGCTTTTCTAGAATGACAAAGTTGAACAGTAGCAACAAGACAGCCTAGTCACAAAGCCTACGATATTTACTACCTGGGTCCTGGGGAGGAAATTTTCTAGTCCTTGAAATAACGCAAGCAAAGGGCATAGCCCTGCAGCAGCCCATCTTATGAAAGATTTGGGGTGACAGAAGGAAAACCAGCCCTCAGGGTAATGTGGCAGGCACCAGAGGTCATTATCAGTTAATCGTCAAAGGTGCAGAACATTACTCTGAGGTTAAAGCTGGAACTAGGATACCCTTATGCAAAAGAACTCGACTCAGAATTTTCTGGAAAATTCTCTGCCATTGTTTACTTGAGGATGTCAGAAGGGACTCTGGACCAAGAGATACTTTCATTGTTTTAGTTTGGGTTTTTATTGTGAACAGACACCATGACCAAGACAACGCTTATAAAGGACAACATCTAATTGGGGCTGGCTTACAGTTTCAGAGGGTCAGTCCATTATCATCAAGGCGGGCAGTGTGCAGGCAGACATAGTGTTGGAGAAGGCGCTGAGGGTTCTACATCTTGATCTGCAGGCAGCAGAAAGAGACTGTGTGCCATGCTGGATATAGCTTAAGCATATATGTGACCTCAAAGCCCGCCCCCACAGTGACACACTTCCTCCAACAAGGCCACACCTCCTAATAGTGCCACTCCTTCTTCTTTTTTTTTTTTTTTCCGAGACAGGGTTTCTCTGTGTAGCCCTGGCTGTCCTGGAACTCAGTCTGTAGCCCAGGCTGGCCTCGAACTCAGAAATCCACCTGCCTCTGCCTCCCAAGTACTGGGATTAAAGGCGTGCGCCACCAACGCTCGGCTGTGCCACTCCTTTTGAGTGAAGCATTAAACACACAAGTCTATGGGGTTAAACCTATCCACCACACTCACTGACTTTGGATTTCAGCTCCCACCTGCAAAATGGGTCTCTTCCAGGAAAAGTGATCAAAAATGTTCCCATGTGACCAGCAGGTTCTTGATGCTGGTAGTGGAGGAGATGCTGCTGGTGGTGGTGGTGGAGATGCTGCTGATGGTGATGGTGGAGATGCTGCTGGTGGTGGTGGTGGAGATGCTGCTGATGGTGATGGTGGAGATGCTGCTGATGGTGGTGGTACTGATGGTATCCTTAGTCACTGTTCTGTGGCTGTGAAGAGACACCATGACCAGAGCTACTTATAAAAGAAGTCATTTAATTGGGGAACTTGGTTATGATTAGAGAGGGTCAGTCCATCATCATCATCATGGTAGGAAGTATGACAGCAGGCGCAGGCAGGCAGACCTGGTTCTGGAGCAGTGGCTGAGAGCTCACATCCTGATCTGCAGGCAGGAAGCAGAGAAAGAGAGAGAGGCTGGGTCTGGCGTGGGCTATTAAAAACTCAAAGCCCCACCCCCAGTGACTCACACTCCTCCAAGGCCACACCTCCTAATCCTTCCTGAACAGTTCCATCAGTTGGGGGTCCAACATTTAAATATATGAGCTTATCAGGGCCATTCTCATTCAAACCACCGTGAACGGTGATGGAGGTGGTGGTAGTTATAGTGACGATGATGGTGATGATGATGATGATGGTGATGATGATGGTGATGATGATGGTGATGATGATGATGGTGGTGGTGGTGACGATGATGGTGATGATGATGGTGATGATAATGGTGATGATGATGGTGACGATGATGGTGATGATAATGGTGATGGTGGTGGTGGTGGTGGTGGTACTCCCTGAGCTCCATCTCACATGTTCTGAACACTTGGGGCAAGACAGCACTTAGACAGGGCCATGTCCCAACTTCTTACTCCTCTCTGATCCTAACAGCAGGAGCCTGGTCTGACACCATCAGGTGCACTGTGCTTGAAGCAGGGTCCTGTGTAGAAGACATTGTGAACAGGGCATCTTTGAACTGAGCTCAACTGTTGGATGACCCTCATGGTGTTCTCTGATGTAGGTTGTGGCACACACATTCTACAGCCGAGCAGAGGTGTGCATAGGTGGAGTGAGTCCCAGGCCAGGGCTACCGAGTGGCACACGTGATAGCTTAGTGCAGAACAGCGGGCATACCTGTCTCCAGTCACTCCTCTTGCGGCTCCTGTCCCCAATCCCAGATTTCTTCCCTGTCCCCATCTTGGGCCGATGCTATAACCACTTGCTGGGACACACCACCCATGATACCAAGTCTCCATCAGTCACTGGGGCCCTCCTAGAACTCTCTCCTGTCCTTATGCCAGGCTGGGCTGCCCAGACATAAGAAGACACGGTAATACCGAGTGTGTCTGACTGGAAATGAGTATCCTGACACACCTAGCTGTCTTTGGAAAGAACCTGATCAGCTCTGGTCAAGTGGAGAAATTCCACGACGTCATTGGGTCTTGACAGAGGTATGGCTGAAGAGCTGGCAGACGCGGCATCTCTGTGGGATGACGCCATCTCCTTCCCGACCACCCTCAAAACACAGCCTCAGCTCATACGCTGTGTTGTAGGAGCCATCCTGGGCTTGTAAGCTACTCCCCTGCATCCCTGGCCTCTACTTACCTTCTTGGTTTTATTGTTTTGGTAGGCAACATGTCAACGTTAGGTAAAAGGTTCCATCCTCACATGTGCGTTATGCAAATGTAACTTTCCTTACACCCATTCTAAAAAGTAATTTTGAGAGGTGGCACATGAAGCTGAGCAAACCACTGATAGAACGTTTATAAGAAACCTATTAATAATAATAGGATATATTTTAAAAATCACGGTCTGGCGAGATGACTCATGGTTGAAGGAACTTGCCAGGTAAACCTGGAGACCTGAGTTCAATCCCCAGAACCCAGGTAGAGGTGGAAGGAGAGAATCACATCCACAGAGTTGTCTTCTGACTTCCAGGTGTGTGCTGTGGGGTACACACGTCCCCAAAATAATAGTAAAAATTAAAATTTAGACATATTTTAAAGAATAAAATAAAGCAGTAAATATATTGCTTTTTAGTGTATTTAGTATTCTAAAATATGTTGAAATAACCCAAGAGCTAGGGCTGTAGCTTAGTGGCTCTTGCCTAGCATGCATGAGGCCCTGCATTAGATCACTAACAACTAAAGAAATAAACAAAAGCCCCAGGAAACTCACAAAACATAAAAACAACACAAAATGAGGAAACAATGAAACAAACAGAAGTTACAAACAGAAAGTGACATAGTTATAGACCTAAATCCAAACCTGTTATTATATTAAATGTAAAAGGCCTAAACAGACCTTAAAGGGCAGAGATTTCCAGACCCTAACAAAACTGCTATAAGGAACCTGTGGAGTAGCTATTAAATTAAATTCTAGAAAGTTTCCTAGAGAGTCTTGTCCAGCTCTTTGTCATATAACATTGATCCAGCTTTTAAAAAGTTTGTTCATTTTTGTTTTATGTATGTGAATGTTTTGCCTGCATGTGTGAATGTACACCGTGTGCGTGAAGTGCTCACAGAGGCCAGAAGGGGGAGTCAGATCCTCTGGAACTGGAGTATAGACAGTTGTAGGCAGTCATGTCAGGGCTGGGATTGAACCTTGGTCCTCTGGAACAGCCATCATTGCTCAGAAGCGTCGAGCCATCTCTCCAGCCCCACTGACCCGGTTTTTACAAATTTGTGTTCTGTGTGATTTTCTTGATAGTATTTCTTTCCATCTCTGGTGATCCCTAAATGGCCCTCAAAGCAAGGGAAGTCCTTAAGGAATGTGCCTGGATTTGTTCTCTCTCCTCCTCACTCTCTTCCTGGAGTCTCTTATAACAAACAAACCTTCCCAGCGTATCATTACAGAGTTGTCATTTGGTGATACATGGTGATACATCCATGTATCACCCAGGAGTCTCTTCTGGAAGATACTGGAGAAATTACTTATAAAATTCCCTTAACCCGTCTCTTCTTGTGGTCATCAATGTTTGTGTAACTCATCAGGTTGCTGAGTTTCTGATTTTTTTCCACTGACTGCTAGTAAGCTCCTGGCTCATCTGTATAGAGTCAGTGTGAATTCTGTAGTAAAGGTCATGTGATCAGCATGTTTGGTAGCCATAAGGAAATTCTATGACCCAGTTGAATCTTCCTGACCACCTTGGAGGTTGATGCTTCATTAAGCATGCTGTAAGGAGAGAATCAAGTCCTCAGAGAAAACCAAACACCATGAACGAAATTAGCCAGTGGTGGTGGGTCCTAGTTCGGGATGAAGGCTGACTTTGGGGTAGTTCTCTGAAAACTATAGACAAATAGTGTTTAAGAGGTGTTTGGTGCAAAAAGCACTGGTCTTCACGGTGCAGGTCGCTCTAACGTGGGACCTCAACCTAGCTCCCCCACCCCCAAAAACCCAGAGGGTCTAAAGGGTAAAGAGTGTGGCCCAGAGAAAGGTCTCAGGGAAGCCAGTCTTCTACCCTGAGCCTTACCTATACCCTGTGGCTGGGATATTCTCGCTGACACATTTATGTCCCATGCTGGTGACCCAGTAACTCGTCCTGACTCAGATGCTCTGACCTTTGGTCCTCATCCCTCTGTGGGTCCATTGTCTTCTCACGGAGGCCTACACATCCTCCATGAGTCGATTTGACAGGTGAAAGTGGCACCAAGGGCTTCAACCCCCTGGAGGTCACTGTTGTTGGTTGACTCTGCCCCTGGGAGTGGAGGAGATCAGATCAGACCTGGTACCGACAGTCTGACTATATTTCCTGAACAGCGCACATCTGTTCTTTACTCCTCTGTGATGAAATGAGAGCAGATATAGTGAGACCTGCAGGTTCTGACCGTCCCCATGTCCCTCTGGGAGTTTCCACTGTGACACGGGTCAAGTGCTCAGACATCACTCGCTGAGTCTCTCATAGGGTCCGAGCCCAGCAGAGCTGGGCCCCTGGCTGAAGATCTGGATGGGGTGGTTAAGCACAGGCACAGGCTGTGGTCTTATAGGAAGGTTCCACAGGGAGGAACCAGGCTTGCAAACTCACTTGGGGCTTGGGGGCATTCTGTTCTTGTCACCACAGGAGGGAGGTCCCCGTGTCTTTACTGTTACACAGGGTGACTCGGTTTGTAGCGACGGACATTTCTATCCATGTGGCCTCTCACTAATATTTCTGTATAGCTGGATGGGGACTCTTCCTGGGCCTCCATGACAGAGACTTCCAGGATCTGGAGAGAGTGACCCTCACTGTGTGTGGTCATGCGCGTGCATGTTCTTGTATCGGAGTGCACATACGTGTGCAGGTGAGTGTACGTGTGGAGGGCAGTAGACAACCTGTGGGTGTCATATGTGAGGTGCTGTCCCTTTCAGACAACATCTCGCAAGTATCCGGGTCCCACAAAATGTATATTAATCACTTTTTTGTTGCTATGTTAAAATACCCAGCAAGAAACAGGTTATGGAAGAAAGGCTTCATTTTGGAGGTCAGTCCCAGATCTCCTTAGAACTGCAAGCCAAAGACATTCCTTTGTTTATTTATTATTATTATTATTATTATTATTATTATTATTATTATTATTGTGGGGAGGACATATATGTGCCGCGTGAAGTCTCTCCTTCCACCACAGGTTTTGGGGTTTGAACCCGGGTCATCAGGTATGAACAGCAAGCGCCTGCACCTGCTGGGTCATCCCACTATCCTTCCTTGAGTTGCTTTTCTATTAGGTATCAGGTCAGGGTGACCAGAGAAGCAACTAGAAGAGCATCTGTGTGTTTTGGAGTGCTGGGGCCTGAACCCACGCCTTGGCACACACTAGGCAAACGCTATTATTGGTTCCGGTCAACTCACTTATTCTGCTAAGCCCACCTTGCCACGTAGCCCATCTCGAAATGTTGTTGTGTAGCAGGGATCCATTATCAGACGTGGAGCAGATGTAGCCTGTACCCCTGGGCTCTCCAGCCTTCAGAACCACGAGGCAAATCAATGCCCAATTTTGATTTTTTTTCATTTTTTTATTATTGCGTGGGTGTGTGGTGGGTTAGAGGGCAACTTTGTGGAGCCAGTTCCCCCCTTCCAGGACTCGAGGATCAAACTAAGGTCTCCAGGTGTGGCCAGCGATGGTCTTTACTTGCTAAGCCATCACGGTAACCACGCCCTCTCTTTATACATTCACCGTCTTGAATGTTTTGTTATAGCAACAGAAT
Source organism: Apodemus agrarius (assembly GCA_964023405.1). Taxonomy (NCBI): domain Eukaryota; kingdom Metazoa; phylum Chordata; class Mammalia; order Rodentia; family Muridae; genus Apodemus; species Apodemus agrarius. The sequence goes on along the minus strand of OZ030009.1, from coordinate 16,521,538 downwards.
TAGGACTAAGTGGACCTACTGAATATAACTGGCGACCATGAGCTGTTGATGTTCGAAGGCAGCAAACCCTGGGGTTTGCTATAGTTCTATTGCCTATAGCTCTGATACAGAGGGATGGACTCTTTCTGTTTGAAGGATGAGACAGGCTAAGAGAACATGACTTGAATAGGGCCACACAGAAGGGTCCTGGACCCAAGGGTGAGGCCCAGTCAGAGGGAACATATTTAAATTCTTTGAGGGGAGGCAACAGAGGTGGCTGGAAATTTGAAGACACTCCCTTAAGCCTCCAGGAAATTAGCCCCACTCCCACCAACAGGTGTGGATTATCAAAGTAAATCTCTGCTCAGAGTAGACCCTGCAGCTTGAGAAGGAGAGAGAAGGGCGTGGCAGAAGCTCTTAGGAAGAGTTGGGATTGGGCTAGGGTCTGGCATCTCTTCCACTTCATAGGTTCCCTATGTCTGATGTCTAAGCAACCTCTGGCCCACCGTCACGTCACTCAGTTTCATCCAAGGGAGTCTCAGGAATGGATTCACCACAAGGCGGGGTGTGGCCCGTGAATTATGCGGCGTTATCACCGAAAAGCTGGCGGATACAAGTGTCTGTCCAACGCCTACCTTTTCTTTGTCTTTGTCTGCAGAAATCTGACTTTACACCGGGGGGGGGGTGGTGTGTCCCCCTGACAAGCATTCAGTTTTCCATGGGACATAGACAAAGATGGTCAGAAAAAGGATTACTACTAACAACACTGCCTAGAAGCGGGTCAGGGAGCTCTCTGGGTCCCCGAGGACAGAGTTTATGTTTTAGTATTTTATCCTTTGGTTCTTTTTCCCAGCCTTAAGACAGACAACTCTGAGCTGCACTGGAATGCTGTGGGCTGTCTTCAAGTGTCATCTTCAGTTCAGAGGATCTCCATGGTAACCTGGAAGGTCTTTAGAAGTTATCTAACTTGCTTTCTAAAAGATGGCAATCCAATCTAGGGATGGAAGGGAAATGACCTCAGGTCCCTCATCCGGTCTGATGCTGAGCTGGGGGAAGAACTTGGGGAAGCCTTAACTATCACCCCAAAATCTTCTTAAGTGACGGTTAAAGGTGCTGGTTGGCTGTGGTTGAGATCACCAGTTATAACATCAAGAGCGGGTATGAGTTCGGCACACACAGGGGCTCTGGAGAAAAGGGACTAGAACAGCTGCCAGGGCATGCCTGGCCTTCTTCTGGATCCTGCTCTGAAGAGCTTGGTCTTGGCCAGACAGTTCAGGTCAACAGCAGTGACTGACTAGTGCCCCTCCCCCACTTCTAACTTCTCCCCAATCCCTTCCTATTCAGAACTTCATCCAAGGAAACCAGCACCTTGGCGTGGCATGGACTCCCCAGTCATTAGGCCACAGAGCACACATGGAACAGATGCTGTCTGTTCCCGCCCAGGTTCCCTATGACAGGTAAGTGGACCTGTCCCCAAACCAAAGCACTAGTTGCTGCTTAGGGCTTGTAGTGGTTTGAAAGAAAATGGCCCCTATAGGGTCATAGGGAGTGGCACCATGAGAAGATGTGATCTTATTGGAGTGGGTGTGGCTTTGTTGGAGGAGGCGTGGCCTCGTTGGAGTGGGTGTGGCTTTGTTGGAGGAGGCATGGCCTCGTTGGAGTGGGTGTGGCTCTGTTGGAGGAGGCGTAGCCTCGTTGGAGTGGGTGTGGCTTTGTTGGAGGAGGCGTGGCCTCGTTGGAGTGGGTGTGGCTTTGTTGGAGGAAGTGTATCACTGGGGGTGGGCTTCGAGATCTCAGAAGCTTTAGCCAGGTCTAGTATGGCAGTTCCTTCTTATTTATGCCTGCGGATCGGGATGGAGAACTCTCAGCTCCTTCTCCAGCACTATGTCTGCTTGCACATCACCATAGTTTCATCCCTGATGATAATGGACTAAGCCTCTGAAAGTGTAAGCCAGCCTCAGTTAAATGCTTCCTGTATAAGAGTTGCTATGGTTATGGTGTCTCTTCACAGCGATGGAAACCCTAAGATAGGACTCAGAGGTGTATCTGCGGTGCGCAAGGGCCACTCCAGTTAGAGATGCTGGGCACGTGGATCCCCTACTCCTCCTTTCCCTAGCCAGTGAATCAGAGCACAAAAGCCAGCCTGGGCTTCAAGAGGACCGACTTTGTGCTACATGCACATCCAACACTCCTGATCAAAACTGTTTGAGGCTAGACCCCGGAGGTATAGCCCTCCCTCTGCTGAACATTGCCTGGGCTCTATTGTGATCCCTTGATACTGGGCTGGAATCCCTGCACTCCCCTGCACAAGCTAGGAAAGCCAGTCCGTCTGTCCTCCTTCCCCCAACCCCACGTGCTCGGAGAAAACTCTGGCCTCACATGTCATCACTCCTTGTCTCCATGTTTCTAGCAAACCACCCACAAGCTTGGTGTTTGACCACACATGGGCACAATCCCAGCTCCTATCTGTGATGTCATCACTCCTCGCCTAAGCTCTACGAAACCATCTTCCCTTAACCTGATATGCAACTCCATTGACCTCTTCCTGTGTGATCAGTGAACCAGCCCAAAAGCTGTCTCCCAAGAAACCTGCCTTCATCTTCTTCTAATCTGGTCTAATCTGGCTTAATCTGTGTCACTGGGTGAGGGGGGAGGGAGAAAAAGCCCACGATTTACTTCCTTTAATTCACAAAAGCCTATTATTTATGTCCTGTAACTCACTTGCTGTACCTGGTCCTGCTCTTGGGGGATCCGGTGTGTCTGAGTTCTGTCGTAGGCAGGGTGAGAACCGCCAAAGGTTCCCAGCTCAGCACCTGCTCAGAGGCTCCCCCCACTCTCTGCCTCTGAACCCCCAGAGATGCTCAGGTGCTACCTCTGTGGATCTGTGCCAATCAGCATTGGAACTTATTGATATCAAAGAGGCACACACAGTGTACCAACAGCTGCCTGGCACGAAGGGTTGGAGTTATCTGCGATGGGGGTGTACCCTACTCCTGGTGCCAAAGGCGATATGATGGTGTATCAAGTTGACAAGGGGTGGACTTGTGATGGATATTTTTGGTTGTCGACTTGACCATATCTGGATTTAACTAAGACCCAGTTGGCTGAGTATATGTCTGAGGGAGTCTTCCTGATTAGTTTATTTGAAGTGGGAAGACTCAGGGTCTGGATCCTTTTTGGTGGGAAGATCTACCTTTAATCTGGACCACAGCTCTGGTGACCGCCTATATAAAGGAAGAATTTGTTCTTTGCTTGCTTGCTCTCACTCTCGATGACAAGTTCATTCCCTCGCTGGCATTAGAGCTTACCACTTCATGATTCTAGCACACACGGAAGCCTAGCTGAGACATCCAGCCTTGTGGATGGAAAAACTACTGGATTATTGGACTTTCTGCTGGGAAACAGCCAGTGGAATTGTTGGAATAGTTGGACCACAACCTGTAAGCCAGTCTAATACATCTGTGTATCAATCTCTATCTATCTATCTATCTATCTATCTATCTATCTATCTGTCTGTCTGTCTGTCTGTCTTTCTGTCTATCTATCAGTCTATCTGTCTATCTATCTATCTATCTATCTATCTATCTATCTATCAGTCTGTCTATCTATCTATCTATCTATCTATAGTCTGTCTATCTATCTATCTATCTATCTATCTATCTATCTATCACGATAGTTTGAATATGCTCAGCCCAGGGAGTGGCACTATTAGAAGGTGTGGCACTGTTGGAGTAGGTGTGTCACTGTAAGACCCTCATCCTAGCTTCCTGAAAGTCAGTATTCTGCTAGCAACCTTCAGATGAAGATGTAGAACTCTCAGCTCCTCCTGCACCGTGCCTGCCTGGATGCTGCCATGTCCCCACCTTGATGATAATGGATTGAACCTCTGAACCTGTAAGCCAACCCCAATTAAATGATGTCCTTATGAGAGTTGCCTTGGTCATGGTGTCTGTTCACAGCAGTAAAACCTCAACTCTCTCTCTCTCTCTCTCTCTCTCTCTCTCTCTCTCTCTCTCTCTCCATTCTATTGGTTTTATTTCGCTAGAGAACCCTGACCAATTCAGGGTACACTAGAAACATTCCCACACCAACCCATCGTGTGGTTCCCAGACCCCCTGGTCCGCAGCCCCACAGGATGGCAGCCAATTGAGGATGCAGACGCTTCATGATGTTTTTAATTTCTTTTAATGTATAACAGTTACGCCTGAGTTACAGAGGCAGCGCTTACAAGCAGCAGGTAGTTAAAGCAAATACCAGTTTGTCTTTCTAGTCTACTACTCCATATAGCTGAATAAATTATTGTGCGGTTATATTTAGACACCCGCCCACTCACTCACGTCCCACTCACACCCCTCATGCACACACACTCACTTTGCGTGGAGGAGAAACCGGCTGAGCCAGACACTGAAGCAACAATGTTGCAGTCACTAGGAAGAAGGAATGGAATGTTCTACTGCACAGGGTGGTATTTTCCCATCAGGGCGCTGCCCGTGTCCTTGTAGACAGAGGGAATATTAAATGGCAGGTATCTGGAAGCGTTTCACATGGCACACCAGGCACCCCCCATTTGGTCTTGGCTTGGTGCTTCTGTAGAGAGTGAGGACGCTTGCATACCCTAGAGAAACATCCCACAGGAAGAGACATTTCCAGGAGCCTGGGCAGAATAGGAGCCTCATAGAAGACTTAAACGGTCTTCTTAGCAACTATGGAGTCCCTCCGCAAGACTTAGTTCCATGTCTTAGAACGGTCTATCATTCCATGCAAAACAATACCAGACTGTGGTGGAACGCGCCAATCCAGGCTCCATCCTGGGCCACAGCCATCATCTGGCTGAGAAACTGTCCCTCTCTCCTGTCTCCCCGGCCAGCTCCTCCCCTCCCCCAACTCTTCTCTCCTACCCTCTTGCTCCCCAATTACCGTTTCCTGTGCTCGTTCCTGGTCCCCTAAAAGAAGGGCAAAGTTCTTGAGTATAAAGTAAAGGAGACTAAACCCTCTCTCCATATCTCTCATTTTCATAGCAAGAGAGGAAAACCAAGTCGGCAGTAGGGAAATGACAAAGGAAAATAAAAAATAAAAAAAAAAAAGGAACCCAAGCAAGGTCGGCTTACATAATCCAAACACACAATGAGATCCCTACAGATGGTCCCCGGCACTAGCACGACACACACCGTGGGGGTTTCTTTCCATTTTTTTGTTTTTGTTTTTAAGTATATAGATTTATATATAAAAAGCCAACATTCTATAAACAGACAGCACGACATCACATTTTCAACTACCAGACGAGTTCAGAGGGGCCTCCACAACAGAACCAGTAGCTACTCGAGGTGACGTGGAGGGCGCCCCTCTTATCTTGCTATCGACTCTATTTACAGGGATTGGGGTGGGGGCTGTTTCTGGTCCCAGCCTGGCCACTGGAAACTGGCCTTCTTCTAGGCTGCGCTCAACCCCAGAGAGATGGTGGAGAGGCCTGGTACCTCTCATCTAACCGACTCACCTCGATGGTGAAGTTGCAGGCTGCCCAAACAAGGCTGAGTTTTACAGATCAAGGCAGACAGAGTCACAAAAGCATGAGGTGGTTGGGAAGAGCTGTTGGGGGGGGAGGCGTCAAGGGTTCCCCCAGAACACAAGTCCCCTTCAGTACCAAGATGGCTCCTTGGGGGAGCGCCCAGAGGCGTTGCATGGAATGAGAAGTCATTTCCTTTTCTCCCAAGCAGATCTCTGGTTGAGCTTACCCTCATGGGCAGATCTTTGTGATTGGTCCAAGCATTGGAATGTTGTTCCCAGGGCTGGGGCCGGGCCCTGGGGATGTCACCTGCTCGAAGTCCCCGCTCCTAAAGCATAGTAGGTGAATAGAGCCTCAGGTGCATTCAGAGCCAGGCTTCCAGGGGCCAAGGGGTGTGGAGGAAGATGCATTTGGTCTTGGAAAGGGGTGCTTGCGGCCGTGAGAAGTTCAAATAGAGAACCTGGGTTCCCAAGGTGGGGTAACGTGGCTTTCCTCTTGTCCAGACCTTGAAGAGCCCAAAAGTCTCCTCAGTTGGAACCTGGACAGAGCTGAGGAGCTCTATTTGCCTGGTGCTCGATGCTACCAGAGAGTCAGTCTGCCCTCAGTTATTAACAGACTCCTCTAAAGCACACACACAAGCCACCCTAGTCACGGCCTGGGACGGGCTTCAGAGGATAGGTCTAGAGACGAGAGATAGGTGCGCATTGGTCACACGTTCTTGTAGACAAGCGTCCTGGTGCCTTGCCAGTTCAGGTCCCCAGGCGAAAGGAAGTCAGCCGGGGCTTTTGAGCTCACAGCGCCTCTCTCTAGGAATGTCTTGCTGGCTGAGGGCAGGAGGCATGAGCTGGGCCAGCAGGTGGTTTCATGTGTACAGGTAGCGACAGGCGATCAGGCCCAGGGTTCCTGAATTTAGCGCTGTGGGACAGCAGCACCGGATGAGGGTGGTCCGGGTGTAGGCGTTAGCGAGGGAGAAGGTAAAAATGGATGCGAGTTTGATAAATAGAGGGTGATAATGAGCTCCACGGAGGAGAGAATGGGGGGGGCGCGCGGGGCTCAGCAATCCATTTCCCCCAAAAGACCCAGAGAGAGTGGGGGTGCAAGGAAGACTCTGGAGTGCTTAAGGAAGGTACCTTGTCCTCTTTGCTGGGACTTTTAGCGTCTTCCTCTGTCCCCGGAGGGTGGGATTGGGGGTGTCTTAAAAGCAGTGCCCAAGGCGCACTGTGCTGCATGAGGAGACAGAAGCCTCCCGACTGAGCAGCCGTCACTGAAAAAACGCTACTCTGAAAAGGACAGAGACACGGCCTTCCACCGAGATGCCAAGGAGGCTGGGGCATCTTCTCTGGGGTGGACCAGCAATTTTGTCTGGCCCGAGAAGACTCTGTGCATCCAGTGGCATCGAGAGCCTTACATGCTGGAAGATGGAGGTCCCCCCCTTTTCAGGGGAGCAGCATGCATGAGGCAGGTTCCCAGCTTCCAGTAAGATGATGTACAGAACCTCAGGGGTGTGGACTTGAAAGCTCAGTGCACTCAGACCGTCGGAGCCTGCCTCGGTGTCCCCTGTCACCTCAAGACCTTCCCTTCTCCTCCCAATCGAGGAGACTCACAGGTTCTGTGGGCTGCCCAGGCCTGACACAGTGGGCAAGCCTCTGTCAGATGGCAGCCTAGAAGTCCTGCACCTCCTGATGCTGGACCCGGGATCAGGCATTCTGGAATAGCCCATGGCCAACAAGCTCTGCCTCTGTGCCCCCTACCCTCTGCTAGAATCTCTTCCTGGTGTCCTGATGCCCGGCAGGGTGCATAGGGACAGTCCCAAAGTCCTCTGGATTCCTAGGTAAAACTGAGATGTTGTTACCTGCTTTCTTTCCTGGGAACACCCCGGGGACGGGGATTCATCTCAGTGTCCAGTGAAAGAGGCTGCAGTCTGGTGCCAGGCAAGAGAGGTCCCAGTTCTGTGACTGAGGACACCCTTGAACTCCACCTGAACCTGTGGCCAGGGTACCCAGGACTCAGAGGTCAAGGACTCCAGGGTCTTCTCTTTGGCACCATTTTCTTCTGATAACTAGGTGCTGGGTTCAATGTGAGCCTCAATCTCTGCATTGAGACAAGACCAAAGCCATGATACTAGAAGGTGGGTGTGAGGCTGTAGATCGCTGCAGGATGCCCAGGAGCCCCTCTGGAGAAAGAGGGGGAAGTAGGAGGCCACTCTGGGTCACTAACCATGGGTGAATGGCACACTGGTTGTCTGTCTCCAGAGTGCTGCCTGTAGGAAGGGAAAGGGTTTCTTCCCTGGCCTCCTGCTACCCCAGGGAAATGGGGGGACTGAGGTGAGGAGACTCAGGGCTTGGGAAGGGCTAGGCTGGGCCACTGGATGGGGCAAGTTGCCCCAGGGACCCTAGTAGGCTTGTCCAGTTTCCACAGGCAGAAGTCCCAGCACAGCAGAGTGTTCCCCAAGCTTCATACGGCGCTGAGTGGACAGGCTCACGTTTTTGGCCAGGTAATCAACAGCAGCTGGAAAGAGAGAGAGGCTTCTAGAAATTGAGGTTCTCTTCATGTGTTCTTCCACTTAACCTTCATCCTTCTGTTCATCTGTCCATCCAACCACCATTCCATCCAGCTCTCCTCTGCCCATCCATCCATCTTCCGTCTATCCATTTATCTGTTTACCCACCCATCTTACCAATCTATCCATCCAGTCTCCTTTCCTTCCATTCTTCTGCCCACCCACATGTCTATTCATCCATCCACCACTCCATCCTTTCTTCCAACCATCTATCCTTCGCTCCTCTCATCCACCTGTCCATCCATCCATCCATCCATCCATCCACTCATCCATCCATCCATCTACTCCTCCATTTACCCATCCATCAATTCACTCGCCCAAGCATCCATTCACACATCCACCACTCCATCTTCCAACCATCCATCCATCCATCCATCCATCCATCCATCTACCTATCCACTTATCCATCCATCCATCTATCCTTCGCTCCTCTCATCCACCTGTCCGTCCGTCCATCCATCCATCCATCCATCCATCCATCCATCCATCCATCTACCCATCCACTTATTCATCCATCCATCCATCCATCCATCCATCCATCCATCCACCCATCCACTTATCCATCCATCCATCCATCCATCCATCCATCTATCCACCCATCCACTTATCCATCCATCCATCCATCCATCCATCCACCCACCCATCCACTTATCCATCCATCCATCCATCCATCCATCCATCCACCCATCCACTTATCCATCCATCCATCCATCCATCCATCCATCCATCCATCTACCCATCCACTTATCCATCCATCCATCCATCTCTGTCTGATTACCCATCAAACCTAATGATCTATCTATCCATTTCCCACCATCCATTCTTCTTCACATTCATCCATACATATCATCTTCCATCTACACACCTGTCAGTCTTGTCTGTTATTCCATCCACACTATTCATATACCCATTCTTCTGTTCACTCATCCTTCTGTTTCTCGGTCTATCCATGCATCCTTCTGATCAAATACCCGTCTTTCCTCTGCTGGCTAATTTCTATTGTCAACTTCACACAGCCTAGAATGACCTTAGAGGTGAGCATCAGTTGAAGAATTGTCTAGATCAGGTTGGCTTGTGGCCATGTCTGTGGGGAACGGTCTTGTCTGCTAATTGGTTATGGAGAGGCGCAAGCCCACTGTGGGCGGCACCATTCCCCAGGCAGGGGACCCTAAGCTGTTTAAGAATGAAGCCAGCCAAAGGCAAGTAAGAAGATAGCATGGATACATTGTTTCACTCTGCTTTTCAGTGTGAGTGTGATGTGACCAATTCAAGTTCCTGCCTTGACTTCCTATTATCATGAACTGTAACATGTCATAAGTCAAATGAGCGCCTTCCTTCCCTAAGGGGTCAGAGTATTTGACACACTAACAGAAATGAAATGAAAACACCCTCCATCCTTCTTCCACCCCTCTTTCCCTCACTGATGTCCTTTCCAGCCTCTTAGCAAATATTTACTCTGTTTATTGTTTGTCCTCTCCTTTGCTGGCTCTGCAGGGAGGGACACAGACACAGCCCAGTTTCTAGCAGAGAAGTAAGCTTCCCTCCCTTGAGCCATTTGCACATCCTGGCCAGTGAACCCGGCTGAGTGAGTCCAGGTCACACCGAGGATGGAGCTTCTCTGCCTTTGCTGGACCCTGAGTGCAGGTATGCACGAGGCACAGCAGGGTCCTTGCACAAGAGCCAAAGTAGCTTTTGCAAGTGAGCTAAGAGGGCCTTGGGGAGAAAGCATGAGAGCTGAGATCCACAGCCTGTCAGCTCCAGAGAAATCATGTTAGCATTGGTGGGGATGCGTGTGAATGTGAGTAGTGTGTGTGTGTGTGTGTGTGTGTGTGTGTGTAATGAGTATCTTCACAAGGCAATGCTGTACATAGCATAAATATTTATACATAACAATACCTACCCATGCCCATTTGGGATACACACACACACACACACACACACACACACACATATACACACCTGTGTGAACCCCTTGCACCTTGTAAACAGATACATGAGAACACCCATGCATGCACAGGCCCTGCAATCGTAAGAGCTCACCTGAGTGAGACACAGATGCCTGTCATGTGCAGCTACAACTGCTGGCCTGCGAAGCATATGGATCTGTCCTAATTCAAGCTCTAGCAGAAATCTTTCCTGACTAAGGCACTGGACAGGCATGTGGCCAAGGCCTCCCAGGGTGCAGGATTGTCACCTTTAGGTCTTGTGACAGTAGCCAGTGAGCCCTCCCAGAACCCCCAATACACAGAGAGGCCAGAGGGGAAGAGAGAACGCTGTGCACGAAGTCACAAGGCTCCCTCAGTTACCGGCCTTCCAGGGCTCCCTGTAGACTGAAAGTGTGCTTCCCCAGGCTTGGCATCTTCTGCTTAAAGCAGGGCATGGGGAGGTAGAGCCAGGAGGCAGGGGACACAGCTTGATGGCTAGGCCAGGGCGGCCGGAGGGACAATCTCAACAGCTGGCCTGGATTTCAGTTCCTTGGGTGTGTGTGATCTGGGGCACACCACTTCAGCCTCAGTTTCCTTGTTTGTACCATGGGATAGAGCATACGGGCCAAAGAACTGTAGGGAAAGTTAACAGAATCTACACCCATAGTCTGAAGGCAGAGTGTGGTGCTTGTGAGCTCAGGCCCAGGAGAAATGTGACCTTTGGTGGTGGCACGGAGAAAAGGAGGCTGTTCCCGGGCACATTCCCTGTCGTATGGTTTTGAGCAAACTGGTCTTCCTTTATGTCGGTCTATCTACTTGAAAACTGGGGTACAGACAATGCTTTGAAACATGGTGTCATAGAAGGCTCAGGACAAGCCTCCCAACTCCTAAAGGCTGTGCAAATGTCCTGGGGTGCCTTTGAAGCTCGTGTGTGTATCGCTGGCCAGGCTCTTGGGTAAGTGGAGGGAAGTTCTGTGCTGAGTTCCTGGGCTGGACTGTCTGTGATGTCACTCGCTTAGTCTTCGACTCCCAGGTAGCAGAGCAGAGAGACAGCTGTGGCCAGCTTTGCCTGGCTGTGAGTGGGGAGTTCCCAACTCTAGTTGTAGGAAAACCTTAAAGGTCTGGCCACACTGTCATTTCTCCTTGGGTGTCAGGGACCATGGATCAATAAGCCACCCTCTTAGAGGGGTGACAGGCACCAAAGGGATAGAAACAGAAACCCCAGAGAGCTAGCCCGGTGCTATCCTGCTCCCAATCCCGTACTCAGGGTACTTTTGGGTATTATTCCAGCCATGTAAGCCAGAAGTGTGACCGTCGCCTGTCCCTGTTTGACAGAGAGACTCTAATTAAAACCACCTGGCTCCTCTTAAGCTTTCAGACCTTCAGGCTGGTGACAGCTCTGTAGCCTTGGGCCTCCCCAGCAGCCCCTGAGAATGCTCCTGGGGTATGAGCATTCCTGGCAGTGGCCCCTGGTGTGCATACAGCCCTCGAGACTGAGGCCCTTCCCTCCCCCACCCCCATGCCCACATTGACCCTTTTCTACTTCAGGTGAGGTTTATCAAGAGCACACCTCATCTCAGGGGACCTTTCTTTAGTCACAGGAGGCTCTGGCTTACTTTGCCTCAGTCTACCCGGTGCTGGGCCCTGACACTGCTACTGTAGTTATTCTGGGCGGGGCTATGAGGTCTATCACGGAGTCACGAGAATAGCAAAGGCAGAAGACACACTTGGTTGGCACCTAACTGTACACTGGGGGGAACGTGAGTTTTGTGCCGTGGGCAGGACAGCTCCCACTTGAGAAATATGGAAACCGAAGAACAGCCCAGTTTCCAGTCCAGAGTTACCCATGGACGCCTGTGGACAGGGCTCCATTGACAGAGCTGTGCATACAGGAAAGGCGGATCCCTAGAGCCCATGCGCAAAACCCAGACATGGTGGTGTCTTCCCAGCACAGGGGAAACAGAGGTATCTGGATCCCTGGGGTTCAGTAGACAGCCTGCCTGGTGGTCAGTTTAGTAAGTTCCAGGCCAGTGAGAGATGCTGTGAATCGTGTCTAAAGACCCGAGCCTGACCTCTGACCTTTATATACACTTGCACACGCATGAACGCACACATACATGAACACGTACACACATAAATAAAGGGAAAGAAGATAAAGAATCACTTCTCTGGCATCTCTATCCACTCTGTGCCTCTTCCTTGGCTACCCTCCCCCCCCAGCACACAGTAGGCGCTTTCCCTCCTTGAGGTAGGCAAGGAAGCTCCCAGAAGCCAAACTTTCCTGCTGACCCCGCCCCCTCTCTGTAACTTTCAGAGCACCCAATGGGCCAACTGTAGGGCTTGCTTGCCTCTTCCTAGGGTAGAGCCAAAAGGCTGGGCGAGAAGACAGGAAGGTGACATTCCTCATTAGGGACTCTGTCAACAGCCCTTGGTGTCCCTCTGTCCCTCCGTGTCTCCCTTCTCCTGCCTCACACCCCGCCTGGGCTCTGAACGTCTCCAATTACATTAATCAAGAGTTGGCAGGAGCTGGGCCAGCAGTGCCAACCAGTAAACAGATCCCAGCCATCAGTAGCTCGTCAGAGCGCGGCCCCAGAGGAGGACCCTTCCAGACACAAATTCTTATTAGAGTTGTCAGATCTATTAAAATTCTTTTCACACTCCTGCGTTCTATCAGCCCCATCATTAGTATGGCCCTGGCCTCTGGGAACACCGGGGCCATATTAATCTACCGTGTGCCCCATCCCTGGCCCCCCTGCCCCCACCCACTCCAGGGACGGTTAAAGATGGGCAGATGGACGGACATGGCCAGAGCCAGAAGATGTGAAGGTGTCTCTGGGAAGGACAGAGGCCCTAGGAGCCGGGGGCGGGGTCTGCTGCGTAGGAGTTGGGTCACACGTGTGTTTCAAACACACCTGAAAACGGCTCTTGAAGACCAGGAGGCAGGTGTGGCCACCCTGCCCATCAACCCCTCGCTAGTAACTTCTCTAGGTGCCGTTTCTGTAACAGACGGTGAGAAGAGCCACACACGCAGCTCTGTGTAGCAGCGGAGAAGGGGCGTCAGCTAACAATTATTTCTCTTCCCTCCCTGCACACGCGTTTAGCAAGTTACACCTTGAGTCTGCGTGCGTGCTCAGCGGCACGCGCACACACACACACACACACACACACACACACGAGTGCACACACACACACACACACACACACACACACACACGAGTGCACACACACACACACACACACACACACACACACACACGAGTGTGCACATAGGAGACGGTGAACCAGTCAGTGCCAAGTGTCTTTCCAAGTCTGGTTCACCTGTGCTCTGGGGTGACACAATCGCCCTGCTATGGGACCTTAGGAACACTACTTTACCTCTCTGAGTCTAACAAACTGAGGAGGAGGGGGTAGGGGGTGCGGTGGGGTGGGGGTGGGGAAGCTCTGTGGCCGAGGGGCATGTAGGCTAATCTCAAGCTCGGGACAGGAGGCAGCAGGTGACAGGTGGCTCAAAGCCCAACACAGGGAGGGCAGGATGTGTGACTTTCCAAGCTTACTTGAGAACTCGGGCTCGTGTGTGCTTAGGGGTGCTGGCTGCTGGTTAGTGGAAATAGGACATGCCATTGGGCTGCCCCAGAATGTCAGCAGAAGAGAAGGCAGTGTGACCGGAAACGGCTGAGAGGAGGTGCCTCCTCCCCAGACCCACCCTGCAGGTGGGAAAACTGAGGCTGGGTGTGTGTTCTGTGCCATGGTGACACATGGTGGCCGAGGTGCCTCGGTAAGTGGAGTCTGGGTAGGGCTGGAGACAATGGCCCCAAGAGGAGCCCTGAGTTCTCCCCCAGTTACTGAGGAGCAGAGAGAGGAGGGGAGGAGGGACGGAGGGAGGAGAGGGAGGGCAACTGCTTCTCCTTTCTGGCCTCCTGGGCCTCGTTTCTTTTGATCCCCCTCCCCCACGACCCCGGTGCTGACTTTGGGGTTAATTTTATTTCCGAATTGGGCAGGCGCCCTGGAGCAGGGCAGGGGCTCCAGGCTCCGGGTGTGACTAACGCCTGCCCGGGGCCCGGCCACGCTGCCGCTGCTGTTCTCAAATGTTTTATCAAGAGCATGTGTGTCCTGGGTTGGACTGGGAACATGCGCTAGGTCAGGGGGTCAACCAGGGACCTCGTGGAAAGGCTCCCGTGCACACGGGTGCGTCCTGCTCACGGATGATCATGTAGAGCTGTGCTTCCCAAGCACACACTCACACACGTGATCCTGCACACCCATGGGCACACACACGACTGCATACACAATCATGCCCGGGCACGGCATATGAACACACCCAGGCATGCATATCACGTTCATGCCAGCACCCAAGCATGCTAATCATAGACACCTTTAAGCACAAGTGCATGCCAAAACATACATGTGCACACAACCACACTTATCTGCATGTTGGTTGTACACATTTAACACACACATACAGAGACACACAGACACAGACACATCAGCCCATAAGAACCCACCTATGAAAATTTAAACATGTGTGCATATTGCTACCATATACTCTCACACATATGTGTGTCTGTGTGGGCTCCTACAAAGCTATATACACATACACAGTGTGTGTACAGAACAGTCATTTGTATGTACACAAACAGGTTACATGTAAACATACACACGTAGGTTCAGCACACATTCATACATACACACACACAGACAACTCACTTATCTGGAAAGATGTGGGCAGGCACTTTGCAGCTGCTGAATTATTCGAGCCACATCGCTTGCACACAGTGTACACACAGACACTTGCACTGTAGCAATTGCATGATGCACGCACGCATGCATGCAACGGTGCACATATGCACATGGGAGGTAGAGGCCCACACAGCTGGTCCTCGTTTAAGCGTGGAGGCCAAGGCCCTGAGGTTGGAGTAGGCTGGGGGCCTCAGGAAGCAGAGGTCAGGGTGGCAGGACCAGGCAGCAGCTGGAGAGGGTACCCTCAGGCTGGGGGCCCCACTCTCTCCACACACCCTCCTGATTAGTTTGACACCAGCAGGTGAGGCCTTTGCTGGAAGGTGGCGGGAGGGCAGCCTTGTGACCTTTGGCTCCCCCATCCTGTCTGGGCCTGCTCTGCTGCTGGCCCCATCAGGCGGCGGCCAGAGGTTGTGGCCAAGCCCGGCTTGGCCAGCTGTTGGCCTGAGAGTCTGCTGTTGCTCTATCAAGCCAAGACACCAAGGGGACAGTGGCAGGAGTGGGTATGTGAGACCCTGGAGACTTGAGAGGCGTGTCATACAGGGAGCAGAGTCTGCACGCAGCCATTCCCTGCACTGCCATGCTGAGGGGAAGAGGGGGAGCAGATACTCCCCCCCCCACGGTACTCCCCCCACTTCACGCCACATGCAGCTAGCTGCCCTACACTTGACCTGTGCCTAGCAGCATGGGGAGCAGCCTCTCAGATGTTTACTTAGTTTTATGTCATTCAAATGTAAAAACTGATTTAGTTGGTTCGTGTTGAAAAATCTTACGAGGCTGTTTAGAAAGACTTGGGTGTGCAGGGCTGTGTCCCCGACGGCACCCTTATGAGTGTTAAGTGCTGACGAAGGATGGTAAACTCAAGCCCCATTTGGGCTACAGAGTGAGTTCAGGCCAGAATGGAGATCTTAGCGGACTTTGTCTCAAATACAAAGCAAGCAGAGGGTTGGGGGTGTAGCTCGGCGGTAGTGCTCATGCCTAGTTTCGGTAAGGTCCTGGGTTCGATTCCCAGTTCCGCCAAAGGACAGCGACAAAAGTCACTGGGTTTTAAAAACAGAGTCTGAACAAAAGAAAACAAACTGCCACCTGGGCATCGCCTGCGGAAACAGTGATCTGGGAATACTGGGTGAAACAGAACATGCTAATAAAATAATCCTGCCCTTTCTCCTTGTAAAGTGTGGCCTCTGGAGACTGTAGGGGCATTTGTGGCTCCTGGGATGGAAGCGCTGTGCATGTATGTGCGTGCGTGTGTGTGTGTGTGCGTGCATGTGTGTGTGTGTGTGGTGTGTATGTGTGTGTATGTATATGTGCATGTGTGTGTATTGTGTGCGTTTGTGTGCATGTGTATGGTATGTGTATATGTGTGTGCATGTATGTGGTGTGTGTTTATGCACATGTGTGTATTTGTGTACATGTGTGTGGTATGTGTGTGTGTGTGTACATGTGTGTGGTATATGTGTATGTGTGTTTGTGTGTGTTCACACTCATGTGTATGGTGTCCTTACTAAGAGGTGGTTCACTGCATCTGATGATCAGCTCAGAACATCTTAGGTCACTTCCACTTCTTTTATGGACCTCAGTTTTCCCTCCTATGAAAGGGATCCTTGGGCCCATGAGAAGGCTCATAGGGTAAAAATGTAACCCTGAGTGTGATTCCTAGAACCAGGTAAAGGTAAAGAGAAAAACTGCCCAAAAGTTGTCCTCTGACCCCCACTCATGTGCCCCCACTCACATACACCACACACGCAGACTGGCAACATACATCACACACACATACACACACACCACACATAGACACACAGACACACACACGTGCATCACATACACCCCATACAGAGACACACATACACATACATTGCACGCACAGACACAGACACACACAGAGAGGCACAGAGACACAGACATAGACACAGAAACACACACAGACACACACAGACACACACACACACACACACACACACACACACACTATTTTGAATTTTAAAAGAGGAATCGAGTGATGGCTCAGTGGTTAAGAGCACTGGCTGCTCTTGCCGAGGACAGGGCTTAGTCCCCAGCACCCATAAAATGGCTCACGACCCTCTGTAACTCCAGTTCCAGGGGATCCGATGCCCTCTGCTGGCCCCTGCAAGCACTGCATGCACACAGCACACAAACACTCATACACACAAAATAATAAAATCCTTTTAAAGAATCAGATGCCCTCCACCCTGACCTCCACCTTGCCCAGGAGTAAGCCAGCCCCCCTTGGAGATGGGCAGCAAGGGGGACACTCACTCTGGCCATACTGGCTGTACTGGTAGCCAGCCACAGGGTCCACACTGTAGCCGGTGGTGCTGTAGGTGGGTGGGCAGTAAGACTGGGAGGTGGGCAGGCTGTCTCCTGGCTTGATGGAGTCGGTCCGCTGGCTGCAGCTGGCTGAGAGCGAGGAGGCCGAGTCCAGGCCTCCATGCAGCGGGGAGATGGAGAAGTCGGCCTGGGGCTGTGGAGGCACGGCACTCGGGTTGCTGAGGATACTCATCACCTGCAGGAGAGACCGCAGTACCATAGGCTAGACCCCAGGGCACGAGCGTGCAGGATCGGGCCACGGTACACGCTACACGCGCACACCCAGGCCAGACCTCAGCAGTATCACCGCCTTGTGCGGCCAATGGGAGGTCAGGCCCGGTGTTCCCCGCCCCCCCCCCGCCCCGCACAAGAGCTCGAGAAGCAGGGCAGGCCCCTTTGTCACTTCTCGTCCCCGATGGCCTGGTGTGAGGGGCTACCCTCTACTTTCTGCTGGATGCATGCATGAACAAACCGATGGATAAATGCAGGAATGAAAGAACTAATTACACAAGGGACATCCTGGACCTATCAGCTGGGTGGATGAACAGCTGAATGAGTGCCCACAATCACGAATGATAACTTCAGGACTAAATGAGGGGAATCCTGGACCCATCAGCCGCATGAATGAATGGGTACACTAGCTAGGTAAGAGGGAACCTGGAGTTATCAGCAGAATCAATCAATCAATCAATCAATCAATCAATCAATCAATCAATGGGTGCATGAATGAATTAACTAACTTCATACAGGGCATCCCGAACTATTAGCTGAGTGAGTGAAGAAATGGATGAATGCATAAATGAGTGGGTGTGTACACATGTGAATTAACAAATGCATTAACTATACAAGGCTCTGGATCTAACAGTTGGATTAATGAATGAGTGAATGAAGGAGTAAATGAGTGAATGAGTGAATGAATGAATCAGTGGATGACTGAATGACTGAGTGAAATACATGAATGACTGAGTGAATAAATGAATGACTGAGTGAGTGAATGAATGAGTGAGTGAATGAATGAGTGGGTGAGTGAGTGAATGAATGAGTGGGTGAATGAGTGAATGGGCTCTAACTAGACAGGGGGCACTTAGGGCCTATCAGGGATGCTTAACTGACTGACTGACTGGCAGGCTGATGACAGGCAGGATGAATGAATGCACACACGCATGAGAGAGAAACGAACTAGATAAAAGGCATCATGGAGCTACCAGCCGAAGGGATGAATGAATGAATGAATGAATGCGTGAATGAGCAAATGCTCTAACTAGCTAATGGACACACTAGGTCTATCAGCTAAAGGGGCAAATGGATGTATGTATGTATGAATGAATGAATGAATGAATGAATGAATGAAAGCGTGCATGAACTGAGGCATGCATTCCTCAGTGTCCTAACTAGCTGATGGCATCTCAACAATCCCGGAGCTCTCCTCCGGGAACTAGAGGACCTTGCCTCCCCATCAGACCGGGATGTCCCATCTTCATGCGCACACCCACACACGTGTGTGCGCACACACCGCTCTTCCTGGTTTAACGGCCCCACGCCTGTGCTGTGCTTAAGGCCGGGTGCCATTCACGACTTTCTGGACTTTGAGCTCCTGCCTCTGCTATGCCAAAGTGCAAAGCCTGTGCTTTTAATATTACATTTATTTATTTTTGTGGGTGGATGTCACGGTCTGTATGTGGCGACCAGAGGACAATCCGAGGGACTGGTTTTGTCCTTCCACCACGCGGGTACGGGGCACAGAACTCAGGTCGTCAGGCTTAGCAGCAAGCGCCTTTTCCCACTGAGCCGTCCCGCCAGCCCACGGCCCGTCCCGCCAGCCCACGGCCCGGTCCGCCAGCCCACGGCCCGGCCCGCCAGCCCACGGCCCATGTTTTGTTTTGTTTTTTTAACAGTTCCCCTGAGATCCTTCTGTGACGGCCAGCTCCTGCTGTCTCTGGCCTTCACCCAGGACCCTGCTTGGCCTGTGGGGGACCCCCAGACTGAACTCTGCAAGCTCACACTGCAGGATGGATGGATGGCCTCTGGGGTGCTTGCTTAGTCACTCAGTAAGTACTGGTGACAAGCCTATCCCTGCGCCCCAGGCTGAAGGCCACAGAACTTCAGAGCAGAGTCCTGCCCCCTGCCCCAGCGGAAGAGTGAACAGAAAGATCTTGGCAATGAGCGAAGCCCCCCCACCAAAACCAGAGAGAACACTGAAGTGTTTGACAGAGACGGCTTTTGGCTGTGGAAGCCACGGAGCACACCCAGAAGTCTAAAGGAGCGTTGGAGAAGGTGGGACTTGCCACCGAACACTCCAGTAGGGATTGGCGGTGCAGGTGATGACCCTACAGGGTGAGAAGACACAGTCACCCAGAGGGGTCTCCAGGTCTCCGGTGACCTCCTGGAGATTCTACCCTATAGGAAGGAGATCCTGGGCTAGGAGGTTTTCCCAGTGGCTTATCCTATCCTGCACAGGCTCCGGGGCAGGAGAACAGGTCAAGGGCGGACACACAGGTTCTATAAGCCCTGGGCAGAACAGAGTTCTCATACTTAACAGCTGTGTGTCTGAGGGGGTGTAGACAGCCCGGAAATCCCATGACCTCTGATGCCCTTGGGAAAGGGATTGTGAGGGTGGCTGAGTCAGAGGGTGGCCGAGAGGGAGAGGGGTTCTCTGCCAGGGACATGCTCTGCCTTGGGCCTGGCTAAGAGGTGGGGAGATAGGACCCCTGTTCTCACGAGCCGCCTCGGTTTCTCCCCTCTTCACCCCTCTTCTTAGCCATTCACCTGCATGATGTCTCCAATCCAGAGAACTATGGAGACATGTGGGGCAGAGATAAGAGCCCATTTCTCAGATAAAAACAGTGAGGTCCACAGAGAGCGACGTCTCCACCACTCCTCATAGCTAGTGGTCAGGGATCCAACAGGCTAGGGCCTGGTTCCTGGCCAAGATCACCAACCACGGATTCTCAAGGACTGAGTTAGCTCACCCAAGCCCTTTGGAGGGTCATACTCCGGGGTTACGCAGGACTCTATTTCTTGGGGAGCCAGCGGAAGGGGCGGGGGTGGAACACCACTTTCGATACCTAAACTTTGTAAAAGGAGTACTTGGTCCAAACCAGAGCCAAGGGCGGGGCGTGGCAGGCTGTCTACAGGTTCTGCTGGTGGGGGGTTTCTTTTAGGTTGGATGGAACCCCGTGGAGCCCTCCAAGATGGCAAAGATATTGTATGTCTTTGGGGAGCTGGGAAGGAGGTCTGAGGTTGGGTGGATTGCTTTGTGCCGTCCGCCTGGCACGCAGACTCACCCTGCCTCTGGCATCTCTGTCAGGTCAGGGCCAAGAGCAGGGGGCTGGGCTTGCAGGATGTAGAGACAGCTAAGACCTGAGTTGCATCTGTGCCTTTCTGATCTTCGAGGTGGGTGTCCCAGGCCTGGGGAACCCTGCTGTGGGGCGTGATACAGGGACCTGGGTCTGGGAGCGGCCACTATTCCCAACTGTGTTTGATTCCCGATCAAGATCCCAGTCTCCCACCAAAATGATGACACTGCTGGTTATCCTTCCCCCCCATAGACACAGCCTGCTTCCCCTTGGAGGGAAGCTTGGGCCCCAGAATCAACTCACCAACCCCTTCCCTTCTTTCTTAAGACGTAAGAGGCTCCTAGAGACGGTTGAAACCCAGCTTGATTCTCAAGTACTGTCCTTTACCAAGATGGCCAGCCCAGAAAAGATGGTGGTGGGGAGGAAGGATAAAGAAGGCCAGGAGAGGAGGTGGGTACCCCAGAGACCACATATACACATGTTCTCTATGGCTGGCATCCACACAGGATAGCGGCCAGACCTGACTGTGTCACCCAAGAACTCCGAAGGGCTCCAGTCAGGGCTTCTTCTTGTGGCCTGAGCTTTCAATACCGGTCCAGTTCCTCAGGTCCCTTTGTCACCCAGCAGTAGTGTGTTCCCCAAGTCAGACAACATTCGTGCACTCATTTATTATCTAACGAAGGTGCCCTGGGACAGTGTATGGGCTGTCATTCTCTGCAGCCTCAGTGTGTGCTTCCGGTCTGATGCCTACCATGAGCTCAGACGTTCTCGCTGAATTCACACAGAGGGCTCTAATGATATTTACTGGGCATTTATCACGCACCTGATACTAAGCTGATCACTAGGACGTTCTGAAGAGTAAATTCAGCTCTCGCTCTCTCTCAGAGCTGTCAATCAATCTGACAGAGAAAGAGCTGTAACTTCTGCCACTGGGGACCACCATGGAGGCGTGGGGCCCACAGGGCAGGGGAGCAGGGTGGGGGAGGCAGTGGGGGAGGGGGTGGAAGACCTGCCCGGAGTGTTTATAGCCATCCAATCCAAAAGAACCGGCCACATGGCAAGAGGTGCTGAGCCGAGAGCTCTCTAGATCGGCGAAATCTCTAAGTGCAAAGACCTTACAGTGAGAACACACCTAGCACACCTAAGAGACAGCCAAAAGGATGAACGCCGAGGGGGTGGGGCTGATGGCTCTTGCTGAGGACTCGAGTTTGGTTCCCAGCACCCACCTCAGACAGCACCCAGTCGCCTGTAACTACAGTTCCAGGGGATCCAGTGCCCTCTTCTGGTCTCTTCCGGCACCTGCATACACAGCCTCATGCAGGCACATGCACACACATAAAATGGAAAATAATGGACTCTTCTTAAAAAGTATTTTAAACCGAGCATGATTCTGGGTACTCTCAATCCCGGCACTTGGGAAGCAGAGGTATGTGGATCTATGTGAGTTCATGAGTTCGAGGCCAGCCTGGTCTTCAGCCAGGGCTACACAGGAAGGAGACCTGGGAAGGTGGAGGCGGCCCGCAGCCATTTGTTGGGAAGGGGTGTGTGTTGTGCCCGATGGCTCTGAAGGCCACGGACCCTGCCAGCTAACAGACAGCTCGGCCCAGGGAGCTTTTTCCCATAATGGGATTTGCTCAATGGGATTTGGCCTGGAACATCAAATCAAATCCACATCTGGGGTAGGTGTGAATGGCGACTCTGGAGTCTCCCGGAGGCTCTCGGATCAAATGATTTCCATTTCATCTGCAGGAGAGCAACTTCCCAGGAAACAAGACAGAGCACAACCTAAGAAAGCTGAGAGGTCACCACGGAGAAAAAGCCTCAGCCAGGGGCACACCAGGTCACTCACTGCAGGGCTTCCTCAAGCAAATGGGCTTTCTAGTCCTCGTCTGTAGATGGGGAAACCGAGGCACCAGGGAGGGAGAGGCCCATTGGGTTTGACACAGTTGGTCAGCGGCCACTCTGGGGTCTGTGCCTGGGTCTCTGGCCTCTCTGGTGGTGCTCTTCGGGGTCTTTGCAGCCCTGATGGTCCAAAGCCCTGGGGACCTCTGCAAAAAGTCCCTCTGTACCACAGAGGAAGGAAACATCTTGCCCACAGCGGGGGCCCAGCGGAGGTCGGGGCTTGCACACTTTTGAACTTGAGGAAGTCCTGGTCTGATGCGGTAATGCACACCCCTCAGGAATGCTGAGGCCTCTCCCGGGCGGGGTTTGCTTTTTCCTGGTGACCTTGCTTTCACTAATGTATTACTTCTTGGTAAGGTACCGTTACTAACTCAAAATCAATACTGACCTCCACATCTGTAAGGTTTTATCTGAAGGCAAATCTCCAGGCTGTCCGTCAGCCTGACTGACAGCCTTACCTTCCTCTCTCTTCCTCCCTCCCCCCTTCCCTCCCAACCCCCAGCACTCCACACACCCCCCTACCCCTTACCCCAAATCAGTCCCAGCCTGAACCTGGCTAAATCAATAAGGTGCCAGCCTCACCGTCCCCCACCCCCGCCCTTCCGCCCCTGGGGAGAGGCCTGCTGCTTTTCAGGGGTGGGCCCCGCCCCTTCCACAGCCCCTGTGCAGCAAGCTCTCCTCTGTGGACGCCCTGATGTGCTCCCCTACTTTAAAAGGGGATGGTAGAATGTAATTAATTCCCTCCGCTCCTGAGCTGGCCTGAGGGCCTGGGACCGAAGAGTCTGAGCTTGAAGATCTGCGCCCTCTGTGATAACCCAGTGTGGCTTGGGGAGCAAAACTGAAAATTAGAGGTGCCACAGCTCAACCGAAGCTGTGTGGTCGGAGGCTGTTCCTTCTCTGAGACCTTGAGAAGTAAGGCCCTTTCCCCAAGGGCCCGAGACCAGCTAAGGCTGGGGTGGGGGGAGGTTGTCCTCTTAGAGCCTGGAGGGCGGGGTGTTTGTTTTTTGTCTTTTGAAATCATGTCTTACTCTAGTCCAGTCTGGCCGTAAACTCACAACTACCCTAGCAGATCGGGTCTCGTGCTGTCCAAGGCTGCCCTGGAACTCCGCACACAGGGAAATAGAACCCTGCGTCCAAAGCAAGCATCAGGATTACAAGCTCCCATGCCTGGCTTTGGGAATAGTTTCTTTAGTTTGGGGACTCAAGATCAAATCAGGGACCCCCACTATGCCCTGATCCCCTACCTACCCCTGCTACAAGTTCCTAAGCCTGCTAGAGCTCAGTCTTCTCATCTCTATGATGGGAAAAGGGTCCCGGAAGGTTAATGTGAGGATGTGCCTAGCATCCAGTCAGCCAGCACTTCCTCCCTGCAGGCTTCACCCGGGTTAAAACGGAGGAGCAAGGAGGGGGCCAGGACCTCCCCCCCTCAACCCGAGATGACAATGAACCTAAGATTGCAGACAAAGGGGACCCGTCTCCAGCCACCTGGGTGAAGGTGTCCTTCTCAGCTCTGTCCCAGGCTTCTGGAGGAAGCCAGGCTCTGCTCTGGGATGGATCCCACCTAGAAGCTGACTGCACTGCCCAAAAGGGAGTGGTGTGGGTCACTGCAGCAAACCACGCCCCCCTCGGGCGTGGCGTGGGTCACTACAGCAAACCACGCCCCCTCGGGCGAGATGGTGGTTTTCATCGGAGTGGAGGTGTCCGCGTCGTTACAGGCTAACTTAGCCACACAGATGGCACGACTCTCTTCTGACCCCCAAACAGAACTCAAGACCTTCGTTAGCACCAAGAACACCCTTTATCTCTGCACACGTGTTTGGTAAGGGTCTCACTGCCACCCACGCACCCCTACTCCCACCCTCAGACTGTATTTGGCCACGAAGGAGTCTCAGATGTGGCACAGAGTTCTCTGCCCACATGTCCAGCCCTATCCTTGGCTGGCCGCCTCACTAACACGTCACCGTGACTTCTGAAAGTGGCCAGGCCAGAGCGGGGCTACGCGGGAGACAGCCTGTTTTATTGCAGGAGTGAAAGGCAGGCAGGATTTGTTAGAGCTGTGCAGAAATGTCTTGAAGGACCAGACATTTAGCTGGGGGACCCCTGGGTCCACGCACCCTCCATCAGGGTAGACTGAGCTTGGAAAAGGAACAGAACCGCAGTCCAGTCTTCGTTCTTCTCCCTTGGCCATCCACTGGTGTCACCTCGCTGGGTATCAGGGATATTTTAAATATCCCCAGATGACTTTAGTGGTCACCAAGTGCCTACTGTCATCCCTGCTGTGGCTCCCCAAGGGAGCCCCAAAACACAGCCACAGTCACTTGGGTGAAGACATGAGGTGCATGCTATACCACACATGCGCGCGTGCGCACGCACACACACACACACACACACACACACACATCCCATATACCACACACACCATACTCACCACACACACCACATACCACATACCACACACACACACACCACATGCACACACACACATACATACATACACACACCCCCACATACCACACACACCAAACTTACCACATACATACCACATATATACACACCACATGCACACTCACGCACACATACATATACACCCCCCACATACCACATACACCATATTTACCACACACACAGCACATATCACATGCACACCACATACCACACATGTACAGACATACATACATACACACCACATGCATACACACACACACACACACACACACACCATACCATACACACCATACTCACCATACCACACCATTCTCACCATACCATACCATACACACATTATAAACCACATACATACCACATACCACATACACACATACACACATACACACACTACACACCATATACCATACCACACCACACACCACATACCATATACATCATACTCACCATACCATACCATTCTCACCATACCACACCATACACACACTATATACCATATACATACCACACACCACATACCACACATACACATACACACACACCACATGCACACACATACAAACACTACACACCATATACCACACCACACCACACACCACACACTATACACACATACCACATGCACACACACACCTACACACACACACCACACCACACATACACCACATACCACATGCACATACATACATACATATATACATACACCGAATGCCAAACACACCACACACACCTTACCACATAACCACACACACACCACACATACACACATACACCACACACCACATGCACACACACCACACACACATACACCACACCACACACCATATCACACCACACACCACATACCACACACAGATCATACACACCACACACACACACATATCATAAACACACACCACATACTACACTTACCTACAAACACCACACACACACACACACACACACACACACACACCACACACACACCACATTTACCTACATATACCACACACACACCACACCACACACCACATGCACATACTCATACACACCATGCACACACACCACACTCACCTCCATACACCACAGCCTCTCACCTCCACATTCCCCAGTGCCCCTGTGCAGACCTTTGTGTCTCTATCACCCCCTTCCAATCCCAACACACAAGCACACTCACACACACACACACACACACACACACACACTCACACACACAGACACACACACAGAAGCAAGCCCCCCCCCATGCTGGCCCCCTGCCTGTCCCCAGCTGGGATTAGTGCGAGCGAGAAATCCCCCACCCAGGCAGCCTGCTCCCACCGCCCCCCTCTCCTCTCAGTTCTCTGCTAAGAGGATCTACGCCCCTCCACCCCCTGTGGACAGCTGTAATGGACTTCGGGTGCTGACTTGGAACTTTGAAACAAGATTTCTCCCAGGTCTCCCCTGCCCCGCCCCTTCAGCCGCCACTGTGTATGGCTGGGCTGCGCCCCATCCCCCACTCCCCGCGTTCACACGGCTGCCCCATGCCTGCTTCCCTCTAGTCTCTTCTTCAGTTGGTGAAACAGAGCGCCCTCCAGTTCCCAGAGCCTCCCCCAGTCAGGGCCGGTACCTACTCTATGAAACAGCCTACCGTGCAGAGCAGGAGGCTGAGGAGGAGGCCTGTCTGGAACCCCCTCAGGGGCAAATGCTCTGCTCCATCCCTGTGTGAGGCAACCTTTACTAGACAGCTCAAGAGCTCAGCATGGCCGTGCATTCCACGTCTACGGGCCGTATATAGGCCACGTGTGCGCATGCGGGTATTACCTGTGCGTATATATGGCTGTTAACCGTGTATGTGCGTGATCACTGTGCGTATGTGTGTACACATGGGGTTATCATATAGAGACTTTAGTCTGCACATAGGCATGGATGTGAATGGTGTGTGTGTGAGGACTCTATGTGCGGGTACATACACGTGCATGTACCGGGTGTGTGTTTGCTTAGCTGCTAACCGTGTGCATGCCTGAGCGTCGGGTGTGCATGTGTGTGCACAAAGGACTATCGTATTCAGGATTGAGTGTGCACAGGAGAGTATTGTACATTCCCAGAATTGTTTTGGGTGTGTGTACACGGCACTGCGGATCTGCGTGTACATGGACACATTGCTTATGCAATATGTCCGAGTCCGTCACACGTGTGCACAAGCACTTGTAAGTTTGGTGTGTGTGTGTGTGTGTGTGTGTGTGTGTGTGTGTGTGCAGGGTAAGGGCTGCAGGCAAGATCCCTTGGAGTAAAGAGGAAGAGGGAGAGACTTGAGGGAGATAGCATCAGGAGGGATCCAGGCAGGATTTGGAAGGCCTTGCTAGCATCAGAAGAGACTAGGGAAGGCTCAGCCCAGGGAGACTCCAGTCTTATTGGCCGGCGCCTCATCTCACAGAGGCAGGCCTCAGTTTTCCTACAGTCCCCCCACTCTTCCCTGCCCAGGCCGATGCTGTGTGCTGCTGTGCACATGACAAACTCCACACACACTCACGGATCCCCCTGCACCCCCTCAGCACTAGTACACGACATTCTATTGTGGCCAGACACAACCGTCTGCATGGGCAGGAACTGCTTGGGGAGAGATGAGGTGCCCGGCACACAGTAGGTGCCCGGCACACAGTAGGTGCCCAACAAACATTTTGCTGAATGAGCAAATTCAGGAGGGGCACTAAGGACTGGATCTGTTTCTCTCCAGCCCAGCCCTGGCATGCGCCAGGCTTGCTTAATGAAATCAGAAGAAGCGGGTCTAGTAACATACGTATGCCCTCCCCCCTCTTCCCCCCCTCCACCTCCCGAAGATGCTCAAAGGAGCCCCGCCCTCGCCTGAGGATCGAGACAGTCAGGACAGGAGGTGTGGAAAGAATGACCTCTTGCTGGAAGTCAAGAACACGTAGACACATCCGGGACTTGGTTGACAAAGCGCTACTCTCCAAGATGTCTAGAAACATCCAGATGCATCTGGAAACTTGGCAGCGTTTTTAAGCCATCCCCCCCCACCCCCCGCACGGATCCTTAGGCTGGCCAAGGTTGGAGGTGTCTATGCGGGGTGGGGGTGGGCAGGGGGGGGAGGCTGAGCAGCATCTCTGATAGCCGGATAAACACGGCCAGGGGATTAGAGAGAGCGCTTGGAGCGGTGGCAGAGGGGCTGGGGAAGGAAGGGACCAGCCGATCGCTGGGAAAGATATGACTATTTAAAGATAATGATTGCATAAATTTAATTAGCAGAGTTTCACGCGGCAAATGGCCGTTTTGTAATTAATGTAGCCGGCCTTACTAAGCATGAAAGATCCCATCTCTCTCCCCTCCCTCTCCCGCTCCCCCTCCTCCGCTGCCCCTAATGAAAGACAGAGAGCAAGTGACAGAAACAGTTTGTCAGCGGCTCCAGGTGTCAGGGGCCTAATTGGCCAAGCTGGGGGGAAAGGAAGGGGTAGAGGGGGAGGGGGAGGGAAGCGAGAGGGGGGGCCTCAGTTCCCCCTGGTGTGCATGTGGGGGTCCCCCTTCATAATCGTCAGAGAGAAGAATGAAGATTGGTGGTGGCGGGGACTGAGAGGTGGCAGTGAGGCCTCATTAGTGTCTGGGCAGACAAGCTGGCACGCATCACAGAGCGTTAGGGACCCGCGGCCATGATGGCTCAGGCCTGCTGCTCGCCCAGAAGGCCAATTCCCCGCAGCGGGCTAAAAGGACCCATGGGTCCCAGTTTCTTCTTCCATTTGGCCCCAGAAATTTGGCAGGCTCCCATTGCTATGCACCTACTGTGTGCAGGAAGCCACTCCTTCCCACCTACTCTGTGTAGGAAGTCACCCTTTCCCACCAACCAGAAAGACACCACCAGCTCAGAGACACACGCTTCAATTTTTTTTTTTTTTTTCTGAAACGGGCCTGTCCCTTCCACCCGTGAGATGCCTCCAAAGGGAAGGCTGCCCGGATGCTAATCGCAGCCCTCTGCGGACAGCAGCTCCTGGTCAGATTAAGGACAGTCGGCACCCACCCCCATAGCGGTGACCCAGTCATGTGTGGGCCTAATAAAAACAGTGGCTGTTAAAAGCATGGAGCGGCTAAGGGCTAAAAGCTGCTCTCAGAGTGGGGACTCTAATCCAGTCCCCAACACCTCCATCAGGAGACTCAGAAACCCCCAGAACTCTAACTCCAGGGGATCTGATGCCCTCTTCTGGCTTCCAGGGGTAGCTGTACACACCTGCATGTGTACACACACACACACACACACACACACACACACACACGCTCGCCAATCCTTTTTTTTTTTTTTTTTAAAGAAACAACTACAAAGGTTTCATTCTGAAGACAAGGACACAGAGGGCCCAGGAAGCCAAGTAATTTCCGTAGATCACCACTGTGGGTGAGCACTGATCCTGCCCCAGCTCCGCCTTGACTCAGAGGCCTCACTGGCTACCGAGCAATCTCTCCTTAGGACACGGGTAGAGCCACCTGTCTCCAGGGCCACTTCCTTTCCTTGTTCTTCTCTCCACCTGTGTTCATATGCACTGATACACATGGGTGTGGAGATGCGCCAGTGACAGCTTTTTTTTTTTTTTTTTTTTTTTGAGACAGGGTTTCTCTGTGTAGCCCTGGCTGTCCTGGAACTCACTTTGTAGACCAGGCTGGCCTCGAACTCAGAAATCCGCCTGCCTCTGCCTCCCAAGTGCTGGGATTACAGGCGTGCGCCGCCACCGCCCGGCGTGACAGCTTTTAAGTTCCTCTTCTGAGGCTATCTACCATGTGTTTGGACTCAGCGTCTCTCACGGACCTGGAGCTAAGCTGGCCTCCTGCCTCTGCCCCCCTGATACTTGGATTACAGGTGTTTCGCCGCCATATGGGTTTTTATATGGGTCCTGAGGGAGAGACTCAGGTCAGCCCCTTCTTCTCTAAACCTTATAACTTCCCTGTTACCCCAGTCCCTGCCCATTGTTGGCTGTCCAGATGGTAAGGGAGAGAGTGAGTGACCCTATCCATCTTAGGCTGTATCGGTGGGGCCAAGCCCGGGGCATCCTGCCTCTCTGACAATACCCCCTGAGGTCTTTACCGTCCTCTCTGGTGCCCTCTGCCATCCCTCGAGCCCTTAGCCCTGCCCCTTGTCTTCACAAGCTCAGGCCCTTTTGTCACCCCCCTCCACACACACACACACACACACACACACACACACACAGACCCAGTTTTGTCTGTGTAAGGCAAGAGGACCAGGAGGCCCTGAGCCGGCCTGGCTGGCGGAACGGAGGCAGGGTGGGGAGCACCCACCCTCTCCCAGACCAAATTCAATTTCAAAGCTTAATGGGCTTGCAGAAGAGCCCGGTGAACTCTTTGACGCAGCTCCTTGCCGGCTGGGTGGTTCTGGGCCGGGCCACCGAGCGGGGCGCCCAGTGGCTAGGCTGGGAGAGCCCTGGGCCCCATCAAGAGTGGCGGGGGCACTGAGGGAGTGAAAAATGTCAGAGCAAATTGCTCTTGACAGCGTTAATATCTGCACCTCATAGCAATAATTACATGTAAATAAATAGCAAAATCACGCTCAGCTGGAGGCGGCTTGGGAGACTGAGCGGTTAAGGACCAGCTGAGGGCCTGGGGCTCTGCCCGTCCCTTCTCTCTCTAAGCACCTCTGCTCCCCTCGCCCCTCAACCAGCACAGAGTAGAGATCTGAACACCCCAACCACTTACCCTAAGAATGGCCAGGTCCCCCACCCCACTTTCTGCCTTCGTGGTTTTCTTGGGCCAAGTATCCATCCTTCGTACATTCTATTTCATCTCCAGGCTCTGCGGGGACTCCTTCCGACCCCGACCCAGCAAATCTTTCGGGCTGCCTCCTGCCTTGACCTCTAAAGAGCATGCCCGCTCCAGAGTCTTCCCTGATTCCCTTGATGTTTGTGACTTGCCTCGGTCACCTAGAAATCATCACTTCCTCTCTCTGTCTCAACGTCTGGTAGGCCATCACAAGCCGTGAAGAGTCACAGGCCAAGCTAACCATAGTGGGTGTGAATGGAACATCCTGGAGACCACGGGTCAGCTTGCCCTGATGCTAGTGTCCCCCGGCTCTGACAGCAAAGGTGAGCTCACCTACATTTTAAAGGTAACGTTCCTAGGAAGCACTTGCAGCTATAACTTGGGGTGTGTGCATGATACCCGTGACCCCCCCGAATAGCCATTCCTCAGAGATCACCAACACCAAGGAAGCCCCCAAGGAACATTCTAGAGTCGCCGAGCAGACACAAACCTCTTGCTTCCGGAGTTCCAGGGCCTGCAAATGTGTTGCTACGGCACTAGGGAAGTCTGCAAAAGCTGATCCTAAGTTCCTAGCCGGGTCACAATGGAGCTCTTGGAAGGGCTTCGGAAAGTGGAGGCTGGAGGGAAGGGAAGAGGAGGACAGCCACGGGAGTCTTGCAGCCCAAGCAGGTGCTCCCATGTTCAGCATGCTGAGCCCAGGTGGTTCGTATGCCTGGAAAGAATCCAGAGCGCCCCCCCTCCCAAGGCCCGGCCCCTCCCCGTGGCTCCCTGGTTACTCTGTAGCAAGTTCTAAGCTGCAGCTCCAAGCCCCTGAGACAAGGCACGCAGATGGCCCCGCACAGGCCAGAGAACGCAGGCTCCATTCTTCTGGAAACAAACATCTTTGTGGCGCAGCCCCCCACGCCCCGCACCTCCTTGTTTAGCGCAGAGACTAATCCACTTATCAAGGCTAAGGCGCCTGTGAATCCCTGTTTGATAAAGGCAGCTACAAAATTAGCAAAAAAACGTGCCCACGGCATGGAGGACTCCATAGCAAAACAAACAAGAGGCTGGGTACTGCGCTGAGATTTTGTCTGTTCCCTTCCTCGGGCTGGAGAGATGCGGCTAGAGATAGGGGCTCATTGGCTGGGACGGGATGCTGATGGCTCAGTTTATATAGTTATGCAGAAAGGGGGGGAGAAGGGGGATGTGGGGAGAAACCAGAATACTAAACTAATACCCCCAACTCCAATCCGAGTCCCCCTCCCCATGACTATGGAGTCGGCTGCACTTCCAGATTCATCCATACATAATTGAAATTATTGTCTTCTGACCACTGGTCTAGACCAGGTACACACATAATCCCCAAAGTAACTGGGACTTTGGAGGCACAGAGAGGTCAAGCCAGCTGCTTAAATCACACAGCTGGTAAGTATTGTTTCTCACTCAGAGGATGTCCTCCGGTTTGACATGATCCGTTTTA
Organism: Apodemus agrarius; assembly: GCA_964023405.1. NCBI lineage: Eukaryota > Metazoa > Chordata > Mammalia > Rodentia > Muridae > Apodemus > Apodemus agrarius. The sequence continues at coordinate 16,489,674 of OZ030009.1, read as the reverse complement.
ACTCTGGCCGTGGTCCCCAAATCTGACAGCCGCCTCCTAAGATGACCAAGACCCAATCTTGCCTATGCCTGCAGCTATGTGGGGTCCCCTCTACTGCCTTGTGTGTGAACTGCTAAGAGTCCAAGCTGGTCTGTACCCCATGTCCACTGGGGGTTCCGGGGAAGGGAGAGACCAGGCCAGGCAGGATTCTGTACTGCCCACCCACAGCCAGCCGTGGCTTGGGGAAGAAGAGCTGGTCCCAGGGCTAGGGGGTGGTGACATTAATCACAGGAAGCACCTGTCAGGGTGGCATCTGGAACTAAAGGAAAACACTCGGCAAAAGGGCAGAGCTCTCACCCCGGGATCTGGGGGCTTGGGGACGGCCACTGCCGTGCTGGGGGGGGGGGTTTAGGCCATCTGAGGTTCAGGCCTGGTAACCCTGGGAAAGGTCCCTGCCATGATGGGGGGTAGCAGTGCTTGCAGGGAGCCTGGGACAACGCTAGCTCTGGCGGGTCACCCTGTTGGGGTACACGATGAGCCGCTCTGGTGGACAGGGCAGCCCAATGCTGCACAGCTGGTGGGCTGGAATTCCCATCTGCGCCCCACCCCCCTCCCCACTGTGGAGCAATGCCTGGTGTCCTCCTCATGGAGCCTCCTGCCCCTCCTGCACCTGCCCGTGCTCTGGGCCCTCCTGCTCGGGCTCCTGACCTCTGCCTCATTGAGGGAGGGCCCTGACCCTCTGTCAGCCTCTGCCGCGGTATGCTCAGCTCCCCCGTGCTCTCTGCTTCTCTCTCAGCCTCATTGTGAGCCCCTCTTCCCTCGGCTCCTGCGCTCCACTGCCCCTCCAGCCCCTTCTTTCTCCTGCACCCCTCCATCTCTCTCTGTGTCTCTGTGTCTTTCTCTGTCTCTGTCTCTCTCTTCCGTGACTATGCATGTCACTTCAGACCCTACTGCCATCTCCCTTCAGTATCTCACAGTGCAGCTGTCTGTCTGTCTGTCCGTCCGTACACATGTACTTTTGGCTCTTTGGTCTGTCTATACATATGTACCTTCTCTTCTCTGTTCCCTCTGTCCACTCTCCTCGCCTCCTTGGTCCAGCCTGGTCTAAGTGATGCTCAACACAGCTCTTATGATCCTCATGGTTGAGTAGCCCTTGGGCTATCTCCCTCCCTCCCTTGCCATTTCCTCTTGGCCCTGGGGTCTGGGGTCTGGGGTCTGGAGACCCCCCCTCTCACGTGCCCTCCTTTCTTCATTCTCTGCTGCCCAGGGTGGAATATGTTACGTTGGGATTTCTGGGGCAGGATGGCACAAGAGGGCTCCTGGCCAGCACAGCTCACACCATCAGGGCACACAGCATTGCTGGGGATCCTCTAAAGAGAGCCACAGGGACGGCGGTGACTGACAAGGCCGCCCTCTCTCCTGAGATAGCCCATCGAAGGAGGGGACATCTGCCCCACGGTAGAGCTGGGTTTGGATTCTGACATTGCCCGAACACGCTGGCCTTGGACTTCAGGAGAGTCAACAAAATGTGCAGACTGACATTCAGGGTTCACCAGTGTCACACGGACAGACATCAGAGATGGAAGTGTTGTCAAGCTGGGTACAGAGTGGCATTACCTGTAAACCTAGCTATTTTGAGGCCAGCCTGAGGTACATCGCAAGTTCCGGGCTAGCCTATGCTATCGGGTAAAAGTTTGTCTCAAACAAAACAAAACAAAACAAAACAAACAAAACAACAAGGCTCAGGATGTAGTCCAGTGTTGCACACTTATCCAGAGCTCACAAGGCACAGAGTTCCATGCCCAGCACAGTGAAAACCAAATAGAATCGTTACTTCACCCGTTATATAGAGCAATGGTATGAGACCTGCTTCTCGGTGTCTCAAAGCACAGCAGAACCCCAGTGGCAGCAGCTACCTCGCCCCAGAGACCTTTCAAGAGAATGAAGTTGGCCGGGAGTAGGGGTAAGCCCCAGGGTGCTCAGGGAACTAAGCTGGAGACTTTCAGGCAGGGGGGGGATGTCTGTGGCTGAGAGAGAGAAAGGGATCCCCTTGGGTGGGGATCAGGAACTTCTGCCCCTGGGCGACGAGGCTCGATTTCAGCCTGGACATGTCGCCTTTATGATAAGACACTTGCCAGGGCCCTCGTGGGACCTTAATCCTCTGGCGCCTCTGGTCAGAAAGCCCTGGTCTGATGAGAGGGTCTTGCTCCTTTGGCCTCAGGCCAACTTAGCTCTGCAGTCCTCTGGGCCTGGAGAGCTGGGGTCTGAGCCACAGCAGGGTGGATGTCAGGATGGGTCTCCTGTCTCTTTGGTCATTGTTACCTCACATGTAAGACTGCCTCTGTTTTGGATATGTGACTTACCAGGCACTGTCCAGACATGGTCTGGCCTCAGAGTAGCCTAATTAACCAAAGTCTCTCTGACAGCCAAGGTTTGTGGGTCTCTCCAAGTGCCAAGCAAGACAGACTATTTTGGGGGTGTCTTCTAGAAGCTATTCTGGGGTGCCTTCCAGCTCTGAGATGTCTGAGGACAAAGTATTTCTACCATTCCTGGCAGACCTTCCTGACAGTCATTTCTGTTTTTTCCTTTTTGAAAGGAGTGATGAGTGTGCATATGTGCATGTGTGGGTGTGTCTGTGTGTCTGTGTATGCATTCTATGCCCACAGAACAAGAGGGCATCAGATCCTGGAGTTAGAGACTGTTATGATCTGCCACAAGGTCGCTGGGAATGGAACCTATCCTCTAGAAGAATAACCAGTGCTCTTAACCATTGGGCCATCTTTCCACCCCAAGTGAACCTGGGCTTGCTGTTCTGGGTAGACCAGATGTCTGGAGAGGGTTCTTTCTGGATCTGTTTCTCCAGCACTGGATTACAAGTATGTAGCACTTTATCCTGGTTTTTAGGTGCCTGCTGGGGGATGAACTCTGACCCTCATGCTTTACTCAGTAAGCACTTGGCCAATCTCCCAGTCTCGGGGGAAGGTCTTGCTGTGCTAGCCCAGGCTTCCCACAGACTCATGGCAATGCCTGTACCTCTACCTACCAACCGATGGGACTATCGGCATACGCTACCATACTTTGTTTCAGAGTCACATTTTAAAGAAGAGGGGGGTTGACATGCTGGTGCTATGAGGGTGCACAGGGGGCCCACACATACCGTAAGTAGCCTTTGACAGAGTCTCCGGCCATTCTAGGCAAGATTGCCAAGGAGAGCACTTATTAACTCAATGATCTGGGGCTCCAGCTGCCAAACAGCTGCCTCAGAGGACTGACACCATCTTTAAAACCCAGTTCCCCAGGCCCACTGAAGACCTGCACGGTTGTCGTGGACCAATCTGGAGCTTGGGTTTTAGCAGACATCCCTAGAGCCTTTTGATGCTCAGCTCTGGAAGGCCCTGGCACTGGTCTTGTCTCCCTTGCCTGTGAAGGACTGACTGTGCTCACTCCGCCCCGGCACCCATGGGTAGGTGCTCTCTGGCTCTCAGGACTCCCGAGATGAATCCAGTTCTTGTGACCTCTGCTTTTTGTCACCGCATGGACGCAGAAATCTCTCTTTGCCAAACACTATGGTGGGAAGCGGCCCGTCATTGGAGAGCTGGGGTGGGGGACTTCCTGAAAGTTCCAATCAGTGGGCCTCCTCTAAACTTTACTCTACAGAAGCTCATCTCCTGGTCTCCAGGATGGACCCCATTGATTGCCAAGGACAGAAAGCCCAGCCCAACCTCCTAGAGATCTATCACGCCAAGGTGTGCCCCTTGGTGGGGGCAACTGGGAACCACAGGTCCCCCCCCCCCCCGACTTTATTTCAGGCAAGCCTCCCTGTCTGGAGGTTTACGCTTCAGGGCTGCCTTCTCACAGTTTCTTGAGGATGGTCCAAGCGAGGCTGGTTCTTTCCCTGTCCCTAACACTGTGTGTGTATCGGGTCCCTGTTATGTGATAGGCTTTGTGATGGGGGATCCTGGCCACCAGACAGCCTGGGCCTTGCTCTCTAGAGGGAACAAGAACTATCTAGAAAGTCAGAGCGCAGAGCGAATACTGTAAGCCCCGAAACAAGAGAGGCTGGAGAGAGTGGAGGGCGGAGAGGCTGAGGGACCAAAGGGAGCGAGCGGCCTTGGCTGGGGGGAAGAGAAAGTTCCTGGAAAGGAGCCGAGCACCCTGGTGAAAATGGAACAAGGTGGATTCCCAAAAATCGCAAAGAGAAGGGGGCCTACCCTGTCAGAGCCCCTTGTCCTGCCCCCCTCCACCCCCCAATGGCCGTCTTCCATGCCTGGCTTCGCCTCCCATCCTGGGTCCCAGGACCGGGTTGGTTCTCAGAGGTGCTTCTGCTGGAAGTCAGTTTGCTGCTGCTGCACGGGATCGCAGGCCGGGCAGTGGGAATTAAGCAGGCTGCGGAGCCCCGGCGAGTCCTTATCTCGGGGAGACAGTTGTTGGGAATCACTTTGACTGAGCGGTTTTGTCTCCCCGCATTTTCCACTGTCAGGCGGCCTCAGGCCATGGATCAAAGGAGCAGCCGCGCTGAAGCAGCAGCAGCAGCAGCAGCAGAGCGGGAGGGGCGTCAGCTGCCCGCCCCGCCCCCATCGCTGTCCCCATCCCAGTCCCCCTGCTCCCCACCCCCCACACAAGGCCTCGGGACCCTGTGCCCAGCCCAGCTCAACCCCGATGTAGGATGGATGGGGCGACTGGTTGGGGAAGAAGAAGGGGTGGGAGCAGGGGTGGAGGAGGAAGTGAGGATGAGGAGAAGAGGCCTTCTGTGAAGACAGAGACACAGGAGCGGTGCGGAAGAGCATGGGAGACATTAGGGGACACAATGGCTGGGGGGGGGGTGCTGGACCTGCCCAGAGAGAGGGAAGGAGGAGAGAAGAGAGTCGGAACGAAGGAGGAATGGGGAGCATTTGGGAGGAGAGGGGCCTGTACCTGTGTGCAAGTATACAGGGAGTGAGGTGGGGGGTCTAAGACAAGGTCCAGGAGTGGGGCCAATGGTCCGGGGAACAGCAGGGCTGGAGACAAGGATGGGGGTGAGAGAGAGGGAAATTAAGATGAACTTCCTGTCTGCTTTGTGTCTGAAGATTCTGGACTGGGACGTGGGTGAGGGAAGTACTGAGAAAGGAAGGAGAAGGGCCCCCACCATCCTCCCAGGACCGTGCAGAAGCAGAGGCTCTCTGGGGTGAGTGACCCACAGGTAATTTACACAGGAATGAGGTCACAGTCGGGCCTGTCCTTCCAAGGGTCTCCAGCTACACCCTGGGGAACCAGCCCACACCTGGCTGTTCCCAGAAGCCCGTGGACCAAGAGTCTCCTGTGCTCTCTCGCCTTTGCTTAACAGAACTCTGTGGGTGGTCAAACACCTGTCCCGACTGGAAAATGAAAGGGGTTAAAGACAGTGTCCCAGCTGGGGGAGAGACCCTGAAGCGGGGCAGGCCGGATAGTGAGGAGCCTAAAGCAAAGGGGAAGTGGGAAGCGAGGGGTGCCAACAGATTGCTGCAAAAGGGATTCTGGGAAGCCTGAGGTTTAGCTCAGGCCTACACTGTCTCCTTGTGACCTGGGGCCCACGGTGATCTAACAAGACTCAGTTCCTTTCTGCAACCGGCCACGTTGGCTGTGCACGTGTAACTTGGACCTGTCCCCGCAAACCCATAATTCCTCATACTCGATTTATGCCGGGAGAAGCTGAGGCAGGAGAAAGGCTGCCTGGGGTGGCACCTGGGGTGGAGCGAACCTACTGTGTGCCTCCCTCCCAGCCCCGGCTCTCTCTCCTGTCCCTCTGCTCTCCAGCCAGACTTCTTCCAGTCTTTGACTTCTATTGTTCTGCCTCTAGGAGGGGTTTGTGACCAAACAGAGGTCAAAAAGTCCCACTGGGGGGGGGGCCGCTTTCCAAGGTCCTTCCACAGGGCAGGAGAAACAGCTGCCGGAAGGAGCTCGCACCAAGCCTGGCGGGCACACACATACACTGTGGTGCACACAAACCCATGTACCCATGCATGCATGTACCCACACATGCAATAAATAAGCAGTAAATAAACTTAAAAAGAATCTCACTGAAGAGCAGGACACCAACCATCTTTATGGCCTGCCCTGGGGAAGAGCAGGGTGTCTGGGACCAGGCAGGCTGGGTTCAGGTCGAGGCTCTACCGCCTCTACCGCGCACGCGCCAACTTTGTAAGCAGCTGTACCAGTTGGTTAAAGTGCTCCTCGGCTCTACCTGCTTCCACTTACGATGCAGGAACGATTCCAGGGCCTTCTCCAAGGGGGTGCTTTAAAGATGGAATAAAGTGTCAGCACACGTCTGGCCTGAGGAGAGCACTCCAAAAAAATGTAATCATCATTATTACTATTTAAAAGCACTTGCCTAGTAATGGCAGGCACTTTCCATACGCTGATAAAAACTGATAAAAGCCTCAGGAAGCTGAGGCTATCCGGCTAACCCGGTAGGAGGGGGCAAAGGAACACTTCCCAGGAAGAAAAGTCTAAAAGAAGTACACTGGGCTGGGTTCCAGGGGATGCTGGGGCGGTGGCGGTGGCATGACGAGGGGTGGGCGGGGCAGGGAGGGACTAGGTGCAGGGGTCGGGAAGCAGGATGAGTGTGGCCCTTTGGAGACCCTCAATGTGGTCCCCACCTGTCCTCCCTGGGGTCCCTGTGGCATCTCAGCAGTCCCTGCTTCCTCAGGGAAGCCTGTGGGAAGGCTCCCAGCCAGCCTGTGATGTTGACTGCTAAAGTCCCTCCTTTTCTCTCCCCCTACCTGCCTTGGACTGTCTCGGGGTCCTGAGCCCCAGCGCTGCTCAGAACTGAGGACCAAGCCAGGCAGCTTGGGAAGGCTAAACCCTTGGCCTTTTGGGAAGCTCCACAGGCTGAGCCGGCAGCGGGTCCTGGGAATGTAGTCACACACTCCAAACAGGAAGGTGCCTCGGTAGCCGCTGGCCCAACTCCTTCGAGGTATGACGCAGGAAGCGTCAGGACAGGAACACACCACACAGTGATTCTCCCCTAGTTTTTCCAACCTACGGCTGCCTAGGCCTGTAGTGGGTGGGGCCTAGCAAGACTTCTTCACAGTAGGATCTGCTCAGGGCGAGAGAAGCAGAAAGAACTCCTGTATGTCCGTATGTCCCCGTACAAAGTGTGGCAGGGGCTCATGCCTGTGAAATGCCTTGTTTCTTTCTTCTTGTCTTTCTTAGGGTATGGTCTCATATGTCCTAGGCTGGTCTTGAATCTCTAATTCTCCGGCCTCTACCTACTGAGTAACGGGATTGCTGGTGTGCACGGCCACACCCTGTTTATGTTTATCAACCTGGGGACAGAGCCCAGGTTCCCCACAGGCTAGACAAGCACTGTACCTACTGAGCTCTTCCCCCAGCCCCTCGTTTCATTCTAAGGCTGCGGGTGAGTGGTGTGGAGGAGGGAAAGGGAGGCCCAGGAAGAGCATGTAGATTGTTTGAGTTCATACAAGCAGAGATGGGAGCTGGAATGGAAACCCCAGAGCTCGTGATGAGCTCGCGCCACATCTCCGTTACAGGCTGTCATGTAATCTTCGCTGTGTTGCAACCTGTTTGCCTCCCAAATCTCTGCTGCAATTCCTGCTGGATCAGAAATCTTCCGGAGTTGTCTCTGATCAATTCTACAATGGCAGGGAGAGGAAGTGTCCTTCCCCAAAATGCAGCTTGCTGGAGCACGGGTGATCTCTAACCCCTTCTTTCCCAGCCTCCCTGTGTGCTTGTGTCCCGTGAACTTGACAGCCATCACGAAGGATTCAAGGACAGACCAGATGAGCAGCTGTTTCCATGTGCCCCAGGGAACCCCTCTCACTGTGCTCCGCGTCAAGCCTGAGGCCTGGGGTTGACCAACAATTGCTGGAGACCTACTATGTTCCAGATGCTGAGAGGGGCGTGTCACCCAGTGGACACTATCCTGAGTTATAAGGAGTTCCCTCTGCCCCTGGAGATGTGGCTCCTGCCTCCTCCTCCTCCTGCTACCCTGGGCCCTACCAGGAACAGAGGATGTCGCTGACCACACTCCTTCAGGATTGGGTGGGAACACTTAAATAGATAAAGTTATTTCTATAGTGAACTAAACTGCCGCTTTCCGAGGTCCCATCCTGAGAAAGGGCCAGCAGGCTCCACCATTGTCTCTTCAATCATTAAGATGTCCCCAGTGTCACCGACTGCAAGCTAGGCCACAAGCCATTCGCCCTGACGCTCAGGTATAATCCCTGCTCCCCATGCTCAGCTAGCTGCCTGTAGGCTTCCCTTTCTGTGTCAGGAAGGCAGTTCCCACCCTTGACGACCCCCCCTTGTTCCCTTTACCCGGGATAAAGGGTGAAAGCAGAGACATAAACAGGGCTCTGTTTTCACTGCCGCCCGTCCTCCCCAGGGACCAGAGCCTTGGCCTCTGATGGATGAAAGCAGGTGGCTGGGTCGAGCCGCAGCCAGTGGGAAATAACTCAGCTTTTGCACGGAGGTGGCTGACCTCCGACCGAGGCGGAATGGCTGGCTAGCACACACCGCACACTGGCGGGGTCTGCTCCTGCGGGGAGGGAGGGGGAGGGGGGAGGCTCTGCCTATCCAGGCCAGGACTAAAGCTGGCCACCAAGACCGTGGCTCGTATATACCTCTGGAGTGGCCAATTCTTTGCCAGAGCTGGCCCTGCCAAGAACGTCACGGGAAGGGAGGGGTGGCTTCCTGGAGTGCGAGGGACCCCTGGAGAGCAGAGATGGTGGCATGTCCCCCAGATGCTGCCCCATCTGGCTTTAACTGGGGGCTGGCAGGTGTGGCCTGCATCCCTACAAGATGGGCTATTACTGGGTATGGGGGAAACCAGTTGACGCTTACAAAAAAAAAAAAAAAAAAAAGGTACTGAGATATGAGTCCAAGAAAAGCCAGCCACAGACTCCTGGTCCTGTCTGAAAACTGACCCCTGACCCCACACCAGCACT